>JASDDO010000008.1:366921354-367612772 GCA_030015575.1 Agapanthus africanus
GGAGCAATTTGCCGAAGACCCTGCAGTATAATTTCATTGTACACTTTTCTTTTCAGTACTTTCCATTTCCTGTTATGCCACTGTTTAGGCATCTTTATTTCAGTTGTATTTTCCTTTCCATGTATTGTACAAAGAATGTTAATAAATAAAAGTTGATGTTCTTTTTATACTCTTGTCTCTTGTGTATTTATTTTATATTGCTTAGTTACGCTTAGCGTATGTACTTCTGAGTACATACGCAGCGGACCTCGTCGCGTCCCCTTCGCCGTACACTGGGAAGCGAGGCGTGACAGGTTTTGTTGGTGGCCCATGCAGGTCAGAGCTGTATGAATCCCTGTCATGCAGTTCTGGTCTGCGTGAACAACCTAAGCAATATAACACAAGAACCAGCAACTAAAACATTCTTTACAATTCATGTTCCTTGAATCTTGCGAATTTCTATTCCTTGAATCTTATCATTTCATGTACTTGAATCCGTCCTAACCCAAATTTTTCTTCAGGGTTATGGATTCCCCGAACGACACCAGCACCAACGTCAACAACACCCCTTCAGCACTACCTCTTACACCAGCTGTTCCTGCACCACCCTCCGAGCAAACAATGCTATTTGAGGCGATCCGCAGTCTTCTCGAGGGACAGCAACAACTTCTGAACCGTCCTGAGACCAATGCGCCGGGAGTAAAGCAATTCAGGGCTTTACATCCCAAGCAGTTCTCTGGTAAAGGAAGCCCTCTTGAAGCGGAAGAATGGGCACAAAGCATCGAAGACGATCTGGCAACAGCTCAAGTGCCCGACAACGCTTGGGTCCGTGTAGCAAAACTACAGCTCACGGATAATGCTCGCAACTGGTGGAAGGCGGAAGAAAGCCGTCTGGTACAGCCGATTGAATGGAAGACCTTTCGCGAGAAGTTCGACCCGAAATATTTCCCTGTGACTTTCAGGTTCGCAATGGAGCAGCAGTTCATTCATCTACAGCAAGGATCAATGTGGGACAAATCGGTAGATGAATACGACGCTGAATTCACCATGTTGAGCCGATTCGCAGCACACTTGATACCGACGGACGATATCAGAGCCCGTCGTTTCCAATAAGGACCGGACACGGAGATTCAGGCTGCTCTAGCCATGGGGAAATTTCTGACACATGAAGATACTTTGGAAGCTGCCCGCAGTTATGAGGCGGTGATAAAGGCGAAGGGCAGACCCTAATCTGCTGGTTTGAAACGCCATGCCTCTCAAATGGCAGGAGGAGCCTCTTCCAGGCCAACGTTCGAACCCAGGAGAACGGAAGAACCCAATCACCAGCTAAGACCACATTTCTGTTTCCATTGCAAGAGAGATGGACATTTGATAAAGGATTGTAGGCGTGCAAAAGGCCTGTGCCTAGTTTGTGGCGTGTCTAATCACAGAATTGAGACATGTCCATATAGATACAACTCAGCTCACACACACACCAACTACCCGCAGCGGCCAACCATCCAGGCTCCTGCAACTCGTCCTGCACTACCTGCTCCACCACCTGCACAGCCTGCTCGCCAATTCCAACAGGCAATGAGGGACATGTCTAGAGGGCAGAGAAACAGGCCCCAAAGGCAGAATGTGCTTCCAGCCAGAAGGAATGTACCACGGCGATAGACCTTCACATTAGAAGCCGTAGAAGCCGAGACTGTAGGTCAAGGTAACATCAGTAAGCCTTTTTTCACCCTTGTATCTCTTTGTTATTTTATACACTATCTATACTACAGTCACCAAACTTTCTTGCACTGTTACACTTTCCTTTTACAAATTTCGAGGACGAAATTTTTATAAGGAGGGTAGAATGTAACAACCCTAATTTTCTTATACACTTTTTCCTATACAAATTTTTTCAAATATTTTTTTTAAAAATCCACAAAGGGGTATTTTAGCCTGAGCTCAAGATTTAGGTAATTATTTTTGTTTTTAATTACAACCTACAAGATTGAAATAACTCCATTTTTAGTGTACAAGAAATTACTTTAAAATTTAATGTATACTTGGAGTATTTACTCTTGCTGCTATCATTTTAAGTAATTAAATAACACAATAATTACAAGAAGGAGCTTGTAGCTCATTGGTAATACCTTGCACCGCTGAACTAAGCCACCAGAGTTCGAATCCCATGCCCCACATTATTTTTAATTTATTTTTCTTTAAAAATTCTTGGAAGCCTAAAAGCCCACAGGCCATATCTCCCAAATAATGAAATGAAACCTAAAAACAGAGTATGCCATAAGCCCCACCAAAAGATTCCCTACATTTCGGTCGCCGGACTCGGCCGGGATCGGCCGAGTCGGCCGGCCGAATCGGCCGGCGTCGCCGGCCGGACTCGGTTGGACGGCCGAGGTCCCAAGACAAAAAAGTTGTCTTTTCGTATTCTAAACCCCCCTGTTTACTCCATTTTATTATATCAGTTTCTGAGTGTTAAATATAATAAATTTAATACAAATTTTAATGTTTTTTTAATTAAATTTTTATAAATTTTTAAATAAATAAAACCCTTCACCTACCCTACCCTAGCTATCCTATAAAGAGACCCATATCCCCTACCTTATCATTCCAAAACCATAAAATTACTCTCTTGAAATTTCCACAAGAAAAGTTTGTGTTGAAATCGAGTGCACGGCGAAGCGCTGAAGGATTTCCGGCGACGTTCTTGGAAGCAACCGGCGACGAAACCACATCTCGGCCTTTTTCCCCTAGTTCTTCTTTACTCTTTAGAAGAGTTTGAAACCAGTAAGTCCCATTCTTCTCTCTTTTCTATTTCTTAAAATACGGAATTATGAAACCCGACGGAAATCGGAACAAACCGATTTCCGATTCGGTTTTTCTACAAAATCCCACTTGTCACCTAATCCATAATACCTAAACATATCCATGATGACTATTAATCACATAGAAATCAATTTAAACAAAGTTTCTCACATGAAATGATAACTTTCTTGTAATATCGTATTCTTTTCATAAAAAGACCATAAAGTTTATTTTTCTACTTCTAATCAATTCCCTCATTTCTAAACATGTTCATCTTGATAAATAAACTTGTAAAAATCAATTTGAATGAGTTTTCACATATGAAATGATAACGTTTTCAAATACCGTATTCTTACACTTAAATACCCTTATGTTTAAGTTAACATGTTTAACCTCTAAATTTCACTAAATCTTAAAATAAGTCACAAGGTAATGACCTACCTCTAGACACACACAAATATAATCTTAATTGATATTCCCAAAATTTAGAATAGGAAAATACAAGACTTTTCGCTAAAATACCATATTCTTTATAAACCTTTTCTAAAAGTTTTAAGTTGTACACAATTCTAAAACAAAATCTTTTAAAATGAAAGTACGATATGTCATGAACATCGATCGTTTATCTAAACTGATTTTGTGGTGTCTAGGCAAGTGTGTCTAGGCTAGTGTTTTTTAATTAGGCCCACTACTGTGGTTCCTTCCCATTTACCTGGCACTTACCTGGCCGCAATTGGCGGTGAAGAGGCGATTTGAGGCTTCTAATGACTTGTCGTTTAGACTTTAGAAATAGGCTAGTTGGCTTAGGAAACCCTAGAAACTAAAATACGGAAATTTAAATCCTTTACAAATAAATATCTTATACTTATGAAACCGTTTTTCTAAATGAATAGTATTTATTAAACCTTTGCAAAGCGCCGCTACAACCCATCTTTGGGGAACCCGTTAGGGATAGTATGGTTTATCGTGCACCCGCGGGCTAGTAGTGCGAGATTCAGACCTCCGCAAGAAGCATTCGGTCTCGAAAGGTTTAAAATACGACATTTAAGAAAAATGAGATTTTGGAAAATAAAATATTTATTTAAAATTATTCTTGTATTAATATATATATATATAATTATCATTTAAACACATATTTTATCATAAGATAAAGTTTCCACATTTTCTAAAATTACAAAATTAAAAAGTTACATTAAAATACCATGAATTTCAAATAAATCTATATTATAAATTAATACTTTTATTAGGATATATTCACTAGAATAACACAAATAAAATCCACACTCATTATAACTATAAAGACGAATAACAAATACTTGAGGTGTATTTTGAAAACTATACAATAGTACTTTTTATATAAAACCCCCTCAAGTTTTATAAATTACAATAAGGACCTAACAAATTATAGAACTTCAAATTACCTTTCTTTTAGTCTGACTCGGGTTAGAGTCTGACTATTTCTGACTTGAATATGATTCAAGTCAATCTATATTATTTAGTATTCCAACTCAATATGAACACATGAATCCCAGAATCCTGTTAACAATCATTACAACTTGACCGAACCGAACCATGGATATATTCCTTTTACATGTTTCCCAGTATTCCATTTACATGACTCTACGGTTATAACCGTTTCCTGATATCGTGGTTTTGGTCAGTCAGTCAATCAATCATGTAATCAATACAATTTTACAAGATAACAATACAAATAAGATATCACGGGGTTTAAGGGGTAGATTGGTACGGAAGGTGTTAAAAGTGGCACGAGGTGGTCAGATTAAGACACCTAACCTGTATTCCGTTGCTGTTGTACTGTGGCATAAACGGTTCCTTGAGTTCCTGATACCATAGTCTCCGGGGCAAGTGAGACTCCCCTCGTATATACTGGCATCCTTCTGAACCAAGCTACAAACAACAGCGTTAACATAATATTACAACAACAACTTCCACTTTAAAAGATGTACCTTTTTATTCTGTCTTCTTTACTTCCCTCTTATCTTTGGGACTTACCGAGCGATCTGTTCGCTGACGACATTCTATTTCTCTCTTCTTTGAATGTCGTCAGGTGACCTGGACCCGGCAGAAGTTGAGCCAACACAAGAAGACTTGGAGCAATTTGCCGAAGACCCTGCAGTATAATTTCATTGTACACTTTTCTTTTCAGTACTTTCCATTTCCTGTTATGCCACTGTTTAGGCATCTTTATTTCAGTTGTATTTTCCTTTCCATGTATTGTACAAAGAATGTTAATAAATAAAAGTTGATGTTCTTTTTATACTCTTGTCTCTTGTGTATTTATTTTATATTGCTTAGTTACGCTTAGCGTATGTACTTCTGAGTATATACGTAGCGGACCTCGTTGCGTCCCCTTCGCCGTACACTGGGAAGCGAGGCGTGACAGATCAAGGCATGTTATAATCAATCAATAAAATCAATTAAGTATATTAACCAGTTATAATATATATAATACTCGGGGTGTTTGGGATAGTTTCTTGTGTGAATCCAACGGAGCTTCAGGAGTCCCGTATTAACCTCTTTTTTATTTTACTCGAATATCAGTCGGGTTGACTCATCCACAGCCTAGAGCTCAGATGCTAACACATAAAATAGGCCCATGTTTTCTTGCTCCTGAGGGCCCCACTCTTGAGCTTGTGAATAATTTTACGGCTGCGTTGACATTCACACTTGGAACTTAACGTTAACATAATGACCATATAGAGACCTATAGAATATTTTTACCTATGATCATATACTCCTACTCGATATATAAATATTCTATATTTGTCATTTTCTTTACTTCTAGTTATCTTTTTGGGGCTTACCGAGCGCAAGTTCGCTGACGGGCAATCCACCCACTTTTCTTCTCTTGGAATATTCGTCATATACGGTCTAGACGGAAGAAGTGGAGGGCACTGAGGAGGACTACAACAGGATCGCTCTACAAGATTAGCCTACCTTCACTTTTATTCAGCTTATGTATGCCACTTGTTTAGACATTTCCCTTATTGTATTTAATTTCCAGCTGAAAACTCATATACATGTAAATATTAGAAGTTGAAAGTAAATAAAAATATTTGTTAAATTTTTTTACAGTATCCATTTATTCTTGTATTGTGTATTATTATTTCAATACACTTAGTATATTTATTTAAGGAATAACCTTCTCTGGATAAATATGTCGTGGGCTTGCCACGTTACCATTTCCGTCTACTGGAAAGCGGGGCGTGACAGGTTTTTGTTGGTGGTCCATGCAGGTCAGTTCTATATGAAGTCATAAATAATATACCATAAGAATTAACGAATTCAACAAACATTTACATTACTTGCATTTTAAATTCTTTGAATCTATCCTAACATATCTTTTATATCAAGGTGATAGAATCTCCGAACAATACCAGCACAAAGATCAACGGCAATACTCCACCGCCTACTATACCACCACCACCTACCGTTGCAGCTCCTATCAATGAGTGTCGCTAACGCTAACTCGCTGCTCGCTATAGTCAGAAGTAAACACGCTAAGCGTATCTAAGCAATATACAATAAAGTACACAAGAGACAGGAATGTAAATGAACAACAAATTTATTTATTAAACATTCTTTTACAGGTACAACTGAAATGTAAATACATGAATAGAAAGCGATGCCTAAACAATGGCATAACTGAAATGAAATAAATATGTACAAGTGTCTAAAACTCCAGGTCAAAAGAAAACTGCTCCAAATCCTCAGTGATGGACTCGGTCTCTAACGCATCTGAATCACCTGACAACATTCCAAAGAAAGAAGAAAGGAATGTCGTCGGCGAACAATCACTTGGTAAGTCTCAAAGATAAGTAAAGATAGAATAGACAGAAGAGAATAAGAATAGTAATGTTTGATCATATTGTTAACGCAGTTGTTGGCAGCTTGGTACAGAATAGGCCAGTGTATACGAAAGAAGTACCACTATTCCGGAGACTAAGGTATACAGAGCACAAGGAACTGTTCATCCACGGTAAAACGGCAATGGATATTCAGGTTAGGTGTATTAAAGTTACAGTCTCGTGCCACTTCTAACACATTCCGTACCAATCTACCCCTATATAAACCCCGCGATGTCTTTTGTATTTATTGTATTGTCTTGTTATATAGATGTATGACTTGTCGAAACCATGATATCAGTAAATGGAATGGATATAAATGGAGAGTCATGTAGACGGAGTATATCCATGGTTCGGTTCAGTCAATATAGATTGAATAGACGGATTCATGGATTCATGTTGTATTGTAGTTTATACTTGAATCATATTCAAGTCTGATTGATTAGATTAAGACTCAGTCTAAGTCAGACACTTTGAAAAGAACTTGAAATCCTGAATTAGTTTTGATGTTATCGGTAACTGTTGCACATGGACGGCAGGATTTGTGTCTTTTTCCAAGACAATTACCGTATTGATAACTCCGTTTGTTAGATTGTCTACCTTAGATAGGCAAGTATCCACATTTTCCGGCTCCCTGAGGCTCAAGAGAATTGGTCCCGCTTAAACCTGTATTTACTAGAGTCCTTATTGTAATTTAGTATAACTTGAGAGGGTTTTATGTAAAAATAATTTTGATATAATTTTCAAAATACACCTCAAGCATTTAATTATCGTCTTTCGAGTTTTTATAGATGTATATTTTATAAAAGTGAAATTTCTAGTGAGTAAAACCTAGTTTTCATAGTATATGGTATTTTATTGAAATATCGGTATTTTGCATTGAATTGTAATGGTATTTCCCTGTAATGGTGATTCCTTTGATTTAGAAAACTTGGAATATTTATATAATATAATTAAAATAAATATTTTGATAATAGTTATATATATATATATTTAATAAAAATAAATTTTATTTATTATTGTGGAAATCTCATTTTCTAAAGAAAAATGCATTAAAATTCCATCGAGATCGAATGCTCCTTTCGGAGGTCTGCATCTCACACTACTAGGCCCGAGGATGTGCGAAAATCTGCACCATCCCGAATGGGGTCCCTAAAGTGGGTTTTAGAGGCGCAATTGTAAGGAATTGTTTAATACACTTTTTAAAGAAATGGTTTTGCAAATTTGATGGTATTTATATGTAATGTCCTATTATCCTATAACTAATGTCCCAAACTTTCATCGTGCTATGTCAAAAATATGTGTTGTGATGAGGTAGGTCATTACCTCGTAAGTTATCTAAAGGTAATACAAGTATTATGTTGATTTGTGTCGAAACTAAAGTATATGGTATTTTACCGTAAAAATACTATAAAAGTTGCATAAATGATTCGTTTGATATGTAACTAGTTTTAAGGCATTTGTTAATGTTTATTAAACATTATATGAGAGTATGGTATTTTATTGATTAAGAAAAATAGAGTTTTTAAGGAAAACCGAATCGGAAGTCGGATTAACTCCGCTTCCGTCGGGTTTTAGAAATTAAAGTTTTTAGAATAGAAAAAGAGAGGGGGAGAAGGGACTTACTGGCTAGAGAACAAGAGAAAAGAGAGAGGAAGCTAAGGAAGGTGTCGGGGCATCGCTTCGTCGCCGGAATCTCCTCGGAACTTCGCAGGAACTTCACCCTTTGCTAACTCCACTTGCACACTATAAAGACTTGAGAATTTTTGAGAGTTTTGGCAAGGAATTTCTAAGCGAGAATGGGTGAAATGGAGTGTGGTATTTATAGGTAAAATTAGGGTTTAGAGAGTTAAAGAATGCATTAAAATTTACATTAAAAATTGGATTAAAGGGTATTTTATTGTTCTCTGTATGAATGCAGAGTATTCAAACAGCATGGGAGAAGTAGGGTAGGCCAAGAGGTGCTCGAGAAAAAATATCAGAGCAGTCCCTATGCCTTAGCCCGGCGGTGCCGGTCTTTATGAGCATCTCGTCGGTCGATCCCCGGTGGCTGATGCTTGGATCGTCGCCATGTGTCCCCGTTGCCTCATATACCCTCATGCATATGTTTGATTATTCTGTAACTTATCATATTACGTATAATGCACGTGCAAACCCTTGGACTTCTAAAAGATTAAAAGAAAATTAAATAAAAAGATAATGTGGCTGGGGAATTCGATCACAGAGGCTATGTCACAGCAGTGCAAGGCTTTACCAATGTGCTACAAGTACTTTCTTGCTGTTCAAAAGTAAAACATGTTGGAGATAGTGCCCTCAGAGTCAATTATTGGATCACAGGCACGTGATTGCAATGATTGAGGGAGGACCTATCCCGGTAGGACAGTCTTACTCAAGATGATAGTATGCTAACTGGTTTATCTTTATCATCGTGTACTGTTTTAGGTGACCCTACAGGTCACTATTGCACGTTGATAAAGCCCCTAGGATTCTTACTTGACTACCAGCAGTATGAGGGCGATCATATACGTGGGAGCTGGGGTCTATAAGAACATCCATAAAAGGTCCCTAGTCGTGGGAGTTTCGAGACAGGTGTAACACTTTGAATTTCCGTTAGATTGTCTTTCGTGATAATTAGTGATCGTACGTGTTATTATATGTGTGTTCATAGGATTATTAGTTATATTTAGTAGTGTTAGTATATTGGGAATTTTCTTGTGTTGTGCACACATGCACACTTAGCATAATTTTCCTTGACCTAGGTAAAAGTGTTAACCATTCTTGTGTTGCATGGTTGCTAACTTTTTCCCCACCATTTTATTCATATGATTACCCTTTTTATAATTTCAAAATCCTAATAAACAATGAAGCATGGTGGTTAGGTGAAAGGTTGACTTTTTTGACCCCATTTTCTTCTCCCCTCTCTCTCTCTTTTCCCCACTCCAGAATTCTGCAGGATTCCAGCAGCAAACCCCACATTTTTCTCCATATTCTCTTCTCTTTTCACTTCTCCATGATTCCTAAACAAATCCTACACAAAAACCACACATTTCCTTCATAAAACCTTAGGGAAAAATGAGTTTTGAGGTGTTTGGAGGCTAAATCTGCACACCTGAGCGGGGAGCTGGACTTTTGGTGTTGTATAAGGTCTTTAGGACGTATAAATTCATGTCTTAACCTCTTTTTCCATAACTTGCATGTTTAGCTTTCAAATATCACCTTTTTGTGCAATTTTAGTGTTATTGAAGGGATTTAGTGTTAATATGTTAAAATTTATGTTGTTGTGGCTTGATTAGCTTGTTAATGAGTTATTAGTGTGGGTTTAGACTTAGGTTTGTTTCAGATTTCAGAAAAATACCCTAAAGTTCCATTTTAGTGCAAAAGTGTGGATTTTAACTAGAAATAAGGCTCTGTAGGATCTGCTGTTACCCGAGATATTTCAGAGTGAAACTAGAGATTACTGTAGCATGTAGGGGGTATAGAGTGCACACACCAAACCTGGGAGCCCAATTCCCTACCCAAGCCGCCGAAATAAGCATTCTGGCCGCAATTTGCGGCCAGATGGGGGTGTTTTGGGTTGGGGTTTGGGGTGATGGTGTGTGCTGCTATGTGAGTTATTTTGGTATATATATTTTTACAATATCTTTTTTGTATCAAAATCTGGAGTAGAATACCTATTTTCCCGTATTTTCAATCTTTCGCGACATGCGTGATACGTGTGTGTGGGTTTGGGATTTCTGCGTATCGTGACGCGTCAGAGTGGCTTCAGGCGCGTAATCACACGTTTTAGCGTATCGCGCACACGCGCGCTTGGTTCACGACACGAGTTACTAGTTCGGCTTTAATGTCGTGTTTGTATGATGTCAAGCTTATGTATGATGTATTGTGTAATTCTAGGTTCGCAGGCGAGCACGACGGACGCCGCGCAGAAGGGAAAACAAGTTGTTGGCTATACCTAGCGAGAGACTACGGTGAGTAGATTTCACATCTACGGGGATATCGCCCGCATGGCGTTCTACGTCAGGGCTGATAGGACCTTATAGTTTCCTTTGTATACCTTGACTGTGCATGGCTACTATTTAGTGCATACTGCATTCCCTGCTATATGGATATGAATTAGAATTGATAGAACACCGCACCATTACTAACGGTCCATGTTGCACGAGCACTATCCTGCATGTTACACACACACCGTTAGTAATTGCCATGACACTCACACTGTAGAATTTACATCGGATCATTATATTGTAGCTCATATATATGTGACTTGACAGGTTATTTATACTTGATGCATATATCACATCGGATCATTATATTGTAGCTCATCTATGTGTGACTTGACATGATATTCATATTTGATGCACATATCATATCGGATCATTGACTTGCATATTGATTTGGATTACATGTGATTTCTGGATTTGGAAACCGTGGCTATTTCAAATATGTAATCATTTAAAAACACGGTTCCCTTGATATGATATTTCGGTGCGTCCACCATGTGTTTCCTCGGTGCTAGAGTGATATATGTGAACCCGAATCGAGGAGCTGGTTGAGGCCGATTACGGGTACATGGTGGACCCGGTATGGTACCCCGGGGCGAGAACGGTTTCGCTGTGTAGTAGACGGTGATCCTGGCAGAGGGACTACTACCTACCGGTGATTGGTTGTACCTCACAGCTATCCGGAGGATACTGATCAGGGTCGATAGATGGATGCGGGGTGATCCGTACTTCCGGGGCCGAGGGCCGATACCGTAGATGGAGCCCATGGGCTGACCCGGACTGACGGGTCTGATGGATGAGGATTTGCGTGTCGATGCTGGACACGAGTATTTATGATATGTGGGTGCCGATGTTGGGCACTCGGGATCCTCAGAGATGTACAGGATTTGAGGGCCGATGAGAGTGCCAGCGCCTGAGCTATTTGGGGGATCTGGGTGCATTGATGGACACCGATTATATATTCCACGTTGACATTCCATGTAGATATTATATTGCCCATGCTCAGCATTTATTATTGTACCTCATCCTGTAGTTATATTACCTGATAGAGCACTTGCATGATTATTGCACATACTGCTTATCACATATTGATATCATCTGTTGGCATATGATAGAGTAGCGCAGTACATGCATGCTCGCGATCACCTTTATATGTTATCTCTATTCACGAGTTGGCAACTCACCCCGTTGTGCCACAGTGTTTGCAGGTTGCCCTTCGGAGTAGTCGCGGCAGGCTGCGCTTGCATCTTTTGACACAGATACCCCCATTGTTGGTGTACTAGCTCTTTTGCTGATAGGTGGGTTTTGTGCGGTTTCTGTTTATCTTTCAGTTATGTACATTATTGTATCTAGTATTCTCCATCTACCATGTATGTATTTGACTTAGAGACAGTGTGAGGACGATGATGTATATTATTGGTATTCTGGTGTCGAGCTCGCTGTGAGCCGACTGTACTTGCAGTTTATTCTATCTGTGATGTTCCCACTTATGGATCTTGATCTTCGCTACGGCGTCGTATATTGCTATCTTGGTGGTTGTTTACTTAGATTTCTTATCATGTTAGTAAGTGCTTTCATTTAAAACTTATAACACTCTATACTTTCACTGGTTTGATTTCTGGGTTTTCGGTTCACTTAGTCGCGTTACGCCAGTAGACGTTACGTGGTTAAGTGCCGGTCACAGGCCAAACTTTGGGTCATGACAAAGTTGGTATCAGAGCGTAGGTTTTACCTTTCGGAGTGTAGGATGACCCTGGTATGATGGAGTAGGTAGCTGCAGCAGGGTAGCGTAGCGTGTGTATGTTTCGCGGCATACTCACGACATGGTACTCCGCCTACGCGACCTTAGGACTTGTTGATTTAAATTCCTTCTTGAGTCTATACATTCTTGCGATTCGACTTCCGTATCCTTATCGAATCCTATTGTTCCTTTCAGCCAATATGCCGCCAAAGACTACGAGGGCGCAGAGAGCGGCCGCGAGGGCCGAGATTCGAGTTGACTCGTCCGAGACGAGGACTGATCCGGGTAGTACACCGGTTATGCCCGAGCAGGCAGTTCCTGCCGTGACAGATCAGATTTCTATGTTAGGGGCTGGTGTGCAGGAGATACGCCAGACGATGGGATCCAGTATGCAGGAGATGCGCCAGATGATGGGATCTCTAGTTGAGACACTTCGAGCGCAGCGACCAGAGGTAGTTCCACCCGTTGCAGAGACCGCGGTGGTACCCACAGTTCAGGCAGTTGCACCTGCGACTATAGGGGTTATTACAGTATCGCTATCAGAGTTTATGAGGCTGAAGCCTCCGGTCTTCACAGGCACCGATGTGGCCGAGGAACCACAGTCTTTCATTGATAGGATGGCGCAGATATGTCGTTCACTTAGATGCGCAGATGCGAGATGGGTTGAGTTTGCGAGCTTTCGCCTGGAAGGTCTTGCACAGAAATGGTGCGAATCAGTCAAGAAGGGTAGTGCAGTAGGTCTTCCTCCTATGACCTGGACAGAGTTCGTGGCGCTATTCCTTGCCCGCTTTCTTCCCCTGAGTGTCAAAGATGCTAGAGCACGCAGGTTCGAGTCCTTACGCCAGATGCCAGAGATGTCAGTGGCAGAGTACGATGTGCTGTTCACCGAGCTATCGGTTTATGCTCCGTATCTAGTGGCTACTGAGGAGTTACGAGTCAAGAGATTTGTCTGAGGCTTTCTTACACCACTATTCCTTGCTATCAGCGCGCAGCATTACGAGACACACGCAGCAGCAGTAGATACAGCATTATTAGTTGAGGAGCGCCTTGCTGAGACTTCGGCAGTCCCAGAGCCGAAGAGAGTTCGGGCAGATACGTCAGTGCAGAGACGGCCTTTCCGGCGTCGTGACAGGCACCTTGCGGGTGGCAGAGATTCAAGACGAGGCCGATTGTTTAGCTCTATCCCCAGGAGGGTCAGCGACCATCATCGGGATGTTACCGTTGCGGGAGTTCATATCATCGTGTGCGAGATTGTCCGGAGGTACCCCGAAGTGAGGCGACAGCACCGCATGTTATATTACCACCTTCACCACCCCAGACGGCATTGCCGATAGTACCTACTGTTACTCCGCGTCAGACGCATGCAAAGAGAGGTCGTAGTCACGGAGGATTTGTTCATAGAGGACGAGGTGACCGAGGTAGAGGGCAGCCAGAGGCTGGCAGGGGACAGTTAGTTGCAGGTGGAGGACAGGCGCGAGTCTTTGCTTTGACGCATCAGGACGAGCAGGCGTCCAATGCGGTGGTCTCAGGTATCCTTTCTGTATGTTCAGTTGATGCACACGTGTTATTCGATCCCGGATCCACGCACTCGTACGTATCCACACACTTTGTGCCGAGTTTGGGTAGAGAGTTCGGTTTACTTGACCAGCCGCTTGTTGTGACTACTCCTGTAGGAGAGTCGTTTGTTGCTAGGCACGTGTTCTGATCCTGTACCGTCCGTATTGGCGAGAGAGGGTTGCCGGTCGATTTGATCCTTCTTGAGATGTTAGGCTTCGACGTTCTTTTGGGCATGGATTGGTTAGCCACGTGCTATGCTTCTGTTGACTGCCGCGAGAAGATTGTTCGATTTTGTTTTTCCGGCGAGTCGGTTGTTGTTGTGTTGGGGGACCGTGGTGCCACCCCACACTGTGTGATTTCTTCTTTTCATGCTGGACAGCTTTTGAGGAAGGGATGTCAGGGATTTCTCGCCTTTGTTTGTGATACTAGAGCTACAGAGGTTCCTCTGGATCAGGTTCCGGTTGTTAGCGAGTTCCCTGATGTGTTCCCTGACGAGCTTCATGGGCTACCGCCCGAGCGTGATATTTCTTTCTGTATTGACTTGGTTCCTGGCACGGGGCCTATTTCTGTACCGCCTTATCGGTGGCCCCGGCGGAACTTCGAGAATTGAAAGGCCAGTTGCAGGACTTGCTGGATAAGGGACTTATTCGACCCATTGTTTCTCCTTGGGGTGCTCCAGTCCTGTTTGTCAAGAAGAAGGACGGCAGTATGCATTTGTGTATCGACTACCGCCAGCTGAACAGGGTGACAGTGCGGAACCAGTATCCTTTGCCACGCATCGACGATTTGTTCGACCGGCTTCAAGGGGCAGGATACTTTTCGAGAATCGATTTGCGATCAGGCTACCATCAGCTGCGGGTTCGACAGGAGGACATTCCTAAGACAGCCTTCCGCACACGTTACGGCCATTATGAGTTTTTGGTGATGTCGTTCGGACTCACCAACGCGCCAGCAGCATTCATGGACTTGATGAACCGCATTTTCCGGCCGTATCTTGATCTGTTCATCATAGTGTTCCTTGATGATATCTTGGTGTATTCTCGGAGTAGAGAAGAGCACGAGCAGCACCTGCGGATTACACTGCAGACCTTGAGGGAGCATCAGCTTTTCGCCAAATTCTCCAAGTGTGCTTTCTGGCTAGACAGCGTAGACTTCTTGGGGCACGTGATCACACGAGATGGTATATGTGTCGACCCAAGGAAGATCGAGGCAGTTCGGAGTTGGCCTAGACCCACGTCAGTGACGGAGGTTCGCAGCTTTCTAGGGCTGGCAGGCTATTACAGGCGATTTGTGCAGGACTTCTCTCGCATTGCTACACCTTTGACCGGGTTGACCCGGAAGGGAGTTCGATTCGATTGGACGGAGGAGTGTGAGCACAGTTTCCAGCGGCTACGGGCACTACTGACTACGACACCAGTGCTATCATTGCCTTCAGAATCAGGCGGATTTGTGGTCTACTGCGATGCTTTACGAGTGGGGCTGGGGTGCGTTTTGATGCAGCATGACAGGGTGATCGCGTATGCTTCGCGGCAAATAAAGAAACATGAACAGAATTACCCCACTCATGATCTGGAGATGGCTGCAGTAGTCTTTGCACTCAAGATCTGGCGACATTATCTGTATGGAGAGTCGTGCTAGATATTCACTGACCACAAGAGCTTAAAGTACATATTTCAGCAGCGAGACCTGAACCTTAGACAGCGCCGATGGATGGAGTTAGTGAAGGACTACGATTGTGAGATCTTGTATCACCCGGACAGGGCGAATGTAGTGGCGGATGCTTTGAGCAGGAGGCCCGGGGGTAGTCTATCTTGTTTGAGCGCAGTGCAGAGGCAGTCGTCGGCGGATTGGCAGATCTTATGCGACAGCCGGGTATAGTTCGAGTTTACGATGATCGGAGGACAGATTGCGCATGTTCGTGCACGCCCACAGTTGCTTGACCGTATACATGAGGCACAGCACAGTGATGACTGTTGTTCAGAGATTAGGACACAGATGGGACAGGGCAGATTTTCCGAGTTCGTGATCGATGATCAGGGGATACTACGATTTGGAGCTAGACTGTGCGTACCAGATGCTGAGGGATTGCGGCGCGAGATTCTTGAGGAGGCACATCGGTCGGTATATAGTGTTCATCTTGGTTCCACTAAGATGTACCATGACTTGAGAGGTGTTTACTGGTGGGACGGAATGAAAAGAGACATTGCAGATTTTGTGTCGAGATGCCTGACTTGTCATCAAGTCAAGGCTGAGCACCAGAGGCCCGCGGGAGAGCTACAGCCGTTACCCATTCCGGAGTGGAAATGGGAACAGATATCTATGGATTTCATTGTGGGTCTACCCAGGACTAGTCGAGGGTATGACTCCATCTGGGTGATCGTGGATCGTTTGACGAAAGCGGCTCACTTTCTACCGGTGAAGACGACTTTCGGATTTGCTCAGTATGCCCAGATTTACGTTGATGAGATTGTACGACTGCACGGAGTTCCGACATGCATCGTGTCCGATAGAGGCACCCAGTTTACCAGCCGGCTATGGCAGAGGCTTCAGGAGGCTTTGGACACTCGCTTGAGTTTCAGCACAGCATTCCATCCGCAGACCGACGGGCAGTCAGAGCGGACTATTCAGACTCTCGAGGATATGCTCAGAGCATGCGTTTTAGACTTCGGAGGTAGCTGGGATCATCATATGACCTTAGTAGAGTTCTCCTACAACAACAGCTACCAGGAGACCATTCAGATGGCACCGTTTGAGGCTCTTTATGGGAGGAGATGCAGATCGCCCACCTGTTGGACGGAGCTCTGTGAGAGCAGTATCTTAGGGCCACAGATTGTGGAGGAGACGACCGCGAAGATCCAGTTGATTCGCGATAGGATAAGAGCAGCCCAGAGTAGGCAGAGTCTTATGCGGACCGTCGTCGGCGCAGACTTGAGTTTTCTGTTGGTGATCATGTTTTCTTGAGGGTCTCCCCAATGAAAGGCGTGATGAGGTTTGGGGAGAAAGAGAAGCTTAGTCCCAGATATGAGGGCCCCTTCGAGATCCTTGAGCGTATTGGTGCGGTTGCGTATCGATTAGCCCTTCCACCCAGTTTTCCAGACGTGCACCCCGTATTTCACGTTTCGATGCTCCACAGATATCTTCATGATCCTTCGCATGCGATTCAGCACCCGACGATCCAGCTTAAGCGCGACCTTTCCTATGCAGAGCAGCCGGTGATGATCTTGGATCGACAAGTGAAGAAATTGAGGTCGAAAGAGATACCGTCCGTCAAGGTACTTTGGCGTAGCCAGAGCGGCGAGGAAGTCACTTGGGAGACCGGGAGCGAGATGAGGAAGAGGTATCCCTATCTTTTTGAAGGTGCGTATAGTTAGATTTTTAAATTCGGGGACCGAATTTCTTTAAGGGGGGTAGATTGTAACACTTTGAATTTCCGTTAGATTGTCTTTCGTGATAATTAGTGATCGTACGTGTTATTATATGTGTGTTCATAGGATTATTAGTTATATTTAGTAGTGTTAGCATATTGGGAATTTTCTTGTGTTAGTGCACACATGCACACTTAGCATAATTTTCCTTGACCTAGGTTAAAGTGTTAACCATTCTTGTGTTGCATGGTTGCTAACTTTTTCCCCACCATTTTATTCATATCATTACCCTTTTTATAATTTCAAAATCCTAATAAATAATGAAGCATGGTGGTTAGGTGAAAGGTTGACTTTTTTGACCCTATTTTCTTCTCTCCTCTTTCTCTCTTTTCCCCACTCCAGAATTCTGCAGGATTCCAGCAGCAAACCCCCCATTTTTCTCCATATTCTCTTCTCTTTTCACTTCTCCATGATTCCCAAACAAATCCTATACAAAAACCACACATTTTCTTCACAAAACCTTAAGGAAAAATGAGTTTTGAGGTGTTTGGAGGCTAAATCTGCACACCTGAGTGGGGAGCTGGACTTTTGGTGTTGTATAAGGTCTTTAGGAGGTATAAATTCATGTCTTAACCTCTTTTTCCATAACTTGCATGTTTAGCTTTCAAATATCACCTTTTTGTGCAATTTTAGTGCTATTGAAGGGATTTAGTGTTAATATGTTAAAATTTATGTTGTTGTGGCTTGATTAGCTTGTTAATGAGTTATTAGTGTGGGTTTAGACTTAGGTTTGTTTCAGATTTAAGAAAAATACCCTAAAGTTCCATTTTAGTGCAAAAGTGTGGATTTTAACTAGAAATAAGGCTCTGTAGGATCTGCTGCTACCTGAGATATTTCAGAGTGAAACTAGAGGTTACTGTAGCATGTAGGGGGGGTATAGAGAGCACACACCAAACCTGGAAGCCCAATTCCCTGCCCAGGCCGCCGAAATAAGTATTTTGGCCGCAATTTGCGGCCAGATGGGGGTGTTTTAGGTTGGGGTTTGGGGTGATGGTGTCTGCTGCTATGTGAGTTATTTTGGTATATATATTTTTACAATATCTTTTCTGTATCAAAATCTGGAGTAGAATACCTATTTTCCCGTATTTTCAATCTTTCGCGACACGCGTGATACGTGTGTGTGGGTTTGGGGTTTCTGCGTATCGTGACGCATCGGAGTGGCTTCAGGCGCGTAATCACACATTTTAGCGTATCACGCACACGCACGCTTTGTTCACGACACGAGTTACTAGTTCGGCTTTAATGTCGTGTTTGTATGATGTCAAGCTTATGTATGATGTATTGTGTAATTCTAGGTTCGCAGGCGAGTACGACGGACGCCGCGCAGAAGGGGAAACAAGTTGTTGGCTATACCTAGCGAGAGACTACGGTGAGTAGATTTCACATCTACGGGGATATCGCCCGCATGGCGTTCTACGTCATGGCTGATAGGACCTTATAGTTTCCTTTGTATACCTTGACTGTGCATGGCTACTATTTAGTGCATACTGCATTCCCTGCTATATGGATATGAATTAGAATTGATAGAACACTGCACCATTACTAACGGACCATGTTGCACGAGCACTATCCTGCATGTTACACACACACCGTTAGTAATTGCCATGACACTCACACTATAGAATTTACATCGGATCATTATATTATAGCTCATCTATATGTGGCTTGACAGGTTATTCATACTTGATGCATATATCATATCGGATCATTATATTGTAGCTCATCTATGTGTGACTTGACATGATATTCATATTTGATGCACATATCATATCGGATCATTGACTTGCATATTGATTTGGATTACATGTGATTTCTGGATTTGGAAACCGTGGCTATTTCAAATATGTAATCATTTAAAAACACGGTTCCCTTGATATGATATTTCGGTGCGTCCACCATGTGTTTCCTCGGTGCTAGAGTGATATATGTGAACCCAAATCGAGGAGCTGGTTGAGGCCGATTACGGGTACATGGTGGACCCGGTATGGTACCCTGGGGCGAGAACGGTTTCGCTGTGTAGTAGACGGTGAGCCTGGCAGAGGGACTACTACCTACCAGTGATTGGTTGGACCTGACAGCTATCCGGAGGATACTGATCAGGGTCGATAGATGGATCGGGGTGATCCGTACTGCCGGGGCCGAGGGCCGATACCGCAGTCGGAGTCCGTGGGCTGACCCGGACTGACGGGGCCCGATGGATGAGGATTTGCGTGTCGATGCTGGACACGAGTATTTATGATATTTGGGTGCCGATGTTGGGCACTCGGGATCCTCAGAGATGTACAGGATTTGAGGGCCGATGAGAGTGCCGGCGCCTGAGCTATTTGGGGGATCCGGGTGCATTGATGGACACCGATTATATATTCCACGTTGACATTCCGTGTAGATATTATATTGCCCATGCTCAGCATTTATTATTATACCTCATCCTGTAGTTATATTACCTGATAGAGCACTTGCATGATTATTGCACATACTGCTTATCACATATTGATATCATCTGTTGGCATATGATAGAGTAGCGCAGTACGTGCATGCTCGCGATCACCTTTATATGTTATCTCTATTCACGAGTTGGCAACTCACCCCCATTGTGCCACAGTGTTTGCAGGTTGCCCTTCGGAGTAGTCGCGGCAGGTTGCGCTTGCATCTTTTGACACAGATACCCCCATAGTTGGTGTACTAGCTCTTTTGCGGATAGGTGGGTTTTGTGCGGTATCTGTTTATCTTTCAGTTATGTACATTATTGTATCTAGTATTCTCCATCTACCATGTATGTATTTGACTTAGAGACAGTGTGAGGACGATGATGTATATTATTGGTATTCTGGTGTCGAGCTCGCTGTGAGCCGACTGTACTTGCAGTTTATTCTATCTGTGATGTTCCCACTTATGGATCTTGATCTTCGCTACGGCGTCGTATATTGCTATCTTGGTGGTTGTTTACTTAGATTTCTTATCATGTTAGTAAGTGCTTTCATTTAAAACTTATAACACTCTATACTTTCACTGGTTTGATTTCTGGGTTTTCGGTTCACTTAGTCACGTTACGCCTGTAGACGTTACGTGGTTAAGTGCCGGTCACGGGCCAAACTTTGGGTCGTGACAAAGTTGGTATCAGAGCGTAGGTTTTACCTTTCGGAGTGTAGGATGACCCTGGTATGATGGAGTAGGTAGCTGCAGTAGGGTAGCGTAGCGTGTGTATGTTCCGCGGCATACTCACGACATGGTACTCCGCCTACACGACCTTAAGACTTGTTGATTTAAATTCCTTCTTGAGTCTATACATTCTTGCGATTCGACTTCCGTATCCTTATCGAATCCTATTGTTCCTTTCAGCCAATATGCCGCCAAAGACTACGAGGGCGCAGAGAGCGGCCGCGAGGGCCGAGATTCGAGTTGACTCGTCCGAGACGAGGACTGATCCGGGTAGTAAACCGGTTATGCTCGAGCAGGCTGTTCCTGCCGTGACAGATCAGATTGCTATGTTAGGGGCTGGTGTGCAGGAGATACGCCAGACGATGGGATCCAGTATGCAGGAGATGCGCCAGATGATGGGATCTTTAGTTGAGACACTTAGAGCGCAGCGACCAGAGGTAGTTCCACCCGTTGCAGAGACCGCGGTGGTACCAATAGTTCAGGCAGTTGCACCTGCGACTACAGGGGTTATTACAGTATCGCTGTTAGAGTTTATGAGGCTGAAGCCTCCGGTCTTCACAGGCACCGATGTGGCCGAGGACCCACAGTCTTTCATTGATAGGATGGCGCGGATATGTCGTTCACTTAGATGCGCAGATACGAGATGGGTTGAGTTTGCGAGCTTTCGCCTGGAAGGTCTTGCACAGAAATGGTGCGAATCAGTCGAGAAGGGTAGAGCAGTAGGTCTTCCTCCTATGACCTGGACAGAGTTCGTGGCGCTATTCCTTACCCGCTTTCTTCCCCTGAGTGTCAGAGATGCTAGAGCACGCAGGTTCGAGTCCTTACGCCAGACGCCAGAGATGTCGGTGGCAGAGTACGATGTACTGTTCACCGAGCTATCGGTTTATGCTCCGTATCTAGTGGCTACTGAGGAGTTGCGAGTCAAGAGATTTGTCTGAGGCTTTCTTACACCACTATTCCTTGCTATCAGTGCGCAGCATTACGAGACATACGCAGCAGCAGTAGATGCAGCATTATTAGTTGAGGAGCGCCTTGCTGAGATTTCGGCAGTCCCAGAGCCGAAGAGAATTCGTGCAGATACGTCAGTGCAGAGACGGCCTTTCCGGCGTCGTGACAGGCACCTTGCAAGTGGCAGAGATTCGAGACGAGGCCGATTGTTTAGCTCCTATCCCCAGGAGGGTCAGCGACCATCATCTGGATGTTACCATTGCGGGAGTTCATATCATCGTGTGCGAGATTGTCCGGAGGTACCCTGGAGTGAGGCGGCAGCACCGCATGTTACATTACCACCTTCACCACCCCAGACGGTATTGCCGATAGTACCTACTGTTACTCCGCGTCAGACGCATGCACAGAGTGGTCGTGGTCGCGGAGGATTTGTTCATAGAGGACGAGGTGACCGAGGTAGAGGACAGCCAGCGGCTGGCAGGGGACAGTTAGTTGCAGGTGGAGGACAGGCGCGAGTTTTTGCTTTGACGCATCAGGACGCGCAGGCGTCCAATGCGGTGGTCTCAGGTATCCTTCCTGTATGTTTGGTTGATGCACACGTGTTATTCGATCCCGGATCCACGCACTCGTACGTATCTACACACTTTGTGCCGAGTTTGGGTAGAGAGTCCGGTTTACTTGACCAGCCGCTTGTTGTGACTACTCCTGTGGGAGAGTCGTTTGTTGCTAGGCACTTGTTCCGATCCTGTACCGTCCGTATTGGCGAGAGAGGGTTGCCGGTCGATTTGATCCTTCTTGAGATGTTGGACTTCGACATTCTTTTGGGCATGGATTGGTTAGCCACGTGGTATGCTTCTGTTGACTGCCGCGAGAAGACAGTTCGATTTTGTTTTCCCTGCGAGTCGGTTGTTGTTGTGTTGGGGGACCGTGGTGCCACCCCACACTGTGTGATTTCTTCTTTTCGCGCTGGACAGCTTTTGAGGAAGGGATGTCAGGGATTTCTCGCCTATGTTTGTGATACTAGAGCTACAGAGGTTCCTCTGGATCAGGTTCCGGTTGTTTGCGAGTTCCTTGATGTGTTCCCTGACGAGCTTCATGGGCTACCGCCCGAGCGTAATATTTCTTTCTGTATTGACTTGGTTCCTGGCACAGGGCCTATTTCTGTACCGCCTTATCGGATGGCCCCAGCGGAACTTCGAGAATTGAAGGGCCAGTTGCAGGACTTGCTGGATAAGGGACTTATTCGACCCAGTGTTTCTCCTTGGGGTGCACCAGTCCTGTTTGTCAAGAAGAAGGACGGCAGTATGCGTTTGTGTATCGACTACTGGCAGCTGAACAGGGTGACAGTGCGGAACCAGTATCCTTTGCCACGCATCGACGATTTGTTCGACCAGCTTCAAGGGGCAGGATACTTTTCGAGAATCGATTTGCGATCAGGCTACCATCAGCTGCGGGTTCGACAGGAGGACATTCCTAGGACAGCCTTCCGCACACGTTACGGCCATTATGAGTTTTTGGTGATGTCGTTCGGACTCACCAACGCGCCAGCAGCATTCATGGACTTGATGAACCGCATTTTCCGGCCGTATCTTGATCTGTTCATCATAGTGTTCCTTGACGATATCTTTGTGTATTCTCGGAGTAGAGAGGAGCACGAGCAGCACCTGCGGATTACACTGTAGACCTTGAGGGAGCATCAGCTTTTCGCCAAATTCTCCAAGTGTGCTTTCTGGCTAGACAGCGTAGACTTCTTGGGGCACGTGATCACACGAGATGGTATATGTGTCGACCCAAGGAAGATCGAGGCAGTTCGGAGTTGGCCTAGACCCACGTCAGTGACGGAGGTTCGCAGCTTTCTAGGGCTGGCAGGTTATTACAGGCGATTTGTGCAGGACTTCTCTCGCATTGCTACACCTTTGACCGGGTTGACCCGGAAGGGAGTTCGCTTCGATTGGACGGAGGAGTGTGAGCACAATTTCCAGCGGCTACGGGCTCTACTGACTACGACACCAGTGCTATCATTGCCTTCAGGATCAGGCGGATTTGTGGTCTACTACGATGCTTCACGAGTGGGGCTGGGGTGCGTTTTGATGCAGCATGACAGGGTGATCGTGTATGCTTCGCGGCAATTAAAGAAACATGAACAGAATTACCCCACTCATGATCTGGAGATGGCTGCAGTGGTCTTTGCACTCAAGATCAGGCGACATTATCTGTATGGAGAGTCGTGCCAGATATTCACTGACCATAAGAGCTTAAAGTACATATTTCAGCAGCGAGACCTGAACCTTAGACAGCGCCGATGGATGGAGTTAGTGAAGGACTACGATTGTGAGATCTTGTATCACCCGGGCAGGGCGAATGTAGTGGCGGATGCTTTGAGCAGGAGGCCCGGGGGTAGTCTATCTTGTTTGAGCGCAGTGCAGAGGCAGTTGTCGGCGGATTGGCAGATCTTATGCGACAGCCAGGTATAGTTCGAGTTTACGCTGATCGGAGGACAGATTGCGCATGTTCGTGCACGCCCACAGTTGCTTGACCGTATACATGAGGCACAGCACAGTGATGACCGCTGTTCAGAGATCAGGACACAGATGGGACAGGGCAGATTTTCTGAGTTCGTGATCGATGATCAGGGTATACTACGATTTAGAGCTAGACTGTGCGTACCAGATGCTGAGGGATTGCGGCGCGAGATTCTTGAGGAGGCATCGGTCGGTATATAGTGTTCATCCCGGTTCCACCAAGATGTACCATGACTTGAGAGGTGTTTACTGGTGGGACGGAATGAAAAGAGACATTGCAGATTTTGTGTCGAGATGCCTGACTTGTCAGCAAGTCAAGGCTGAGCACCAGAGGCCCGCGGGAGAGCTACAGCCGTTACCCATTCCGGAGTGGAAATGGGAACAGATATCTATGGATTTCATTATGGGTCTACCCAGGACTAGTCGAGGGTATGACTCCATCTAGGTGATCGTGGATCGTTTGACGAAAGCGGCTCACTTTCTACCGGTGAAGACGACTTTCGGATTTGCTCAGTATGCCCAGATTTACGTTGATGAGATTGTACGACTGCACGGAGTTCCGACATGCATCGTGTCCGATAGAGGCACCCAGTTTACCAGCCGGCTATGGCAGAGGCTTCAGGAGGCTTTGGGCACTCGCTTGAGTTTCAGCACAGCATTCCATCCGCAGACTGACGGGCAGTCAGAGCGGACTATTCAGACTCTCTAGGATATGCTCAGAGCATGCGTTTTAGACTTCGGAGGTAGCTGGGATCATCATTTGCCCTTAGTAGAGTTCTCCTACAACAACAGCTACCAGGAGACCATTCAGATGGCACCGTTTGAGGCTCTTTATGGGAGGAGATGCAGATCGCCCACCTGTTGGACGGAGCCCAGTGAGAGCAGTATCTTAGGGCCGCAGATTGTGGAGGAGACGACCGCGAAGATCCAGTTGATTCGCGATAGGATGAGAGCAGCCCAGAGTAGGCAGAGGTCTTATGCAGACCGTCGTCGGCGCAGACTTGAGTTTTCTGTTGGTGATCATGTTTTCTTGAGGGTCTCCCCAATGAAAGGCGTGATGAGGTTTGGGGAGAAAGGGAAGCTTAGTCCCAGATATGTGGGCCCCTTCGAGATCCTTGAGCGTATTGGTGCGGTTGCGTATCGATTAGCCCTTCCGCCCAGTTTTCCAGACGTGCACCCCGTATTTCACGTTTCGATGCTCCGCAGATATCTTCATGATCCTTCGCATGCGATTCAGCACCCGACGATCCAGATTGAGCGCGACCTTTCCTATCCAGAGCAGCCGTGATGATCTTGGATCGACAAGTGAAGAAATTGAGGTCGAAAGAGATACCGTCCGTCAAGGTACTTTGGCGTGGCCAGAGTGGCGAGGAAGTCACTTGGGAGACCGAGAGCGAGATGAGGAAGAGGTATCCCAATCTTTTTGAAGGTGCGTATAGTTAGATTTTTAAATTCGGTGACCGAATTTCTTTAAGGGGGGTAGATTGTAACACTTTGAATTTCCGTTAGATTGTCTTTCGTGATAATTAGTGATCGTACGTGTTATTATATGTGTGTTCATAGGATTATTAGTTATATTTAGTAGTGTTAGCATATTGGGAATTTTCTTGTGTTAGTGCACACATGCACACTTAGCATAATTTTCCTTGACCTAGGTTAAAGTGTTAACCATTCTTGTGTTGCATGGTTGCTAACTTTTCCCCCACCATTTTATTCATATCATTACCCTTTTTATAATTTCAAAATCCTAATAAACAATGAAGCATGGTGGTTAGGTGAAAGGTTGACTTTTTTGACCCCATTTTCTTCTCTCCTCTCTCTCTCTTTTCCCCACTCCAGAATTCTGCAGGATTCCAGCAGCAAACCCCCCATTTTTCTCCATATTCTCTTCTCTTTTCACTTCTCCATGATTCCCAAACAAATCCTACACAAAAACCACACATTTCCTTCACAAAACCTTAGAGAAAAATGAGTTTTGAGGTGTTTGGAGGCTAAATCTGCACACCTGAGCGGGGAGCTGGACTTTTGGTGTTGTATAAGGTCTTTAGGTGGTATAAATTCATGTCTTAACCTCTTTTTCCATAACTTGCATGTTTAGCTTTCAAATATCACCTTTTTGTGCAATTTTAGTGCTATTGAAGGGATTTAGTGTTAATATGTTAAAATTTATGTTGTTGTGGCTTGATTAGCTTGTTAATGAGTTATTTGTGTGGGTTTAGACTTAGGTTTGTTTCAGATTTCAGAAAAATACCCTAAAGTTTCATTTTAGTGCAAAAATGTGGATTTTAACTAGAAATAAGGCTCTGTAGGATCTGCTGCTACCCGAGATATTTCAGAGTGAAACTAGAGGTTACTGTAGCATGTAGGGGGGTATAGTGTGCACACACCAAACCTGGGAGCCCAATTCCCTACCCAGGCCGCCGAAATAAGCATTCTGGCCGCAATTTGCGGCCAGATGGGGGTGTTTTGGGTTGGGGTTTGGGGTGATGGTGTGTGCTGCTATGTGAGTTATTTTGGTATATATATTTTTACAATATCTTTTCTGTATCAAAATCTGGAGTAGAATACCTATTTTCCCGTATTTTCAATCTTTCGCGACACGTGTGATACGTGTGTGTGGGTTTGGGGTTTCTGCGTATCGTGACGCGTCGGAGTGGCTTCAGGCGCGTAATCACACGTTTTAGCGTATCGCGCACACGCGCGCTTGGTTCACGACACGAGTTACTAGTTCGGCTTTAATGTCGTGTTTGTGTGATGTCAAGCTTATGTATGATGTATTGTTTAATTCTTGGTTCGCAGGCGAGCACGACGGACACCGCGCAGAAGGGGAAACAAGTTGTTGGCTATACCTAGCGAGAGACTACGGTGAGTAGATTTCACATCTACGGGGATATCGCCCGCATGGCGTTCTACGTCAGGGCTGATAGGACCTTATTGTTTCCTTTGTATACCTTGACTGTGCATGGCTACTATTTAGTGCATACCGCATTCCCTGTTATATAGATATGAATTAGAATTGATAGAACACCGCACCCTTACTAACGGTTCTTGTTGCACGAGCACTATCCTGCATGTTACACACACACCGTTAGTAATTGCCATGACACTCACACTGTAGAATTTACATCGGATCATTATATTGTAGCTCATCTATATGTGACTTGACAGGTTATTCATACTTGATGCATATATCACATCGGATCATTATAGTGCAGCTCATCTATGTGTGACTTGACATGATATTCATATTTGATGCACATATCATATCGGATCATTGACTTGCATATTGATTTGGATTATATGTGATTTCAGGATTTGGGAACCGTGGCTATTTCAAATATGAAATCATTTAAAAACCCGGTTCCCTTGATATGATATTTCGGTGCGTCCACCATGTGTTTTCTCGGTGCTAGAGTGATATATGTGAACCCGAATCGAGAAGCTGGTTGAGACCGATTACGGGTACATGGTGGACCCGGTATGGTACCCCGGGGCGAGAACGGTTTCGCTGTGTAGTAGACGGTGAGCCTGGCAAAGGGATTACTACCTACCGGTGATTGGTTGGACCTGACAGCTATCCGAAGGATACTGATCAGGGTCGATAGATGGATGCGGGGTGATCCGTACTGCCGGGGCCGAGGGCCGATACCGCAGACGGAGCCCGTGGGCTGACCCGGAATGACGGGGCCCGATGGATGAGGATTTGCGTGTCGATGCTGGACACGAGTATTTTTGATATTTGGGTGCCGATGTTGGGCCCTCGGGATCCTCAGAGATGTACAGGATTTGAGGGCCGATGAGAGTGCCGGCGCCTGAGCTATTTGGGGGATCTGGGTGCATTGATGGACACCGATTATATATTCCACGTTGACATTCCGTGTAGATATTATCTTGCCCATGCTCAGCATTTATTATTGTACCTCATCCTGTAGTTATATTACCTGATATAACACTTGCATGATTATTGCACATACTGCTTATCACATATTGATATCATCTGTTGGCATATGATAGAGTAGCGCAGTACGTGCATGCTCGCGATCACCTTTATATGTTATCTCTATTCACGAGTTGGCAACTCACCCCCGTTGTGCCACAGTGTTTGCAGGTTGCCCTTCGGAGTAGTCGCGGCAGGCTGCGCTTACATCTTTTGACACAGATACCCCCATAGTTGGTGTACTAGCTCTTTTGCTGATAGGTGGGTTTTGTGCGGTATCTGTTTATCTTTCAGTTATGTACATTATTGTATATAGTATTCTCCATCTACCATGTATGTATTTGACTTAGAGACAGTGTGAGGACGATGATGTATATTATTGGTATTCTGGTGTCGAGCTCGCTGTGAGCCGACTGTACTTGTAGTTTATTCTATCTGTGATGTTCCCACTTATGGATCTTGATCTTCGCTACGGCGTCGTATATTGCTATCTTGGTGGTTGTTTACTTAGATTTCTTATCATGTTAGTAAGTGCTTTCATTTAAAACTTATAACACTCTATACTTTCACTGGTTTGATTTCTGGGTTTTCGGTTCACTTAGTCGCGTTACGCCTGTAGACGTTACGTGGTTAAGTGCCGGTCATGGGCCAAACTTTGGGCCGTGACAACAGGGCATCGATACTCCAGAGTAGACTAGTGTATACAGTCGATACCCCGACGAGGGGCGGTGGCCGGTCTCACAAGCCACTGGTGTCAATTGGTTCTCTTAAGATGTATACTGGTGCTCATTGGGTTATGAGTACACCGGATAGGACTTGCCGGGAACCTGCTAGTTGGGATTATACCTGATGTCAGATAGTAGTCCCTGGTGACATGTATACAGGTTAGTTCATCGACCTGAGATCGTCATTTGTCTCGTGTGAGTTCCCACTGTGCTTTGATTACTACCCTACCACGCTCAAGGGAGACGTGCAAACAAGTTTTAGTTGGGTACAGTCCAGAGCCACATGGAGGCAGTGAGCGGATCTGCAGGGGTTCGTCTCTCCCGGTATTGGGGGTGAGGCCGCGCTGTGTCTAGGAGAGCCAGTATATGAAAATCCCTTGGCCAAGGCAGGAGATTTACTGGTAGGTATTCCAGTAGTATCTCAGGGTGTTCTGGGCTGCATTCCGACACGACTTGTACCGCTTTTGGGGGTCTGACTTTTACCAACCCCTTAGGCCCGCCATGCGATACTCATAGACGAACGGACCGGACTGTACGGATATTGTCACTGACAAGCTCAGTAGGGTGTCAGGATGAGTTCGCTCATCGACGTCCCTTTTGGTCAGTACCTGGTAGCCCGTTACGTATTGGCTAATACCTCTGACGTGCTAGTAGTTAAATCCACAACCAAGGTGTTGACGAGTCTTTAGAGTCACCCACAAACCAGTTTCTCAAGTTTCAGGTGAAACGCTGTAGAGGCCGTATGGAGATATGGCAGGGTTCGATCAGATACGTGGGGTATTGCACGGATCGTGATCGGACGGATTTTACTAGCGGGCTTTGGTTTAAGCCGGGTCCTAGTATTGTACAGTGTAGATTTTGTCTCTTTGCATTTGTATTCAGTGGGAATACAAATGCGGGTATGTATATGCAGTCGCGTGGTTTTCCTGTAATTTATTACGGGATCAGTTTTCTGAAGTTGCCAGTTTGCATTCCGTTCCGGCCAGTTTTCCTTTGTTCCTTCACGGCCGGACTTTCCGATGGAGGGGTTTATTTGCAAGTGTGCAAATAACATTTTGTGGAGGGGTTTTCTTGCATTATGTGGCTTCATGATGAGATTCTTTTTCCATCTCTTCCTTTGCATTAAATGGTGATTAGGATGGATTAGAAATTGATATGATATGGTTATCATTTCTTTTGGATGTGGTCACCCCTTTGCTTTTACTGCACTTACCTTCCTTCTTGTTTTTTTTTCCCTCCACCATTTTATCATAAGGGGCCGGCCACTATTGGAGGGAGAGAGAGGGTTCATTTTTCATGTGGGAAAAATTATCATTCATCTCATTTTTCTTGCCACAAAAATTCCCAAGTTCATATCTTGTTCATTTCCTCCATCACCAAAGGCAACTTCACCCCAAATGAGACAATGGTTTCTACACTAGTCTACAGCATTCCTTGGACGCGTCGGCTACCCAACTTCACGCCCGAGTTGCCTCGGTCCAGAGGTGGGAGCCCGTAAAAGAACCCGACGATGTGGTGCCCGTTTCGACGAGGAGGCGACGACCGGAGATTCCGCGAGGAGATCGGAGTGGAGACGAAGACCGAAGGACACGGATCGCTTGGTATAGCTTCTCTTCTCCTTTTCTAGTTTGCTAGTAGCTAGGTTAATGGCCCGATCCGGGTTGATAGTGAGCGGTGGTGCCGGTTTGCAAGTTTCGCAAAGTTTTTCGTTTCCGCGTTTCCGGCGTCGGATCGACGGCCGGGGCGCCGCTGTGCACTTACATTGGTATCAGAGCCACGCCGTTAACCTTGCCTAGATTGCTCTAGTATGTTTAGAACTCGATCGAACAAAAATCCCCCAAAACCGTATTTTCCAATGCATCTGGTTTCTGTCGATTTTATTTTGTCTCGAAATTTTTTTCAGTACATTGCAGAAACATGTGCATGGAATTCTAAGAACTCTGGAAAAATTTAGTCTTGTGATGCTTCAGGATGACCGCAGAAACGCGGCCAAACCCCTGGTTTGGCCGCGGTTCCGCGGTGGAAAGAACTCCTTACTGTGCGAAATTTTTCCAGAGGGCTTTTTACTTAGAAATAGGGGTTTTTGGATATTCTTTTTGGACCCAGAATTTCTGTGAGTGCTACATTACTGCTTGGGGCCCACTTAGGTAATTTTGATCGATCGAAAAGTTTAAACATGTTAGTTCACAGTATTTACATTATATCTGCGACCGTGAATGTCATTCGATCGGTAAATCCAGTCTATCTGCTATAGCCCTTTTAGACGGATTTGTGAAGGTGACATTCACGTTGATGTTCTGTGTTGTGCTGTGATATTGCGGATTGGTCATGGGGGATAGCCTGGATGCAATGGTAGTACAGTTTTGTTTTATATGTACATTTGATATTGCAGGGCGAGCGTCCGACATGTGGACTGCTGTCACTGCCTGTTTGTATTATTCTTTTGGGGCACGACCGGATAGCCGGGTTCTAGAGGGCAACGAGCCCGCATCTCATGGCATTGAGACGGAGGGGGATTTACTCTAGAATTGACGGGCTATTCGCCGCACTCGTAGGGGGTATAGGTTGACCCAGGAGGGGTGCCCAAGTTACCGGATTCCGTGAAGTGCTGGGTGGTCCATTCACGTTGCTGAAGGGGGCTGCCTCGCTTCAGGTTTTGGCGGATAACTTGCCGTGCCCGTAGGGGTCTAGGATTTCATTGCACAGGCTATCCACACGACCAGGGGAACGTCGGGTTTCAGCAGCGGCTCTGTGAAACCCGGGGATCCCAGATATCTGTATTGTTCTGTGATGCTGATTACATTTCTGTGATGTTGCATTTTATCACGCCTTGAGCGAATATTATATATTGATATATATACTAGTAGATGTTGTATATGTTTTGCATCCACGCTAGTCCAGTCCCCGCTCTGTCGTTAGTTAGCTAACCTAACGGGTGATGACGGGGCCCAGTGGCGAATGCGGATGGCATATACGTACATCATTATTTTCGTTCTTTTGTGGTGTGATCAATTGATAAGACTGCGTTGATTCGGATCAATGCAAGATAAACAAACATATTCTGATGTTGTTGGAACACTTTTTCAAAAAGCTATTATTGCAAGGGCGTTCTCTTTGGTTTTGCACAGTGGTATTCGGTTATGAATATCCAGCTCCTCAGTCGACGAGGCAAGGGCCGAGATTCCTTCACCGGGAGTGACCCCTTGGACAGAAGTTTGCGTCAGGGCAATAACTTCACTATAGCCGATTACATTTGCTTTGCATCGTGGTATTCAGTTGGAATATCCTGTACCTCATTCCACGGGGAAAGAGCCGAGATCCCTTCACCGGGAGTGACCTCTTTAGCAAAGGTTTTCGTCACTATATTTTTATAAAGCTATCAGTTCCTTCAACGATATCAAGTTCATTACGTTAAAGGTTTTCGCCAGAAACCATTCGTAGCCCTCCATCATTTCAGAACGGTACCACTTAGTATTCATGCTTTGTATGTTGGCCTTCGTCAAGGCATAGTGTATGGTAGCTATTTGTTACTTTTCTGCAGCATAGATAGATGCGTTGGTTTGGGACAGTCGTACTACTATTTTGGCCTTCGTCAAGGGTATGTACGGGTGGGTTCAAATTAACCTGGACAATGACGGGTTGAACTTGACATGTGACTTATGATATGTTGGCCTTCGTCAAGGTCATAAGAGAATAGGGCAAAAATCCACATCGGGAGTTTCTAAAGAAACAGAAACTTGCCAGATATGCGCATACCTTCTGGAGTGTGATAATGTGAGCGGATTCCGTCACGTTATCATGCGATGATAGTTGGATCCCAATTCCCACTAATGAGTTGGTTTACTCCTCGGGTGATCCCGGCTAATTCTTCTTTCAGGTTTGGGGAAGAATTTGACGTTACAGTGGGAGGTTTCCTGATTAGATAAAGTGATAACCATTCTGATCTAGGTCAGAGTGCACGTTGAGTGTTTCTTTTCTCTCTCTCTTTGGCAGCGACCATTGACCCGAACCTAGACTATGACTCAGTGACCAAGTTGACCGAACCTTCTTAACACTGGCTTTTGGATTGTCAGAGTTGCAGACCTCATTGCCACTCCTACTTTTACCCTTTTCTCCAGGATACCCCGTATTACTACGAGCGTCCACTTCCATTGGACAAAACCATCGTATGGTTATATACGAACTCGAAGGAATTTATTTGAGAATGGTTTCCGGTTCTAGAGAAAACGAATAGGACTATTCAGCTGTCTTTTCCTTTTACCTTCTCTCAGGTTGCGAGTACTCCTTGGTTTAGGAGCTAGTACACCTATTACGCAAATTGGATAGTCTTCTTCCAAACCTTAGGCTGGTGCCGAACGGTGGGGAATGAAGAAAACCAATTAGCATAACGATGGTGTGCAGAAGGTATTAAGTTAAGACAAAGAAAGGGATTAGTAAGAGGGCAAAGTAAATTGCGACTGCTATTCACGACCAAACCAAGTATTTCTTCGCCAATCCTAAATCACCTTTGTATTTCTCCAGGACACTCCATATCACTACGAAGATCCACAATTTATTGAATACTCCATCGTATGGTTATATACGAACTCGAAAAGAACTTATTCCAGTTCGGGGATGGATTCTGGTTCAGGAGAAATAAGAATAAGGTTTATTCGGTTGTCTTTTATCTTCACCTTCTCTCGCATTGCGAGTGCTCCTAGGATTAGGACAGTACACCCATTATGCTCATTGGATAGTCTTCTTCCAAACTATAGGCTGGTGCCGAACGGTAGGGAAGGAAGAAAACATTTAGCCTAAGAGGGTGTACAAAAGGTAATGACTAAAGACATATAAAGGGATTTGGAGAGATGGCAAAGAGATATACGGTTGCAGTTGTGAATCCGGATAATGGAAGAGGCATTACTAGGAATACCAGGATACCTCATCGAAACATTTCAATGTTTCAGTTTCACTGTGTACTGTTAAAAGAAAACTGATTTTCCAATTAGACACTTGCTCCAGGGTATGTATTTACCAGGTATGATTCTCACATCTGTATGGTTTTACAGATGATGAGTAGGAGTAAGTTATTGGGAATTAGGTGATCATCCTCATTATATCGCGATTCGTTGTAATTGGTGATATTTGAGGAAATCACCTGGGTTGTTTGCCTGACGGCAAATATTTGGTTTTGAATATCCGTTCTTGTGCACCAATTTCAAATTGATATATCTGTACGTCTATTTTCATAGAGTGAGATATACCTTTTTGAGATTATGTCCATGACATTTACCTATATCAGTAGATGGTTAGGTAAGGAGCATTGAACAGCGGTGTAATTCTTCTTAACCATAAGTACAGTTTTCAACCTACGACACACAGTGAATGAGTCTCTAGACTCAGGGGACTTATACAGAGTATTGTATGTTGTCCAGTGTCCGTGAGGACAGAGGGGTTGGTACTCGTACTATATTCTGTTTACTTGTGACTTCTCTAGTTCTTGGACATGTGTTTCGTAGAAATGCAGGTTCTGAGTTTTGAGAAGTTATAGGTATAAGATTAAAGTAGAGAACCAGGTGTTGCAAGTATCGGGATTCTTCAAGGTGATCGAAGATGTAGATACTTGTGAATGGTATTCAGTTGTTAGTAAAGATTAAGAGAACTTGCTTCTCTTTCAGGTTACAGGTTACTCATAATTGGAAGCATTCCTAAGTTGAGTAACGCTGATCGGCCTCCTTCCATTTAGTTGACATGCACTGGAGACAGCTGTATGATTTGAATCCGGTTCAATTAAATCAATGCCTCTGTTTCTGTATTGGATATAAAACAGTTCATATCTTAACGTTGTTAAGGTACAGGGAGTTGTCCGCTTATGCTTAAAACCAGACTCCGGATAACTCAAGGCACGTTTCTGTAATGGCTGTTTGTGGGTTGACCCGGGCTATGACGAGGGTTGACTTTCTACCATCTGGAAGATCAATAGTGATATTGTTCTTGACTCGCCACAGTTTTAACAAAAATGGATTTTTTCAGAAAACAGTAGTGGGAGTATGGTAGAACTGGAAGTGATTCCAGAACCGCAAACGATTACTGAAGATTTGATAAGAACCTAAAGATTCAATCTGGTTTGACATTCCATTGGCCACTCCGCAGATATGGTGGGTAACCTCAGGCACCCGAGAGGTACTTCGGTTTGCTCAAGGAAGGTGGCAGGGAGGTTTTTGTTTACCCAGACTTGCCATTGTTGTTGTTCCAGACTATGAGATCCGGCAGGAGGATGAGTATAGCGTCGTTCTAAACTAGCTTTAGAAATGTACGTTTATATGACTCTACCGGAGGGTTGTCGTAGTCAGTGGGAGCAGCGGAAGCATAATGGACAAGTGACTTATGTCTGTTTATATACTAAAGCAGATATTGCGGAGATAGATCATCTATTTCTGATGTGACAGTCATAGGTTTGACTTCATCAGAATAGGAGATGGATCTGTTGAGAAGGTAGTAGAGTGTGATGTCCTGGTATTTGGATGACATACACAGAGTAGGAAGTGATATTCCTATACTACGATCGGTTATACTTTGGTCGTCACACAGTGGTTTCTCCACATAGGACTTTGATATTATATCAGATATTCTGGTTACTAGATCTATGGTTTTAGATCTAGATTTGGGTGGTTTCCCAATCTGGGTACTTAGACAGCATTCTATGAGTATTTAGAATGGATAACTCCTAGCACGGTAGTATACCTGCAGATGATGGAGTCACCCTCTCTAAAGGTGTCTTACAGACTAAAGGGGAGAGGGATGTGCATGATTGGCAGATCACTTGCTTAGGCAATTGAGTCAATCATGAGATATCAAGTACCACACCAGATGTTGTTCTTGCAGTATGTGCAATAAGTTGATATTCATCCAATCCTGGAAAAACAGTCGGAAGCAGTTTTAGAACATAAGTAGATGTTCTAGGGATATGATAACGGCAGCCTCTTTTGGGAGACGGTTATCATTCCAGGCTTCCAAGGTGACCTGGATGGCAAAGTGGCTGTCAGAGTTATAGTTTTCCCTCTGACAAAGGGGGCAGTATTTTGGACAGGTGGTCCAGATGGATAATGAGGGAAGGATGGCACAGGATACTGATTAAGTTCAGTTGACGATACAGTCTAAGAAGTTTGGATTTGGAGTTCATTTATGAGCTAGGTCCCATCAGACAACCAATCATATTCTAAGACAGGTATTGCTCATTTCGGGAGGTGGCTTTCTCCGCGAACTTGAGATAAACAGAGACATAGAAATAAACATCAGAGCGGATCCACTCACTGAGGCTATTCCTCGAACGCAATAGTTTCGCAAACGAGCTTTGTGAGGCTGACAAGTAGAGGAGTTGGGTGTTCGGTATCACACGGGCTGTGAGTATGCGACATCGCAATAATTAGCCTTGAGTGCAAGTGGGAGATTGTTGGAGATAGTGCCCTCAGAGTCAATTATTGGATCACAGGTACGTGATTGCAATGATTGAGGGAGGATCTATACCGGTAGGACAGTCTTACTCAAGATGATAGTATGCTATCTGGTTTATCTTTATCATCGTGAACTGCTTTAGGTGACCCTACAGGTCACTATTGCACGTTGATAAAGCCCCTAGGATTCTTGCTTGACTACCAGCAGTATGAGGGCGATCATATACGTGGGAGCTGGGGTCTATAAGCACACCCTTAAAAGGTCCCTAGTCGTGGGAGTTTCGAGACAGGGCATCGATACTCCAGAGTAGACTAGTGTATACAGTCGAGACCCCGACGAGGGGCGGTGGCCGGTCTCACAAGCCACTGGTGTCAGTTGGTTCACCTAAGATGTATACAGGTGCTCATTGGGTTATGAGTACACCGGACAGGACTCGCCGGGAACCTGCTAGTTGGGATTATACCTGATGTCAGATAGCAGTTCCCTGGTGACATGTGTACAGGTTAGTTCATCGACCTGAGATCATCATTTGTCTCGTGTGAGTTACCACTGTGCTTTGATTACTACCCTACCACGCTCAAAGGAGACGTGTAAACAGGTTTTAGTTGGGTACAGTCCCGAGCCACATGGAGGCAGTGAGCGGATCTACAGGGGTTCGTCGCTCTCGGTATTGGGGGTGAGGTCGCGCTGTGTCTAGGAGAGCCAGTACATGAAAAGTCCTTGGCCAAGGCAGGAGATTTACTGGTAGGTATTCCAGTAGTATCTCAGGGTGTTCTGGGCTGCATTCCGACACGACTTGTACCGCTTTTGGGGGTCTGACTTTTACCAACCCCCTAGGTCCGCCATGCGATACTCATAGACGAACGGACCGGACTGTACGGATATTGTCACTGACAGGCTCAGTAGGGTGTCAGGATGAGTTCGCTCATCGACGTCCCTTTTGGTCAGTACCTGGTAGCCCGTTACGTATTGGCTAATACCTCTGACATGCTAGAGGTTAAATCCACAACTAAGGTGTTGACGAGTCTTTAGAGTCCCCCAAAAACCAGTTTCTCAAGTTTCGGGCGAAACGCTGTAGAGGCCGTATGGAGATATGGCAGGGTTCGATCAGATACGTGCGGTATTGCACGGATCGTGATCGGACGGATTTTACTAGCGGGCTTTGGTTTAAGCCGGATCCTAGTATTGTACAGTGTAGATTTTGTCTCTTTGCATTTGTATTCAGTGGGAATACAAATGCGGGTATGTATATGCAGTCGCGGGGTTTTCCTGTAATTTATTATGGGATCAGTTTTCTGAAGTTGCCAGTTTGCATTCCGTTCCGGCCAGTTTTCCTTTATTCCTTCACGGCCGGACTTTCCGATGGAGGGGGTTATTTGCAAGTGTGCAAATAACATTTTGTGGAGGGGTTTTCTTGCATTATGTGGCTTCATGATGAGATTCTTTTTCCATCTTTTCCTTTGCATTAAATGGTGATTAGGATGGATTAGAAATTGATATGATATGGTTATCATTTCTTTTGGATGTGGTCACCCCTTTGCTTTTACTACACTTACCTTCCTTCTTGTTTTGTTTTTCCCTCCACCATTTTATCATAAGGGGCCGGCCACTATTGGAGGGAGAGAGAGGGTTCATTTTTCATGTGGGAAAAATTATCATTCATCTCATTTTTCTTGCCACCAAAATTCCCAAGTTCATATCTTGTTCATTTCCTCCATCACCAAAGGCAACTTCACCCCAAATGAGACAATGGTTTCTACACTAGTCTACAGCATTCCTTGGACGTGTCGGCTAGCCAACTTCACGCCCGAGTTGCCTCGGTCCAGAGGTGGGAGCCCGTAAAAGAACCCGGCGATGTGGTGCCCGTTTCGACGAGGAGGCGACGACCGGAGATTCCGCGAGGAGATCGGAGTGGAGACGAAGACCGAAGGACACGGATCGCTTGGTATAGCTTCTCTTCTCCTTTTCTAGTTTGCTAGTAGCTAGGTTAATGGCCCGATCCGAGTTGATAGTGCGCGGTGGTGCCGGTTTTCATGTTTCGTAAAGTTTTTCGTTTCCGCGTTTCCGGCGTCGGATCGACGGCCGGGGAGCCGCCGTGCACTTACAAAACAAATACTTATAGTGTAAACAGAATTGCAAATACCCCAATTGTACATTAACTTTTAAACAATTTTCTGTACATTGAAATTGGAGTTGTTACAATGAGAAAATGGTACTGCTTGAGGCTATCAAGAGCCTATTGGAGGGTCAGCACCAGCAGATTGCTATCCTTATGAACCGCCCCGAGACGGAGGCACCCGGAGTTAAGCAATTTTGGGCACTGCACCCGAAGAACTTCTCGGGTAAAGAGAGTCCGCTTGAAGCAGAACAATGGGCTCAAGCGATCGACGATGACCTGGCAGCAGCTTAAGTGCCAGATATTGCCTGGGTGAGAGTTGCTAATTTGCAACTGACAGATAACGTCAGGGTATGGTGGAAGGCTGAGGAGAGCCGTCTCGCACAACCGATAGAATGGAAAATATTCCGAGACCTCTTCGACGCCAGGTACTTCCCAGAGACTGTGCGCTTTGACATGGAGCAACAATTCATCTATTTATCGATGTGGGTCAAATCGGTGGATGAATATGATGCTGAGATTACCATGCTCAGCAGGTAAGATATTGTCTCAAATTCAATTTTCTGATCTCACTCACAACACTTCTAACACAAGATCGTAACAGGTTCGCTGCACACCTTATTCCTACTGCTGAGATCCGGGCATGACGATTCCAGCAAGGGTTGGACCCTAAAATCCAAGCTGCACTCGCTACAGGGGATTTCCCAACTCATGAAGTTGCTTTGAAAGCTTCCCGACGCTATGAGGCAGTTGTAAAGAAGAAGGGTATGACGCATACTTCCGGTGTGAAATGCCCTGTGAACCAGATCGCAGGAGGGGCCTCTTCCAGGCGAGCCTTCAACGGACCATCTCATAGTCCGGTAGGTTTGTTCGCCAACAGTAGGCCAGACTTTTGCATCTATTGGAAAAGAACAGGTCACCTTGTGAAGAACTGTCGCAGGGCGAACAATTTATGCCTGATCTATGGGTCTCCTACTCATGCCATTAGAACATGCCCACAGAACCGAGGACCCAACAACGCTCTAGCTAGACCGGCTATCCAAGCTCCTCCTAGCCGGTTAACTCTACCATCTCCAACTCCCCGCACCCAGACCACTCAACCCCAACGCCGAGTGTTTAACCAGGTACAGAGGAAAGTGCCGAGACACAAAGCATTCACTATGTCGGTCGAAGAGGCCGAAGTTATGGGTCAGGTTATCACTGGTACAATCGTAGTAGCCTCCCTACCTGCACTAGCGCTCTTCGACACTGGGGCATCACATTTCTTTATGTCGCAACGGTTCGTCCGAACTCATGCGGTCCCAGTTAAACCACTCGTATCTAGCTGGAATGTCAGTTCAGGGAACGACGTTCTAAAAGCAACTTTAGGATATGATCTGTGTTCAGTGGTCGTCTGCAGTCGAGAATTCTATGCGGACTTAAAGGTGCTGGACATACCGGACTTCGACGTAGTCTTGGGAATGGACTGGCTGGGAACTTTCTTCGCTACCATCGACTGTTGCCAAAGGAGGGTAGTGTTTGAAATACTAGATCATCCAGTGTTCTACTTCAAAAGTGGAGACCGTACCTTGGATCCTAGGATCTACCGAGAAAACCCAAAGAAAGCAGAGATTGCAACGTTGCAAGCAGAAAAATTGAAGCCAGAGGTAGTTTGAGAGTTTGAAGATATATTCCCGAAAGATATATCAGGTTTTCCTCCTGATCGAGCTCTTGAATTCAGTATCGATTTATAACCCAGCGTACAACCAGTAATAAAAGCTCCGTACCGATTGAGTCCGGAGGGATTGAAAGAGATCCGCATTCAGTTGGATGAACTACTGAAGAAAGGTTGGATCTGACCCAGTACTTCAAGTTGGGGATCTCCGGTGTTGCTAATGAAGAAGAAGGAAGGTTCCTACAGGATGTATGTGGATTATCGAGCTCTGAACGAAGTGACAATTAAGAATAAGTATCCACTACCGTGCATTGATGACATTTTCGATCAGTTAAGTGGATCTTGTGTTTTTTCAAACCAAGATCTTCGTTACCATCATGTGAAGATCAAAGAGTCCGACATTCCGAAGACGGCGTTTAGGACTCGTTATGGCCATTATGTATATCTCGTAATTCTATTTGGATGACCAATTCACCTGCCATCTTTATGAACCAGATGAACCAAGTTTTCCGAGAATACTTAGACATGTTTGTTGTTATATTCACCGACGACATCTTGGTGTATTCAAAGAATCGAACATAGCATGCCGAGCACTTACGGATTATCCTGGAGATATTACAACAACATCATTTCTATGCCAAGTACAACAAGTGTGAATTTTGGCTAGATCAAGTCAGATTTCTCGGACATATCGTTTCAGACGAAGGAATCTCTATGGATCCAGCTCAGGTGTTATTTGTCAGTGAGTGGCTGACACCAAAGCTGGTGAAAGATATAAGAAGTTTCTTGGGCTTAGCAGGATACTACAGACAATTCATCGAAGGATTCTCAAAGATCGCAGCACCCTTGACCAAACTCACACGTAAAGTCGAAGCATTCGTGTGGTCAGAAGCATGTGAGAAGGCTATTATAGAACTCAAGTCGATTTTAACCTCTGCACCTATTCTTGTACTACCAGATCAATCTGACGGATTTAATGTGCATTGTGATGCATCCGGTAAAGGATTAAGATGTGTTCTACACCAGCATGGAAAAGTTGTGGCATTTGCATCAAGGCAGTTAAAAGTTCATGAACCCAACAATCCAACACATGACCTGGAACTGGCAGCAGTAGTTTTCACACTCAAGATTTGGTGCCACTACCTTTTGGGAGAATGAGTGGATATATATATCGACAATAAAAGTCTTAAGTATGTATTTACTCATAAGGAACTCAACATGTGGTAGAGAAGATGGCTAGAAATCATAGCGGACAACCTACAATATCATCCTAGGAAGGTGAACATAGTTCCTGATGCACTTAGTCGCCAGCCATTAGCAATGAACCTCACCGCTCAGTGGAAGCTACAGCAAGAACTGCATGGATTGGGGATTGAAGTAGTTGTGCCAGGTAACGCTTCATATTTGATGAACTTACAAGCCCAGTCCACTCTTGTCTATCAGATCAAGACAACTCAAGCAAATGATGCCAAGCTACAAAATATCCGAGAACAAGTAGAAAGTGGACTTCGAACTGACTTCATCATCCACGAAGATGGATCCTTACGATATGGAAGCCGTTTATATGTGTCAGTCGGCCTTGTTCAAGAAGAGTTGATAAAAGAAGCTCACGGCTCTCCATACTCGGTCCACCCCGGCGGTACAAAGATGTACAAGGATCTACGGCAACACTACCAATGGTATGGAATGAAGCATGAAGTAGCAAGGAGCATAGCCAATTGTTTGGTTTATCAGCAAGTGAAGGCTGAACATCACAGAACTGCTAGTCTACTTCAACCGTTACCAATCCCAGAATGGAAATGGCAGCCCATCACCATAGACTTCATGACTGCTCTCCCTCGCAGCACGAAGGGTAACGACGCGATTTGGGTTATTGTGGATCGACTCACCAAGTCGGCTCACTTTATTCCATTCAGAGTTGGCTAGTCAATTGAGACGTTAGCAATGAAGTATATGGAGGAGATCGTGAGATTACATAGGGTACCTGTTTGCATCATCTCCAATCGTGATACAAGATTTCGATCACAGTTTTAGCAGAGTCTGCAAGCTAGCCTGAGGACGGGTCTGAATTTCAGCAAAGCGTATTATCCACAAACAGATGGAGAGTCCGAGCAAACAATTCAGATCCTGAAAGACATGTTGAGAGCCTATATGTTAGACTTCATAGGATTGTGTGAAGATCACCTACACCTTGTGGAGTTTTCATACAACAATAGCTACCAGGAAAGCATTGGGATGGCACCTTTCGCAGCACTCTACAGAAAAAAGGTGTCGTTTCCAGCTGAGTTGGGACGATGTTGGAGTTTGTGAACTCCTTAAACCAGAGATGATCATGGCAACTGTAGATGTGGTTCACACGATCAGGAAAAAGATGCGCATAGCCCAAGACTGACAGAAACATTAGGCAGATGCAAAGCATCGACATCTGGAGTTCCAACCCGAAAACCATGTGTTCTTGAAGATCTCTCCAAATAGAGGAGGGATACGTTTTGGCAAAAGGGGTAAATTAAGTCTAATATACATAGGACCGTTCGATATATTTGAACGAGTTGGAAAAGTGGCGTATCGCTTGGCACTAGCATCCTCATTAGAAGAAGTGCACAACGTATTCCACATATCCCGCTAAGACGATATGTGAGCGACCACAGCCATATACTTGATCACTCAGAACTCACAGTACAGATTGACCTAATCTGCGAGCAACAACCAGTTGAGATTTTGGATCAAAAGGTGAAGACATTGTGGAATAAGGAGGTGAACTTGGTCCGAGTGATCTGGAGAAAGGATTCGCTAGGAGAATCAACTTGGGAAAGAGAAGAAGATATACGTGCACGATACCCTTACCTCTTTGAAAATTAGTCTCTATGTAAAGGTAAATTTTGAGGACGAAATTTTTATAAATAGGGTAGAATGTAACGACTCTGAAATTCCTGTACAGAAATTTCCTGTTATTGTACAAAAAAGGGTATTACAGGCTGTGTAAGAGTTATAAATTAAATTTGTTCAATAAAAGCAAGAAGAAACTTGTAGCTCAGTGGTAAAGCCTCTACACTGCTGCGACATAGCCTGTGCGTTCGAATCCCATCAGACCCAATTATTTTTAAGATTTTCTTTTAAATTTTTTGGAAGCCCAAGAGTTGCACGTGCAATTCACAGAAAAACGAAAAGTTTCAGAAAAATCAAACAGGCGCAAAGAGGAGTTAACAACCAACTTGACACGTGACACGAATCTCGAGACAAGACCCCAAGATCCGACCGCCCGTTTCCCTCTTTGGGTCGACGCGGACGGTTCGATTAGCTCCAATCGTCTCCGTGCTTTGCACACTTGTCCCTTCGACTCCCCTCAACTCCCCTGCACTGTTTGATTTTCCTGCAATCAAACAGAGACTCTTCAATTCACCATTTAACATCATTTAAACCAAATTTTCAATTCCCAAACCCTAATTCTTCACTATAAATACCACCCCATGCCCCAGCTCTCTCCCATTCTGAAATTTCTATAAAAAATTCTCTCAAACTCTCTAAGTATCAAGTGGAGTTAAGCACCAAAGTAAAGCAACAAACCAAACTCGACGACCAAAGCCTTTCCGACGACACCACGACACCTGAAGGTTTCTTCTCCCTTTTGTTAACCATCTAAACCTGTAAGTTCCTCTTCTCTCCATTTCTCTCATCTCAATTCGTCTTCTAAGAAAATATCGACAAAAGTAGAGTTAACACGTAACAACCTTCTCATTTAAATATTTTATCATGCTTGATAGGGCTACATGTCGCATAATCATCCTAATATCTTTTTAAAATAAACTCACATCTATTGTCTTTTGACGTAACCAAAATTTCATGTTCAATACTCAAATAACGAACTTTTTCATTAAAATACCATGAATTTTAGTATAACCCTCATTTCAATAATTGTTAAAAATATCTTTAGGAAAACTTCACGGGGTAACGACATGCCTCACACGCACACTATGGTTGCATAGCAAAGTATTCTAAACATATGGCTAATTTAAAGAATATGTTTTACATTAAAACTTTTATAAAAACGGGTTTTTTTTAATGAGTATGTTTGTAATCCTTGGCAATTACGCCTCTACAACTCTCGTTAAGGGACCCACTAAAGGATGATGCGGATTATCGCACGTCCTTAGGACAGTAGAGCGAGATGCGGAACTCCTCACGGAGTATTCGGTCTCGAAAAGAAATAAAAATACGGTTTTTAAGAAATACGATTTTTCTAAACAAATATTAAGTTTTGGAAAAATTATATAAAACTATGAATTCGTATTTTCAATAAAAACATATTATGAAACAATTTTCTTTTAAAATGAAAGATTAAAATTTTAATAAAATATCAACAAGTTTCCAAAAGAGCTAGCTTTTCATAAAAATACAATAAACTTTCAAGAAGCTAGGTTTTATCACCAAAACACCACAACAATTAAAATAAATGTTCATGAAAACCCTAAATATTATAAATCACCCTTGAGCTATATTTTTAAACTATATTAAAGTATTTTTCATAAAACTCGCTCGAGATATGCAAATAATATTTTAAAAACTCTAGAATTAATATAGGTTTAAGCGGTATCATTTCTCTTAAGCATCGGAGAGCCGGAGAAAGTGATTGCTTGTCTATCCAGGTTAGACAACTTAACGGAATTATCAATGGCAATTGTCTTAGAAAAAGTCATAAATCCTGCCGCCCATGTGCAACAGTTGCCGATTTCTCCCGAACATAAGATTTTTAACAATTTACATCAATTCACATGGAAAGACATGAAATTGAATCCAAACTCAAATCTAAACTTGAACTCGAACTTGAACACAAATTCGAAATCTAACCCAACTCGAATTTAAACTCAAACATGAACTCGAACCCAATCTACTCGAACAAACATGACTCGAACCAAGATTGCAATTGTCATGACTCGCATATTCCTCGACTCACTCAACTAAATTCTACAGTTTTTGCAATCTATTGTTTCAATCAAGACATGTTATAATCAATCAATCAAATCAATTGAGTATATTACCCAGTTATAATATATATTATACTCAGGGTGTTTAGGATAGTTTCTTGTGTGAATCCAACGGAGTTTCAGGTGTCCCGTATTAATCTCTTCTTTATTTTACTCAAATTTGGAAGCCAAAATCCACCAAAAGGCGGCGGATGCGTGGTCCAAATAGGCTTTTAACGGCAGTTCAGCGGTCATTTAGCGGCCGTAGGATATAAAACTTCCGGGTCATGATCTTAATTTCACCCACATCAATATGTCATCTAGGATTTCACATTCAAGAGCCTATAAAATGACCGAGCTATCTATACAATCATACATTTATCTATCCATCGATCTAGAGAGTGATCTAGTAGGCAACTAGGTTTTTGTAATTTAGTTTTTCAGCGAGCAATTTGTAATGCAATAGTGATCAAAAAAGATAGTTTTTTCTTTTAATTTTTGTCGCATTTACTTTCCGCATTACTTTTCTGCATTATTTTCCGCATTACTTTTCTGCATTATATTCAGTATTACTTTCTGCACTTTTAAATTTTAAATATGGTTTCATTTATCTTCCACCTCTCTTTTACTACGTTAATATCCATGAGCGAGTAAACTCTTGTTTGCTTGGGTTTGTAGGATATGATAGAATAATGGATGAAAAATCCCTTGACTTATTTTGATGTTTTAATTTTTATAAATTTTAGCAAAATAAATGTTAACCCTCTTAGCGGGCGCGCTATCAATTAATGATAGTAACGATCACGATTTGAGATTCATTAATATTTGTTTTGTTAAGGGCTTGAGATAAATAGAGATCAATGGAAGGACAAGGGGCAGTAGTGGGAAATCCTAAGTCCCTCCAAGAACCCTAATCCACATTCATCGTTATCTCTCTAGTATTAAATAATTAAAAGATAAAAATAATTATATTTTTTTACTTCATCCATTAACTCCTAAGTCCTATAAACCCTACAAGCCCTTCCATTATATACTTTTCATCCCTTCTTAATAGAAACGACAACAATCCCTCTCTTTTATCAACTCGTCTAATGCAAGATAAGAAGTTCACTGTTTCCCTGTGGACGACCCGTACTCATCGCGGCTAGTTATTTGCGACACAGTCTTGATTGCGGTTATTTACAACAAATATAAATACACTTTTTTCGCACGATCAATCAAATGGCGTCATTGCCGGGGAAACGGTTGTAATTATTTTTCTTGTTATTCGGGTTGATTTCTAATATAAAACCAGAGAAAATAAAAATAAAAATAAAAATAATAATATAAATAACAAAACCGCATTTTGTATTTTTAATGATTCTTATGCGAGTTTTGCGAGAAATCTGGAGCGCTTGGAGCGAACCAACAGAAATTCAGAGATCGTCAAATAGAAGCAGAGAAGCATTAGAGAACAGTGCCAAATTTTCAAGGGGGGAACTCATCACTAGGTGGCGGAACCGCGGCCCATAAGTGCAATAGGCGGCGGAAGCACGGCCAAATTGGGGAGTTGATCCCCCAATTTTTTTTGGTATTATCCTAACGTCTTCCTCTATTCTCTAAAGCTCCAATAAAATATTTATACCTGTAGGATTCTTTGCAAATATCGCCGCTAAAAATCATTTTGCGTGTTTTAGATTTTGGTTTGTTTTGCATATTTAAAACGGACTTTAAGGGGAAAGAAACCAAAATTCAGATTAGCTGGGGATTTCATCACCCTTCTTAGGCCCCACAAATCACAAACAAGTATACACATAATGTCACGCCCCACCCCCAATACAGAGAGTATTGTCCGCTTTGGCCGAAACCGCACGGTTTTTCCCTTTAGAGCGAACCGGACCCGACCAGGGGCCACTTCCCAGGAGGTCACCCATCCCAAGACTTCCCTGACCCGAGCACACTTAACTACGGAGTTCTTAAGCTCCTATAGTTCCGGTTCACTTAAAAGGCGCCTCTGTATTGAAGAGTGGTTGTAACACCTTAGAATGTGTTTTGTAGCTAATTATATTTTAATATATAGTTTTTAACAAAAAGTTTACCAAATTAAGTTTTAAATATTTTATCCTATTTATTTTGTTTTTATTAGAATTTTGTTAGGCTTGCACACACTTGTGCATGATAACTAGGGTTGTTTTTGGGTTAAACCATGATTAGCAATCATAGTTAACTAGCCATTTTTCTAATCTAGTTTTAATATTGTTAAGTGTCATGGTTGTTTTTAATTAAATGAATTTTAAAAGGGTTTTATTATTGGTTATAATTGGTTGACTTTGAGAGAGGGAGAGAGAGAGAGAGAGCATGGGCATTATGGCCTTGCCCATGCTTCATTTAATGAGGTGAGAGAGAGTGAGAAGGGTTTTTTTTTTTGTTATGTTCTTTCATTTTACTCTTTCCTCTCATTCTCTCACTCTCACTCTCACTCTCACACACACACACACTCACCTGCACAAGAGAGCTTCAGCAGATAGCAGCAACAGCAAGCATCAGTAGCAGCAGCAGCAGCAGCAAGCTTCAGCAGCAGCAGCAGCAAGCTCCTCCCCTTCATTTCTTCTGCTTCCTGCAGCTCCCTAGGGTTAGGTATGAGGTATAATTCCTGAACTTACTCCCTAGCTTGCTTAGTTAGTGTGGTTTTGCATCGGTTAAGGGTTTTTAGTGCGTTTTAGTGTGATATGGGGTGTTTAGTGGGAACCTTGTGCAAGTGTGGTGTGATTTGGTTCCGGTAGGGTGTTAATGAGTTACTGAGACCATATTAACTTAGCTTAACCCCTCTTGCACTAAAATACCACCAGTTTCCCTAATTGATGCAAATTTGTCGTTTTTAAGCAAGATTGAGTTTTCCTGGGACTGCTTTGAACCTGATGTGTACTGATTGAAATTGAGGAGACTGTAGTATAGTGGATAGGTGCTGATATCCTAGCTAGAACCCGACCCCCTGATTCTTCCCTTTGGCCGCCAATTTCCTCTTTCTGGCCGCAAATTGCGGCCAGACAGGTAGGGTTTGGGTTGGTGTTTGGTCTTATAGGTGTCTGCTAGTGTGTAGGGTGTTGATATATATATATTTTTATAAGTTTAGCTCTGTATAGAAATCTGGGACTATATGTCGTTTTGCATGTCCGTTGTGTTTGCGCGATACGCGCGATACGTGAGTGGGTTCTGTGATCCAGCGTATCGCGGCGTGTCGCGATGGTTTTAGATGCGTATACACACGATTCAGCGTATCGTGCACACGCGCGTTTAGTTCGCGACGCGAGTTTCTTGTTTCGATTCGATATCACGTTTCGCGGAATATTTTGGCTTATATATGATTTCTTGTCGTATTTGCAGGTTTGCAGGCAGGAGCTACGGACATACCTACAGGGGGAACAGATGGTAGGATTCACCTAGCGTGGAGTGTAGGTGAGTAGATTTAACATCTACAGGGGAATCGCCCGCATGGCGTTATGCGTCTGGGCTAGAATTCAATTACCTGTCGCAATTCTACATCATTGTAGAATTGCGCCTTTACTGTATTTCCTTAGATATCGTTATTCTGCGACTAGCAGCCGTAGGTCACTGCACACATTATTGACGGTTCATGTTACACGAGCACGTGGTATGCTACACACACACCGTCAATAATTGCCATGTCACACACTACCCCTTTTAGCTACTATTGCTTACCATACATGACATCTAGTTACCGGTATACCTATAGTGTATCATACCTTTAGTGATAGGTACATTTACACCTTGCGATACAGCTACAGGTATACCTTTTAGATATTGTACTTATACCGGGGGATATCTTACTCATGTTCTTCTTATACCCAGGGGGTATATGACATCAGTTCTTATAGATAGATACCTATACATTGCTACACCTGTATGTTAGACACATATTCAGTTGCTGTCGCATATTTACATTTACTGATGTTACTTAGCTGTACCTTATCTTGATTTCGCATACATCTGGTTCAGCTATATACTTTTGTTTACCTGCTCGCATTCAGATATATCGCATACATTTATTCCTGGATTTGCGCATTGTTTATCTGGATTTTATATGAGGTTTTCGGGATTTGGGAACCGTGGGGTTTCATGAATTTATGCATACATGGAACAACCCGGTTTCCTTGATATGATATTTGAGCGTCCCCCATGAGTTTTATCGGTGCTGATTATATGCTCCATGTGAGGTGTGGTTGCCGTATGAGAGCACATGGTGGGGCCTGGTATGGTTCCCCTCGGCAAGAAGATCGATGGGTTTGCCGATTGAGCCTGGAGGCGGGCGAGTACCTACCGGTGATTGGTTGGACCTGGCAGTTGTCCGGAGGATACTGACCAGAGTCGAGAGATGGATGCGGGATGATCTGTGCTGCCGGGGCCGAGGGCCGACACCGCAGACGGACCCCGTGGGCCGATCCGGACTGACGGAGCCCGATATACGAGGATTTCTGTGTCGATGCTTGGCACATTGTTTTCATGACATTTCTTTAACCCCTTTTTGTATATATAACAGGGGATTTAGCCATTGTTATATATACCCTTACACCAATATTAGTGGAATGGGACGCTAATATATGTGTATTGCCCCCATCATACTTATTTCTATGTACTTACCCTTAGGATGTTAGATTCTTACTTGAGATTCGACTTGGGATATAGGTGATTCATTGACATTGGATATTGGATATGAATGAGACTGTGGAATTTTACATTCGAGATATAGGGGAGCTACTCGATATTGTACATTGAGGTGATGTGAGACTTATATGTTGTGAGAGCCCAATATGGGGGCTGATTTGAGTATTTGGGATCTGAGTGTCTTGATGGATTGTGATCCTGCCACGATGTCAGGTTTCCGTGGAAAATGACATATTTCACCTTATACCTCACACTTACCTACCTTATGCACAGATTCATATAGTGGCAGTACTTATAGTGTACCTTTATGATAGTTGCATATCTACCTTTTCATATCCTTATTGCATAGTTACTGCATATTACTGTCATGTTACTGTAGCTTCACCTATGGATTGTACCTGCTAGTGTACTTTACTTATTTCAGCATTTCCATGACATATTATTACTGTAATCGCATATCTTAGATTCATGCTGTACGTGCATTCCTGCGATTACCTGCATATGTTTTATACTATTCACGAGTTGGCAACTCACCCCCGTTGTGCCACAGGTGTTTCAGGTTTTTCCCCAGAGTAGTCGAGGCAGGCTATTCCTCTATTCAGCTATCCAGTTACCATCTTTTGCTACAGATACCACATCAGCTCACAGTACCGTCTTGCTTAGGTGGGTTAGATGATTATCTGTATTTCCTATTGTACCTTCGTTGTATTTGTACTCTCCATCCACTATTGTATTATTGACTTAGAGACTTGGTGAGGACGTTATGTGTATTATTGTGGATTTGATGTCTTTTATATACAGCTTTATCTCTATTGTCTTTCATTTCTTCGCTACGGCGTCGTATACTTGTGATGAGTTTGTTTTCCGCCTTTGGGCTGCGTTTTACAAAAAAAGGGGTGTTGCTAAAATTTTAAAGAAAGAAAGTAAGGCTTTTTAAAGAATTTGGGTTGCGATTTCAAATGTTTCAAAACTTATATTATCTTTTCCGTATTTTTATGGTTTAGACTTCTGGGTTTTGGCTTTCTTTTACTACGTTACGTCTTAGGGCGTTGCGTAGTATTAGGGCCGTCACGGGCCAATTTTGGGTCGTGACAAAGTTGGTATCAGAGCGTTAGGTTTTACCTTTCGGAGTGTAGGATGACCTTAGTATGATGGGGTAGGTAGCTTAAGCAGAGTAACGTAGTGTGTGTATGTCTGCAGCATACCCACAGCGCGGTACCTTGCATTAAGTAACCTAAGTACAATTTGCTTGAAATTCCTTCCTTGATGATTCCTATCCTTAAGATTCGATTTCCTTATCCTTATCGAATCTCATCTTATATCTATTATTGCCTTGCCGCCGATGACTATGGGGACTCAGAGTGATGCAGCGAGGGCCGAGGTCAGAGATGGCTCGGGTGAGACGAGTACTGACCAGGATGGCACTCTAGTTGCACAAGTGCAGACGGATCAGCCTACGATCTATACTATGGATAGACTTTTGGCAGAGATGCAGGAGTTCCGCCAGACAATGAGTTCTTTGGTTGTTGTCGTTCGGGAGCTACGACAGGAGGTTGTCACCCCTGTTACTCAGCTGTCCCTTACGATCAGCGTGCAGCAGTCCGTCACTTACATAGCACCAGTGGTTGCAGCTCCAGTTGATGAGGCGCATATTTCGGAGGCTCAGAGAGTTCCAGGACAGTGGAGGACTCGTACCAGAGTACCAGCCCAGAGACAGAGGTTTGGTCGTCGAGACAGATTTCGTGGCCGTCGCGGGAGTAGCAGAGGCTTAGGACGAGGACAGTCGTTCAGCTCTCAGCCCCAAGATGGTCAGCAGTCAGCACGTGGATGTTTTCGATGTGGGAGCCTTCAGCACTTCGTCAGGGGTTGTTCCTTGGCACCTCGTCAGGATCATTTTCAGAGAGGCCGTGGACGTGGAAGATTCGCTCAGAGGGCTCAGTCTACCAGAGGAGTTCATCCAGCTGCGAGTAGGGGGCAAACGCAGGAGTTTGCTTCTACTCATCGGGACGCGCAGACGTCCAATGTGGAGTTTTCAGGTACCCTTGATTTATACGTTCTTTTCAGGTATTCGTTGTTTTCTTGCTTGTACCGTGGTTGGGTAGATTAGTCGTAGTGGTGTTAACTTCTGTCAGCGATTCTTTTGTTGCGCGACACGTATTTCAGTTTGTGCCAATCGGATAGGAGATAGAGATTCGTCCGTCGTTTCGATCCTTCAAGAGATGTTGGATTTGACGTTCTCCTGGGCACAGACTGGTTAACTGCGTGTTAGGCGTCTATGGACTACCGTGAGGAGACAGTCAGGGTTGTTTTCCCGGCAAGTCAGTTCTTGTTGTGAAGGTGGATAGTTGTGCCGCCTCTTACAGCTTGAATTCAGCCTTTTTCGCCAGTCGGCTACTGAGGAGATGTCGTGGATTCTTGGCGTTCATTCATGATACCGGAGCCACAGTGGGATTGTTGGACCGGGTTCCTTTCGTGCAAGAGTTTTTCCGACGTTGTTCCGGATGAGCCGGCGAAACTTGGGAGCTAAAGGGTCAGCTGCAGAGTTTTGGTTTGGGGAGTTTTGTGCGTCTGAGTGTTTCGCTTTTGGAAGCTCCTATTTCTGTTCGTCAAAGAGAAAGACGGCAGTTTAGGGTTGTGTATCGACGGATCGTCAATTGAACCGGCTTACGGTGCGGATAGGTTTCCTTCACCTCACCGTGACGATTTCTTCGATCAGCTCCAGAGTGCGAGACATTTTCTAAGTTTGCTTGGGATCAGGTCATCATTATCGCGGATTCGGGATGATGGCATTCCGAAGACTGCCTTATGCGTGCTACGGGCTTTGTGTGTATCGGTGAGTCGTTGGATTCCCTGATGCCCTAGCAGCATTCGTAGAAGTGATGAACCAGATTTCTTCAGGCCGTTCCTCGACCAGTTTCTGTTGTGTTATTTATGACATTCTGGTCTATCTAATGTGTCTTGAGGGACAGTTGTAGCACTTGAGGAATTGTTACGCAGGTACTGGGAGAGTACCGGCAGTTTGCTAAATTCTCAGAGTGTTTCTTCAGGCTTGTTTTGTGTTGACTCCTAGGTCTTTTAGTCACGGGAGATGGTTTCGTATAGTTCCGAGGGAGATCGTGACCGTACAGCTTAGGTCCAGACATGTGTGCAGGATGGAGATCCGCAGATTCTTGGACTTAGCAGGTTTTTACCGCCGTTTCGTGCAGGATTACTAGGGTAAGTGCTGCACCGTCGACTGAATTGACCGAGACGGAGGTTTCTGTTCTGTAGACTGAGGCATGTGTACGGAGTTTCGGCAGTTGGAGATTCTGTTAACAGCTGCAACAGTTCTTTCTTTGCTTTTGGTTCGGGCGACCTTGTTGTTTAACTGTAATGTTTCTTGAGTGGGCTCGAGGGTGTACTGATGTGACACTACAGAGTCATCGCTTTTGCTTCCTTACATTTGGAGGAAGTACGAGGAGGATATTCTACTCATGATCTGGAGATGGCCGCGGTGGTTTTGCGTTGGAGATTTGGAGACACTACTTGCTTGAGAGTCGTGTCAGATTTTCACGAACCACTAGAGCTTAATGTACATCTTCCTGCAACGGACTTGATTGTTGTGACAGTCATTTGCAGATTTACAGTTTTTGTGTGATCGTCGAGTATAGCTTAGTTCGTCTCTACGGAGGGGACAGCTTGCTCATGTCCGCGCCCGACCACTTTCCTTAAATCGTTTTCGCGAGACACTGCCCGCCGAAGCTCGTTCGTCAGCGATACTTGAGCATACTCGGCTGGGTAATGATTCAGAGACCTTGATTTATGACAATGATGTGCTAAGTTAAGGACGCGTTTGTGTACCTGATCTTATCGGGTAGCGATGTGGAATCCTAGAACATGCACATCTGTCAACTCTCTATATGCATTCAAGTTCCACCAATATTTAGCGTGACTTGTGAGATAGTTACGGGTAGACAGGGATGTAAAGAGAAGTTTCAGGTTTCGTTTCGAGGTGTCAGTCTTGTTGTGTGCTTGAGTCGAGCATCTGAGGCCGGCTGGAGAGTTGCAACCTTTTACCGTTCCGAAGTAGGAATGGGAGCAGATCTCCACGAATTTCGTTATGGTTTCTACCCAAGTTTAGTCAGGGTGTGACTCCATTCGGATTCTTGTCGTCCGGTTATACTCAGTTGCTCAGTTGCTTTTGTTAAAGTTGAGTGTTTGTGTTGATTGTTGTCAGCAGTTGGGGATCGTCACTTGCCATCGTTAGGGTTCTCTTTCGATAGCTGTTATCAGGAGACACTCCAATTTGCCACCCTTAGGCTTAGGGGTTAGGTCGTGTCGATCACCAGTCTGTTGTTCTTCTGACTCTGCGTAAGTAGGACCTTGGACCCCAGCTAGTCTAGAGACTTCGGAGATAGTCCAGTTGTGTTAGGTCAGGATGAGAATTGTCCATTTCGAACTGAGGTCTTATGACGACTGTGTTAGCCATAAACTCGAGTTCGTGGGGACAGATCATGTATTCCTATGGACTTTCCGATGAATGACGTGTTGGATTTTGGGAAGCTTATCCCAATATTTAGGTCCTTTTAAGATCCTATAGGCGAGTTAGTTTCGTTGCCTTTAAATTGGCACTTCCGCCCAGATTATTGGATTTTCACCCCGTATTCCTTGTGATGATACTTTAAAATTACCTTCATTGCCTTTATCGCATGATTTGGCACCAGACCATTTAGCTTGGACGCGATCTCTCGTTCGCCAGCAGCCAATTGTGTTAATGGCCCGACAGGCAGAGAAACGTCGGTCAAAGGTCTTGCCATCTGTGAAGGGTTTTTCTTGGACGTAGCCGTATAGTGAGATAGTCACTTGGGAGGCTGCGAGCGAGATTGAGGATTTTAATCTTCTCTTTGAAGGTACGTGTATCGGTATATTTTTAAATTCGGGGACGAATTTCTTTTAAGGGGGGGAGATTGTAACACCTTAGAATGCGTTTTGTAGCTAATTATATTTTAATATATAGTTTTTAACAAAAAGTTTACCAAATTAAGTTTTAAATATTTTATCCTATTTATTGTGTTTTTATTAGAATTTTGTTAGGCTTGCACACACTTGTGCATGATAACTAGGGTTGTTTTTGGGTTAAACCATGATTAGCAACCATAGTTAACTAGCCATTTTTCTAATCTAGTTTTAATATTGTTAAGTGTCATGGTTGTTTTTAATTAAATGAATTTTAAAAGGGTTTTATTATTGGTTATAATTGGTTGACTTTGAGAGAGAGAGAGAGAGCATGAGCATTATGGCCTTGCCCATGCTTCATTTAATGAGGTGAGAGAGAGTGAGAAGGGTTTTTTTTTTTTTGTTGTGTTCTTTCATTTTACTCTTTCCTCTCATTCTCTCACTCTCACTCTCACTCTCACTCTCATACACACACACACTCACCTGCACAAGAGAGCTTCAGCAGATAGCAGCAGCAGCAACAGCAAGCATCAGCAGCAGCAGCAACAGCAAGCTTCAGCAGCAGATAGCAGCAGCAGCAACAGCAAGCTCCTCCCCTTCATTTCTTCTGCTTCCTGCAGCTCCCTAGGGTTAAGTATGAGGTATAATTCCTGAACTTACTCCCTAACTTGCTTAGTTTGTGTGGTTTTGTATCGGTTAAGAATTTTTAGTGCGTTTTAGTGTGATATGGGGTGTTTAGTGGGAACCTTGTGCTAGTGTGGTGTGATTTGGTTCCAGTAGGGTGTTAATGAGTTACTGAGACCATATTAACTTAGCTTAACCCCTCTTGCACTAAAATACCACCAGTTTCCCTAATTGATGCAAATTTGTCGTTTTTAAGCAAGATTGAGTTTTCCTGGGACTGCTTTGAACCCGATGTGTACTGATTGAAATTGAGGAGACTGTAGTATAGTGGATAGGTGCTGATATCCTAGCTTGAACCCGACCCCCTGATTCTTCCCTTTGGCCGCCAATTTCCTCTTTCTGGCTGCAAATTGCGGCCAGACAGGTAGGGTTTGGGTTGGTGTTTGGTCCTATAGGTGTCTGCTAGTGTGTAGGGTGTTGATATATATATATATTTTTGTAAGTTTAGCTCTGTATAGAAATCTGGGACTATATGTCGTTTTGCATGTCCGTTGTGTTTGCGCGATACACGCGATACGTGAGTGGGTTCTGTGATCCAGCGTATCGCGGCGTGTCGCGATGGTTTTAGACGCGTATACATACGATTCAGCGTATCGTGCACACGCGCGTTTAGTTCGCGACGCGAGTTTCTCGTTTCGATTCGATATTGCGTTTCGCGGAATATTTTGGCTTATATATGATTTCTTGTCGTATTTGCAGGTTTACAGGCAGGAGCTACGGACACACCTACAGGGGGAACAGATGGTAGGATTCACCTAGCATGGAGTGTAGGTGAGTAGATTTAACATCTACAGGGGAATCGCCCGCATGGCGTTATGCGTCTGGGCTAGGATTCAATTACCTGTCGCAATTCTACGTCATTGTAGAATTGCGCCTTTACTGTATTTCCATAGATATCGTTATTCTGTGACTAGCAGCCGTAGGACACTGCACACATTATTGACGGTTCATGTTGCACGAGCACGGATGGTATGCTTTACACACACCGTCAATAATTGCCATGTCACACACTACCCCTTTTAGCTACTATTGCTTACCATACATGACATCTAGTTACCGGTATACCTATAGTGTATCATACCTTTAGTGATAGGTACATTTACACCTTGCGATACAGCTACAGGTATACCTTTTAGATATTGTACTTATACCGGGGGATATCTTACTCATGTTCTTCTTATACCCAGGGGGGTATATGACATCAGTTCTTATAGATAGATACCTATACATTGCTACACCTGTATGTTAGACACGTATTCAGTTGCTGTCGCATATTTACATTTACTGATGTTACTTAGCTGTACCTTATCTTGATTTCGCATACATCTGGTTCAGCTATATACTTTTGTTTACCTGCTCGCATTCAGATATATCGCATACATTTATTCCTGGATTTGCGCATTGTTTATCTGGATTTTATATGAGGTTTTCGGGATTTGGGAACCGCGGGGTTTCATGAATTTATGCATACATGGAACAACCCGGTTTCCTTGATATGATATTTGAGCGTCCCCCATGAGTTTTATCGGTGCTGATTATATGCTCCATGCGAGGTGTGGTTGCCGTATGAGAGTACATGGTGGAGCCCGGTATGGTTCCCCTCGGCAAGAAGATTGATGGGTTTGCCGATTGAGCCTGGAGGCGGGCGAGTACCTACCGGTGATTGGTTGGACCTGGCAGTTGTCCGGAGGATACTGGCCAGAGTCGAGAGATGGATGCGGGATGATCTGTGCTGCCGGGGCCGAGGGCCGACACCGCAGACGGACCCCGTGGGCCGATCCGGACTGACGGAGCCCGATATACGAGGATTTCTGTGTCGATGCTTGGCACATTGTTTTCATGACATTTCTTTAACCCCTTTTTGTATATATAACAGGGGATTTAGCCGTTGTTATATATACCCTTACACCAATATTAGTGGAATGGGACGCTAATATATGTGTCTTGCCCCCATCATACTTATTTCTATGTACTTACCCTTAGGATGTTAGATTCTTACTTGAGATTCGACTTGGGATATAAGTGATTCATTGACATTGGATATTGGATATGAATGAGACTGTGGAATTGTACATTCGAGATATAGGGGAGCTACTCGATATTGTACATTGAGGTGATGTGAGACTTATATGTTGTGAGAGCCCAATATGGGGGCTGATTTGAGGATTTGGGATCTGAGTGTCTTGATGGATTGTGATCCTGCCACGATGTCAGGTTTCCGTGGAAAATGACATATTCCACCTTATACCTCACACTTACCTACCTTATGCACAGATTCATATAGTGGCAGTACTTGTAGTGTACCCTTATGATAGTTGCATATCTACCTTTTCATATCCTTATTGCATAGTTACTGCATATTACTGTCATGTTACTGTAGCTTCACCTATGGATTGTACCTGCTAGTGTACTTTACTTATTTCAGCATTTCCATGACATATTATTACTGTAATCGCATATCTTAGATTCATGCTGTACGTGCATTCCTGCGATTACCTGCATATGTTTTATACTATTCACGAGTTGGCAACTCACCCCCGTTGTGCCACAGGTGTTTCAGGTTTTTCCCCAGAGTAGTCGAGACAGGCTATTCCTCTATTCAGCTATCCAGCTACCATCTTTTGCTACAGATACCGCATCAGCTCACAGTACCGTCTTGCTTAGGTGGGTTAGATGATTATCTGTATTTCCTATTGTACCTTCGTTGTATTTGTACTCTCCATCTACTATTGTATTATTGACTTAGAGACTTGGTGAGGACGTTATGTGTATTATTGTGGATTTGATGTCTTTTATATACAGCTTTATCTCTATTGTCTTTCATTTCTTCGCTACGGCGTCGTATACTTGTGATGAGTTTGTTTTCCGCCTTTGGGCTGTGTTTTACAAAAAAGGGGGTGTTGCTAAAATTTTAAAGAAAGAAAGTAAGACTTTTTAAAGAATTTGGGTTGCGATTTCAAATGTTTCAAAACTTATATTATCTTTTCCGTATTTTTATGGTTTAGACTTCTGGGTTTTGGCTTTCTTTTACTACGTTACGTCTTAGGGCGTTGCGTAGTATTAGGGCCGTCACGGGCCAATTTTAGGTCGTGACAGTGGTATCATTCCATTTATAGTACAGATCTGTCCCCTTTCGGAATGCATTCCGAAGATTCCCCATTGTTCTACAGTGGGTCCCACGGACTCAAGAGGTGGCCCCCACGGATTCAAGAGGTGGCCCCCGCCCACTTAACACGACACTTAGCGTGGCACTTTGTTCCGTGTGGCACTTTGCTCCGTGAGCAAGAACCGGGTCCCGCCATTCTTCCCACCTTTGAACAATGGTTCGTCCTCGAACCACAGACCTACTCCCAAAATACGGAAAACGAGGGATGACTAGGCCAGCCATGCTCCTACGGTCAAGGAATCATCCCGCCGTAGTCACACTTCGGCTTCTTGCATTACATGGTAATCAGTAAATAAAGCGCAGTGGTAAAGGAATCACATCACCAATTTATTACATTAATATTCCATTGTTCACAAATTACAGATAACAAGAACAAATACTAACCAAAGTCAAACTCACGATCACTTTTATGGAAAGCAGTAAAGATAGGAAGTACACCAGACTTTATCTCTATGAACTCGAAGGGTAGATCCGTCTCCTGTGCTGGTCCTCCCGCGGGATCTGAGCATGCATACTCAGGTCGTCAGAGCGACACAATAACAATATTATTATAATAAGATGAAACAGGTATATGAGGTAATACTGGTGTAAGAACAATGCAAGTAATCACTATGTCACTATATAATACAGAATATGTTATGTGTCCCTATCGGTCTCTAGGTCATGTTTGAAATCACATAGTGGAAGGAGGATCATGTTTAACAGGAGTCTCGTACATACCCGAGACAACGGCCCACATGCCCGGGACATAACCCTGTCAGCCGGATCGCTAGATCCTACCCTACATGTATCAGTATCACGGTTCGAATGATCATCCTCTAAACACGGTCCCGCTAAATACGATACTCTTTCCACTTTGATTTCCCCCTTTTCTCCAGGTTCTCACTAGTTATGATCTTGATTTAGTCGTGTACGAGTATACCAATGGCACGGTTTTATCACTGTTCACTGTATTAATCACTGTCACGAATTTTCACTTTCCATTGGTGTACTCGTCACTCCTAAACCAACATCTATCACGCACGATAATGCAATGTCCACACGCACTAACACTGAGTATATGGCAAGGGTATGATATATGTATGTATGCTACCAATAAGCTATGTATGTTATGAATCAACATGCATGTCATTGACTAAAATAAATTACATAAATTAATATGTTAAGAATTCAGCAAAATGATACAAGTAAGATAAATAGAACATTCAGTCAGAAATTCATCAAAATTTGTTTCAGTTCAATCAGGATTCCGGTTTTCAAGATATAGTTGTTTCATTTTAAGTGCTCGCGGCTGGAAATTCAGTTTCAGAACTGAACGTCCGTTTCGCGACACGAATTGCACCCGATTGGGCTCAGAATTTAGCGATGATACTGTTGAATGAAATCTAGGGTTTTCAATAGAGCATTCAACTCAACAGACGGATTCTCAATCGCATCTGTACGTTAAAAGTTATACACAGTTTAATCTCAGTGTGTCATTTCTGAATCTGTTCTGGACAGTTATACGTTCCGCCCTTTTAAATACAGTTTAAAATAGCAAATGGCGATGAAACGAAATGGAACCACCTGTTTTATTTAGCTAACAGAGTTATCTTTAATCTAATGTAGAGTTCCGCAACATACGACTTCAAGAAACACAGTGACACAAGTATTGGGACAGTACACAATAACCAGAAACGCTCTGGACTGCAGTCCAGAGTCGCATTCCAATCTAATTATCATCACGGTTACAGAACAGAAATCATTGAAATTTTATATAGGGTTAAAGTTCGTCGAGTTGGCTTCAATTTAAGCCCTCGAACGCATCATTCCAGTATGTATGTAATTTACGGTGATTTTATTCATTTTCAGATACGAGAAAATATTAGTTTTAACGGCATGTTTGGGGATATCAATTTTTGTCACTTACAATCGTATTTTCCAGCGAGATTCATACACGATATTCATCATCACATGGGCCAACAGAAAATATCAGTTTCCGTCAAAATAACTATTATAATCATTGGAGACTAGCATCGAACACTTAGGTCACAATACGTATCGGGAATCGGTAAATTCGTAAACTAGATATTTTAGGTTTGTACCACTAATATTATAGCATGATGCAAGTAAACACTTGCCTGGAACCGTCTCGGGGTCGCAAGGCAGCAACGGCGTCACGAAAGCGTGACGTACGCCGTATAACGGATTCCCGCGAGCTTGGTTCGAAACACGGGTTTTACGTCGGAGTTTCCCGGAGTCGTCTTGTGCGCACTGGAAGTGTAGAGTAGGCTCTGTGGATCTCTTGAGTAGTGCTGAGATTGACGATGGTCGGCGGCGGCTCTCCGGCGAAGTACAACAGTGAAATGTTTGGAAATGGGTTTTGGAATTTTGCAGAGGGGGAGAGGTTAAGCAGTGGGGCTAGGGGGTTGTTGTGATGGTGATGATGCTGAGGAGGTGGAGGTCGTTGGGTGGTCGGCGATGTGGTGGGGAGTTCGCCGGCGTCGAGGGGTGTAAGGTGGCCGAGTTTGGTTGAAGTGGGTCTGTGTGCAGGGGAAATCACGAGTTGATGGGGGTGTGAAGTCGTAGAGGGAGAAGGAGGGTGAATGAGTGGCTGTCGTCGTCGTAGGTCGAGCGAAGTGGTGGGATGATCGCCGGCGGTGGAGGTGGCAATGGTTTCGAGGGAAATTGGGTGTTCGGGTGAGTTTTTTTTTTGTGAGGGAGAGGGAGATGAGGGAGTGAGTTGGAGAGGGAGAGTGATGAGAGGAATTGGAGACGAGGTTGAAATCGTGGGGGTAACGGCAGGAGCAGAGGCGTGAGCGTGGGCGCGAAACGCGGCGGAGGAAAGGGATCGCGCGCTGTGAACAGTGGATATTACCGTTGGAGGAGGGGGAAGATGAATAGGGGTGGGGTAGGGTCGGGTAATGAGGAAGCGGGCATGGGTTTAAGGGAGTGGGCCGGGCTATAAAATAATTGAAGAATTATTTAAAAATTGAGATGTGGGCTGGTGTAAGAGATTGGGCCGGGGGAAATTTTATAAGGAATATATTAAGAAAATTTTGAGTGGGCTGAGGGAATTAAATTTAAGTTTGGGCTTGGGGTTTAAATATAAGTTTGGGCTGAATGTTTAAAAATAGGTTTAAGGTTTAAGTATTTTACTCATTTTGGTTTAATTCGGTTTTGGTTTTAAATCTTGGGTTTTGGCTTTTAGGGTTTGGACTATAATTCCAAAAGAGTTGGGGAAAAAAGGTTTAAATATCAAGCTTAACAACCAACTAAAAATACGAAGGGAAGAAAAGGAAATCACTAGAATTCGGAAAGTAGGAAACTTCATTTAGAAAGGAAACGTGGATTTACATCATACCCCCCTTAACAAGAATTTCGTCCTCGAAATTTAACAAGGATACAAGAATACAACGTACTAAACAAAGAGATGTGGATAACGATCACGGATGTCTTCCTCCCGCTCCCAGGTGGATTCTCCTGGTGAACGACGGCCCCAAGACACTCGGACTAACGGAATGACCTTATTCTTCAGCACTTTCTCTCTTCGGTCGAGAATGGTAGTAGGCTGCTCTTCGTACGATAAATTGGTACCCAAAACTAGCTCCGAATGGTCCAGGACATGGCTCTCATCCCGAACATAACGCCGCAACTGTGACACGTGGAAGGTATGGTGCACACCAGCTAGCGATGGAGGCAAGGCAAGTCGATAGGCCACCTCTCCTACTCGCTCTAGCACCTCAAAAGGTCCGATAAAACGGGGACTAAGCTTTCCTCGACCTCCGAACCTGATAACTCCACGAGTAGGGGAAATCTTCAAGAACACATGATCTCCGACTTCGAATTCTAGTGCCCTTCTGCTGGTATCTGCCCAACTCTTCTGTCGATCCTGAGCCGCCTTGATACGCTGTCTGGCCATTTGGACTTTGTCGACTGTCTGAACAATGAGTTCGGGGCCCAGTAGTCTTCGTTCTCCCACATCATCCCAACATACTGGGGATCGACACTTCCGCCCGTATAGTGCTTCAAAAGGAGCCATCTGAATACTAGCCTGATAACTATTGTTATAAGAGAACTCGACTAGATGCAGATGGTCCTCCCAGGAACCCTGAAAGTCCAACATACAAGCTCTCAACATATCCTCGAGCGTCTGAATCGTACGCTCGGATTGTCCATCCATCTGTGGGTGATAAGCTGTGCTGAATTTAAGGCGGGTTCCCAAACTCTCCTGTAAGCTCTTCCAAAAGTGTGACAAGAATCTCGTGTCCCGGTCTGACACAATGCTGACTAGAACACCGTGAAGTCGTACAATCTCCTGCATATATCTTTCTGCCAGTGTTTCTGTCGATTATCCCACTCGGAAAGGTAGGAAGTGTGCAGCTTTTGTGAGGCGATCGACGATAACCCAAATAGCGTTATTGCCTCTAGGGCTCCGTGGTAAGGCCGTCACAAAATCCATAGTAATGTGCTCCCACTTCCATTCAGGTATCGGCAATGGTTGTAACAATCCTGCTGTTCTCTGATGTTCCGCCTTCACCTGCTGACATACCAAGCACCTGGATATGAACCTCGCAATTTCCCGCTTCATTCCGTTCCACCAAAAGTGCTGCTTTAGGTCCTGATACATTTTTGTACTTCCCGGATGCACAGAATAAGCTGAACTGTGTGCTTCAACCAATACTTCTTCTCGAACACCTCCCTTAGGTACGCAGAGTCTACTACCGAATCTCAATGAGCCATCTTCATGTATAATCAAATCCGTTCTCAGTCCAGCTTCCACTTGCTCTCTGAACTTTTGCAATCGGGGATCATCCGCTTGTGCAGTCTTGATGCGATCCACCAAAGAAGATTGCACCTGTAGCTGCCAAAGTTGACTGAGTGCGTTCGGCGTAACGACTTCAAGTTCAAGTCTCTGGAAATCCTCAATAATGCTCCTCTGATCGGTCAACATCATGACTGCTGGTTTGCGACTGAGCGCATCCGGTACAACATTGACCTTCCCCGGGTGATACTGAAGGTCCAAGTCATAATCTTCCATTAGCTCTAGCCATCGGCGCTGCCTCATGTTTAGTTCCTTCGGAGTGAAAACATACTTCAAACTTTTGTGATCCGTGTATACCTCCACTTTCTCACCCAATAGATAGTGCCTCCAAATCTTCAACGTAAAGACTACCGTAGCTAACTCCAAGTCATGCGTGGGGTAGTTCTTCTCGTGGTTTCTCAGTTTTCGAGAGGCGTAAGCAACCACACGGCCGTGTTGCATTAGGACACAGCCTAATCCCTTCCCTGAGGCATCACTGTGTATCATCAAACCACCGGAATTATCTGGTACTGTAAGTATAGGTGCCGTGGTTAACTTCTGCTTCAGTGTGTCGAATGCCTGAGTGCACTCCTCTTTCCATGTAAACGGCACGTCCTTCCATGTCAGTCTCGTCAATGGTTCCGCGATTCTTGAGAAATCTTGGACGAATCTACGATAATAACCTGCCAATCCCAGAAAGCTCCTGATCTCGGCCACTGACTTCGGCGTTGGCCAATCTCTAACAGATTCTATCTTTGCCGGGTCCACCGAGATGCCTTCGCCCGAAACAATATGTCCCAAAAACTGAACCTTGTCGAGCCAGAATTCACACTTGCTCAGCTTCGCATATAGCTTCTCTTCCCGAAGAGTTTATAGTACCGTGCGCAAATGTTCAGCGTGCTCTTCCCGGGTCTTCGAGTAGACAAGTATGTCGTCGATAAACACAACGACAAACGTGTCCAAGTACTTTGCGAACACACTGTTCATCAGGTCCATGAATATTGCTGGGGCATTGGTAACACCGAACGGCATCACAAGAAACTCGTAGTGTCTGTATCGGGTCCTGAAAGCCGTCTTGCATACATCTTCGGCTGCTACTCCGATTTGATGATATCCAGAACGGAGGTCCAACTTCGAGAATATCTTAGCTCCACTTAGCTGATCGAATAGGTCGTCAATGCGCGGTATTGGGTACTTGTTCTTTATTGTGACCTTGTTCAGCTCTCGATAATCTATACACATTCGCAGCGATCCATCATTCTTCTTTACTAACAGGACTGGTGCACCCCACGGTGAAGCGCTTGGCCGAATAAATCCCTTCTCCAATAATTCTTCAACCTGCTTCTTCAATTCCGCCAACTCAACTGGTGCCATCCTGTATGGGGCTCTGGATACTGGGGCTGTACCTGGAGTCAAGTCGATCGAGAACTCCAAGATTCGAGGAGGTGGTAGACCTGGTAGATCTTCGGGAAATACATCCAGAAAGTCCCGAACAATTTCTAGGACTGGGCTCTTATCAATCTCCATAGCTGTCAGCTCCTTAGGCTTTGCTCTGTACTTAGCTGGCTCCAAAGATTTGCTTCCGCCCTCAAAAGTAAACTCCGGGTGATTGGGGATCCGGAAGATCACCTTCTTTGCACGACAATCGATAACTGCATGGAAAGTGCTCATCCAATCCATCCCAAGAATTGCGTCGTAACTGCCTGTCCCAATCAAAAGGAAATTCACATAGAATTCCCTGCCACACACTACAACCGGGCATAACCTACATTCTTGACTAGATATTATAATGCCATTACCCGTATGAATTTCCCACCCCTTGGTTAGTGGTTCATGTGGTATTGAGTGTGTATTAGTGAAATGCTCAGACAAGAAACAATGCGATGCTCCTGAATCAAATAGTAATCTAGCTGGCAAGGAATGTACGAGTAGAGTACCTGTAACCACGTCTCCTGACGCCTCTGCCTGCTCGGCGGTCAAGGTGAAAGACCGTCCCTGACCGCGACCTGTAAAGGGTTGCCTCTGCTCCTGAGGCCTCTGCTGTGGCGGTCCAGAACCTCCCTGTATCTCTGCTCGCTCAGGGCAACTGTTAATCCTGTGCTGACTGGAACCGCAAATCAAACACTGTCCCTTGGCACGGCGACAGTCCTTCTGGGTATGCCCTCCTCTACCGCAATAGCCGCAAGTTACGCCCTGTCTCTAGGGGTGATGCTGTGGTACGAACGGGCGCTTCATTTGTGTCGTTCCTGCTCTGTGAACCGGTATGGCTCCTCGAGAAGGCGCGTGGGTACGTGCTGGAACGACTGGGGGTCTTCTGAACTTGTTAATCAACTGCTCCTGAACTCTCGCCGCGTTGAGTACCTGTGCGAAAGTCTGCAAATCCAACGATGCAATCAACTGCTGCAACTCGAAATCTAACCCCTGAAGGAAGCATCTGGCCCTGGTGGCCTCTGATTTGACCATGTATGGAGCAAAGCGGCTCAGACGGTTGAACTCTGCCGCATATACGTCCACTGGGCGTCCATTCTATTTCAAAAGAATAAACCTTTCCTCCATTTCTTCCTTGGCTGTGGGAGGGAAATAATGGTCCAGGAAACACTCCTTAAACTTGCTCCATTCAATCGGCTCATCAAGTCTGCTTTCTTCCACCGACCACCATGTACGGGCTTCGTCTTCTAATTGAATCTTTATCACGTCCACTCTGTCTTCCTTTGGAACCCTGGCGGCTGTCAATAAATTCTCCATGTTCACCAGCCATTGCTCAGCCTCAAGGGGTTCAGCTAGCCCTGTGAATGCGGCTGGGTGTAACCGTCGGAAGTCTGATACGGTACCAGCCCTAGCCTGATAAGCTGGTGGAGTAGCACCTTCGGGGGCGGTAATAAGTGCGGAGGGTCCTCCTGCGGCGGTAATCTCCCTGAGTCCCTCAGTGAGTAAATCCGTCTTTCTCTCCTGAGCTTCCGCGAGAGTGGTCAGTGCACTAAGTATTCTTTTCGTGCGGTCCTGAGAGATGGAGTCCGAGGAGGGGTCGTTCGGGGACGTCATATCACTGGAAGATTCAAAAGAATAGGATCAGATTCAAGGATGGAAATCAAGAGTAGTGAAACAAGAATAACGTAATACAGCATAGTTAATGTTATCCCTTGATACTAAACACAGGCTCTGATACATAACCCTACATTAATAAAAAAATATCTAGACCAAGCATCTAAGGACAATCGCACTCAATTAGGACAAAAAGGGTCGTGGGTAATCTATTGCTTACCGCATTTTTCTTGTGGTGTCTAAGGAAAGCGTGACTAAGGAAAGTGGTTACTTAATTAGGCCCGCTATTTCGGTGATTCTTATAGAGGATACCTCCTATTTACCTGGCACTTACCTGGCTGCAAGAGTGATAAGGAGGTGATAGAAGATTTATTCTACATCTTGTCCTTTGGAAGTCTAGGAGCGGTCTAATAATTTGACCTGGATGACCCTAGTTCTAGATATTGTTTGTGCACGTTTGTCGAGTCCCGCTTTCCAAGAAAAACAATTTCAAAAATCCAAAAAGAAAAAAAAGAGCTTAAAATTATTGTCATTTCACCCTCTTTTCTTTTTATTCTTTTATAATGGGTAACCCAAACCGACCAACTCTTGCCGAGTTTTGCAACAAACAACCAGATATTTCTTATTATCGTAATTACTTTGGTAAAAATTCCGACCCTACCATTTCTTTAAGGGATATAATAGAATGCTCTCGACGTAACAGTTGGACACCTCACTCAAAGTCCTATCAACTGCCTCAGAATTCAACACCTTCTAATGTTGATAATCCTTTTAAGACTGGTGAGAAAACATCTAAACGCGTGTCCATTACTGAGCATATTGCAAAGGCTCGTAACCAAAGTTTCATACCTTTCACTAATCCAAAACCATTAGGACAACAATAGCAATTATTTCCATATGAAAATATTGATACTCTTTTTTAGGCAAATAAGGCAACTTTTACACCCATGACTATTGCTGAGCAATTAGCAATAGCCAGTCGCCAACTAAACATCTAATCTCAATATTCTTCATATCACAATATTGATTCTAATCATGTTTATGAAACTTGGATGCACCCTTCTAATTCTCATCAACGGCACCAAACTTTCACACGCTCTCATGTTGATACTTCTCTCGAGGTTAATGTGGCAAGTCGTAAACCCATGTCGATTGCAGAACACATTGAACTTGCCCGTAGCCAACAATTAAATGCATTCCAACCATACTCAACTTTTTCACCCTATCTAGACAGTGCATCTGAAAATCAATTAGGAAGTTCCACAGTTCAAAGAGAATTCTTCATTGAAACTTCTTCACAAAACATGTCTAGACTTGAAATAGAGTTGGAATTGCGTAGTGAGAAAGAACCTGGGATCCCCCCAAGTCAAACCAAAACCAATTTTTTTGAACTCAACACCTTCCATCCTGAACCCTAGCCGAATGTATTTGATGATCAATCGCTTAATAATCTAATTGATGAGGTGCACGATACTAACATGTTTGACTTATCCAATCATGAGAGTGAAAATGAGCCTTACACCATTCCAAATCAAACCGATCCTTATTCGACTACACTTGACATTTCAAATCTTTCAATTCTATCAAGTGAACCTAATGATCCATCGATTGAGGATAGTATAATTAATGAATTTTTAAAGAACTGTTCGTTTGATTTGACTGAAAGTGTTAATGAAAGCGGTCATGAGAATATCTTTGAAGATGAATCCGCTATGTTGGATGAGTTGGATTCTTCGACCCATCATGTTCCTTCTATTGAATGTGAACATATTCCTATGCATTTAACCGATCATATTCTTACCACCGAGTTATCTTATATGCAAAACGAAATTCAGCCTTCATCTTCCACTTCTGGTTCAACAACGCTCGGCACCCAAGTTCGTTTACCTATTTTATCACACACTTTCTTTGGTTCTTCTAATATTCTTTCATTTCCACCGAAGTTTGATGAACCACACTCCGATATTTCGAGTTTTGTAATTCTTAAAAGACTACTTGATTTAGACTCTTTTAAGAATAGGGTAAATGAGATTTTTGAGTCTCCTACCTTTATAATTTTTGACGAATCGTGTATTTTGAATCCAGGCGCGAAACAGATTGACATTGAAATGTTCAACCGTCCTAGTGAATCTGCATATTCTACTAATATAGATATTGATTCCTTTCTTTCTGATGAGATTATTACTCGGACCATCGATGAAAGTTTCGAAAATATTTTCGCCGAAGAACTCGCGTTCCTTAAAAACTTGGATATTGTGATGAATCATTCTCCACCGGAAATTCGTGCGCCTCCCTTTGAAGCCGAAGAAGATGAACCACCACCCCTTCTTCTTATCACGTACAAGAATACGATTATTCCACCTATTCCTTATCTTTCAAATTCTCGTTTTCGTTCACTATCATTTTTTTGTCTCTACCAACCGAGACGTAAATCCTTTCGATTACACCACTTCTCTTCTCCCCACTTCATCTATTCTCGTTACTTTTATTTATGTTTCTTCTACTTGAGACATGATGCAACCTCCATTCTTGTTCAGTCTCAAGTCTTATATGCGTATATTCGTTACACGATCTTCTACCAACCATGGTGTTATATTGATAAAATATTTGAATGGCTGGTGTTGACTTTTGGTCTTTATAAACCTTTATGTAGACCAATAATATTTACCCCCCTCTTTTGTTAAATTTCAATGCTTAGTAATGAAAACACTGTTTTACTCAAGTTAGGGGGGAAGAAGAAAATATTTTAGCTCTTGAAAGAAAATAAATGTTTGCACGATTATGAGGTAAGAACAAGTTTGGGGTGGATTTTGCTGTCATTCATTCTTAACCCCTTCTTTATACCATCTTATTGAACTGTTCCTCCTAGTCTTCAGGTTTTGAGTTTACAGGACAACATCAGTGAGGACACTGCTGCAAACAAGTTTGGGGGATGGTTTGTAATAAATGGTTTGTATATATCCACGTATCATATATAAATATTGCATTACATAAATTTTGAAAATAAAATTTAGAAAGTGAAAAATACATATGAAAGATAGGAAGAGATTTAAGAATGCAAGAAAATTAGATATTTTAAAACGAAGCTGGTAATACGTAGTCATGTGCTGTTGTCCCAAGGGTTAGTGAGATGAAGAAATTACTAATCTGCGGATAGAAATAAGTCTGAAAAATAGTCTCTATTCATGAGTCCAAACTTTTGAATGTTGATACCCTACTATACGCACTTGCACACATCTTGAAACTTGGGATAGTAGAGAATACCTTGAAATACTCTTGTCTAGAAGTCTCAGTACGAAGGAAAAATATATAAACAAAAATATTTTTAAAAAAAACAAAATATAAATGGCGCATAAAAAAATGAACACTGGTTTTTGTAATTACTTAAGGTAGCATAAAAAAAATATAGCGATGGTGCCTTATCACCTAGTGCCTTAGACCAACTGGTTTGGGTGTCACTACTAAGCCTTAAATATTGCAAGACTAGGATATTGCTAATTACGCCTTAATAAGTGAGCATATTCGGTAATCGGTTGGTTAGTACCTCAAGAAGTATTAACTGTAGCATGATGAATATGTGAGCAAATCCATATAAAATATCACCGACTAAAAAGTACTAAGAGAGATGGACAAAGAGTATGATAGCTTGAATTGAATTCTCCAAGTGTAGAGATGTGTTTTACACACACGTAGGGGTATATGATCGATGTTTGGAGGAAAGGTAGGGAGAAAAACTAAAAATGATGTTTTATTGAGAGATGATGTGATTTCCAAAATCTTTTCAAGACCATTATGATAGGGCTCATGGCAACTAAAAAGATAGTGTAGTTTAAAACTCTTATTTTCAAGTTTTTTCTTTTCTATATTCCTTATCTTTGCATGTAATTTTTGTCTTCTTTCTTTTATTTTAGGATTTTATGGGTGTAATCCACTAAAAACCCTTAGGAGACAACACTCTTACTACTAAGGACACCTAGAGGTTTAAAGGCTTGTTGCACGAGCTAAGTGCAATCGTGTTGCCTACGAAAGTGTGCTGGGTTTTTTCTTTTTCTTTTTAATAAATAGTTTGCTCGGGACGATCAAAGATAAGTTTGGGGTATTTGATAAATCAAATTTACTGCATATTTTTATATACATTTTTCCTACTATTATTAACTACTAAAAGGTGTTAATTGTGAATAAAGAAAATATGTGGGTTTATTTGTAAAAAATATTATTATCATATATTTCTTAATTTATAATTAATATAATTAGGGAAAATATATGTATATAATATTTAAATAAAATATTCATATTAAAATATACATATCATATCAAATATTCTTAATCAATATGCTTAAGATATCATATCATATAATTGATTGGAATAATATCTCAAATAAAACAAATGCTACTAACAATTTGATTTGAGATATTGTGCAGGTATTATACTAGATTAGCCCAGGTCTAAAATCTAAGTAGGAGATCCAAAGCAAATCGGTTCACTAAACCAAATCTACCGAACATTAGGAGCAAATCGAAAATTTTTGCAACGGCAGAGACTAAGAACAATATTTCCAGAATATTTTTATCAGAAGGATCTCCAAATATCAAGAAGAAAAGCCACAAAAAATTTGAAAGCCCAAATCCACCAAAAGGCGGCGGAAGCGCGGTCAAAATAGGTTTTTAGCGGCGGTTCAGCGGTCATTTAGCGGTTGTAGGATCTAAAACTTCAGGATTATGATCGTAATTTCACACATTTCAATATGTCATCTAGAGTTTCACATTCTAGAGCCTATAAAAGACCGAGCTATCTATACAATCATACATTCATCTATCCATCGATCTAAAGAGAGATCTAGCAGGCAACTAAGATTTTGTAGTTTAGTTTTTCAGTGAGCAATTTGTAATGCAATAGTGATCAATAAAGGTAGTTTTTTCTTTTAATTTTTGTCGCATTTACTTTCCGCAATACTTTTCCGCATTACTTTCCGTATTACTTTTCTGCATTACTTTTCTGCATTACATTCAGCATTACTTTCTGCACTTTTAAATTTTAAATATGGTTTCATTCATCTTCCACATCTCTTTTAATACGCTAATATCCAAGAGCGAGTAAATTCTTGCTTTCTAGGGTTTGTAGGATATGGTAGAATAATGGATGAAAAATCCCGTAACTTATTTTGATGTTTTAATTTTTACAAAGTTTAGCAAAATAAATATTGACCCTCTTATCGGCTGCGCTATCAATTAATGATAGTCACGACAACGATTTAAGATTCGTTAATACTTATTTTATTAAGGACTTGAGATAAATAGAGATCAATGGAAGGACAAGGGGCAGTAATGAGAAACCCTAATTTCCTTCAAGAACCATAATCCACATTCATTGCTATCTCTTTAGTATTAAACAATTAAAAGATAAAAAGAATTGTATTTTTTTACTTCCTCCATTAACTACTAAGTCTTATAAACCCTACAATCCCTTTTATTATAAATTTTTCATCCCTTCTTAATAGAAACGACAACAATCTCTCCTCTCATTTATCAACTCATCTAAAGCAAGATTAGAAGTTCACCGTTTTCCTGCGGACGACCCGTACTCATCGCAGCTAGCTATTTGCGACACCGTCTTGATTGCGGTTATTTACAGCATATACAAATGCACTTTTTTTGCACGATCGATCACACATTGACTGTATACTTCATGTTCATGATACCTTTACTACACGGCCATGCTATACTTGTTTGCTATGCTCATGTTAGATTTCCATGTTTACATAATTTCCTTTAATATTGCTATGTTTCATTCCATCCATACTATATGACATTACACCTTGCATTTCATTTATATACATCACCTATCCTTTTTGGGGACTTACCGAGCGAAAGTTCGCTGACGGGCATTCCACCCATCTTTTTCTTTCTTGGAATGTTCGTCTGATAATCTAGAGACTAAGGAGGTGGAACCGACTTCAGATGAATACTCGCAGTTTGAAGTGAAGGCCGACTACTAGTCCTTCAGCAGTTATTTCTTTTCATTCCAGTATGGCACGGTTTAGGCACTTTCATTGCACTTTTCTTTTAAGTTATCTTGTATCAGTGTAAACTTTGTAAAGTTGGGAATATAAATATATAAAGTGTTGGATTTTATTATGGCTTGTATATTCTTATCAATGATATACTGCTTACTTTACGCTTAGCATATTTATTGCAAGAAAAGACCTTCTCGAAATAAATACGTCGTGGGCCTCGTCACGTTTCCTTCTCCCGTCTTTTGGGAAGCGGAGTGTGACGAGTTTTATTGGTGGCCCATGCAAGTCTATTCTGTATGAATTCGTAAGCAATATGATAAAAGAAAGATGAAATCCAACAACTTTTACATTCCTTACCTTTTAATTCCTTTGAATCCATCTTAATCCATCTTTTCTATCCAAAGTGATGTCTTCCTCCGACCTGATCAACATCAATAGAAAGACCCCACCACCTACTGTTGCAACTCCAGTCACTGAACAGACGGTGTTTCTCGAGGCTATCAAGAGCCTACTTGAGGGACAACAGGGACAAACTGCTCTTCTTCATCAAGGATTGGTTCACCAAGAAGTAGAAGCACCGGGAGTGAAACAATTCCAAGAACTACACCCGAAGAATTTCTCTAGAAAAGAGGGCTCGCTAGAAGCTGAAGAATGGGCTGAAGGTAATGAAGATGACCAGGCAGCAGCTCAAGTTCCAGAAGTGGCTTGGGTTCGAGTTATGAAACTCCAACTTACTGATAATGCCAGAGTCTGCCGGAAGGCCGAAAAGAGCCAGATTACCCAGCCTATCAAATGGAAGACGTTTCATGAACACTTTGACGCCAAGTACTTTCCTAAGACTGCCCGTTTTGAGATAGAGAAATGATTTGTCCACCTATAACAAGGATCCATATAGGGCAAGTTGGTAGACGAGTATGATGTCGGTTTCACTATGCTCGACAGATTCGCTGCCCATCTGATTCCTACCGTCGAGATCCGTGCCAGATGTTTTCAGCAGGGTCTAGACCTCGACATCCAGGCTACTCTAGAACGGGAGATTTTTTGACTCATGAACTTGCTTTGAAGGTAGCCCGTCGCTATGAAGCTATTATCAAGAAGAAGGGAAGGTCGCTGTCGACCGGAGAAAAACGCCCAGTCAGTCAAATTACTGGAAGAGCCTCCTCACGGCTAGAATCTATAGCACCATCCAGGAGGCTAGAAGTATTGTTTTACAACTATGGATCAACCATATGCAATTATTGTAAGAAGTTAGGGCACCTAGCAAAGGATTGCAGACTTGCTAACGGTCTTTTTATGATTTGCGGATCGCTTACGCACACTTTAAGAGCATGCCCATAGTGCAGAGCTAATGCAACCCATGCACCAAGACCAGCTATACAATCCCCTGCTCACCATTTAGCTCTACCTACACCCCCTCAACACGAACAACCCTTACACCAACAGCGACAAATGTATAATTAGGTATAGAAGAACACGCCGAGAAGCCAGGCTTTCACTATATCGGTCGTGGAAGCTGAAGCCATGGGGTCAGGTTGTCATCGGTAAATTTTCCTTTCAAAATTTTTCAACCATTTCAAATCCTTGCATCTTTTTGTTCCTTCCTTCCCATGCAACTTCGGTACTTTATTCCCTGCACCAACTTCACGACTGTTTCAACTAAAATTTTTCCTCGAATCTGTTACAACATTCTTCTTGTGTAAATTTCGAGGACGAAATTTTTTCTAAGATGGGTAGGATGTAATGACCCTAAATCCCATATACCATCCATTTCATTTCATTTCATAAAAGAACATGTATTCTATTCTGATTTCGAGTTATAAGAAAATTCTTGAGAAATAAGTGCAAAAAGTAACTTGTAGCTCACTGGTTAAGACTCTCCACTACTGTTCTTTAGCCTGGGCGTTAGAATCCCATCAGCCCAATTATTTTATATTATTTTTCTTTTTAACGTTTTGGAAGCCCAAAATTGTGCACGAGCTTCACACAGGTTTACAAAAAGTCACAACTGAAAAGAGGCATTCAAATAGGACCATGAACCTGACCGAAACCCAAACCCAGAGCCTCGAGCATGAAGTTCAAGGTTGGGCCGAGGTTGGGCCGAGCTTTGGCCGCAAATAGCGGCCTGGGCGTATTCGTTTGGGTCTGCCTCGGGTCCATGCGACTCTTTGACTCTCCACTACTCTTTTTAATACTTTAAAACCTCTGAATTTATCCAGAGACTCTGCAACCCTTTCTTCTACCCCATTAACCTCACTTTTAATCCATTTTAATTATTTTTTTAATTTACTACACACCTATATTCCTTCCCTATAAATACTAAGCTATCTTAGCATCCTCTCATGTATGAAATTAATCTAAACTTCCTCTCAAAAGTCCATTCTCAAGTCCAAGTTCAAAGACAAGTTCCTTTTGAAGCCAAGAAGTCTCAAGCTCGTGTCCTTCCTCTCGCATCGTCGGTTTCTCCCCCTTCATCTTCTTCCATCTAGATCAAGCACAAAACCGAAAGTTCCTTTCTTTTCTCCTCTCTCGATCGTTTTATCTCAAGCATCTCTTAAAAACAATATCGACAAAAGTGGAGTTAGTTTTTAATAAACTTTCTTTTAAATAATGTTTATCACACTTGCTATGTTAATTAAATCACCATAACCTTGTTAAAAAAAAACCTTAAAAGATGATCATCTAATTAACCTTTGAAGTGTTTAGAATTTCATGTAAATAAAATGTGTATTGAACTTTTAAGCAAAACTACCATGAACTTTGCATTCACCTTATAACTATAGAAAATTCACGGGATAACGACCTACTCCACTTAAATACACTATGGTTCATAGCACAATATTTTAGATACAATGTTTTATTCTAATAGAAACAATTTTCATTAAAATACCCTTACGTTATAAAAATACGTTTTTAATCGCTATTTTTAACACTTTTGCAATTACACCTCTACAACTCTCGTTAAGGGACCTGATTGTGGATGGTATGGGTTATCACACATTCTCAGGATAGTAGAGCGAGATGCAGAACTTCTCACGGAAAATTCGATCTCCAAAGGAATAAAATATGATTTTAAAGAAATACGACTTTTAAAGCAAATTAAATCATTGGAAACTTATATAAATCATAAATCCGTATTTTTTTATGAAAACAAATTTTGAAAACTATATTTTTAAATGAAAGATTAAAGTTACACCAAAATACCATCAAGTTTCCAAAATTTATAGTTTTCATAAAAATAGCATAAACTTTAAAAGTTAGATTTTTACACTAAAATACCACAAAATATAAAATACTCTTATACAAAAATCTTGACATTTTAATAAATATATTTTTATTAAAAACTTATTCGAGACTTTAGGACGAATTAAAAACCATCAAGAATTTTAAACGACATTTTTACATAAATAACCTTGAAATAAAAATACTGCTCTAGATTACGTATTTAGGTTGCAGATTAGTTTGAGTGACATCTTCTCTTATCAATTGCCTCGGGGTTCCGAAGACAATGATACACTACTTGCCTCTCCCTAAATATAGATCGTAAACTTATGGTAGAAATTATCAAATGACAACCGTCTTTGATAAAAACATAAATTCTACCGTCCATATGCAGCAGTTGTCGATATTTTCCAAACTCAAAAAATTCACAAGATTAAATCTAGTAATAAGATATGCCTAAAACATGAATAAAAACTCGAACTCGATTTGAACTCGAACTCAAACCTAATCTTGAACCTTGCACACTTGAACTTGAACTTGAATATTCAAACATGACTTGACTTGACTGAACCATGAATATAACTTGACATGAATACACGAATTCAATATGAATTCCTGAATCCAATATATATACTCTTGAACTAACTTGACTCGAACAATGAATACAACTTAACATGAATACATGAACACTTGACATGATCTTGACAAGAACTCAATCTTGTAACTTGATGTATTCATGAATTCAAGCAACACCAGTAATTTTAACTGTAATATAGAATACATGGGGGTGTTGGGGTAGTTTGAGTATGAATTCGGTATCTTAAAAGTCCCATCACGTCACTGTGGTATTGGGCTAAAACGGCACAATTAACGTCGCTCTGGTACCGGGCTGAAATGGTACATCATGAACTCACAACTCGGGCTCGTGTTTTCTTGCTCCTGTGACCTTACCCTTGAATTTGAGAATACACTTGATATTGGTTGACATTCACACTTAAACTCGCGTTAGTTAGATTATCTTTAGTGACCTCTATAGGACATATTGACAGTATACTTCATGTTAACGATACCTTCACTACACGGCCATGCTATACTTGTTCACTATGCTCATGTTACATTTCCATGATTACATAGTTTTCTTTAACATTACCATGTTTCATTTCATCAATACTATATCACATTATACTGTCACGACCCGAAAGAGCACGTGACTGGCCCTCGAATCATATGAAGTCTATAGGACTCCATCTGATCCAAGTAAGCCAAAAGCCCAGAAATCTAAAACCATTTTTAAGCATAAGTAAAGAAACTGGTTTAAAAAGATGAAGAAAACATGTTTGAAAATCAAGTTTTTAAATAACTAAGACGAATATGTATTTTTAAAATGTGTAATTTTTCCTGAAAAATTCGGCAGAGTTTCTTTTGTAAAAACTGGCCCCGAACGGGGTACAATAAGAACAATATATGTAGCATGATAAAAGGCATCCCCAAGCGGGAGCTAGCTCTTCGTCAATCGACGGTCACAACCACATAAGCAACAACAATATACAACGCCAAAGGGCGAGGATCTAACTGAAAAGAACTCAAAACAGCCAGAAAACCGCAATACTATAAGCGCGACTCTAAGGTCGAAATAATACAACACTGAAGTCTGAGTCTGAAAGAATATACAAGTTTTGGTTAATGGAAATTCTAGATACAAAGAATAATATAAATACAATAGCGGTTCTGATACAAAAGAACCCACCTATCCAAGCAAATCACCCATAAGGGAGCAGTGTGCCAGAAATGCCGCTGTGGAATCTGTACGGCAAACCTGCAAGAACTGGGGCACAACGGGGGTGAGTTGCCAACTCGTGAATAGAAAGATATCTACAAGCAGAGATCGAATGCATAACCCATCCTAGGTCAGTACGATCAGATATAAATAAACCTCAATATGAATAAAGCTGAAGCATGCTAAACTGGCAATGAAATCTCTATACATGAATGTAGTGCCAAGTGCTCGTGCTAGTGCCTCGGGTAATAGCATGTCAATGAATATGAGGTATAAACAATGTCATCAAATCTGCACACACGTGGATCCCGTCCACTCGTCACCCACTGACAATAACCATCATGCAAGTATATATCATAAAACCTGTGCATGGAAATATGAGTATATAGTCCACCCGTGTCCCTCGCGACACAACAAAATCATGGAACCAGGGTGCCCAGCATCGACACCCGAAAACATCATGAAAACCGTGCCCAGCATCGGCACGTAAATCCTCATATATCGGGCTCCGTCAGTCCGGATCGGCCCGCGGGCTCTGTCTGCGGTATCGGCCCTCGGCCCCGGCAGTATGCCCAAACCATCTATCGACTCTGGTCGGTATCCTCCGGATAACCGCTAGCTCCAACCAATCACCGGTAGGTACTCGCCCGCGTCCAGGCTCAATCGGCAAAGCTCATCGATCTTCTTGCCGAGGGGAACCATACCGGGTCCACCATGTACCCGCAATCGGCTCATCCACTCCTCGATTCGGGTTACACATGTCGCTCTCAGCACCGAGAAAACACATGGTGGACGCACTGAAATATCATATCAAGGGTAACCGGGTTTTTAAAGTAATGATATATTCTCTTTTTAAAACACCCTCGGTTCCCAAATCCAGAAATATCATAGAAACAACATATCTCAATGAGTATAATCAAGCATGAAGTATGCGACATATAAAGGAAAGTATGCACATCATCATATCACACAAGGATCATATACTGAATGCAATAGTACTACAGTGTAGTGACATGGCAATTATCGATGATGAGTGTGTGAGCCGGCAACAAGTGTACGCGGAGCATATGCATCATCAATAATGGTGCTGGTGTCCTAGCAGCATGACTGAAATATAACCACAGTACAAGCGATGCAATGCAAATAGCAGGAAAATGCGGAAATGAATAATCAACGCAAAAGCACAGAACCTGCCCCAATAGATATGTCATGCAACCTTGCCTTTTGAAATAAGACGAATCAGGGCTTTTGGTAAAGTAAGGGCTACGGTGATTTAAGAAAAGATGCATCATTTGAAAATATCCGTATAACCCTTCTGCTTATCTTTAAAATATCCCCGATTCGTTAGTTTTGAAATAGGTATGACTCGGTCTAGTCCAATGCCCACTAAGAAATCTGGACCGGAGGGGTATGAAACCACCTAATCTGAGTCAATATATAAATATAGATATGATAGTCGGTGATCTCGCCTCAATAACATATCGTAAGATATCTTCGAGTCATGAGTGCGGATCTATCATCAATCTCGGCTCGTACGGTAAATCGTCGTACGGCATCCCAATAGCTGGGTAGGGGTCAATATCACACCATCTCATCACACATCAGGTATCACTCATCATCAGATCACACAATCTGGGGTACTACTGTAAGTCTAGTACAAATCGATACCATCAATAAGAATATGAATGCGGGCAAAGCACATGTCCAAAGGCCCGCTAAACTATCATATCGCACCTCAAGGGCAAACTATGTCACATCGCCGATCTCACGGCCTCACATCAAGTATCATCTCAACCCACGTATATAAACACATAGTCCCATACCCATGTGTAGATATACACACTATCAAATGAAGAAGGAATGCAAGAATGTGTGTAAGTATATGTATGAGTGTAGGTATGAGTGCAATCGCTACCCTAGGGTTCGCACTATACTACACCAATAAAATCTTAACATCAAGAATATCATTATTACTAACAATGATCTTAACCACATAATAAATATACGTGTGTATACGTATTCGTATACAACACCACGGACTGCGGGGGTGCTATACGCCATCCACCCGACTTCTCCCCGTAGATATAAATCTACTCACCTGTATCCTGCGTGTCGGTGTCGATATCACCGTCATCTTCTGCATCGTCTCGGATCGTCGCGGGGTACCTACACATATCACACGTATCGCATCGCATCAAAACCAAATCAACACTTGAAACGACACGCTAAAACCAACACGATACGCGAAAAGGCCTATAGGTTAGAACCTACGGTTAGCCTTCGCAAAACAACCCGGAATCACTCGATATAGACGTACAAACGTCACACGATCGAGATAACACACAATTACCAAAATCTGGAAATCGAAATGCGGAAAACCAAAACTAATTTCAAGGCAGCAACCCAAGGAAATGATCCCAGATTTTGTCTCAGGCCAAATCAAGGCAAATAAACAACTCTAGGGTGCTATGCAGGGTGTATATGAGGTATGGAGGCAACATGGGCATGCATCTCAACAGGGTGGCTGGCCACCCCCCCCCCCAAAACCGGCCTGGCTGGCCCAGTTAGGGAGTTGGGTGGCCGTCTTCCTAGGGTGGCCTCCTGGGGTCTCATTTGGGTCCCTGGTATTGCTTATTTTTCTAGAAAAGGTCCCAGCACATTCCAGATTCTCCTGCAAGCTCCAGGTTCTCAAAAACCGACATGAAAGTCCCGAAATTCCGTATTTTTGTGTTTCAGGTTGTGCTAGGTCAGGGGATTGCTCAAAATAGGGTCTAAGGTCACTATTTGAGTCCAATTGCAAAGCCACCTCTCAACTTTACCCTAACCCTCTCTAGTTTTGTCCAAAGTGCACCAATTCACCCGATATCGATATGAAACTTGAATTAAAGCTTAAGCACAAGAATTAACACTCTAATTGTGAAGAAATTACCTCACAAGAGACTCATGATTCCTCAACACCACCAAAACAGCAACTTTCTTGGTCCATCCTATAGCTTGTGAGCTTGTGTGCAATTTTAGTGAAATGAGTGTGAGGTTTTGGAGTGATTTATGAGATGATTTGAGAGGGTTTTGTGGAGGAAAGAATGGGCAATAGCAGCAGCAGCAGCGGCAGCTCAAGAAAGAGGGAGAGGAAGTGAGAGGAAAATCCAAAAGGAAATGGCTAAGGTTCAAGTCAAAGTGCAACCCATACCCTCTCTCACCAACCCCATTCTTTTCTATTCTCTTTTTCTTTTCTTTTCCTTTTCTTGTAATCCCTAATCCTTCTCACACCAATAGTAACTCCAAAAGAAAACCATGGCTAGAAAAATGTAACACAAGTCCAAAAATGATATGTGCACAATTTGCACAAAAAGCCAAAAAAATCCGATTAGCGATTTTTAATCGCGATTAGCACTAAATTAGCATATAATTGATCACAAACACTTAAAAATGGTATAATTCCAATAGATAACCCATTTTAGAATTTTCCATAATTTTCCGTAATTTTTCTTCATTTATTTATATTTAATTATAAATTTAATATTAAAATAATCAATAAAATAATATTAAATTATAAAAATTCCCGAAAATAATATTTTATTATTTTGAAAATGTTACAATCTACCCCCCTTAAAGAAATTCGGTCCCCGAATTTAAATTTAAAATCCCCAACTACTAAAACATTTCGATACAAATTCCAAGTCGTCGGGGCTCCGAAATCATCAATGCATAAAACGTCACAGCGCAATGCATGCGCATGAGTAATGAGCAGATAACTCAAAAGCAAAACTCTGTCAAGCATCCCGCAATCATCGGAGTCAAGGTAAAAACACAATGTCAAATCCAATACAAAACCGATATGATATGGATCAAAACTACACATGTAGACATCCAATCTATACATGTGAATAGCTGATGTAAAAGCATGCCAAATCTTTTTAAGTCGCTGTGCGATGCACGCAACACTGCACAGTGGCGGACGTTTTTCATAAGAAAATAACTATATACGTATACATATATCATTTGTTAATAGGTACGTTCCGCCGTCTTAAAAGCAATTTAGAAGGGTTTCCTTGTTGTTAAAACGTTTCGTGTCATATCGGACATGTAGGTAAATACTGAGACTATAGCTCGCTTTTTGGAAATCCCTTCGATAACTATCGATGCATGCAAAAATATATCCAGGTACTGTCCTCTGACTAGTCCTGCTCAGTATGAAAACAAACATCCCATATCATAAAAATGTAATGCTCCAAAATGAATAAATCCTAAAAATGCACATAATACAATCCTGTGCGTCTGGTGCGCACGGAAATCAAAAATCCATCTATGTGCTAAACAGGTGCACAAAACTACATCCAGGTGCAACGGGTGTGCACGAAGCATCTGTCATAGGCAACGTGGATGCCTGACAGCCACAAATCCGGTGCATCTGACATGCACGAAGAAATCTCGATTTAGTGCATCGGGTGTGCACCAAAATCGTATCTCAAAACATATGCGCCCAACATACGCAAAAATCCAAATCGGTGCATCCATCGTGCACGAATGAAAATCTAAATCCTGCGCACTCAACATGCACGGAATCACGAAATCCAATAGCAAACGCCGAACATGCGTAAGTTACATCAAAAGCACGGAGTGCAAAAGTCAACCATCAATATCAGGGTCAAAATCAACGATATAATGCGGCTCAAACCAAAATCAAATGTACCGCAAAGGAAAATCTCACAACCGTGTGCATCAGCGTGCACAAATCAAATCAAACACTAGAATGCATGAAAACTATGCTGGAAGCATAAATCAAATCACCGGCATATAATAGGCACGAAATCACAATCAATACCTCAAGAATAATAATGATGCGCCAGGTATAAATGCCCAATAAGTGCAACCATGGTGCACGAAAACAGAAATCACAGAACTCAGCCAGCAAAACCAATCATGCAAATGGATCGCCAAAATACCGAAATCCAAAGTGACAGATACACAATAATCGAATCACAAAATCATAAAGCATAAATACTGTCGTCGGTACATCCTCCCTCGAAGTCGAAAAGATGTCGGTACATCCAATGCTAGTAGCGCAAGATCTCTACTTGCCTCTTGCTCGCGGCTGGCGTCCTCTGCCTCTGGTTCCTGATCTTTCCTGTAGATTACCAATCTCGCAATCCATCGGCTCACCGGCCCGGTCAGGAGTGCTGACAGGAACGATTCCGTTCTGGCACTTCTTGGTCACCTCTCGGTCAATCCTCACGACCGCTCGTAACGCAAGATGTCACTGGCGTCGGCCTCCGGCTCTCTGAATGCACATCACACGTCTGATCCTGGGTGCAACATCATTGCAACGGTGTCCTGGAAGGAATCCTGCTCAAAGTCTCTGCCGATCTTGCCTATGCCGATCTGTACGGAGGTTGGTACTCTTGCATAGTCTCTTCTCGTCCAATGGACATCTGTGTCCTCAGCACAGCATTTCCTCGGGGATTGGTTGCATTCCAACGCCTCTGTAAGCATATCTGACCTCTGGTCTCGACGGAAAATAATGACAGCTCGCCAGTGTCTCGCACGAACCTCTGGTCCCGCTTGTCTGTATCGTCGTCCATTTCTACATCGCGTCTCTATCTGCGCACTGCAATGCCTTCGGCTACGGTCCATCCGAAGTCCCTCACGCGGACTCGAAATCACAAACTCGGTATCTCCCTCACTCAGTAGAAGATATCTAGCCGAACACGTCCTCAGCATGCATGTCACATCTCTAATGTCAGCAAAGTGGAATATCTCTTCGCCGAAATCTCATGCAAACTCTTTACTCCACCTTGCTCCAATGTCGACTGATTCGGACTCATCTCATCGTGGCTACACGGACTGCGCTCCGACGGCTATGCCCGCATCTGGAGTCTCCCAAGCAGTGTCCCATCACAACATCCGAAAGATGTCGAACCATCCGATCGACTCGTCAGAACCTCACCATCCCCCAAGAGCTCAACAGCTCGGGTACAGTTTAATAGTATCGAGTACATGCCACAGCGTCGGTGGTCCAGCCGTAGAAGGGCAAACCCAAGCCTCACTAATGGCGCCGTGGAACTGCCGCAAACCCTAAGGTTCAAAGGCTTTCACACGGTCATAAGTCGAGTTAGGGTTTCATTCTTTTAGAGGGTCCATAGAATCACCTGCATATCTTTCCGTATACTTTAAACATGGAAAATAGGCTCCTGACATTCGATCGTCTCAAACGGCTCTCAACGAATCTGCGTGAAGTCGCCTCTAGCTGGAATCAATCTACCTGATGACCTCGCATCGGGGTAAGCGAACGAACCACATGTCCTTGTCATTCATCCTCGGTGACTAGCGACTCACCATCATATCTCCAAGAACATGCCTATGCTGCAGTAGCTCCAATCATCTGGGCGATATCTCATCATTAGCAGCAACAACGGGCTCCTTCGTATATACGCTAAACAGCGCCTCAATCACCCTGGATAAGCGATAATAACAACGGTCATCACAACCTGGCTGGCCTCTATCAGTGGCTCAATCCTCTGGTACCGACCGGTACGCCCTAGAAACCTCGCAACAGCGATCTGTCAATCGCCCAAAGTGCGGAAACACAATAAGACGACGCCTCAATATGCAATCGTATGCCTCGGGAATCACGCCCTCGTCAGTCCTCGTCCACGACGAGCTCATGCGGACAACTCGAGCCGTAGCTCACTCTGCCCGTGCAATCGCGGTAGCAAAACCATAACCAGTATCGATGAAGATAGATTGGAATGAAGATAATACTGAGCAAAGAAATGTACATCCTAAGGCTCCTTAAGTGGAGTGGCGTGTCGTAAATATGCCGCGGAACATACCAACGGTACGTCACACTACTTTAGTCACCTATTCCATCAACCAAGGGTCATCTTACGCTCCGAAGGTAAAAACTAACGCTCTGATACCAACTTTGTCACGACCCGAAAGAGCACGTGACTGGCCCTCGAATCATATGAAGTCTATAGGACTCCATCTGATCCAAGTAAGCCAAAAGCCCAGAAATCTAAAACCATTTTTAAGCATAGGTAAAGAAACTGGTTTAAAGAGGTGAAGAAAACATGTTTGAAAATCAAGTTTTTAAATAACTAAGCCGAATATGTATTTTTAAAATGTGTAATTTTTCCTGAAAAATTCGGCAGAGTTTCTTTTGTAAAAACTGGCCCCGAACGGGGTACAATAAGAACAATATATGTAACATGATAAAAGGCATCCCCAAGCGGGAGCTAGCTCTTCGTCAATCGACGGTCACAACCACATAAGCAACAACAATATACAACGCCAAAGGGCGAGGATCTAACTGAAAAGAACTCAAAACAGCCAGAAAACCGCAATACTACAAGCGCGACTCTAAGGTCGAAATAATACAACACTGAAGTCTGAGTCTGAAAGAATATACAAGTTTTGGTTGATGGAAATTCTAGATACAAAGAATAATATAAATACAATAGCGGTTCTGATACAAAAGAACCCACCTATCCAAGCAAATCACCCATAAGGGAGCAGTGTGCCAGAAATGCCGCTATGGAATCTGTACGGCAAACCTGCAAGAACTGGGGCACAACGGGGGTGAGTTGCCAACTCGTGAATAGAAAGATATCTACAAGCAGAGATCGAATGCATGACCCATCCTAGGTCAGTACGATCAGATATAAATAAACCTCAATATGAATAAAGCTGAAGCATGCTAAACTGGCAATGAAATCTCTATACATGAATGTAGTGCCAAGTGCTCGTGCTAGTGCCTCAGGTAATAGCATGTCAATGAATATGAGGTATAAACAATGTCATCAAATCTGCACACACGTGGATCCCGTCCACTCGTCACCCACTTACAATAACCATCATGCAAGTATATATCATAAAACCTGTGCATGGAAATATGAGGATATAGTCCACCCGTGTCCCTCGCGACACAACAAAATCATGGAACCAGGGTGCCCAGCATCGACACCCGAAAACATCATGAAAACCGTGCCCAGCATCGGCACGTAAATCCTCATATATCGGGCTCCGTCAGTCCGGATCGGCCCGCGGGCTCTGTCTGCGGTATCGGCCCTCGGCCCCGGCAGTATGCCCAAACCATCTATCGACTCTGGTCAGTATCCTCCGGATAACCGCCAGGTCCAACCAATCACCGGTAGGTACTCGCCCGCCTCCAGGCTCAATCGGCAAAGCTCATCGATCTTCTTGCCGAGGGGAACCATACCGGGTCCACCATGTACCCGCAATCGGCTCATCCACTCCTCGATTCGGGTTACACATGTCGCTCTCAGCACCGAGAAAACACATGGTGGACGCACTGAAATATCATATCAAGGGTAACCGGGTTTTTAAAGTAATGATATATTCTCTTTTTAAAACACCCTCGGTTCCCAAATCCAGAAATATCATAGAAACAACATATCTCAATGAGTATAATCAAGCATGAAGTATGCGACATATAAAGGAAAGTATGCACATCATCATATCATACAAGGATTATATACTGAATGCAATAGTACTACAGTGTAGTGACATGGCAATTATCGATGATGAGTGTGTGAGCCGGCAACAAGTGTACGTGGAGCATATGCATCATCGATAATGGTGTTGGTGTCCTAGCAGCATGACTGAAATATAACCACAGTACAAGCGATGCAATGCAAATAGCAGGAAAATGCGGAAATGAATAATCAACGCAAAAGCACAGAACCTGCCCCAATAGATATGTCATGCAACCTTGCCTTTTGAAATAAGACGAATCAGGGCTTTTGGTAAAGTAAGGGCTACGGTGATTTAAGAAAAGATGCATCATTTGAAAATATCCGTATAACCCTTCTGCTTATCTTTAAAATATCCCCGATTCGTTAGTTTTGAAATAGGTATGACTCGGTCTAGTCCAATGCCCACAAAGAAATCTGGACCGGAGGGGTATGAAACCACCTAATCTGAGTCAATATATAAATATAGATATGATAGTCGGTGATCTCGCCTCAATAACATATCGTAAGATATCCTCGAGTCATGAGTGCGGATCTATCATCAATCTCGGCTCGTACGGTAAATCGTCGTACGGCATCCCAATAGCTGGGTAGGGGTCAATATCACACCATCTCATCACACATCAGGTATCACTCATCATCAGATCACACAATCTGGGGTACTACTGTAAGTCTAGTACAAATCGATACCATCAATAAGAATATGAATGCGGGCAAAGCACATGTCCAAAGGCCCGCTAAACTATCATATCGCACCTCAAGGGCAAACTATGTCACATCGCCGATCTCACGGCCTCACATCAAGTATCATCTCAACCCACGTATATAAACACATAGTCCCATACCCATGTGTAGATATACACACTATCAAATGAAGAAGGAATGCAAGAATGTGTGTAAGTATATGTATGAGTGTAGGTATGAGTGCAATCGCTACCCTAGGGTTCGCACTATACTACACCAATAAAATCTTAACATCAAGAATATCATTATTACTAACAATGATCCTAACCACATAATAAATATACGTGTGTATACGTATTCGTATACAACACCACGGACTGCGGGGGTGCTATACGCCATCCATCCGACTTCTCCCCGTAGATATAAATCTACTCACCTGTATCCTGCGTGTCGGTGTCGATGTCACCGTCATCTTCTGCATCGTCTCGGATCGTCGTGGGGTACCTACACATATCACACGTATCGCATCGCATCAAAACCAAATCAACACTTGAAACGACACGCTAAAACCAACACGATACGCGAAAAGGCCTATAGGTTAGAACCTACGGTTAGCCTTCGCAAAACAACCCAGAATCACTCGATATAGACGTACAAACGTCACACGATCGAGATAACACACAATTACCAAAATCTGGAAATCGAAATGCGGAAAACCAAAACTAATTTCAAGGCAGCAACCCAAGGAAATGATCCCAGATTTTGTCTCAGGCCAAATCAAGGCAAATAAACAACTCTAGGGTGCTATGCTGGGTGTATATGAGGTATGGAGGCAACATGGGCATGCATCTCAACAGGGTGGCTGGCCACACCCCCCCCCAAAACCGGCCTGGCCGGCCCAGTTAGGGAGTTGGGTGGCCGTCTTCCTAGGGTGGCCTCCTGGGGTCTCATTTGGGTCCCTGGTATTGCTTATTTTTCTAGAAAAGGTCCCAGCACATTCCAGATTCTCCTGCAAGCTCCAGGTTCTCAAAAACCGACATGAAAGTCCCGAAATTCCGTATTTTTGTGTTTCAGGTTGTGCTAGGTCAGGGGATTGCTCAAAATAGGGTCTAAGGTCACCATTTGAGTCCAATTGCAAAGCCACCTCTCAACTTTACCCTAACCCTCTCTAGTTTTGTCCAAAGTGCACCAATTCTCCCGATATCGATATGAAACTTGAATTAAAGCTTAAGCACAAGAATTAACACTCTAATTGTGAAGAAATTACCTCACAAGAGACTCATGATTCCTCAACAGCACCAAAACAGCAACTTTCTTAGTCCATCCTATAGCTTGTGAGCTTGTGTGCAATTTTAGTGAAATGAGTGTGAGGTTTTGGAGTGATTTGTGAGATGATTTGAGAGGGTTTTGTGGAGGAAAGAATGGGCAATAGCAGCAGCAGCAGCAGCTCAAGAAAGAGGGGGAGGAAGTGAGAGGAAAATCCAAAAGGAAATGGCTAAGGTTCAAGTCAAAGTGCAACCCATACCCTCTCTCACCAACCCCATTCTTTTCTATTCTCTTTTTCTTTTCTTTTCCTTTTCTTGTAATCCCTAATCCTTCTCACACCAATAGTAACTCCAAAAGAAAACCATGGCTAGAAAAATGTAACACAAGTCCAAAAATGATATGTGCACAATTTGCACAAAAAGCCAAAAAAATCCGATTAGCGATTTTTAATCGCGATTAGCACTAAATTAGCATATAATTGATCACAAACACTTAAAAATGATATAATTCCAATAGATAGCCCATTTTAGAATTTTCCGTAATTTTTCTTCATTTATTTATATTTAATTATAAATTTAATATTAAAATAATCAATAAAATAATATTAAATTATAAAAATTCCCGAAAATAATATTTTATTATTTTGGAAATGTTACATATACATTCCGTTTCATTTATATACATCACCCATCCTTTTTGGGGACTTACTGAGCCAAAGTTCACTGATGGGCATTCCACCCATCTTTTTCTTTCTTGGAATGTCCATCTAATAATCTAAAGACAAAGGAGGTGGAGCCGACTTCGGAGGAATACTCGAAATTTGAAGCACAGGCCGACTATTAGTCTTTCAACAGTTATTTCTTCTCATTCCAGTATGGCACTGTTTAGGAACTTTCATTGCACTTTTCTTTTAAATTATCTTATATCAGTGTAAACTTTGTAATGTTGGGAATGTAAATATATAAAGTGTTGGATTTTATCATCACATGTCTATTCTTATCACTTTTATATTGCTTACTTTCCGCTTAGCGTATTTATTGCGAGAAAGGACCTTCTCAGAATAAATACGTCGCGGGCCTCGTCACATTTCCTGCTCCCTGTTTACCGCCGAAGAACAGACTAAGACGTTGGGACATCTGGCCTGAATTTGGGAGCAGATGCTATTTGGACATATCCACCCACCTCTCTAAAGATACCAAGTTGATTTATGGCACCATCTATTAGAGGTTTGGATAGATGCGACCGATGTAGTAGATTTTATCAGATTCCCCCTCATTTGTGAGGGTTTTTTGATTGTGGGGACACTCTTCCCTATAGGTGCAACCCTCTCCAGTTAATTATATTATCGCATTGCAATAACCACTTTCTCATGATCTAGTAGTTCTTTTCGTGTCGTGTTATGTGTGGTTTATTTTGGTTTCCCGTGGATTGTATACGAAGACTAATTTTTGTCGTCGCCCGTAGAGCACGGATTAGTCCAAATCCGTATATCTTATATTTGGGGTTTGGGTCAAGGATTTTCTTGACGGGGTCTATGTCGGTAACTTGGTTTGCCAACAGGAATGAACTTAGGATGCATTTCTCACATTCGTGAGGTCCATCCGTCATATGAAACTTGAGCTTTATCTAAGGGTCGTTAGCCTTATTTGAGACTAAGATCAACTTAGATGTTTTGGGTCAAGTATTTACTTGACAGGGTCTGCGTTGGTAGCTTGGTTTGCCAACGGAAATGAACTTAGGACTTATTTCTCATATTTGTGAGGTCCATCTGCTCACGGAAAACCTGGGTTTAATCTAAGGATCGCTAGTCTTATTTGAGACTAAAATCGACTTAGGGACAAATGAGCATCTGGGCTCAATTATATTATTTTAAGGACATCACGGTCCAACATTCTCTGTTTGGGATGAATGTTAGCTTAAGGACATTTCGGTCCATTATCGCCGTGTTTAGGACGATGCTCTAGTTTAGGGACATCTTGGTCCAACATTCCCATTTTAAGGACGAATGTTAGTTTAAGGACATTTCGGTCCAACATTCCCATTTTGGGGACGAATAAGTGTTGGTTGTTGGGACCCGCCACCTCTCTAAACACGTTGAGGAATTACAACGGCATATATCAGAGGTGTAGAAATATGTACCCTTGAACCAAATCCTGTATTTGAGGGAAAAGATCGTGGTGAATCTAAGAATTGATAGTCTTATATGAGACTAAGATTAACTGAGAAGATATGAGATGAATATCATTTTGGATATTCATCGATGAGAGATCACCAGTCATATATAGGACTAAGATCAGTTCAGAAATCATAAGCATATGGGCTCGGCCGATTCAAAAGAGAAAAGGAAGCTCAAGCTTCACAGACTTAACCAATTTGGGGCTAAGATTGAGTTTCTATGACACCCAGCAGTGCTAAGCACTCAGTCACATGTAGTGCTCACATGTGTTTCACGTGAGGTGCTACAATAGTGCTAAGCATTAATCTTTTCTGGTGCTCACGTGTGTTTCACATGAAGTGCTGAGCTTCTGGCGCTCATGTGTGTTTCATGTGAGGCGCTCAGCTCTTAGTTTCTTTGCTCACGTGTGTTTTATGTGAGGCACTAAGTTTTGGGCGCTCACGTGTGTTTCACGTGAGACGCTAAGTTTCTTTTTAAAGATTTAATCTCTGTTGAAATTTTTAGAGAACTTAAATCTATGTTTGTTGGGTTACCTACAACGGCAACGAGGTTTTGGGAGGCATCACCCATGAAAGTTTAAATTTTTGCCATTCTAGATAACCCTAACCTAAGATCTTTAACTAGAGAATCAAACTAAACCGAAATGTAAACACTTTACATCTAAAAGATAGGGATTACAACCTTTGTAGTCCGTTCCTTCGCTTCATAAGCTCCGAGTTGAGGTCCCTTCGCTGCGATCATCATACTCCCGAACTCTTGAGAGGCTCCATGAAGTGAATGATGCATCCTTGCTAGTAATCTTCACAATCCAAGATGATCTATCTTGAGGAAACTCTAACCCAAGCTCACACTTCTCTAATGATGTATTAGTGAAGCAAACACCCAAATCTAAATGGCTAGAATAGATGAGGATGATGAAGTAGGAATTTTGCTCTCTTTTGTTTTCAATTTCTCACTTTAATTCACCACAAAATAAAAAGCAAGAAAGCTTTTATGAGAGGAAGAAGAAGAAGAGTTTGTGATGAATAATGAATTATTGTTGAGATTAGAAATGCAACCAAGGTTAAGTATGTGTTATGGGTAACTCATGTAGAGAATAAAGCATAGACTAGGGTTATAGTTAGGTTACCAAATATCAAGGATAAAACAAAGAGGGTAGACTTTGTCAAAGGATCATGAAGCTTCCTCAAAGTTCATCCAAAACATAATCCATCCAAAAAGAATTAACCATAAAGAAAATGTTAACCCAAGTTTTAAACCCTAGCATGGTTTTAACCCTAGTTGCATTTGTAACCCTAACATGTTACAATATTATATATCACATATACAATATTTTGTAACAAAAGAAAATAATACAATTAACATATATCACATATATATCAATGTATCATCAAGTGAGAAAAAGAATCTTTAAGTGAGAATGTAATGTAATATATCAAATATATAATTATACATTAAATTATTGAATCAACACTTGATCCGATAATCCGGCTATTTTGCAAATAGCCGACTAATATAATATGTATCAGTTCATCGAATCAACACTTGATCCGATGATCCGGCTATATCACATATACCCGGCTGATATCACATATCGCGAGAATGGAATACTGTATCACATACACGTATTATTCTCGGTCCGGCACATATCACATATGTGCTCCTATTCCGTTTTGCATGAGCCAGGAAACCTCTGTGTAGGACTCTAAAGAATCATCAATATGCCGGCAGTAGGTGATGATCATATCAAACACCCACAAGCTGCAAGCGGTCAGCTAAACATAACAGCCACTTGGGTATTGAGCGATCAGAAGATCAACAAGCAAGCCTGTACATACTCCTGTGAATCCAATCAGTAACACTCCCGTACAGTCCGGTCTCTTCTTTTGATATGTCGCATATCCAGTCTAGGGGTGGTAAACGTAAGACCCCAGTAACCGATAAGTCGTGTCGATGTAAGGCTCATAACGAGTCGAGAAACTACTGATAACACTTACCAGTAGATCTCCGTATCAGCCCTGGCCAGGAACTTCTAGTTATAGCCAATCGAACACAGCGCAACATCAACCCCCAATACCTGGAGAGACGAAACCCCTCCTATCGCTCATTGCCTCCATGTGATTCGGAACTGTACCCAAAAGCCACCGTTTTGCACATTCTCATGAACGTGGTAAGGTGTAAATCAAAACACTGTAGGAATCACACAAGACTCTATGACGATCTCGGGTCTACATACTAACCTGTACCAGTGTGACCAGAGAACTGCTATCTAACGATAGGTATAATACCATCTAGGAGTTCTCGGCGAGTCCGTTCAGTGTACCCAGTCTCCACTGAGCACCCGTACACCATCTTTGATGTCAAACACCGATGGATATGGGATCATCCATCGCCCATCATATGGGTCAAGATGCGTATACGCTAGTCTACTCTGGAGTATCGATGCCCTGTCTCGATACTCTCTCGAGTAGGAACAGTTATAGGATGTACTCTTGGACTGCCCTGGCCCCATTAGTATGATATGCATCATAGTCCTAGTAGTCGAGTACATATCCTAAGGGCTTTATCAACATGTAAGAGCAAGACAGTAAACCAATACAAGTCAACATGTTAAGACAAAGTGAAACATATAGCATACTATCATGTCGAGCAAGAAAGTCCTCTCTATATATATCCAAGCATCCACTATAATATACGTCATATGTACAACAATGGCCTCTATGGCATATATATAACTAACAATCTCCCACTTGCACTAAGGCCGGCTATTGTGTAAGTCGATGTGCAACACCCTACGACTTGCGGGGAGGCAGAATAATGAAAAACGATCTTGTTTTAGGCATAAATATCGACTAACCGAGAATCTTTGCATAAACAATAACTAACAACAAACATAGGAGTTAACAACTACTATGAAAAGTGATTATACCTGTAGAACCGAGTCCTTCGTCTGGTCGTTCTCCACGTCCTCTCCGGCCTTCTCTGAGTAGTAGAAGATCCACCCGAGAGCTTTACTACAAGCTTCACCTCAAACTAGAGGTAACTAGGTTTCTTAAATCGCTAATATAAGCAACCTAGGTGATATAGAGAATGGTTAAGGATTAAGTAGTCTAATCCAATCCTTGTACTCAATACATGAGAGGGGAGGATTAGGGTTTGAAGAGGGAGAGCTTGAGGAGAGAGAAAGTGAGCATGAGAATGAGATGAGATAATGATGTATCATAATATATATCAAGCATTATTATTTATCCAATAAAAGAAAATAAAATATTTACAACCATGCTTGATAAATATCTAAGGGTGATTCATCTCCATGAGTCATTAAGCATTTATGATGCATTAATGACATGGATGAATCACTCATATGACTCACTAATCCCATTTAATGCATATGCCACCTTAACCCCCAAGTCACCATCTTCTAGAAGCTTCTCGCGCAATTACGAGAATGCCCCTCCTATCCGTGAAAACACGGAAAAACTTTAGACTGTATAAATCCAATACCCGAATACTAGAAACTGGCTTAAACCAAAGCCGACTAGTAAAAACTGTCCGGATGTCGTACGTGCGTAAACACACGTATGCGTCTGAACCCTTGTAGTAAAACCATACGACCTCTATATCGTTTCTCTTGGAGTAGGGAAACTCTCTGTGTGGGACTCTAGAGACTCGACTACTACGCTGGCGGTGGGTTTAACCACAGACCGCAAGCGGCACTAGCTGTACATAACGGTCCCCAGGTAGATGTCGATAAGAAGGCCGATGAGGAAACCCATCCGAACTCCTACTAAGTCTGATGTGACAATCTCCAATCAGTCCGGTCTGTTCGTCTAAGACTATCGCATATCGGGCCTAGGGGGCGGCAAGCGTCAGTCCCCTAATAGCGGTATATGTCGTGTCGGAGCGAAGACCATTACACCCTGAGAAACTACTGAAACCTACCAGCAAATCTCGCTTGCCCTGGCCAGGGACTTTGCGTAACGGCTCTCTGACACAGCGCGATATCAACCCCTAATACCGGGAGAGACGAATCCTGTCTAACCGCCACTGCCTCCAAGTGCTCGGGACTGCACCCAACTGCTACCTGTTTGCACGACTCCTTTCAGCCTTGGTAGGGTAGCAATCTAAGAACAGTGGGACACACTCGAGGCGAAGTAGCAGTGTCAAGTCTGCGGACTATGCTGTACTCATGTCACCTGGGAACTGTTCACTAACGACTGGTATAAAACCAACCAACAGTTCCCTGTGAGTCCTATCCGGTGTACCCGTAACCTAACGAGCACCTGCATACTATCTCCAGTACGACGTACTGACGGCTGTAGGACAGACCATCTCCCCAACTGGGATGAGAAGCGTACACACTAGTCTACTCCGGAGTATCGATGCCCTGTCTCGATAATCCAACGACTAGGGACCTGAATAAGGATGTGCTTGTAGACTATCCAGCCCCCACTAGTGTGACTGCCATCACAACGCTGGTAGTCAAGCAAGATCCTTAGAGCTCTATCAATACGTATACTCACATATTAAGATAGAAAAACCAAGTAGCATACTACCATGTTTAGCAAGACTGTTATATACATGTGAATATCCCAATCTTCCATTAAGTAATATACAAACTAGTATGATACAATAATGGCCCCTAGGGCATATACACTAACAATCTCCCATTAGCACTAGGGCCATGTACTGGCATATCGAAGACCAATGATCTCGAGTAGCCTCTCGAACTGAATCTGAGGCAGGGCCTTCGTGAATGGATCGGCAATGTTCTCTTCAGTAGCAACTCTCCGAACCTCGATCTCCCGACGATCAATGATCTCCCTGATCAGGTGATACCACCTTAAGTTGTGTCTGGACTTCTGATGGGACCTTGGTTCCTTTGCTAAAGCTATAGCTCCGTTGTTGTCGCAATACAGAGGTATTGGATCAACAATGGTAGGAACCACCTGAAGTTCTGTTAGGAACTTCTTCATCCATACTGCTTCTTTTGCGGCATCGCAAGCAGCTATATACTCCGCTTCGTCGAGTCTGCAACGGTGTCCTGCTTGGAGCTCTTCCAGTACACCGCCCCTCCATTGAGGGTAAAGACATAACCTGACATGGACTTGGAATCGTCCTTATCACTCTGGAAGCCGGAATCAGCATAGGCCTCCATCCTGAGGTCTTTTCCGCCGTAAACCAAGAACATCTCCTTAGTCCTCCTCAGGTACTTGAGAATGTTCTTTACTGCTATCCAGTGCTTCTCCCCTGGGTCTGACTGATACCGGCTTACCACGCTTAGTGCGTAAGCTACATCTGGTCTGGTGCACAACATCGCATACATTATAGAGCCTACCGCAGAAGCGTAGGGTATAATAGACATGCGTTCCCTTTCCAAATCAGTCTTGGGAGACATCTCTTTGGATAGGGTGATTCCGTGACAAGCCGGTAGATTACCGCGCTTAGAATCTTCCATACTGAATCTTTTCAGTACAGTGTCGATATACATGGACTGCGAAAGTCCCAACATCCTCTTGGATCTATCACGATAGATCCGGATCCCCAGAATGTAAGAGGCATAACCCAGGTCTTTCATGGAGAACCTGTGTGACAAGAATCCTTTGACAGATTGTAGCATAAGAATGTCATTTCCTATCAATAGAATGTCATCCACGTACAAGACGAGGAATACGACACTTCTGGCTACAACTTTACTATATATGCATGGTTCATCTGGATTTTTGATAAAGTCATATTCTTTGACTGTTTCATCAAAACAGATGTTCCAACTCCGCGATGCTTGCTTTAATCCATAAATGGATTTAAGAAACTTGCATACTTTCCCGCTGCTCCCACTATGATTGAAACCCTCTGGCTGATCCATATAGACGCACTCTTCTAAATTACCATTTAGAAAAGCCGTCTTTACGTCCATCTGCCAGATTTCATAATCATGGAAGGCAGCAATAGCAAGAAGGACCCGAATGGATTTGAGCATAGCCACTGGAGAAAAAGTTTCGTCATAGTCCAAACCAGGTCTTTGACGAAAACCCTTTGCTATAAGTCTAGCCTTATAGGTTTCCACCTGTCTATCTACACCAATCTTTTGTTTGAAGATCCATTTGCATCCTATGGGTTTTACCCCATCTGGAGCAAAGTCCAAAGTCCATACTTTGATGGTGTACATGGACTCCATTTCGGTCCGCATTGCATCTAGCCATCGTACCGAGTCGCCGCTCTGGATGGCCTGCTGGAAGCCAGTAGGTTCATCATCATCTTTGATGCAATCCTCTCTATCCCCATCTATGAGAAAACCGTAGTATCTCTCAGGCGGATGAGACGGCCTACTACTCCTGCGGAGGGGTGCGGGAATGTCCTGTTCTTCTTGAACTACTTGTTCTACCAAACTTTCAGTATTAGTTTATGGTTCTGGAATTTCTTCCAGTTCTATTTCTCTCCCATTTATTTCCTTTTCTAAAAATTGTTGTTCTAGAAAATGGGCATTACGAGAAATAAAAACCTTTTGTTCCTCTGCGTAATAGAAATAATATCCCTTGGAGTTCTTTGGATATCCCACAAACTTACACTTTACTGATCGTGCCTCGAGCTTGTCCACATGCTGTTTTTTAACAAAAGCTGGACATCCCTAAATCTTCATATGCTGAAGATGGGGTTTCTTCCCACTCCACATCTGATTTGGGGTGGTAGGAACAGTCTTGGTAGAAGACCTGTTCAGAAGATATGCCGCTGAATCTAGCGCATAACCCCAAAAAGATTGCGGTAACTCAGCATTACTCATCATGGATCGTACCATATCCAATATGGTTCGATTCCGTCTCTCCGATACACTGTTATGCTGTGGAGTGTATGGAGGAGTAAGCTGAAAGAGAATTCCTTTCTTTTTTAGGTAACCTAGGAACTCGGCACTCAAGTATTCACCACCTCGATCAGATCTTAGTGTCTTGATACTTTTGCCGGTTTGGTTTTCTACTTCATTCTTATACTCTTGGAATTTCTCAAAAGCCTCGGATTTATGTTTCATCAGATAAATGAATCCTTACCTTGAGTAATCATCCGTGAAAGTAATGAAATAGGAAAAACCACCTCTTGCATGTGTAGACATTGGACCACATACATCGCTGTGTATGAGTCCTAAGAGCTCGCTCGCTCTTACTCCATGTCCAGTAAATGGAGTCTTTGTCATCTTTTCTTTGAGACAAGATTGACAAGTGTCATAAGTTTGATATTCGAATAAGTCCAAATATCCTTCTTTATGAAACTTAGTCAACCTTCTCTCATTGATGTGACCCAGTCTACAATGCCATAAGAAAGTTTTATTTAAATCTGGAGACTTTCTTTTTAGTGTGTTCTGGACATTGAAAATTTGGAGTTGGTTTAACACATATATACCGTTTTCCAGTGTACCGGACCCAATCAAACTATGATTAAGGTGGATGTTAACAACACCACTTCCAAACGTGAAATCATAACCTTTATTTAATAACAAGGAAACATATATGATATTACACGTTAAGCTGGGTACACAAAAACAGTTATGTAAAACCAAAATGTGTCCACTCGTCAATCCCAAGTGATAATCCCCTACGGACACAGCTCCCATGCTAGCTCCGTTAGCAACCATCAGGGTCATATCACCTTGCTTCAGCACTCTACGGTTTCTCAGTGCCTGCAATGAATTGCAAATATGAGATCCTGATCCGGTATCCAATACCCAGGAAGTAGAGTTGATTGACAGACAATTCTCAATTACAAACACACCTGAAGTCGAAGCCACAGCTTGCTTCGGTTCCTGGTTCTTGGCGTTCCACGCCTTGCAATCCTTCTTCCAGTGCCCTTTCCTGTGACAATGGAAGCACTCATCCTGGCCCACTACTGGTACCGCAAACTTTTTCTTTCCCTTCCCTCCCACCTTACTTACACCTCCTCTAGGTTTGGTGGCGGCCTTCTTTTTCCTTCCTTTGGCCCTAGCCTTGGACCCGGAAGAAGAAGCACGCTAACAAACATAGCGGGTGTTTCCCTTGCTTTCTGCAAGGTGCCCTCTGCACTCCTTAACATGTTCAGGAGTTCCGGAAGTTCAACTTCTTTTCTTTGAATGTTGAAGTTCAGGATAAACTGGGCGTAGGTGGAAGGAAGGGACTGGAGAATAAGTTCAGTATAGAGCTCATTATCCAAAGTCGTCCCAAGGTCTGCGAGCTCTTCTATATAGCCGATCATCTTTAGGACATGTTCTCCTACCGATGACCCGACAGCCAACCTCGCTCGAAACAAGTTCTTAGAGGTCTCGTATCTTGCTATATGAGATTGCTCTCCATAAAGTTCCTTTGTATGGAGAAATATGGCATCTAGTTCCATATCCTCGTGCCTCCTCTGATGTTCATTGTTCATCGAGGCAAGCATGATGCACTTGGCTTTCGCGCAATCGAAATCCCAGGTTTTGCGGATTTCCTTATCCGCATTACTGGATTTGGGACCAGGGACAGCAAGTGCCTTAGCGGTGAGGACGTACCCCAATTTGTCATAGGTCAAAGCCATTTTGACATTCCGCAGCCAATCTTTATAGTTTGGCCCTGTCAGTATATTTTTCTCTAAAAGTAACTTAAGTCCAGTCATTTTCAGGGTCGCTGCAATTAGGAGAAAGAGAAGAAAACTCTTTAGCATGATGCTCTTGCAAGTTTAGAGTGGTTTTTAGTTTATCTAAACTGGATGGCTCCCACTGTTTCTCGAATCCTTCCTCAAACCATAAAAGAAGAATTAGCCAGGACTATTCTTATTGTACAGTTCTTGCTTAACCGTTAAGCCAGGCTAGTGTCGATACTTCGAGGGAGGTTTTCCAACGCTTTCGCGAAGTTCCTTAATTAAAGAACCTCTTTTCTCTGGGGGCGTAACCCCGCTGACACCTTTCTTGACACCTACTTGGTTTATAACATTGATCGTTAAGTGAAGAATATCCTGATAAGTAGTATATACTCACAGTAGGATCGGGATCCAAATATCATTGTCTGATAATGCTGAAGGAATCCTACCAACATTCATCAAACTCCAAATGGTATGCATCTCTTTGCAAATTTCAGTTTCTTTAGAAATTCCTAATATATATTTTTTCCCCATGCTCTTATGACCTTGGCTTTGGTCAAAATGTCATAAGTCACATATCAAGTTCTACCCGTCATTATCTTGTCAATTTGAACCCATCCGTACATACCCCTGACTTTGGTCAAATGATAATACGACTGTCCCAAACTAACTCATCTATCTTATGCAACAAATGAAAACCCAGCAGCTACCAAACACTATGCCTTGACTTTGGCCAAAATGCATAGCTTGAATACTACTGAATACCCAAATGAAATGACGGAGGGCTACGAATGGTTTTGGCGAAACCGTGAACGTAGTGAACTTGATATAACCGAAGGAATCTGGTAGCTTTTAAAAGGAGTGGTTAAAGCTACGCATTTAAAAAATATCTGTTTTAAAATTAACCGAGTGGTTTCTTTTAAATTGTTCCAACGATTAAACTTTAGGTTTATTTTCTTTGCATTATAAATAATGCGTCCTATCATTAACCTATAATTGCAGAAAACAACAAAAATACAACGTCTTCTTATGCCATCCGCATTCGCCACTGGGTCCCATCATCACCCGTTAGGTTACTTAACTAACGGCAGAGCGGGGGCTGGGCTAGCGCGGGTGTAAAACATAAGTGGCGTCTAAATAGCTATCATATATAGATATTGTACATTCGTCAGACGCAATAATAGGCATTTCAGATCTCATATGAACTTTATTGGATTTGCAAGCAATCCGCGTTTGTTTAGAGCCTGCAACAAAAGACGGATTACACAGTTGTGATGAATAGCCATTACCCCACCCTAGACCCCTACGGGTACGGCAAACTACCCGCCTAATACCCGAAGTGAAGTGGTCTCCCTCAACAAAGTGAGTAGGCCACTAAACACTTCAAAGTACCCGGTAGTTTGTGCACCCCATCTTGGGTCTATCCTAGGAGCAAAAACAGTAAAATGAAATAATACAACGGTGGCTACATCCGCAACCTGGATGCGTCCCGCAAAATAATATTACAACGTATTACAATTACATTGAATGAATTAAAATAATAACCCATCACAAAACCCGGCTAATCATCACAACAGTCCAATACAGTTCACATCCACAAACAGTAAAAACTATTACAGAAATGTGCAACTCCCTGCCAACCGACATACTAGCAGTTAGGGGAGGTTTACGAACACATTATACAATCACAGATATAATCAAATTAGCAAACATCGTAAAATTTCGATCGAGCAAAACACTTTAGATTCTACTGCAAAACTTCTCTGTGCACCTGAGATCTTAGCAGAAAATAAAATATCCAGAAATATCACTGTTAACACCAAAAGGTTACTGAAGAAATTTGGGCCGACTTGGCCCTAACTCGGCCGCGGATCCGCGGCGGATCGCATGGATCCGCCGCGGTTCCGCGGCAAGTTAGCTGAGTTACGCGACCAAATTTCTGCATTACCCCTATTATTTCCTTCTTGTTATTCTGAAGGTCCCTGAAAAATTTTTAGGGCCTGTTTAAAATTCGACAGAAAGTGTGTTAAACGACGATGTTTCCGGTTCTTTTTGCGTTCGAAATTCATACGACTTTGCTAATGGGTTAATTATTGTTTAGCGAGGCTCTGATACCACTGTAAGTCGATGTGCAATACCCCACGACTTGCGGGGAGGCGGAATAATGAAAAACGATCTTGTTTTAGGCGTAAACATCGACTAACCGAGAATCTTTTCATAAACAATAACTAACAACAAACATAGGAGTTAACAACTACTATGAAAAGTGATTATACCTGTAGAACCGAGTCCTTCGTCTGGTCGTTCTCCACGTCCTCTCCGGCCTTCTCTGAGTAGTAGAAGATCCACCCGAGAGCTTTACTACAAGCTTCACCTCAAACTAGAGGTAACTAGGTTTCTTAAATCGCTAATCTAAGCAATCTAGGTGATATAGAGAATGGTTAAGGATTAAGTAGTCTAATCTAATCCTTGTACTCAACACATGAGAGGGGAGGATTAGGGTTTGAAGAGGGAGAGCTTGAGGAGAGAGAAAGTGAGCATGAGAATGAGATGAGATAATGATTTATCATAATATATATCAAGCATTATTATTTATCCAATAAAAGAAAATAAAGGATTTACAACCATGCTTGATAAATATCTAAGGGTGATTCATCTTCATGAGTCATTAAGCATTTATGATTCATTAATGACATGGATGAATCACTCATATGACTCATTAATCCCATTTAATGCATATGCCACCTTAACCCCCAAGTCACCATCTTCTAGAAGCTTCTCACGCAATTACGAGAACGCCCCTCCTATCCGTAAAAACACGGAAAAACTTTAGACTGTATAAATCCAATAACCGGATACTAGAAACTGGCTTAAACCAAAGCCGGCTAGTAAAAACTGTCCGGATGTCGTACGTGCGTAAACACACATATGCGTCCGAACCCTTGTCGTAAAACCATACGACCTCTATATCGTTTCGCCTGGAGTAGGGAAACTCTCTGTGTGGGACTCTAGAGACTCGACTACTATGCTGGCAGTGGGTTCAACCACAGACCGCAAGCGGCACAAGCTGTACATAACGGTCCCCAGGTAGATGTCGATAAGAAGGCCGATGAGGAAACCCATCCGAACTCCTACTGAGTCTGATGTGACAATCTCCATTCAGTCTGGTCTGTTCGTTTAAGACTATCGCATATCGGGCCTAGGGGGACGGCAAGCGTCAGTCCCCTAATAGCAGTATAAGTCGTGTCGGAGCGAAGCCCATTACACCCTGAGAAACTACTGGAACCTACCAGCAAATCTCGCTTGCCCTGGCCAGGGACTTTGCGTAATGGCTCTCTGACACAGCGCGATATCAACCCCCAATACCGGGAGAGACGAATCCTGTCTAACCGCCACTGCCTCCAAGTGCTCGGGACTGCACCCAACTGCTACCTGTTTGCACGACTCCTTTGAGCCGTGGAGGGTAGCAATCTAAGAACAGTGGGACACACTCGAGGAGAAGTAGCAGTGTCAAGTCTGCGGACTATGCTGTACTCATGTCACCTGGGAACTGTTCACTAACGACTGGTATAAAACCAACCAATAGTTCCCTGTGAGTCCTGTCCGGTGTACCCGTAACCTAACGAGCACCTGCATACTATCTCAAGTACGACGTACTGACGGCTGTGGGACAGACCATCTCTCCAACTGGGATGAGAAGCGTACACACTAGTCTACTCCGGAGTATCGATGCCCTGTCTCGATAATCCAACGACTAGGGACCTGAATAAGGATGTGCTTGTAGACTACCCAGCCCCCACTAGTGTGACTGCCATCACAACGCTGGTAGTCAAGCAAGATCCTAAGAGCTCTATCAATACGTATACTCACATATTAAGATAGAAAAACCAAGTAGCATACTACCATGTTTAGCAAGACTGTTATATACATGTAAATATCCCAAGCTTCCATTAAGTAATATATAAACTAGTATGATACAATAATGGCCCCTAGGGCATATATACTAACATATTGTAGTATCCCATACCCAATATCCCGAAGAGTCTTTCAAATTGTATCTGCGGTATGGCCTTCGTGAGTGGATCTGCAGTGTTGTCCTTCGTGTCAACTCTCCTGATCTCGATCTCGCGGCGATCAACTATTTCTCGGATCAAGTGATACCGCCTCAAAATATGCCTGGATCTCTAATAGGGCATGGGTTCCTTGGCCAAAGCCACAGCTCCATTGTTATCGCAATACAAAGATATTGGATGCTCAATGGATGAAACCACACCAAGTTCGGTGATGAACTTCTTTATCCAGACAGCCTCTTTGGCAGCATCGTTGGCAGCGATGTATTCAGCCTCCATCGTCGAATCTGCCACGGTTTCTTGCTTAGAACTTTTCCAAAAAACCGCACCTCCATTTAGGGTAAAGATAAATCCCGAGTGCGACTTAGAGTCATCCTTATCACTTTGGAAGCTCGAATCAGTAAAGGACTCCACCTGGAGTTCTCCATTACCATACACCAAGAACATCTCTTTAATCCTTATCAAGTACTTGAAAATGTTCTTCACAGCTGTCCAATGACTCTCTCCTGGATCTTCTTGATACCTACTTACTATACTTAGTGAGTATGCTACATCGGGTCTGGTACATATCATCGCGTACATAATAGAGCCTACTGCCGAAGTATAGGGTATCCCTTGCATGCGAGCTCTCTCCAAATCAGTCTTAGGAGACATCTCTTTGGAGAGAGTGAGTCCAGAAATCGTGGGTAAATACCCACGCCTTGGATTCTTCCATACTAAACCTCTTTAATATGGTGTTAATGTACTTGGATTGGGACAATCCCAGTATCCTCTTAGATCTATCTCTATAGATCTTAATCCCCAAAATGCAGGAGGCATCACCTAGATCATTCATTGAGAATCTATATGATAAGAAGAGCTTGACCGAGTGCAGCATAGGAACATCTTTTCCTATCAAGAGTATGTCATCCAAGTACAATACGAGGAAGACAACCTTACTCTCTGCAACCTTCTCGTAAATACAAGGTTCATCTACGTTTTTGATGAAGTCAAACTCTTTGACTACAACATCAAAACAGATGTTCCAACTCCGCGATGCTTGCTTTAACCCGTAGATGGATTTAAGCAGCTTGCACACCTTTCCGCTGCTCCCACTATCTACGAAGCCCTCTGGCTGAGTCATATACACGAACTCCTCTAAATCATCATTTAGAAAGGCGGTCTTAACATCCATTTGCCAGATTTCGTAATCATGGTATGCAGCAATGGCAAGTAAGATCCGGATGGACTTAAGCATAGCTACTGGAGAAAAGGTTTCGTCATAATCCACACCTGGTCGTTGACGAAAACCCTTTGCAACAAGTCTAGCTTTGAAGGTCTCCACCTTTCCATCTACTCCAAGTTTCTTCTTAAAGATCCATTTTCTCCCAATGGGTTTTACCCTTTCAGAAGCAACTTCCAAAGTCCATACTTTGTTGGTGTACATGGATTCCATCTCAAATCGCATTGGATCCAGCCATTTCACAGAGTCCCCACTCGTGATGGCCTGCTCGAAACTAGTCAAGTCATCATCTTCCATGATGCAATCCTCGCTCCCACCATCGATGAGAAAACCGTAGTATCTCTCAGGTGGATGAGGAACCCTACTAGATCAGCGGAGCGGCTGAGGTTCGTCGGGAACTACTGAATCTTCTGGTTCCACTAAATCTTTAGTTGCAGTTTGTGCTGCTGGAACTTCTTCCAGATCTACCTCTTCGCCACTAATTTCTTTTGCAGGAAATTCTTTTTCTAAAAAGTTGACTTGTTGAGCAACAAAAATCTTTTGCTCCTCACTGTGGTAGAAAAAATATCCATAATAATTTTTTGGATATCCCACAAACTTGCAGAGAACTGATCGTGCCTCGAGTTTGTCCGGATTTTGCCATTTGACATAGGCCGGACAACCCCATATCTTAACTCGTTTAAGATATGGTATCGTCCTACTCCATATCTCATATGGTGTGGTAGGTACAGATTTAGATGGAGCTTGATTCAATAGGTATGTTGCTGTCTCAAGCGCATAACCCCAAAAGGAAATAGGTAACTCAACGGTGCTCATCATAAAGCGCACCATATCTAATAGGGTGTGATTCTTCCGCTCCGATACACCATTGTGCTGTGGTTTATAGGGAGGAGTAAGCTGAGAGAGAATCCCATTCTCTTTTAAATAGTACAGGAACTCATTGCTTAAGTATTCTCCTCCTTGATCAGATCAAAGGATCTTAATACTTTTACCCGTTTGGTTCTCTACTTCGTGCTTATATTCTCTGAATTTCTCAAAAGCTTCAGACTTGTGTTTTAGCAAGAACATATGTCCGTATCTTGAGAGATTGTCAGTGAATGTAATGAAGTACGAAGAACCATTCCTGGTATGTGTAGAGATGGGACCACATACATCACTATGTATCAGTCCCAAGAGTTCCGTAACTCTTTCTCCGTGTCCACTGAACGGAGTTTTGGTCATTTTGCCTCTAAGACATGACTGGAAAGTGTCATAAGATGAAAATTCGAACGGATTCAAATATCCATCCTTACGCAACTTAGCTAGTCGTGTCTCATTGATATGACCAAGTCTACAATACCACAAGAAGGATTCATTCATTTCTGAACTCTTCCTCTTGTGTGTGTTTTGCACATTAAGTACTGTAGTTTGATTGAGAACGTATATACCATTATTTAATGAGCCTGATCCAATCAACTTTTGATTTAGGAAGATGTTCATAACATTATCATATACTACAAAATTATATCCTTCTTTACTCAATAAAGAAACTGATATAAGATTGCATATCAGGGTCGGAATGTAATAGCATTCGTTCAGAATCAAGGTATTACCATTTGGTAATACAAGGTGATTTCACCAACTGCTTTGGCTGCAACATTTGCACCATTCCCTACTCTTATGGAATGATCACCCTCTCCCAGCTCTCTACCTTTCTATAGCCCATGTAACATATTGCATATGTGGGATCCCGATCCGGTATCTAATACCCAGGACGTAGAGTGAACTGAGAAACAGTTCTCGATAACAAACACACCTGAAGAAGATGCATCATTATGCTTGTTCTTCGTTTGGGCGGCATGGGTATCCGGATATTTCCATATTTCCTGCTCTGTCTTATAACAATTATAAGAAAGAACTGGACCAACGTTCCCCTGCTCAGTATAATAAGCGGGTTCGGTCAATACATCCATATTATTATCTTGATTAAGGCCTGACATGGTCGCTACCTGGAGAGAGAGAGAGAAGAAAATACTTTAGCGTATACTCTTGCAAGATTAGATTGGTTATTATCTTATCTAATCAGGATGGCTCCCACTGTTTTTCATCAAATCTTCCTTAAAACCCTAAAAGGTAAGACTAGCCGGGATTAATTACACCTTACAAGTTCGTCAATCTTTCAGCAATGCCAGTGTTGGTACTTTGAGAGAGGTTTTCCGTGCTTTCACACGGACCTAATTAGAATAAACCTCCTTTTCCCAGAGGCATAACCCCGTGAACACCTTTTTAGACACCTACTTGATTGGCTAATTGTCATGTGTAAAACTCTCTCAGGAGTAACTCTTACTCGCAGTGGGTATCGGGATCCAACTATCTCATAGAAGGTATGCAATCTCATTGCAAATTTCAATACTTGAAATTCCCGATAATGTTTTGCCCCTAGCGATCTATGACCTTGATAAAGTCAACAAACCATAAATCACAAGTCAAGTTCAACCCGTCATTTCCAGATTGAATTAAACCCACCCGTACGACCCTTGACAAGGTCAACAAGGCCGTACGACTACCCTAATCCAATCGCATCTCATGCTTTAGCAGATAAATACTAATTAGCTACCGTACATTACACCTTTACAAGGTCAACAAACGCAGCACGGATACCAAGTAGAACTTATCTGAAATGACGGAGGGCTACGACAGGTTTTTCAGAAAACCTTTGGCGTAATGAACTTGATATTGTTGTAGAAACAAGTGATTTTGAAAAAGGAGTGTTTTTGAGGCTTTTACTAGTTTCGCTAAAGAGGTCACTCCCGGTGAAGGGATCTCGGCTCTTTCCTTATCGAATAAGGTGCAGGATATTTCATAAATACCACTATGCAAAGCAAGAACTATAGAAGCAATCAAAAACAAAACCGAGTAAGTTGTAGCATCTGCTAGTTTCGCTAAAGAGGTCACTCCCGGTGAGGGATCTCGGCTCTTTCCTTATCGAATAAGGTGCTGGATATTCTACAAGGAATATCGCTATGCAAAGCAAAAACTAGAGCTGCCCTTTTTATAAATTTGATTCTAAAACATCTTTTAGGTTTCTTTTCTTTCATTAATCTCATTAATGAATCCCATCATTTAAACTTCCTAAGCATCACAGAAGAAACAAAAATACAACGTACGCTTATGCGATCCGCATTTGCCACAGTGTCCCATTATGCACCGTTAGGTTACTTAACTAACGGCATACCGGGACGGGACTAGCGCGGGTGCAAAAAATAAGCAACGTTTATTATATATATACAATAATAAAGCATTCGTCTCATACATATAAAATGATCACATCACAGTATATCAGCAGCAGAAGAAGCATATGAAATATTGGATATATTAGGAGGTCTGTGTTTTATTTTGAGCCTGTATAAAACACGGATTCCACTGTCGCGATGAATAGCCAAACCCACATCCCTAGACCCCTACGAGAGCGGCAAGCAGCCCTTCAAATTCTAGGGTTAGAAGACCCGGACTCGACTCCTGGAGTTGGTTTCCCACTGGACCCTAGAACTCGGTTACTTGTGCTCCCCACCTTGGGTCTATCCTAATGCGGAAAAGTAAATAATATACAATGGTGACATCATCCTCAACCCGGAAGTGCACCAATAAAAGAATATTACATAAAATGAATTTTACATGAATGAAAATAAAAACCCTCATCTCACATAAAACCCCCGGTTATTCAAAACACGACGATCCAATATAACATATCCCAGCAACACATAACATCACATGTCATCAACGTAAATAAATATGCGTATCCCAATTGTCGTTGATGTATAGCAACGAAACCGGCGATACACCACATATTACACTTACGGTCACAGAAAAGAAAGTGAAAAACTACAACATTTGGAATCCACAATCACTTTAGACATCGTAAACCCGAAATATCACATATTACGGATTTCATGCCTAACTATATGAATTCCGCATATTGTATCATATTACAGAAAAAGCTAGACGCCGTTAAACATTCTGATCAAATCAACAAACACCCAAAATTTCCCTAAATGCTCAACACTTAAACTTAGTTAAAAGCATCCATCATATGCCACAGTACCAATGGACCAGCCGTAGAAGGGTCAAACCAACGCCTCACATATGGCAACGCTGAACTACCACAAACCTTAGAGTTTAGAGGCGGTTCTGACGGTCACATAATCGGGTTAAGGTTTTCGTTCTTCTAGAGGGTCCACCGTGTCACTTGCACGATATTTGAATGTTCTTTAACTATGAAAAAGATCCAACTCTTGAAAAATTCTCTAGCAAGGGTTAAAGTGGGTATTTGATATCCGATCGAACTTTTTAACACCGTCTAAAATAACCGAAACAAAATTAGAATTACGAATACGAAATACTCCAAATTTCCATTGCTAAAAGATAGCATCACATGAAAAATTAGCAAAAGCAAACAACACCAAAAGTACCAAAACCTAGAACCCAAAATACTGTACAAATTTTAGCCTGTTTGGATCCGATCTGGCCGGTTTTGGGGAAGGTGATCTCGTCCATTTTCCAAGGGAATGGGATGAAATTTGTACGGTGCTCATATTGTATCACATACATCACTCTGCAACTGTTTGAAAAAAAATTTCACACTCTGAAAAAATTTACAGAAACTAGGGTTTTACGTCGGGTGTTTCGGAGTTGTTTCGGTTTTGTAATCCTACACTTATCCGTCTAATTCTCTAGATAGGATCTGATACCACTGTTGGGTTACCTACAATGGAAGCGAGGTTTCGGGAGGCACCACCCATGCTAAGTTTAAAATTTTGCCATTCTAGATAACCCTAACCCTAGATCTTTAACTAGAGAATCAAACAAAACCGAAATGTAAACACTTTACATCTAAGAGATAGGGATTACAACCTTTGTAGTCCGTTCCTTCGCTTCATAAGCTCCGAATTGAGGTCCCTTCGCTGCGATCATCATGCTCCCGAACTCTTGAAAGGCTCCATGAAGTGAATGATGCATCCTTTCTAGTAATCTTCACAATCCAAGATGATCTACCTTGAGGAAACTCTAACCCAAGCTCACACTTCTCTAATGATGTATTAGTGAAGCAAACACCCTAATCTAAGTAGCTAGAATAGATGAGGATGATGAAGTAGGAATTTTGCTCTCTTTTGTTTTCAATTTCTCACTTTAATTCACCACAAAATAAAAAGCAAGAAAGCTTTTGTGAGAGGAAGAAGAAGAAGAGTTTGTGATGAATAATGAATTATTGTTGAGATTAGAAATGCAACCAAGGTTAAGTATGTGTCATGGCTAACTCATGTAGAGAATAAACCATAGGCTAAGGTTAAAGTTAGTTTAACAAATATCAAGGATAAAACAAAGAGGGTTGACTTTGTCAAAGGATCATGAAGCTTCCTCAAAGCTCATCCAAAACATAATCCATCCAAAAAGAATTAACCATAAAGAAAATGTTAACCCAAGTTTTAAACCCTAGCATGGTTTTAACTCTAGTTTCATTTGTAACCCTAACATGTTACAATATTATATATCACATATACAATATTTTGTAACAAAAGAAAATAATACAATTAATATATATCACATATATATCAATGTATCATCAAGTGAGAAAAAGAATCTTTAAGTGAGCTTATATTACTTAATGTAATGTAATATATCAAATATATAATTATACATTAAATTATCGAATCAATACTTGATCCGATAATCCGGCTATTTTGCAAATAATCGACTAATATAATCTGTATCAGTTCATCGAATCAACATTTGATCCGATGACCCGGCTATATCACATATACCCGCCGATATCACATATCGCGAGAATGGAATACGGTATCACATACACGTATTATTCTCGGTCCCGCATATGTGCTCCTACTCCGTTTTGCCTGAGCCAGGAAATCTCTGTGTAGGACTCTAAAGAATCGTCAATACGTCGGCAGTAGGTGATGATCATATCAGACACCCACAAGCTGCAAGCTGTCAGCTAAACGTAACAGCCATCCAGGTATTGAGCGATTAGAAGGTCAACAAGCAAGACTGTACATACTCTTGTGAATCCAATCAGTAACACTCCCGTACAGTCCGGTCTCGTCGTCTGATATGTTGCATATCCAGTCTAGAGGTGGTAAACGTCAGACCCCAGTAACCGATAAGTCATGTCAATATAAGGCTCATAACGGGTCGAGAAACTACCGATAACACTTACCAGTAGATCTCCATATCAGCCCTGGTCAGGGACTTCCAGTTATAGCCAATCGAACACAGCGCAACATCAACCCCCAATACCGGGAGAGACGAAACCCCTCCTATCGCTCATTGCCTTCATCTGATTCGGGACTGTACCCAAAAGCCACCGTTTTGCACGTTCTCATGAACGTGGTAAGGTGGAAATCAAAACATAATGGGAATCACACAAGACTCTATGACGATCTCGGGTCTACAGACTAACATATACCAGTGTGACCAGAGAACTGCTATCTGACGATAAGTATAATACCATCTAGGAGTTCTCGGCGAGTCCATTCAGTGTACCCAGTCTTCACTGAGCACCCGTACACCATCTTTGATGTCAAACACCGATGGATATGGGATCATCCATCGCCCATCATATGGGTCAAGATGCGTATACGCTAGTCTACTCTGGAGTATCGATGCTCTGTCTCGATACTTTCTCGACTAGGAACAGTTATATGATGCACTCGTGGACTACCCTAGCCCCACTAGTATGATCTGCATCATAGTCCTAGTAGTCGAGTACATATCCTAAGGGCTTTATCAATATGTGAGAGCAAGACAGTAAACCAATACAAGTCAACATGTTAAGACAAAGTGAAACCAAATAGCATACTATCATGTCGAGCAAGAAAGTCCTCTCTATATATATCCAAGCATCCACTATAATATACATCATATGTACAACAATGGCCTCTAAGGCATATATATAACTAACACTGTTAATGGTATTTTGACCATTAACGATCACCAAGATCACTATTTTAAGGATCTTGAATCGGGTTCTTTAAGAACTAAATTCTTGATTTGAAGAAATTAAGTTCCTGGAGTATTATGAACTCTATCTTCTTTCTTTTCAACTTTTTTCTTCCCCGAATCTTTGATTCTCAAGAACAAGATCTTCCCGATGAGAATTATATTCTCAACTTGTGAGAGATTTGCCTTGTGGATCTCAGATCCAGAAAATAAAACTAAGTTCTTTTAAAGGGTTAAACCCTTAGATATGGTATGATAGGTAAAGGAGATATTTTGATCGCTGTTTTTTTTCTTTACCTAGAGTTTGAGAGGAAGGAGATCTTCTTCTTTGAGAGAATTAAATTCTCTGTTGTTTTTTAGAGCCTTCTGTATTTTTACAGAAACTTATAGGGTAGTCTCCTCTCTCTAGATTTAATCTCTTTGCTCCTTTATATAGGAGAAGAGAAAAATCCATTTTGTTGGAGAAAATCTTTTATTGAGAGACCATGATTGATTTTATAATCAATCAAATTGATCTTTTAGATCAACCAGTGAATTTTATTCACCGTTGAATTTTTAATCCAAAGGCTCTCTGTTTAACAGAGAAGATTTCTTGTTCGTTATAACAGGATTAGGAAGATATTTTCCTAACTTAGAATTTTTATTCTATCATATGAATATCTTGTTTGTTTGACAAGATTGGGAAGAAATTTTCCTAACATAGAATTTGTATTCTATCATATGAATGTCTTATTTGTTTGATAAGATTTGGAGGATATTTTCTTAACATGGAATTTTATTCTATCATATGAATATCTTATTTGTTTAACAAGATTAAGAAGATATTTTTCTAACCATGGATTTAATTCTGTTTAACGAAGAAGATCTTTCATATTTTAGAAAGATCTGGGAAATATTTCCCACATAGAATTTAATTCTATCAGATGATTTAATTGGTGATTTTATTACCATCGGATTTTAAATCCAAGATTCTCTGTTAGAGAAAGATCTTTCCATATTAGAAAGATCAGGAAAAATATTTCCCAAAAATAGAATTTAATTCTATATAGAATTCAATTCTATCCTTAGAGAGCATTTTAGATTGCGGCGCTCACGTGCTTTGTATATGAGCGTTGTCAAAAGAATGCGGTAAGGGAACTCACGTGTTTAATACGTGACCCTAGTGTGGGTTTTACCCTATTTATTTTCAGTGCTCATATGCGTTGCATATGAGCGCTCACATGTTTAACACGCGAGGCGTATTCAGCCGTTTTGTTATTTGCTTTCAGCGCTTATATGCTTTGCATATAAGCGCTCACGTGTTTAACACGTGATGCCAAACTGTGGGAATTCTTTTCCCCTTTCTTCTCTCCCTTTTTTTTATAAGGGAACAAATAACTCTTAGCCAAAAAAATTGGCGGGAACACTCCCGTCTTTCGGAAATCGGGGCATGACAAAAGGTCCCAATATGCAGTCCCTTAGGTTTCTGCTCGAGTAGCCTCGCGACTGTCGTGTCTCTGATCCCTTCTAAGGCTGGACAAGACGTCTTCAAGTAATCTTCTTAGGTTAGAATATCCGTATTACCGTCGGAAGGTCAAGCATTAGGTATTTACCATGGCACTTTTTACTTGAGGTTAGGCTTAATTTGAAGCCTCGATGAGTCATAACCGCATCCTTCTGGGGTAGGATGATCTCCAATAGTCTTTAGGCTTCGTATGTGTTGCCGTCAAGACCCAAAGCTAGGAATATACCATCACTTCATTTTTGCTTTGATAACGTCATACCGATTCTTTGCTGAAGTTAGGTAGACATCCAAATGACCTCTATGTTGTATGTATCGCCATCGAGGTCTGGAGCTAGGAATATATCATTGCCTACTTTTATTTGACCCTTGGATCCTTTTTGACGTCGCGTCTGTACTGAGAAGGAACGTCGAGATGGAGTTAGGATTTTTCCATAGCTCCACTTTGATTTGGTTCCTTGGAGTCTTATCGACACTACATCTGCACTCTACTGGAATAAGAGGGATGTCGAATTGTTCTTTAGGCCGCATATATTGCCATCAAGACTTGGAGTTAGGAATATGTCGCCACTCCACTTTTGTTTGACCCTTGGTTCGTTGTTGACGTCACGTCTGCACCTTGCTGGAGTAAGAGGGACGTCGAGTTGATCTCTAGGCTATACATGTCGTCGTCACGATCTGGAGGTAGGAATATGCCATTGCTCTACTTTTATTTAACCCTTGGGTCCTTTCTGACTTCGTGTCTATACTGAGAAGGAACGTCGAGCTAGAGCTAGGATTTTGCCATTACTCCATTTTGATCTGGCTCTTGGAGCCTTGTCGACACCACGTCTGTACTCTGCTCAAGTAAGAGAGATGTTGAATTAGTCTCTAAGCTATAGATATTGCAATCGAGATCTGGAGGTAGGAGTATACCGTTGCTCCACATTTGTTCGACCCTTGGGTCTTTGTTGATGTCGCATCTACATCATGTCGGAATGAGAAGAACAAAGAGATGATCTCTAGGCTATAGATGTTCCCATTAAGATCTGGAGTTAAGAGTTTGTCATTGCTCCACTTTTATTTGACCCTTGGGTCCTTTGTTGATGTCGCGTCTCCACCGAGAAGGAACGTCGAGCTGGAGCTAGGATTTTTCCATCTCTCCACTTTTATTTGACCTTTTGATCTTTGATACATTGTATCTGCATCCTGCTGGAATGAGAAGAACGTCGAGTTGATCTCTAGGATGTAGATGTTGCCATCGGGATATGGAGCTAGGATTTGTTGTTGCTCCACTTTTATTTGACCCTTAAGTCCTTTGTTGACGTCGCGTCTCCACCAAGAAGGAACATCGAGCTAAAACTAGGATTTTTCCATTACTCTGGTTTGATTTTGTTCTTTGGTTCTTTGTTGACACCACGTCTATACTCTACTGGACAAAGAGAGATGTCGAATTAGTCTCTAGGCTGTAGATGTGCCATCAAGACTCGGTTCTTCTTTTACAAAGTATGGTGGGAAAATATAGTTCCCTTTTATTTCATTTATGCCCAAGGATTGTATACAGGGGTCGGTGTGGACCTACCTGCAGGGTAGAAAAATTTTATTTTATTAATTTTTTTATTTTGCCACGATGCTCTATCTTTTCAGATTTTTTATATCGCAAAAGTCACGATTGCCTAATCATTTCGGCTATTTATCGCGGTGTCCAATCATTTCGGTTATGTCAATTCTTTTATTTTTACTCACTGTTTTTTATTGCGAGTTGCCCAAATATTTCGGCTATTTCATATGCATATATTTTTTGCTCGCTGATTTTATTGCGGGTTGCCCCATCATTTTGGCTATTTCATATGCATTTTTTTGTTTGTTGATTTTGTTGCGAGTCGGGGACTTGGGTCCTGATACCAATTTTGGCATCAGTATCGCTACAACTAGAATGTTGCCAGGAGCAAATCATCATTGCCGTGAGAGGACTTGGAGTTTGATACCAGTTTAAGCATCAGTATCGCTACAACTAAGATATTGCCAGGAGCAAATCATCATTTTCCTTTATTGATTTGAACAAAGGTGTCTTAGTAAACAGGGTTAAGATTCTATCGACGAAGGCTTTTTAACTTTATGAGCCATAAGAGTCTCATAAAGGTATTTCTCCCTAAGAGTCGTGAGGATCTCGTAGGCATATTTTCTCCTTAGGAGTCATGGGGATTCCTATGTGATATTTTCTCTTGTAAGTCGTAAGGATCTTACAAGAGTATTTTCTCTATATAAGTCGAAAGGATTTACGAGTGTCGTTCACCGTATGACAATATTTCTCGCTATTGGTAGAACTTGGTTGGAACATATTTTGTTTGTGCTCATGGATTGTATACAAGAGTCGATATCGAACTACTTGTAGAGCAACTTGGGGAATATGATGGCTTAAAAACAAGTTTAGATCCTTGTAACCTAAGGCTTTTGAATCCCATGAGCCGTGAGTGTCTCATAAGGGGAATTTTCCTAACGAGTTGTGAGGATCTCATAAGTGTACTTTTTCCTTAGAAATCGTATGGATTCCTAAGTGTGTTACTCTTTCGTGAGTCGTAAGGATCTCACGTTGGTATTTTCTACTCACAAGGTCGAGGGGACCCTGTAAGTGTACACCCTTTTTATTATGAGATTGCGCCCTTTTGGGTTTTCACAAACTCGCCGGCGGTCCTACTGTTTTAACTCACGGCGCCCTTTCGGGTTTTCATCCGTTCCCATTTCTCTTGTGTACATACCCTTTTTTCTTCTTTTTTTCGAACGGTAGAACTCTTGAAAGTAGCTTCGCCGCAGGTGACCCATCTATTTTCCAGTGGGGTTTGAGAGTGGCTTCATTGCTGGAGTAGCTATGTAGCTGGTGGGACTTGAGTTGCAATTTTCGTCGTTGGGACTTCAATTGCAAAGTCGATCTAAAGAAGCATATCACGGTATTTGGGGCGATGCGCTAGTTTAGGGACATTTCGGTCCAATATCGCCGTGTTTGGGGTGATGCACTAGTTTAAGGACATTTCGGTCCAATATTGCCGTGTTTGGGGCAACATATTAGTTTAAGGACATTTCGGTCCATCATCGTCGTGTTTGAGGAGACGCACTAATTTAGGGACGTTTCGGTCTATTGTCATCATGTTTGGGGTGACGTATTAGTTTAAGAACGTTTCGGTCTATTATCGTCGTGTTTTAGGGCGATGCATTAGTTTAGGGACATTTCGGTCTATCATCGCCGTGTTTGAGACGACGCTCTAGTTTAGGGATGTTTCAGTCTATCATCGCCGTGTTTGAGGCGACACACCAGTTTAGGTTCGTTTCGGTCCATTATCGCCATGTCTGGGGCGAAGTACTAGTTTAAGGACATTTAGGTCCATGGTTTATCATTTGGTCGAGGAGTTACATAACTCATCCCTTCCAACGTTTGCTTACTAAGGCGCTGCCGCCTGTCCGTTATATGTGTTGATGCTTCACAACTCAAGCTATCTTCACCTTCATAGACTGCCTATTTTACCATCGTACCAATCAGGTTGTTTTGTGGGAAATACCAGGCATTTTCCATGGCACCTACCTCATGCTCATCCATGTCACTTTCTGACATTGACGGGGCATCTTCTTCATATACGAAGGAACAAGATATCATGTCACTCCTTCTGCCGAGTCTTCTTCTTCCTTGGAAAAATGAACTTGACTTGGGGGTTTTTCCACTCATCATCTGATTCAGAGTGGGATATGGATTCCATATCCCTTCTATGGTTTTTAGTCCAAGTGGGCTATTCCACTTGATTGCAGGACCTTTTTATAGGTCCATTAATATCCTTTCTATTCTTTGAAGAAAGGACTACCTCTGTAGAGATTCCTCCACCAGCGAGCAAGATGCCCCCTGCATATATTTTGGGGGAGAGAATATTCGCGTCCCAATCCTTTCCTAAGGGTAGGACCCGCACTGTCGCTATTTTGGCGACATGTTGCTTCAAAGCCGCTCATTTTTTTTGTTGAGCGCTGGTGACAAACGCCACCTTGCCTCCACTTTCCATATATCTTCATCAGAAAAGAATGCATCTTGACCCATCTGATCCAACTGATCCATTTTATCTATGAGCTCTTGGAAGGCCGTCAATTTGAATAGGGCCATATATGGGAACAACTTTGAATTTGGATCAAGGGTGGCTATGAACATTCTCACGGACGGAGCTTCGTCAATGCGTTGCTCGCATTTTGACCAAAGATTTCGCCATCGGGTAACATATTGAACTCAGGTCTCATTCGGTCGAACCCTTTCGTTGATCAATGCCGTCAGGTTAGTGCGTATATTTACACTAGAGAATCTCTGACAAAAGACCATCTCCATTTGTTCGAAGATGTTCACGTAGTCATTTGGGAGTTCCGCATACCATTCGAAGGCAATGCCCGCCAGATTGCTGACTAACTGTCGGAGGAGCAGTATATCATTTCTTCCAGTGTTGCCACACATGGACTTAAATCGCGCGATGTGCTGGCGAGGATTCCCAGTTCCTTTGTATATGTGGCACGTCGGAAGTATATATTCTGGCGGGTATTGTATTTGATCATAGCACACCGAATACGGTCGAACAATCTTGATTGACCTATTTGCGGCTTCACTGGCATAGTGACTTTTGATTTGCTGAGTGATATATGCGTCCATTTTTGCTTTTGGGATCATTTCCTCCTCAGCCGTTGATGAGACTCGTAGAGGATTTGAAATGCCACCCTTGTCTTTAAAAGCGACTACCAGCAGTTCATCTGCCAGTGGTTCCGAATGGACCATCATTCCAGCCATATTCTGGATCAGAAGGGTCATCTAGTTCATTTTAGCGGACATCGTTGCCGCTTCTTTATATCTCTTCTTGAGAGCGCGCTTTAGGAAATCAATATCCGACTCCAGCCTTACTCTTTCTTCGGATGCGTCTTCGAGATTTTCCTTAAGCAATGGATTAACGAGTGCTGCCGCCTGAGCAAGCATCTCCTATAGCTTTTCATGTTGTAGTTGAGTTTTTGTCGGAGACCGAGTATGCGGTCCATGACTAGTAGAAGCACAAATTTCTTCTTTGGAGTCCACCACATAAACTGTGTGAACTACCATGCCCCAGGCTTGGGATATCTGGAATCTTGACCCTTGGAGTTTTCCTCAGGCATTTGGATTTTATTTGGCCTCTCTTTTTTATGAGAAGCCACTTTAGCTTTAAGAGGAACCGTTGTAACAGGAACCGCCTTCGGATGAGTCCCTTTGTGTTTGGAAAGGGAGTTGTCAGAGTCTGGCTGACGGTTAGAGAAAGAGCCGTAGATGATGACTGAGTTCTTCACCTTCTTCCACACCTTTTATATGGATGAAGTTCTTTTGGGGAGCGAACTGTTTTCTGCTCTTGTTAAATCTCCACGGTCTGCGGAGATTTATTTAGTACTACGATGGGGGAATTTTGCCTGACCCTTCGCAACAGCTCGAAGCTGTTCCCGGTTGGAACAGCAGCATTCGCTATTAGAGTTTAAGAAGGTGGAGTCAACACAGACAGAGAACTGCCCCCAGCTTGTCATATTTGACGCCCATATTGACGTCGATCGTGTCTTTCGACTGGAGTTTCTTCAGTCTCAGGAATTTGCTGAGCCTGCCCCCTATTTACTTTGAGAACATGAGTATTATGCCCCTGCATCAACTTTGGTCTTTGGTAGGTGCCAGTTATTTAAGGACTGATTTCGTCTGCAAAGTTGCAGCTTGGGGAGCCAGCCTATGGAAGACAGATTTCTTCTAGGCTTCCTTCTTCGGCGTTGAGGCACTGAGTGTAGGAGGTGGGAGTATAGACTTAAAGAGAAGCCTCTTCATTTCTTGAAGAACCAGATTGCAGAGATTTGAGACTGCAAGTGGCCCAAACTTGATAAAACCAGATGTGACAGAGCCTGAGTTGTGAATGGAAGCAAACGCCATTCTGCTTAGAGGCGAAATGTCAGTTTTAGTATCTCATCACCCAAAAGCAACTACAAACATATATACTGTGATTATTTGATCGCGTAAAAGCACGACACACGAAGTGTGGAGTGGAAAGAAGAAAAGGTCCCATCGGGCGTGCCAGAATCTGTTAACCGCCAAAGACCGGACTGAGACGTTGGGACGTCTGGCCTGAATTTAGGGGAAGATGCTATTTGGACGTATCTATCCACCTCTTCGAAGATACCAAATTGATTTATGGCACTGTATATCAGAGATTTGGATAGATGTGATCGATGTAGCAGACTTTATGAAATTCCACCTCATTTGTGAGGGTTTTTTTTATTGTAGGGATGCTCTTCCCTGCAGGTGCAAACTCATGCAGTTAATTACGTTATCACGTTGCGATAACCATTTTCTCCTGCTCCAGCAGTATAATTCGTGTCGTGTTATATGTGGTTTATTTTGGTTGCCTGTGGATTGTATACAGTGACTAATTTATGTCGTCGCCCGTAGAGCACGGATTAGTCCAAATCCGTATATTTTAGATTTGGGGTTTGGGTCAAGGATTTGCCGGACGGGGTCCACGTTGGTAGCTTGGTTTGCTAATGGGAATGAACTTAGAATGCATTTCTCACATTCATGAGGTCCATCCGCTCATATGAAATTTAGGATTTATCTAAGGGTCGTTAGTCTTATTTGAGACTAAGATCAGCTTAGATGTTTTGGGTCAAGCATTTACTTGACAGGGTCTACATTAGCAGCTTGATTTGCCAACGGAAATGAACTTAAGACTCATTTCTCACATTTGTGAGGTCCATCTGTTCACGGAAAACATGGGTTTGATCTAAGGATCGTTAGTTTTATTTGAGACTAAGAACTTAGGAACAAATGAGCATATGAGCTCAATTATATTAGTTTAAAGACATCACGGTCCAACATTCTCTATTTGGGACGAATGTTAGTTTAAGGACATTTCGGCCCATTATCGCCGTGTTTAGGACGACACTCTAGTTTAGAGATATCTTGGTCCAACATTCCCATTTTAGGGACGAATGTTAGTTTAAGGACATTTCGGTCCAACATTCCTATTTTGGGGAAGAATAGGTGTTGGTTGTTAGGACCCGCCACCTCTCTGAAGACGTTGAGTAATTACAACGACATATATCAGAGGTGTGGAAAAATATACCCTTGAACCAAATCCCATATTTGAGAGAAAAGATCGTGGTGAATCTAAGAATCGATAGTCTTATTTGTGACTAAGATTAACTTAGAAGATATGAGATGAATCATTTTGGATATTCATCGATGAGAGATTACTAGTTGTATATGTGACTAAGATCATTTTAGAAATCTTGAGCATATGGGCTCGGTCAATTCAAAAGGAAAAAGAAAGCTCAAACTTCACAGACTTAGCCAATTTGGGCTAAGATTGAGTTTCTATAACACCCAGTAGTGCCAAGCACTCAGTCACATGTAGCGCTCACGTGTGTTTCACGTGAGGCGCTACAATAGTGCTAAGCACTAATCTTTTCTGGCACTCACGTGTGTTTCACGTGAGGCGCTGAGTTTCTGGTGCTCACGTGTGATGCTCAGCTTTTAGTTTCTTTTGAGCGCTCACGTGTGTTTTATGTGGGGCACTAGGTTTTGAGCGCTTACGTGTGCTTCACGTGAGGCGCTAAGTTTTTTTTTGGAGATTTAATCTCTGTTGATATTTTTAGAGAACTTAAAACTCTGTTAATGGTATTTTGACCATTAACGATCACCAAGCTCACTATTTTGAGGATCTTAGATCGAGTTCTGTAATAACTAAGTTTTTGATTTGAAGGAACTAAGTTCCTAGAGTATTATGGACTCCATCATCTTTCTTTTCAACTTTTTTCCTCCATGAATTTTTGATTCTCAAGAAGATCTTCCCGATGAAAATTAAATTCTCAACTTGTAAGAGATTTGTCTTGTGGATCTCAGATCCAGAGAAAGAACAAAGTTCTTTTAAAGAGTTGAACCCTTAGATATGGTGTTAGGTAAAGAAGATGTTTTGATCTATGTTTTTTTTCTTTACCTAGATTTTGAGAGGATGGAGATCTTCTTCTTTGAGAGAATTAAATTCTCTGTTGTTTTTTAGAGCCTTCTGTATTTTTACAGAAGCTTATGGGGTGGTCTCTTCCCTCTAAATTTAATTTCTTTACTCCTTTATATAGGAGAAGAGAAAAATCCATTTTGTTGGAGAAAATCTCTCATTGAGAAATCATAATTGTTTTTATAATCAATCAAATTGATCTTTTAGATCAACTAGAGAATTTTATTCACTATTGGATTTTTAATCCAAAGGCTCTCTGTTTAACAGAGAAGATTTCTTGTTCGTTATAACAAGATTAGGAAGATATTTTCCTAACATAGAATTTTTATTTTATCATATGAATATCTTGTTTGTTTGACAAGATTAGGAAGATATTTTCTTAATATAGAATTTTATTCTATCATATGAATGTCTTTTTTGTTTAACAAGATTAGGAAGATATTTTTCAAACCATGGATTAAATTCTGTTTAACAGAGAAGATCTTTCTTATTTTAGAAAGATTAGGGAAATATTTCCCACATAAAATTTAATTCTATCAGATGGTTTAATTGGTGATTTTATCACCATCGGATTTTAAATCTAAGATTCTCTGTTAGAGAAAGATCTTTCCATATTAGAAAGATCAGGGAAAATATTTCCCAAAAATAGAATTTAATTCTATATAGAATTAAATTTTATCCTTAGAGAGCATTTTTTATTGTGACGCTCACGTGCTTTGTATTTAAGTGCTGCCAAAAGAATGCGGCAAGAGAACTCACGTGTTTAACACGTGACTCCTGGTGTGGTTTTTAGCATGTTTATTTTCAGTGCTCATTTGCTTTTTATAGAGCGCTCACGTGTTTAACACGCGATGCCTATTCGTCCTTTTTGTTATTTGCTTCAGCGCTTATATACATTGCATATATGCGCTCATGTGTTTAACACGTGATGCCAAACTGTGGGAATTCTTTTCCTCTTTCTTCTTTCCATTTTTTTTATAAGGGAACAAATAGCTATTAGCCAAAAAAATTTGCGAGAACACTCCTGTCTTTTAGGAAGTGGGGTGTGACAAAAGGCCTCAAGCGCAAGGTATGAGAATTGAAGAAGTCTATTTATGACTTGAAACTGCCTTCCAGAGTCTGGCATTTTCGATTTCATAAAACCGTATAGGGCTATGGTTTTAAGATGATCGATCTGGACAATTGTGTCTACCTACGAAAAGCTGATAAGAGTTACGAGATTCTATCGTTGTATGTCGACGATATCTTGCTGGCAGGGAACAGAATGGCGACCATAAATGCCACTCTGGGTTGGCTGTCCTCCACCTTTGAGATGAAGGACATGGGCGATGCCCGGTTTGTGCTCAGGATTCAGATTCTAAGGGACCGCTCCAAGACGACCCTAGGTTTGTATCAGGAGATTTAAATTAGGAAAGTCTTGGAATAGTTCGGAATGAACGGTTGCAAACCCTTTGGGAATTCAATTACAAAGAATCGTGTGCTAAGTCTACATCAGTGTCCCAAGTACGAAATGGAGAAAAGGCAGATGCAGAATGTTTCTTATAGGCGCGAGATGGAGAATTTTACTGCTATCTAAATTTTACCACAAGCATACAGTTGTTTGCTATAGTACTTATGGATCGTCGACAGAGAGGTGATGAGAATTCTAATTAATTCTAAAACAAGTTTAAATAAAAAATTGTTTTAAAGCTAAAACTAAAGTGCATGAAAATAAATTTTAAATTAAATTAAAAATCGGGTTTTGAATAATAAAGTGAGCCTAGGGTGTCGAATTACCTTTACTATCATGGTTAGTTTATATGATTCTATTTCTTTTCTACTTCGTTGTTATAAATTAGTTAACTATTAATTATATAAAGGTATAAGGAAAAAAAATATAACAATGAAATATCAAACGATTAAGTAAGCATATTTCATACAATTAGATCTATCCTATCAATCATATAAAATCATGTCGCAAACAATTAAAAACAAATAATTCTAATTAATCAAAAGAAAATTAGTATACCCTTCTATAAAATAACCATAAGTGATCGATTTATGAATTACTTATATTATCGGTATAATTTAGATTACCATAATTAACTAGATTGAATTTCCTTGATCAAAATCTCAATTAGTCTTTCCTAATTAGTTTTCTAGTGCGCCACTCTATCATTAAACTAACTAGATTATCGGTGTTATCATCTTTCCCTAAATCTATTCAATGGCGTCAATCTTGTTAGTGATATATACCCTAGAGGCCATTATTCTATCATACTGGATTGTATATTACTTAATGGGAGCTTGGGATATACACGGATATAGTAATAGTCTTGCTCAAAATGGTAGTATGCTTACCTGATTTGTTTCTACCTCAATATGTGCATGTGTTTTCTTAGCATATCGCTTATACATATTGGTAGAGCTCTTAGGATCTTTGCTTGATTATCAGTGTTGTGATGGAAGTCACACTAGTGGGGGATGGGTAGTCTATAAGCACATCCTATACAGGTCCCTAGTTATAGGATTATCGAGACGGGGCATCGATACTCCACAGTAGACTAGTGTATATGCTTCTTATCCCAGCATAGGAGATGGTCTGTCCCACAGCCATCAGTACGCCATACTGGAGATAGTATGCAGGTGCCCATTAGTTTATGTGTACACTGGACAGGACTCATCGGGAACTGTTGGTGGGTATTATACCTATTGTCGGGTAGCAGTTCCCATGTGACATGAGTACAGCTTAGTCCGTCGACTTGACACTGCTACTTCGTCTCGACTGTGTTGCTACTCTACTTTGATTACTACCTTACCACGGCTCAAAGAAGTCATGCAAACAGGTAGTAGTTGGGTGTAGTCCCGAAGCACTTGGAGGCAGTGGCAGTTAGATAGGATTCGTCTCTCCCGGTATTGGGGGTTGATATCGTGCTGTGTTCGAAAAGCCATTACATAAAGTCCTTGGCCAAGGCAAGCGAGATTTATTGGTAGGTATTCCGGTAGTTTCTCAGGATGTATTGGGCTACTCTCTAACACGACTTATTGCGCTATTAGGGGTCTGACGATTACCGCCACTAGGCCTGATGTACGATACTCTTTGACGAACAGACCGAACTGTACAGAGATTGTCACATTCAGGCTCAGTAGGAGTTCAGATGGGTTTCCTCATCGGCCTTTTTATCGACAGATACCTGGGTAGCCATTACGTGCAGCTAGTACCGCTTGCGGCTTATGGTTAAACCCACTGCCAGCATACTGTCAAGTCTTTAGAGTCCCACACAGAGAGTTTCCCTGCATCAGGCGAAAGATGTAGATGCCGTATGGTTTTACGGTAGGGCTTCGATCATGTACGTGCACTTGTGCGCGTATGATGTTCGGGAGGATAATACTGGTGGGCTTTGGTTTAAGCCGCGCCCTAGTATTATATTGATGGATCAGTTTCGTCTCTTTGTATTCGTGTTTCTCAGAACACGGATGCGGGTATGTATATACAGATGAGAGGGGCATAGAAGGAGACACCTCATTAGGGTTTTGACAATTGACTTGATTAAAACAATTATGAGGTGGAGGAAAGTATTTGTTATATTTGTAAATGATAATTGTGGCATGGCTACTTGTTTTGACTACTTGACTTAGTTTGACCACTTGACTTGTTTTGACTACTTAAGCAGATATTGATTCTACGTAACTGTTTGTGTGTACCAAGTCTAGTATGTAAGTGATGAGGTTCGCATCCACCTAAATCAAAGTTTGATTAGGTAAGGTATACTAGAGGACAATATATATTGAATCAAACTCAGGTTTTCAAATGTCCAGAACACATTTAAAAGAAAATCTCCAAAATTAAATAAAACTTTCTTATAGCATTGTAGACAGGGTCACATCAATGAAACACGATTGTCGAAGTTACATAGAGAGAGATATTTGGATATGTTCGAGTATCAGTCTTATACAACTTGGCAATCTTGTCTCATAGGAAAGATGACAAAGACTCCGTTCACTAGACACGGAGTAAGAGCGACCAAGCTCCTGGGACTCATACACTGCGACGTGTGCAGTCCAATATCTACAGATGCACGAAGTGGTTATTCCTATTTCATTACTTTTACAGATAATTTCTCTAGGTTAGGACATGTCTTCTTGTGATAGCATAAATCCGAACCCTTTGAAAAATTCCGGGAATATAAGAATGAAGTGGAAAAACAAACAGGCAAAAGTATCAAGACACAGAGATCTAATCGACGTGGTGAATACTTAAATTACCGAGTTCTTGGATTACCTAAAAGAGAATAGAATTCTCTCTCAGCTTGCTCCTCCATCCATACGATAACACAACGGTGTATAGGAAAGGCGGAACAAAACCCTATTGGATATTGTTCGTTCCATGATGAGTAACGCTAAATTGTCGCAATCCTTTTGAAGTAATGCACTAGAATAAGCTGCATATCTTTTGAATAAGGTTCCTACCAAGACTGTGCCTACCATACCATATCAGATGTGGAGTGAGAAGAAACCCTATTTTCAGTATCTGAAGATATAGGGATGTCCAGCTTTTGTTGAAAAGCAGTATGCGGACAAGCTTGTAGCACGCTCAGTACTGTGTAAGTTTGTGGGATACCCAAAGAACTCCAGGGGTATCTTTCCTATTACGCAAAGGAACAAAAGGTTTTTTTTCCTCATCATGCCCACTTTTTAGAAAATCAATTTTTTGAAACAGAAAATAGTGGGAGCGCAATAGAACTGGAAGAAATTCCAGAACCATAAACTATTACTGAAAGTATGGTAGAACCAAAGGTTTCAAAAGAATCGGACATCCCTACGCCAATCCGCAGGACTAGTAGGCAGTCTCATCCGCCGAAGAGATACTACGGTTTTCTCATAGACGGAAATCGAGAGGATTGCATCATTAACAATGATGAGCCAACTAGCTTCCAGTAAGCCATTCAGAGCGGCGACTAGGTAAAATAGCTGGATGCAATAAGGACCAAAATGGAGTCCATCTACACCAACAAAGTATGCACTTTGAACATTGCCCCAGAATGGGTGAAACCCGTAGGCTGCAAATGGATCTTCAGAAAGATGATCTTCAGAAAGAAGATTGGTGTAGATGGATAGGTTGAAACCAATAAGGCTAGACTTATTGCAAAAGGTTTTCGTCAAAGACCTGGTTTGGTCCATGATGAAACCTTTTCTCCGGCGTCTATGCTCAAATCTATTCGGATCCTTCTTACCATTGCTGCCTTCCAAGATTTTGAGATCCGGCAGATCGACGTAGAGACGGCTTTTCTAAATGGTAATTTGGAAGAGTGGATCTATATGGATCAGCCAGAGGGTTTCAATCAGAGTGGGAGCAGCGGGACAATGTGCAAGTTGCTTAAGTCCATTTATGGACTAAAGCAGGCATCGCGGAGTTGGAACATCTGTTTTTATTGAGACAGTCAAAGAATTCGACTTTATCAATAATCCAGATGAACCGTGCATTTATAGTAAGATTGTAGCAAGAACTGTGGAATTCCTCGTTGTGTACATGGATGACATTCTCTTAATAGGAAATGATATTCCTTTGCTACAATCAGTCAAAGGATTCTCGTCACAGAGGTTCTCCATGAAAGACATGGGTGATACCAACTACATTCTGGGGATCCAGATCTATCGTGATAGATCAAAGAGGATGGTAAGACTTTCACAGTCAAGGTACAACAACACCATACTGAAAATATTTAGTATGGACGATTCTAACCACGGTAGTCTACCGGCTTGTCACGGAATCACCCTCTCCAAAGAGATGTCTTCTAAGACTGATTTGGAAAGGGCTCGCATCACATCTATACGCTACGCTTTTGAGGTAGGCTCTATAATGTATATGATGTTGTGTACCAGACCAGATGTAGCTTACGCACTGAGCGTGGTAAGCCGGTATGAGTCAAACCCAGGAGAGAAGCACTTGTAAGCAGTAGAACATTCTCAAGTACCTGAGAAGGACTAAGAAGATGTTCTTGATGTATGGAAGAAAAGGACCTCCAGATCGATGCCTTTGTTAACTCCATCTTCCAGAGTGATAAGGATGACTCTAAGTCCATGTCAGGTTATGTCTTTACCCTCAGTGGAGGGGATGTCTGTTAGAAGAGCTCCAAGCAGGACACCGTTGCAAACTCAACGATGGAAACGGAGTAGTTCGCTGCATGAGATGCCGCAAAAGAGGCAGTCTGGATATGTAAGTTCTTAATTAAACTTCAGGTGGTTCCTTCCATTTGTTGGCCTAATACTTTAGTATTGTGACAACATACGGCGCTATAGCTTTAGGGAAGGAACCCAGGTCCCATCAGAGATCCAAACATACCTTGAGGTAGTACCACCTGATTAGGGAGATCATTGATCCCAAGAGATCGAGGTGAGGAGATTATATACGGAGAAAAACACTACAGATCCATTCACAGAGGCCATCCCTCAGACAGTGTTCGAGAAGGCTATTCGAGATCTTCGGTCTGCGATATGCCGGTATATGACCTTAGTGCAAGTGGGAGATAGTTAGTGATATATGCCCTAGAGGCCATTATTCTATCATATTGGATTGTATATTACTTAATGGGAGCTTGGGATATACACGGATATGGTAACGGTCTTGCTCAAAATGGTAGTATGCTACCTGGTTTGTTTCTACCTCAATATGTGCATGTGATTTCTTATCATATCGCTTATACATATTGGTAGAGCCCTTAGAATCTTTGCTTGATTTCCAGCGTTGTGATGGTATCACACTAGTAGGGGATGGGTAGTCTATAAGCACATCCTATACAGGTCCCTAGTCGTAGGATTATCAAGACGGGGCATCAATACTCCACAGTAGACTAGTGTATACGCTTCTCATCCCAGCATGGGAGATGGTCTATCCCACAGCCATCAGTACGCCATACTGGAGATAGTATGAAGGTGCTTATTAGGTTATGAGTACATTGGACAGGACTCATCGAGATCTGTTATGGGTATTATACCTATTGTCGGGTAGCAGTTCCCAGGTGACATGAGTACTGCTTAGTCCGTCGACTTGACACTGCTACTTCACCTCGAGTGTGTTCCTACTCTACTTTGATTACTACCCTACCATGGCTCAAAGGAGTCATGCAAACAGGTAGTAGTTGGGTGCAGTCCCGAAGCACTTGGAGGCAGTGGCGGTTAGATAGGATTCGTCTCTCCCGGTATTGGGGGTTGATATCGCACTGTATTCGGAAGGCCATTATACAAATTCCTTGGCCAAGGCAAGCGAGATTTACTGGTAGGTATTCCGGTAGTTTCTCAGGGTGTATTAGGATGCTTTCTGACACGACTTATTACACTATTTGGGGTCTGACGATTACCGCCCCCTAGGCCCGATATGCGATACTCTTAGACGAACAGACCGGACTATACAGAGATTGTCACATTCAGGCTCAGTAGGAGTTCGGATGGGTTTCTTCATCGGCCTTCTTATCAACAGATACCTGGGTAGCCATTACGTGCAGCTAGTACCGCTTGCGGCTTATGGTTAAACCTACTGCCAGCATACTGTCGAGTCTTTAGAGTCCCACACAGAGGGTTTCCCTACATCGGGCGAAAGATATAAAGGCCGTATGGTTTTACGGCAGGGCTTCGATCACGTACGTGCACTTGTGCGCGTATGATGTTCGGGCGAATAATACTAGTAGGCTTTGGTTTAAGCTGCATCCTAGTATTATATTGATGGAACAGTTTCGTCTCTTTGTATTCATGTTTCTCGGAATACGAATGCGGATATGTATAAATGGATGAGAGGTGCATAGAAGGAGACACCTCATTAGGGTTTTGACCATTGACTTGATTAAAACAATTATGAGGTGGAGAAAAGTATTTGTTATATTTGTAAATGATAATTATGGCATGGCTACTTGGTTTGACCACTTGACTTGGTTTGACCACTTAACTTGGTTTGACTTGGTTTGACCACTTGACTTGGTTTGACTCTTTAACTAGATATTTCTTGTGAGATATTTTGTGGCACTAGATATTTTAGGTGAGATATTTTCTTGCCATGCTTGTAGTTATATCAAGTGAGCCATCTCAATTTCAATTGATCATTATCAAAAACTATTTCTCTTTCCTCAAGCTAGCTCTCATCTTCTTCCTCACATCAAAACCCTAAAAGCTCTCATGTGTTGAGAATCCTAGGGTTTCAAGAGACAAATAAATCCATCTTCATACTCTACATCACCTATGACATCAAGTTTAGCAAGCTTATTGCCCTAGTTAACTCGGTTTTGAGGTGGAGCTCGGACTATAGACTCTCGGGTGGATCATCTTTGACTCGAGGAGGCTGTCGAAGAAGCTATGATCCGGATCGATCCTTGGATCCTACGATGACCAGGAGGACATCGGAGAAGACCTGAAGGACTTGTATCATGAGGTATAACATTCTTTCCGAGTAGTTAAATCTCATGTTGTTTGCTAGCTAGGGTTTATGGACGATCCTTGGTTCTAGTCGGTGTTGCGAAGCCCGTAAAAATCATTTTTTTTGCAAATTCCGCCACCCCGCGAACACGTGGGGTGCGCGACATCGACTTACAAATCTATCATCATTAGATTTAGTTTATTAGAATGATAACAAAAAGTTGATCTTTTTAATCAAGAGAAATTCACAATGAAAATCAAAGAAAAGAAATAGATAAATTACTTCATCCAACCATAATAGAAAAGCAATTCTAACCTTAGAAAAATATTTAGCTACTCATCTTAATTGCAAATAAATTAAAATAATAATAAATCTGCATATTAAAATAAAGTACTTACAAATTGTCTTGATCTCCTAATAAAAACCCTAGCTTGAAACTAAAAAGAGAGATGAAACCCTAATGAATTATACAGCAGAATATATAGGGGTTTTGGAAAACCTAATTGTGGTTTACATAAGATACACGAAGCAACAAAAATCTCCAGAAATCTCATCCCCTAACTCGGCCAAAAACCGGCCCGAATTATGCCAAAATCTGCCCTGGTCGACGTCTAGTAGAGTTAGGTCTCCAGAATTTTTCCATAGCTTAGTCTCGACTTCAAGAATCATGTTCAACGTGTCATTTTTGATAATTTCCACCTTCGGCACTGTTTAGGTGTTAGTAAGTCCACATCCACCACACGTAGACCATCTTTTACGCACTTTTCCCTTTTAGTACTATAATCTGCTATATTCGACAAAAAAATACCCGGAAAAGCATAAAATAGGTAAAATTAAGATAAATATGACTGTATAAATATACATTTAAATGCACCAATCAAAGCGTTATCGGGAGTCTCATGTATTTTATGATGTGAACGAGACCCGATATATCTTATGCAGTGAAACTGATGAGCATATATCAATCTAACCCTGGTATTGCTCTTTGGAAGGGGGTGAAGAGTACCTTGCGGTACCTAAATAGGACATCCTACTATACTTTGTGCTATAACGGATCAAACAATCGCCTGTAGGGCTATATAGATGTCGACTGGACCGGTGATCTGGATGAGCGAGCGTCCACGTCAGGATATACCTTCTTACTAAATGGTGGGGCCATCTCTTGGTATAGTAAGAAGGAGGATTGCATTTCCTTTTCCACCATAGAGGCGGAATACGTGGCGGCCTGTGCTGTGGCACAAGTGGCAGTTTGATTACATAGATTCATATAGAATCTGACAATAGTGCCACATGCGAAGGATATGGTGATCCTTAATTGTGATAACATGTCGGTCATTGTATACTCGAAGGATCCGAAGTACTATGGCAAGAAAAAGCTCATTCAGATTCGGTACCATTTTATTAGGAGGCAGGAGAAAGAGTAAGTCAAACTGTAGTACATCACTATGGATCAGAAGGTCACGGACCCACTGATGAAGGGAGTTGCTGAGGAGCGTTTTGTACAGCATACTAAAGCCTTAGGGCTACTTCCTTGGTGATGACTATGTATTTATACATGTAGTGGCTTCCTATTACGTTTGAAATTATTCATTTATGTGTGGCGACTTTATAGACGTGTATTTTATGATTGATGGTGTGTTACTTTTTTTCTTTATTATATGAGATTGATATGTCTATTTTGTTTGACAATTGCTGGCATGGAGTATATTTAAGTGTACGGAGTACATGAAGTGTACAGGGTACACGATGTGTGCTGGGCATACATTTAACAAAAATACATCAGCAGGTAGGAACTCACCCTCACACGAGAGATCCTCTTTATTCTAGGAAAGCTTACGGAGGTGAGACTAAATGCAAGACGTCATCTGCTCGAAGCAGTGACTATATTGTTGCATACATGGTATGGAGACAGTGGGGGCGCTTAAAAGAGTCGTCCTAACTGGATCAAGATGAAGTTGCGATGTGTTATATGCCGAGTGTTCCCGCCTAAAATTTTTGCACAAAAGAGCCCAAATTATCAAATAGCAGCAATACTGTAATGATCCTAAAAGTTCTATACACTTTTATTGATCCAATGTTAATAAAAGAGTGTATTTTTATTCTGATTTCTAGTTATAAATTATTTTTTATAACTTATGTACAAGAAACAACTTGTAGCTCACTGGATAAGCCTATACACTGTTGTCATATAGCCTACAAGTTTGAATCCCATCAGTTCCAATTATTTTTAATATCTTTTCTTTTTAAATTTTTCGGAAGCCCAAGAGTTGCGCGTGCATTACACGGAGAAATGAAGAGTTGAAAATAAATCAAACAATAAAAACGAGATATAAATACCCAGATGAATACATTGCACGAACCCCAAGACCAACCCCCACTTTTGGACCACCGGTTTTCCCATTTTGACCGCTACCGGCAGGTGGTTTTAGCCCAAACCCCTCCATTCTTTGCCCGTGCACCCCTTCAGCTCCCCTCTACTCTATTTTCTTGTTTGATTTCTCTGATTTTAACCAGAAACTCTACAATTCCCTCCATTAACACTATTTCAATTCTTTTAATTCAATTCTTTAAATTCACACACATTCATTTTTTTTCTATAAATATCTAGACCAGTCCTAACTTTTCCCTTGGCCATACCACTCTCTCAAATCTATCTTCTCTCTCAAAATTCTCAAGCACTCAAGTTCCCGTAAGGAGTTGAGCACGTTTCTTCCCTCTCGTGTCATCGTTCTCTCAAGATCTTTCATCCCTCTCCATTGCTCCACAACTCGCTCAAATGATGTTTGTAGATCGAGCTCGCCCCCTAGTCGTATTCACGGACTCGGTTCTACAAACTGAGGCTTCTACTTTTCTTCTCGTTCGTACGAGTACGAACGCGTAACGGTAAGTCCTCTCATCCTCTTTTCTTTCCTTTTTATATACTCACTTCTACTTTTATATGTCGTCACTCCGTATCACCTGTAACGACGCTAACTCTCTCTACTTTTTCCTTTTTTTGCTTCTCCATATATATCGACGCGAAAGGACACGGTATTATAAATAAGTTTAATAAAAAAATTATATTCATTGTAATTCGATATGTTCATCATAAATTTCATGCCATGATATCAAAAAAATACGAATTTACAACTCTATCCATGTCTCACAATTTTTTATATGATGTTTATTATGTTGAATAACATGTAGATTACAAATAACGAATAAATACCATGAAATTTAAAAACTACCATTTTATCGATATCTAGAATTATACCTATAGAAAATTCACGGGGTAACGACCTACCCCACTCACAACACTATGGTTTCATAGCATGAGATTTTGGTTAAGTTTTATTTAAAAGAAACAATTTATATTAAAATACCATCACTTTTATAAAATGTTTTATCGTTGTTTTTAAATCCTTTGTAGTTGTGCCTCTACAACGCTTTTACGGGAACCCATCTACGGATGGTGCGGGTTATCGTATGTCCTTAGGATAGTAGAGTGAGATACAAAACTCTTCACAGAGAATTCGATCTCGAAAGGAAATAAAAATACGGTTTTTAAGAAATACAATCTTTTCTACACAAAACAATCTTTGCAAAAAATATATAAAACTATGAATCCGTACTTTCAATAAAAATAAATTATGAAACTATATTTTTAAAGTGAAAGATTGAAATTTTAATAAAATACCGTCAAGTTTCCAAAAGAGCTAGTTTCAGAAAAAAACCATAATCTTTTAAAATCTATCACCAAAACACCACCACAATTAAAATACATGTTCATGAAAAACCTTAAATATTATAAATCACCCTCAAGATTTATTTTGAAACGATATTAGGGTATTTTTCATAAAACCCCCTCGAGAAATGCAAATAATATAAATACAATGTAAACAATAATAATAAATATTTAAGGACTCTAGATTAATATAGGCTTAGGCGGTATCATTTCTCTTGAGTCCCAGGAAGCCGGAGAAAGTGAGTGCTTGCCTATTCAGATTAGACAACTTAATGAAGTTATCAAGTGGTAATTGTCTTGGGAAAAGACACAAATTTTGTCGTCCATGTGCAGCAGTTGTCCAATTACTCCCGAACTTAAGAAATTCACGAGCTAAATCCTTTCATAAGATATTTACCCTAACCTGAATACAAACTCAACCAGGATCCAAATTTTAACATAAACTTGAACCCTTGATCATGAACCGGAACACTTGAACTTGAATATCCCAAAACTTGAATACTAGAATACTATGACTTAACATGAACTTAATATGAATACCAGAACACAATGGCTGCTATTGAGACTCGAGCCATGAATACAACTTGACATTAATACATGAACACTTGACACGAATACTTGACATTGACATGAACTCAATCTTGCAACTTGATGTATTCTTAGATTCGCGCAAGCCTGGTAATTTTAACTATAACCTAAAATACACGGGGTGTTGGGGTAGTTCAAGTACGAATCTAACGAAATCTCAAGAATCGCCCTAAATCATGAATCCATATCTACTAACACAAGCAAGCTATTATGAGGGCACATGTTTCCTTGCTTCTGGATTATAGCATGTTGAGTTTGAAATACTTCGATACTAGGTTGAAGTGCCGTTACTAACACTTGATTTGGACCCGTGGTTCCTTACCCCTGGATTACAGCCTGTTGGGTTCGAGAACACTCTTAAGATTGGTTAACTTTCATCCTTAAACTTACGTTAAATTATTTTACCCATGTAGAGACCTTTTAGGACATTTACATGCACTTCATGTTCACTATACCTATACTACACGACCATGCTATGCTATGCTCATATTACTTTGCCATGATATATAGAGCTACATGTTAAATATAATTGTCATGCTTACATTAAATGACATGATTAAACACCATATCTCATAGTACATTGCTTCATGATATCCATTTTTCTTTGTCATTTATATTTCTATATTTCACACCCTTTTTCTTGGGGACTTACCGAGCGAAAGTTCGCTGACGGGCATTCCACCCACCTTTGTTTCTTAGAATGTTTGTCAGATACTGTGGAGACTGGAGAGGTAGACACCACAAAGGAGTAGCACGATCAGATCGTGACTCAGGCCTAGACTAGTTATCCTTTTTCTTTCAGTTTATGTATACCACCTGTTTAGGCATTTATGTTCTTGTAGTTTCCTTTTCAGTTGAACTCATGTATTATAATTGTATCAAGTTTGAATGTAAATAAAGTTTTGAAATTTAAATCTCGTATTAATTTATTGTCATTTTATATTGCTTATTTTACGCTTAGCGTATTTACTTCGGGAAGTGACCTTCTCGAAATAAATACGTCGTGGGCTTGTCATGTGCCTGCTTTCATCTTTTGGGAAGCGGGGCGTGACAAGTTTTGTTAATGGCCCATGCAGATCCGTTCTGCATGAAGTCGTAAGCAATATATCACAAGAAAGATGAAATTCAACAACATTACATTCATTGCAATTCAATTTCCGTTGAATCCATCCTAATCTTTCTTCCCTATCTAAGGTAATGGATTCTCCCAACAACACTAGCACCAACGTCAATGGAAGTACACCACCACCTACCCTTACCGTTCTATCACCTCCACCTACCGCTGCCGCTCCACTCAAAGAACAGACGATATTTCTGGAAGCTATCAAAAACTTACTTAAGGGTCAGCAGGCACAAAGCACGATTTTGCAGGAGCAGACTGCTCTTCTTCAACAGAGTTTCATCCGCTCTGAAACAGAAGCACTGGGTGTGAAACAATTTTGAGCGTTACACCTGAAAAACTTCTCAGTGAAAGAGAAACCACTTGAAGCTGAGGAATGGGCTCAAAGCATAGAAGATGACCTAGCAGCAGCCCAAGTTCCAAAAGCGGCGTGGGTCAGAATAGCAAAACTCCAACTTACTAACAATGCCAGAGTCTAGTGGAAAGCCGAAGAGAGCCATCTTGAACAGCCGATCGAGTGGAATATTTTCCGTGATCTCTTCGATGCCAAGTATTTTTCGGAAACCGCACACTTCAAGTTGGAATAGAAGTTCATTCACCTGCAACAAGGATCAACGTGGGATAAGTCGGTAGAAGAGTATGATGTCGAATTTACCATTCTCGGCAGATTCACTGCCCATCTAATTCCTACTGCCGAAATCAGAGCCAAGTGCTTCCAGCAAGGATTAGACCCTAAGATCTAGGCTGCCCTAACAACGGGAGAATACCTAACACATGAAGCAGTTTTGAAGTCAGCCCGTCGCTATGAAGCTGTTATTAGGAAGAAGGGAAGGCCACAGTCGGTCGGTATGAAACGTCCCACCAACCAGATTATTGGAGGAGCCTCTTCTAGGCCAACTCTCCCAGCTCCATCTATGAGGCCAGGAGGATCATTTTCCGAGACTAAACCAAACTTCTGTATCTATTGTAAGAAGACCGGACACCAAGTCAAGGATTTCCGTCGAGCAAATGGTCTTTGCTTGATATGTAGATCACCCTCACACACTGTCGGTACTTGCCCACACAACCGAACTGGCCCAGCCCCCACAGCTAAACCAGCTATTCAAGCTCCAGTTACCCGTTTAGCCTTTCCTACACCACCTCCGCGCGGACCACCTTTACCTCGTCAGCCATCGATGTACCAGCATGCACAGAGAAATGTGCCGAGACGTCGGGCTTTCACTTCGGCGGCGGTAGAGGCTGAAGCCATAAGTCAAGACAACACTGGTAAATCTCCTCCAATCTTTTTCAGCTTTTACAAATTCTTGCATCCTTTTGTTCTTTTATCTACCTGAACTTTTTCACGCATTTTCGGTACGATATTAGTAGTTCCTTCACCACTACTTTAACCTAAAATTTTTCTTGAATCTGTTACAACATCCCTCTAGTATAAATTTCGAGGACGAAATTTTTCTATGGTGGGTAGGATGTAACGATCCTAAAAGTCCTATATACTTTTATTGATCCAATATTAATAAAAGAGTGTATTTTTGTCCTGATTTGGAATTATAAGTTATTTTTGATAACTTATGTACAAGAAACAACTTGTAGCTCACTGGTTAAGCCTCTATATTGTTGTCCTATAGTCTGCAAGTTCGAATCCTATCAGTTCCAATTATTTTTAATATTTTTTCATTTTAAATTTTTCGGAAGCCTGAGAGTTGCACGTGCATCACACGAAGAAACAAAAAGTTGCAAATAAATCAAACAATAAAAATGAGACATAAATACCCAGATGAATGCACTGCGCGAACCCCGAGACCAACCCCTACTTTTGGATAGCCGGTTTTCCCATTTTGACCGCTACCAGCGGGTGGTTTTTGCCCAAACCCTGCCATTCTTTGCCCGTTCACCCCTTCGGCTGCCCTCTACTCTATTTTCTTGTTTGAATTCTCTGATTTTAACCAGAGGCTCTTCAATTCCCCCTATTAACACTATTTCAATTCTTTTAATTCAATTCTCTAAATTCACGCATCTTCATTTTTCTCCTATAAATAACTAGACCAGTCATAGCTCTTCCCTTAAGCATACCACTCTCACAAATCTATCTTCTCTCTCAAAATTCTCAAGCACTCAAGTTCCCACAAGGAGTCGAGCACGTTTCTTCCCTCTCGTGTCATCGTTCTCTCAAGATCTTTCATCCATCTCCGTTGCTCCATGACTCGCTTAAGTAACGTCTGTAGATCGAGCTCGCCTCCTAGTCACATTCACAGTCTCGATTCTACAAACCGAGGCTTCTACTTTCCTTCTCGGTCGTACGAGTACGAACGCGCAATGGTAAGTCCTCTCATCCTCTTTTCTTGTCCTCTTGTATACTCACTTCTACTTTTACATGTCGTCATTTTGCATCACCTGTAACGACGCTAACCCCCTCTCTACTTTTTTCTCTTTTTGCTTCTCCTCATATATCGACGCGAAAGGACACGGTATTTTAAATAAGTTTAATAAAAAATATATATATTGATTGTAATTCGACATGTTCATCATAAATTTCATGCCATGATATCAAAAAAATACGAATTTACAACTCTATCCATGTCTCACAATTTTTTATATGATGTTTATTATGTTGAATAACCTGTAGATTACAAATAACGAATAAATACCATGAACTTTAAAAACTACCCTTTTATCGATATCTAGAATTTATACCTATAGAAAATCCATAGGGTAACGACCTACCCCACTCACAACGCTATGGTTTCATAGCACGAGCTTTTGGTTAAGTTTTATTTAAAAGAAACAATTTATATTAAAATACCATCACTTTTATAAAATGTTTTATCGCTGTTTTTAAATCCTTTGGAATTGCGCCTCTACAACGCTTTTACGGGAACCCATCTACGAATGGTGCGGGTTATCGCACGTCCTTGGGATAGTAGAGTAAGTAACAGAGCTCCTCACGGAGAATTCGATCTCGAATGGAAATAAAAATACGGTTTTTAAGAAATACGATCTTTTCTAAACAAAACAATCTTTGCAAAAAATTATATAAAACTATGAATCCGTACTTTCAATAAAAATAAATTATGAAACTATATTTTTAAAATGAAAGATTGAAATTTTAATAAAACACCGTCAAGTTTCCAAAAGAGTTAGTTTCAAAAAAATACCATAAACTTTTAAAAACTAGGTTTTATTACTAAAACACCACCACAATTAAAATACATGTTCATGAAAAACCTTAAATATTATAAATCACCTTCGAGGTTTATTTTGAAACAATATTAGAATATTTTTCATAAAACCCCCTCGAGAAATATAAAAAATATAAATACAATGTAAATAACAATAATAAATATTTAAGAACTCTAGATTAATATAGGCTTAAGCGGTATCATTTCTCTTGAGCTCTAGGGATCCGGAGAAAGTGAGCGCTTGCCTATTCAGGTTAGACAACTTAATAGAGTTATCAAGTGGCAATTGTCTTGGGGAAAAACACAAATCTTGCCGTCTATGTGCAGCAGTTTTCCGATTACTCCTGAACTTAAGAAATTCACGAGCTAAATACTTTCATAGGATATTTACCCTAACCTGAATACAAACTCAACCAGGATCCAAATTTTAACATAAACTTGAACCCTTGATCATGAACCGGAACATTTGAACTTGAATAACCCAAAACTTGAATACTAGAGTACTATGACTTGATATGAACTTAATATGAATACCAGAACATAATGGCTGCTATTGAAACTGACTTGACTCGAACAACGAATACAACTTGACATGAATACATGAACACTTGACACGAATACTTGACATTGACATGAACTCAATCTTGCAACTTGATGTATTCATAGATTCGAGCAAGCCTGGTAATTTTAACTATAACCTAGAATACAAAGGGTGTTAGGGTAGTTCAAGTGCGAATCCAAAAAACTCTCAGAAGTCCCCCTAAATCATGAATCTATGTCTACTAACACAAGCAAGCTATCATGAGGGTCCGTGTTTTCTTGCTCATGGATTATAGCTTGTTGAGTTTGGAATACTTCAACACTGGATTGAAGTCCCGTTACTAACACTTGATTAGGGCCCGTGGTTCTTTACCCCTGGATTACAGCATGTTGAGTTCGAGAACACTCTTGAGATTGGTTGACATTCACTCTTGAACTTACGTTAAATTATTTTATTCATGTAGAGACCTTTTAGGACACTTAAATGCACTTCATGTTCACTATACCTACACTATATGACCATGCTATACTATACTCATGTTACTTTGCCATGATATATAGAACTGCATGTTAAATAGAATTGATATGCTTACATTAAATAATATGTTTTTAACACCATATCTTATAGTCCATTGCTTACATTAAATGACATGTTGGGAAGCGGGACGTGACAAGTACGCCTAAGAAAATGCAAACCAGTTTTTTCTGGGCTGTAATTTTCTAAACTCCCGAATGAGAATTAGGAAAATTCTAATGGCATCGAAAGCGTCTCGAAAATAACTTCGATTTGATATTTTATGGACCTCAAAACTCTTTTGGAATCAAAAGTTATGAGCAAACGTGCTTTGCACGTATGGTCTAAGTAATAATGCTCTACCATATAGGGGATATATCTTTACTCCCACATCGGAAAAAAGTGAGATTCCTTCTTTACCTCTCTCCTATAAATAAGAGGGAAGACCTCTCAAAAAAGGGAGAGGATTTGTCCTCACATATGCCAATGTTTCTTTTTGAAAGACATTGCTTTTCTTAGGCATACGTGCCCCCATAGTATGCATATGCACAAGCAGGTGCCATGCGCACCATGTGCATCGCACGTGAGCCAGTGCCATGTGCGCACGTGCAGCATATGTGCGTGGTGCCATGCACAACACGTACGATGCAGTAATCCGGCATCAAGCGCAACACATACGACGCACGTGCGCCAAGCATAAAGAAGCCTTTCCGACATCTCAAAAGATACTTCTCCAACATGTTCTCTACCCTAATGAACAGGACTGGTTTAAGGGTACATCCCTCCACACCTTCGATGTACGACGCTGTAATTCCTCAACGTCTTCGGAAAGGTGGTGGGTCCTAACGACTGATAATCCCTCCTTTATCTTCCTTTTGAATCCTAGGCTTCACCAAATGGAAGCATATGCTTCACTTGAAACCTTAAACCTTCCGCAACGGGCGCATCCTATGCAATTGCGTAAGAGCGCAAACGCTAATGGTGCTCTCCAAATGCGCATGTACAATGCACGTGCATCCAAAAAGAACGAAAGATATAAGTTTGAAGCTTTTGTTTCATTGAAAGCTTTACTTACTTGAAATTCAACAACTTTCTTATACAGATGCGCACCATAAATTTTTAATGAACGGTTCTCATTTAGTCTTAGGTCGCATTTAAAAAGAAGTTTGTCCATACAGAAGTACGCACATAAGCACTTAGATAAAATAATGTTTCTGATAACAACTGCGCAACCACGTAATATGCACGTACGTGACCCCATGACTGATAGCAAGTGCGCAACCATGTGATATGTACGTGTGCATCCCCTATGATTGATAACAAGTGTGCAACCACGTGATATGCACATGCAAAGCCCCCAAGCATAAGAGATGTGCATCACGTGATATGCACGTGCGCGGTCCCTTATCATAAGCAACTGCGCAATCCACGTGATATGCACGTGCGCACCCTCATTAAAGATGATACATGTACATGCGCACTTCACATGTACATGCGCACATGGATAACAAGCCTTTGCTTGAGTACTTAGTTAAAATAAACTAAGTATAGAAGCTTTTGTTTCTCATATACGATCAATTGATCAACATATCAATGATGTCCAAATTGATCTTAGTCTCATATATGACTAATGATCATCTACCCATATTGATCTTAGTCTCGTATACGACTAAAGATCTTTCATCTATGCCATCCAAGTTGATCTTAGTCGGATATATGACTAATGATCTTTCATCCATGATACCTATATTGATCTTAGTCAGATATATGACTAATAACTAATGATCTTTCATCCATTGATCTTAGTCTCATATAAGAACAACAATACTCGGTTCTGACCTAATCTCCTCCCTCATATACGGGATTTGGTTCAAGGGTACATCTTGCCACACCTTTGATATACGGTACTGTAATTCCTCAACGTCTTCAGAGAGGTGGCGGGTCCCAATAACCAACAACTTCTTTCTCGTCCCTACTTGATGAAAGATATGAAATTTTATCAAGAAAGGAAATTCCTTACACATCCCATATAGAAGTGTACCATCATATCGATACACCTCATATTGATGCACTTCCATATTGATGTGCATACCTCATATTGACACTCATCCCATATAAATGCGCATCTCATATTGAGCTCCGACTTTATACATATATGTATATGTATATTTTTTAAGGAAATATAAATGCCTTCAAATTGGATTACACCCCAATATTGGACGCGACCCATGTTTCCATCGGTCACTTCTCCACGTAACATATACACGTGCGTGCAAGATGAAAGATGGACCGAAATGTCCTTAAACTAATATTGGACCGCGATGTCCTTAAAATAATATGTTTGGCCCTATGGTTGATCTCCATATTGATCCCCGTATACAATCCATGGGCATAAACAAGCCATACTCCATCTATGTTCCCTATGGACCGCGATATCCTTAAACTAACATATTTAGCCCTACGGAATATCTCCGTGTTGACTACCATATACTGTCCATGGTGTTAGTTATATGTATGCCCTAGAGGCCATTACTGTACATACGATGTATATTGTAGTGGATGCTTGGACATATATAGGGAGGACTTTCTTGCTCGACATGATAGTACGCTATCCGGTTGCTCTTTATCTTAACATGTACTCTGATTGTCTCTATGTTACATGTTGATAAAGCCCTTAGGATGAGTACTTGACTACCAGGACTATGATGCAGATCATACTAGTGGGGACAGTGTAGTCGCCAAGTACATCCTTCAAATGTTCCTAGTCGTGGGAGTACCAAGATAGGGCATCGATACTCCAGAGTAGACTAGCATATGCGCTTCTTGACCCATATGATGGGCGATGGATGATCTCATATCCATTGGTGTTTGACATCAGAGAAGGTATATGGGTGCTCAGTGGAGACTGGGTACACTGGACGGACTCGCCGAGAACTTCAGATGGTATTATACCTCACGTCAGATGGCAGTTCTCTAGTGACACTGGTACAGGTTAGTCTGTAGACCTGAGATCGTTATAGAGTCTTGTGTGATTCCCACTGTGCTTTGATTTCCATCATACCACGTCTAAGTGGGCATGCAAAAAGGTGGCTTTTTGGTACAGTCCCGAATCACATGGAGGCAATGAGCGATAGGAGGGGTTTCGTCTCTCCCGGTATAGGGAGTTGATGTTGCGCTGTGTTCGATTGGCTATAACTGGAAATCCCTGGCCAGGGTTGCCGAGATTTACTGGTAAGTGTTATCAGTAGTTTCTCGAACTGTTATGGACCTTATATCGACACGACTTATCAAGCTACTGTTAGTGCATATGCCCTAGAGGCCATTACTGTATCATACTAGTTTGTATATTACTTAATGGAAGCTTGGGATATTCACAGTTGTATATACAATCTTGCTCAAAATGGTAGTATGATACTTGGTTTGTTTCTACTTTACTGTGTACATGTGTTTCTTTTAGCATATTATCTATACACATTAGTAGAGCCCTTAGGATCTTCGCTTGATTACCAGCGTTGTGATGGCAGTCACACTCGTGGGGGCTGGGTAATCTACAAGCACATCCTTATACACGTCCCTAGTCGTAGGATTATCGAGACAGGGCATCGATACTCTGGAGTAGACTAGCGTATGCGCTTCTCATCCCAGTGCGGGAGGCGGTCTATCCCACAGCCGTCAGTACGTCGTACTTGAAATAGTATGCGGGTGCTCGTTAGGCTACGAGTACACTGGACATGAATCGTTGGGAACTGATGGTTGGTATTATACCTATCGTCAGTTATCAGTTCCCAGGTGACATGAGAACAGCTTAGTCCGCTGACTTGACACTGTTACTTCGCCTCAAGTGTGTTCCCACTGTACTTTGACTACTACCCTACCGCGGCTCAAAGGAGTCGTGCAAACAGGTAGTAGTTGGGTGCAAACCCGAAGCACTTGGAGGCAGTGACGGTTAGACAGGATTCATCTCTCCCGGTATTGGGGGTTGACATCGCGCTGTGTCTAGGAGAGCCATTACACGAGTAGTCCCTGGCCAGGGAAAGCGAGATATACTGGTAGTTTTCCAGTGTTATCTCAGGGTGTTCTGGGCTTCACTCCGACACGACTTGTACCGCTATTAGGGGACTGACGTTTCCCGCCCCCCTAGGCCCGCCATGCGATGTATCAGACGAACAGACCAGACTGTACGGAGACTGTCACATTCAGGCTCAGTAGGAGTTCAGATGGGGTCCACCTCATCAGTCTTCTTGTCGGCATCTACCTGGGGACCGTTACGTACAGCTAGTGCCGCTTGCGGTCTGTGGTTAAACCCACTGCCAGCGTAGTGTCGAGTCTTTAGAGTCCCACACAGAGGACTATTCGCCTTTGGGCAAAATGAGTAGAGGTCGCATGGTTTTGCGACAGGGTTCGTTCTCATCCGCGCACTTGTGCACGTTTGGAGTCTGGACGGATATTACTAGCGGGCTCTGGTTTGAGCTAGATCGTAGTATATGTTTTGGGGTTAGTTTTATCTCATAGTATTCATGTTCCTCGGAACACGAATGCGGGTGTGTATGCACAGATGATTGAGGCGGAGGAAGAGGATTTTCATTAGGGTTTCAGAACGAGTGTGTATGCACAGTTGACAGTCGTCTTTTTCCAAACCCTAATGAATTTGTGAATTATCAATTAATAATATTTATTAAATGAAAATGTGTCATGGTTGGTTTTGTTGACTTGTTGACCAAGGTTGACTTGTTGACCATGGTTGAAATATTGACTATCATCATTACACATCAAAGATGCTCTTTGATTCTAGCAAAACCATTTAATGTGAAATGATAATAGTCTTATCAAACCTCCCATCAACTTTTCATTTAGATTAATTTTTATTAATTTGATAATTCACTAGATATTGTTATGGTTGTGAGAAAACCATTTCATTCTATCATATTCACTCTCTCTCCTCTCTTCTTCTTCCTCCTCCTCCTCTAGTTCAAGGAGATTCACTCTCATGTGTTGAGAAACCTCTCCTTGAGATAAAAATACCCTAAACCACTCTCTACTCACTCTAGGGTTGAAGGTCTAGCAAGCCAAAGACCTTAGTTCTCTCAAAATTCGAGAAAGGAGCCCAAGGTTGAACCCTCAGGTGGATCCATCTTTGACGAAAGAAGGCGACGAGGAAAGCACCATCCAACCTCTATAAAGGTTTCAAGAAGAAGGAGTTCAAGTGAGGTATAACATCTTTTCCTTTTTCCGAGTAGCTAACTCTCTTTAGCTTGGTAGCTAGTTTTGTTTAGAAAAGATCCCGACTTTTGTTAGTCCATGTTGCCTAGTGCGCTAAAAATTTGATTTTTATACCGTTTCCGCCTTCCCGCAAGAACCGGGGTCGGCAACGTGGACTTACAGTGGTATCAGAGCCAAACTAAACATAAACTAGCTAGGTAGTAAAGTGTATAGAAGTTCGATCGGAAAAATCGCAAAACTACGACATGCAAAACCCTAAGTTTCTGTTAAAATTTTTTCTGCTCTAAAAATAAAAATTCATACTCCAAAAATCATCTCAGGGTTTTGTGAAGAAGCCCACCAAAAACGGTCGAGTGATCCCTTCAAAGCGCCGCGGTTCCGCGGCAATGGGTACACATTTGCCGCGGAACCGCCACCGTTTTGACTCGGCCCGCGACCGAGTTTGGTGCTGTGTTTTTAGGTTGTGGTTTTGGGAGTTTTAAGATGGTTTATTTCAGCCCAGATTTTCCAGAAAAGAAATTTGTATTTGGGGGCCTATAAATCCGTATTTTTGATCGAACTTCATGTTAGTTATATGTATGCCCTAGAGGCCATTACTGTACATTGGATGTATATTGTAGTGGATGCTGAGACATATATAGGTAGGACTTTCTTGCTCGACATGATAGTACTCTATCTGGTTGCTCTTTATCTTAACATGTATACTTTCTGTCTCTCTGGTTACATGTTGATAAAGCCCTTAGGATGTGTACTCGACTTCCAGGACTATGATGCAGATCATACTAGTGGGGTCTGGGTAGTCAATGAGTACATCCTTCATTGTTCCTAGTCGTGGGAATATCGAGACGGGGCATCGATATTCCAGAGTAGACTAGCGTATATCTTCTCGACCTATGTGATGGGCGATGGATGATCCCATATCCATTGGTGTTTGACATCAGAGATGGTATATGGGTGCTCAGTGGAGACTGGGTACACTGAACGGACTCGCCGAGAACTCCCAGATAGTATTATACCTTACGTCAGATGGAAGTTCTCTGGTGACGCTGGTACAGCTTAGTCTGTTGACCCGAGATTGTCATAGAGTCTTGTGTGTCTCCCACTGTGCTTTGATTTCCACCCTACCACGGCTCTACTGAGTCGTGCAAACGGGTGGTTTTTGGGTACAGTCCCGATTCACATGGAGGCAATGAGCGATAGGAGGGGATTCGTCTCTCCCGGTATTGGGGGTTGATGTTGTGCTATGCTCGACTGGCCATAACAGGAAATCCCTGGCCAGGGTTGTAGTGATATACTGGTAAGAGTTATCAGTAGTCTCACGAATGTTATGGACCTCACGTCGGCATGACTTATCGAGCTACTGGGGTCTGACGTTTACCACCCCTAGGCGAGATATGCGACATATCAGACGGACAGACCGGACTGTACGGTAAGTGTTACTGGTTGGATTCATAGGAGTGTGAGCGGGCTTGCTCGTCGATCTTCTGATCGCTCAATACCCGGGGGGCCATTACGTTTAGCAGACCGCTTGCGGCTTGTGGGTGTTTAATATGATCATCATCTGCTGCCGGCGTATTGACGAGTCTTTAGAGTCCTACACAGAGGTTTCCTGGCTCAAGCGAAACGAAATATGAGCGCATATGAGATATGTGCGGGACCGAGAATAATGTGTGTATGTGATACCATATTTCATTCTCGCGATGAATGTGTCGAATGGTTGTATGCGATATAACCTAGTTATCGAATCAAGGATTGATTCGATAAGCCGATACATTGGATACTGGTCGGTTATATGCGACATGACCGGATCATTGAATCAAGTGTTGATTTAATGATTTAATGCATAATTATATATTTGATATATTACTTTGCATTAACTAGTATTGGTTCACTTTAAATGGATTTACTCACTTGATTTGCACATTGTATATGTGATATATTTTTTTGTGCACATGATTGTATCATGTTTGATGATACATTCTTACTTGGTTTTGTGTAAAGAATTAAACCATGGTTAGTTAGTGGTTAGGGTTTCTTTTCTTTTACTTATTCATTTATCTATTTATTTATTTTTAATTTTCATTTAGAAAAGATAAAGAGAAAAGAATGGTTGCTAGTTTTGTTTTTATTTGAAGCTTCTTGAAGCTTTGAACAAGTCCACCATTCTTGTCTCTTCTCTAACCCTAACCACTCATCTAACCTTAGTTAAATCTCTACACTAAACCATGGTTGAAGACATGATAAGTATTCTTTTTTATTTTCTTTTTGAATAACTTATCATATCTTCTTCTTCTTCATCATCTTCTTCTTAAAGAAGAGAAAGCTTGATAGCTTCAATGGCAACTAGCCAAAATGAGTGAGAAATCCAATTCTAAAGTCTACCCACTTCCTATTTCTTCATCCTCTACTACTTGCCATGTAGTAGAGTGTGTTGTCTTCACAAGTTTCTTGACTTGGCGAAGGCGGAGCTCGAGTTTGAGTTGCCTCGACGTAGATCATCTTCGGCATCGAAGCCGACGATCAAGCCCGCCTATTCTTCGATGAAGCCGATGCTAGAGTCATGGGTTCTATTTGGACAGCGGAGGGAGATCATCGCGGAGCTTAGGAAGTGGTGGACCGGATCTACAAAGGTTGTAGCCCCTTTCCTTTAGCATTAAATTCGTTTACTTGCTTGCATCGCCTATATATCTAGTTAACGATCCGTATTAGGGTTTGTATGCACCCGTAAAATTTGAATTAGCCCTGTTTGATGCCTTGTGAGACTTCACCTGTGTGCCTAGGAACCCTACAGTAGTATCAGAGCCTAGCTAGAGCCTTAGGCGATGCGTAGACGGAATTAGAAGTCCGATCGAATCAAAACCCAAACCCTAATATTGCTCTCTGTACATTTTTTAAATTCGTGGATTTTTGAGAATTAAAAATATGCAGAAAAATCAGCAGGTATTTCTAAGCATTACTGTGAAGTTCGAGCACCTAAGTCGATAGATGTGTGGCGGAACCGCGGCAATAGCATGCCTATTGAGGCGGTTCCGCGGCAGAAGAGTCCCATCAATCAATTATGTTTTCACAGTAACTCCTAGTTTTTAGTGCTGGTTTTCCTGGGAATTTTTAATTTGAATTCATGAGTTGAATATTCTGGGTTGTATTGGGGACTCGGTGTTTCGATCGGATTGTCTAATTTTGTCTGTGTGCTTTTCCGGATATTTTTGAATATGTTAAAAAGTTCGACCGGATATAAATACCCACTTTTTCCCCTGCCGGGAAATTTCCAATCGTTGGATTTTTCCGTAGTTTAACGACGTTCTAAGTAGTGCAAGTAACACGATGGTCCCTCTAGAAGACAACAAACCTTAACTCGATTATGTGACCGTCTTGAACTGCCCTTTGAACCTTAGGGTTTGGGGCAGTACGGCGTGCCACATGTGAGGCGTTGGCTTGACCCTTCTACGGCTGGACCGTTGGTACTGAGGCACGAACTGAATGTTGTTAGACTTATTTCATGTGTTGGACTGTATCGGGAAAACTTGGGTGTTCGATTGTTCGATCGGAAAGTTTAACATTTTCTATTTATCCGGAATGTGATACAATACTTGGAAATCGTAAATAGTTATGAGATGACTGGATGAATGTTATAAACACAGCACTTTAGTCTCACTTGATCGGTTGCCATGGAATTTTGATGTGATCAAAAGTCCGTCGCAATCACGTAGTGTACGCGGATACTCGCCGGGTAAACTTAATAGACAGCCTCACCCCATAGCCCCAACCAAGTGACTGTAGGAGAACTCCGTCGCCGAAAGCATCCGTTTGGGTGCTCGCGGTAGCGGTGTTCCGCCTTGGTGCACTTCGTCGACGGTATCAGGGGTGCGGCCGCCTACTAAAGTTTGCGACGAGCATTCGATCAGAATGTCGGGAATCCTGTTGAATTTCCTGAGATGATATTGAAAAGTGTTTTCGATAATGAGACTAAAATGCGGGGTTTATAATTGTTAGGCATGCGATGTCTAAGGAATTCATTTGATTAGGCGTGCGATGTCTAAATAGATTGCGGATTCCAACTGTTGTAGTTTTACACTTTCTTTTCTATGACCGTAAGTGTAATATGTGATATCGCCGGTTTTGTTTCTATATGTCAACGACAATTAGGATACGCATGTTTACTTACGTTGATGACATGTGATGTTATGTGTTGCTGGATATGTTATATTGGATCGTCGTGTTCGAATAGCCGGGGGGTTTTTATGTGAGATGAGTGTTTTTCATTTTCATTCATGTAAAAACTTGTATGTAATATTCTTTTATTGGGGCGCTTCCAGGTTGCGGAAGTTGTCACCTTTTGTATATTATTTACTTTTCTGCACTAGGATAGACCCAAGGAGGGGAGCACAGGTAATCGGGTTCTAGATTCCAGTGGGAGACCATCTCGAGGAGTCGAGTTCGGGTCTCCTAACCCTAGAATTGGTAGGGTTGCTTGCCGCTCTCGTAGGGGTCTAGGGGTGTGGGATTGGCTATTCATCACGACCGTGGAATCCGTGTTTTATACTGGCTCGTATTGAAAAAACGGACATCCTAGTATATCCAATATTTCATATGTATCTTCTACTGTGTTTTATCTGTGATATGATCATGTGATGTTCTGTGACAGATATTGTATATAGTATATATGATATATTATATAGACGTTCCTTATGCTTTACACCCGCGCTAGCCCTGCCTCGTTCTGGCGTTAGTTACCTAACCTAACGGTGCAGACGGGACATCGAGGCGAATGCGGATGGCATAAGCGTACGTTATATTTATCTGTGATGTTTAGGTGGACTCAAATGATGGGATATTCATTAATGAGATTAATGAAAGAAAATAAACCTAATTGATGTTGTGGAATCGAATTTCAAAATAAAAACAGGTAGCTACAGTTATTGCTTTGCATCGCGGTGTTCCTTATAGAACATCCTGCACCTTATTCGATAGGGAAAGGACCGAGATCCCTTCACCGGGAGTGACTCCTTTAGCAATAACTGGCAGATGCTACATCACTCGGTTTGTCTTTTGATTGCTTCTATAGTTTCCGCTTTGCACAATGATATATATGATATATCCCGCACCTCATTCGACGAGGAAAGGGCCGACGATCCCTTCACCGGGAGTGACCCCTTTAGCAAAACTAGAAAAGCCTAAAAAACATTCCATTTAAAAACCATTTGATTCCGCAACGAGATCAAGTTCAAAGCGTTAAAGGTTTTCATAAAAACAATTCGCAACCCTCCGTCATTTTAGGAATTAGAGTATTTAGTATTCGTGCTGTGTTTGTTGACCATAGTCAAGGCACAGTGTATGGTAGCTAAGTGATGTCTTCCTACACCGCATATGATGCGATTAGTTAGGACAGTCGCGTGACTTTGTTGACCTTAGTTAAGGGTCATGTGGGTGGGTCTAATTAATCACGAAATGACGGGTAGAACTTGACTAGTACTTATGATTTGTTGACCATAGTTAAGGTCATAGGTGCTAGGGGTAAAAATCTTTATCGGGAATTTCAAGTGTTGAAATTTGCAATGAGATTGCATACCTTCTATGTGATAGTTGGATCCCGATACCCACTGCGAGTAATTGTTACTCCTGGGAGAGTTTTGCACTTTGCAATTAGCCGATCAAGTAGGTGTCTAGAAAGGTGTCAACGGGGTTACGCCTCTGGGAAAGCGAGGTTTACAGTAATTAGGTCCGTGCGAAAGCACGGGGAACCTACCTCAAAGTACCGACACTGGCCTGGCTGAAAGATTGGCGAACTTGTAGAGTGTAATTAATCCCGGCTAGTCTTTCCTTTTAAGGTTTGAAGGAAGATTTGATAAAAACAGTGGGAGCCATCCTGATTAGATAAAATAAATAACCAATCTAATCTTGCAAGAGCGCACGCAGAGTGTTTTCTTCTCTCTCTCCAGGTAGCGACCATATCACGCCTTAATCAAGATAATAATATGGATGTATTGACCGAACCCGCTTGTTATACTGAGCTGGGGAACGTTGGTCCCGCTCCAACTTATAATTGTTATAAGACAGAGCAGGAAATAGGGGAATACCAGAATTCCTATGCCGCCCAAACGAAGAAAGTGCATATGATGCATCTCCTTCAGGTGTGTTCATTATAAAGAACTGTTTCTCAGTATCCTCTGAATCCTGAGTATTTGATATCGGATCAGGATCCCAGATATGTAATCTGTTACATAGGGCTACAAAAAGGTAGAAAAACTGAGAACGGGTGATAAGTTTCATGAGACAGAAAACGGGGCAAGTGTTGCAGCCAAGTCTGTTGGTCACTGTCACCCTGTATTACCAATACATTGATTCTGAACAAATGCTATTAGATACCGAACCTGATATACAAAATCATATCAGTCTCTTTATTAGTAAAGAAATGATAAAATTTTGTATTGATGGATAATGTTTTGAACATTTCCTATATCAAAAGTTGATCGGTTCAGGCATGTTATCTAAAAGCATTGACGTTCTAAATCAAACTACAGTTCTTTAGTATACAGAACATACACAAGAGGAAGAGTTCAGAAATGAACGGATCCTTCTTGAGGTATTGTAGACTAGGTCACATCAATGCGACCCGACTGGCTGAAGTTACATTTTAGATGCATATTTAAATTAGTTTGAATTTACATCTTGTAAAACTTGCCAGTCATGTCACAAAGATTAGATGACCATAGCTCCGTTTACTGAAAACAGAGAAAGAGTTAGTAAACTCTTGGGACTGATGCATGATGATGTATGTAAACTCTCCTGTCTACACATGCCAGGACTGGTTCTTTATACTTCATTATATTCTCTGATAATCTCTCAAGATTCAGTCATATGTTCCTGTTGAAACATAAGTCCGAACCTTTTGAGGTATTCACAGAATATAAGTTAGAAGTAGAGAACCAATAACCGGGTATAAGTATTATGTCCTATGATGAGATCAGGGAGGAGAATACTTGTGCATGGCATTCCTGGACCATTCTAAAGGAGAATGAGATTCTCTCTCCGTACTACTCCTCTGAATACACCACAGCACAACGGTGTATCAGGGCGGAGCAATCGCACAATATTAGATATCGTGTGCTCTATGATGAGTATTACTGAGTTACTTATTTCCTTTTTGGGGTTGTGCACTTGATAAGCTGCATACCTATTGAATTAGGTTCAAATCAAATCAGTGCCTACCATTCCATATGAGATATGGTATGGGAAGAGCCTATCTCTTAAGTTAGTTAAGATTTGGGGTTGTCCAGCCTATGTCTAAAAAGCAAAATCTAGACAAGCTCGAGGCAAGGTCAGTTATGTAGAACTGGAAAGGTTCCATCTATACAATCAAAAGCTGATGATTTGGTAGAACCAAAGCATTCAATAGAATCCAACGAACCTCAGCCTCTCCGCCGATCTAGTAGGGTTCCTCATCCGCCTGAGAGATACCTCGGTTTCTCGATGACAGTGGGAGCGAGGATTGCATCATGAGATGATGACCCAACCAGTTTCGAGCAGGCAATCGAGAGTAGGGACTCTGTAAGAATGGCTGGATGCTTAGCGATCTGAGATGGAATCCATATACACCAGCAAAGTATAGACTTTAGCTGCTATATCTGAAGGGTTAAATCCCCATCAGGAGCAAGTATATCTTGAGAAGATTACTTGGTGTAGATGGAAAAGTTGAGACTTTCAAAGCTAGACTTATTAAAGGTTTTCGTCATCAACCAAGAGTGGAAAATGATGAAACCTTTTCCAGGGACTACACTTAAGTCCATCCAGATCCTACTTAACATTGCTACATACCATGACTGCGATATCTGGTGTTGGGTGTCATGACTGCTTATCTAAATACTGATTTAGAATAGAAAGTCTATAAGTACACAGCCAGAGGGCTTCGTAAACAGTGGGAGCAGCGGAAACATGTGCAAGTTGCTTTACAGGATAAAGCAGGTATCGCGGAGTTGGAACATCTGTTTTGATGTGGTAGTCAAAGAGTTTGACTTCATCAAAATGGTAAACGAACCTTGTATATACAAAAGGGTAGTAGAGAGTAAGGTGGTCATCTTCGTATTGTACGTAGACAACATACTCTTGATAGGAAAAGAGTTTCCTATACTACGATCGGTCAATCTCCTATTATCACAAGGATTCTCCAAATAGGATCAAAGTGATACCTCCTAAATCCTGAGTTTTCATCTATGAGATAGATGTAATTGGATGCTAGGATTCTCACTAGATGTAGTGAGATGGTATCAATCGATCCTGGGGAGAATCACTGGAAGAGTTCCAGGGTGATAAAGACGACTGAATGTCAGTCACAGGCACTGTCTTTACCCTCAGTAAAGGGACGGTATGTTGGAAGAGTTCCAAGCTAGATACCGTGGCAAACTAGACGATAAAGGCTGGTAACATCGCTATTGAAGATACTACCAAAGAGGAAGTTTGGGTATATATTGGTTCATAAGATGAACTAGGTTCCTGCCATTGTATGACAATGGAAGTGTGGCTTCGGCCCTAGAACCCTGGTCCCATCAGTGACCCAGACAAATTCTGAGGCAGCATCACCTGATCATGGAGATCGTTGATCTCCAGGTTGATCGAGGTTAGGAGAGTAGACTCAGAGGACAACACGGCGTATCCACTCACGAAGGCCTTTTCCCAAAGAGAGACTTTTAGGGGATGGTTGAGTATGTGATACTGCAACCACTGCTACAGATGGCCCTAGTGCAAGTGGGAGATTGTTAGTTATATGTATGCCCTAGAGGCCATTACTGTACATTGGATGTATATTGTAGTGGATGCTGGGACATATATAGGTAGGACTTTCTTGCTCGACATGATAGTACGCTATCTGGGTGCTCTTTATCTTAACATGTATACTTTCTGTCTCTCTGATTACATGTTGATAAAGCCCTTAGGATGTGTACTCGACTTCCAGGACTATTGTGCAGATCATACTAGTGGGGTCTGGGTAGTCAATGAGTACATCCTTCATTGTTCCTAGTCGTGGGAATATCGAGACGGGGCATCGATATTCCAGAGTAGACTAGCGTATATCTTCTCGACCCATGTGATGGGCGATGGATGATCCCACATCCATTAGTGTTTGACATCAGAGATGGTATACGGGTGCTCAGTGGAGACTGGGTACACTGAACGGACTCGCCGAGAACTCCCAGGTGGTATTATACCTTACGTCAGATGACAGTTCTCTGGTGACGCTGGTACAGCTTAGTCTGTTGACCGGAGATCGTCATAGAGTCTTGTGTGTCTCCCACTGTGCTTTGATTTCTACCCTACCACGGCTCTACTGAGTCGTGCAAACGGGTGGTTTTTGGGTACAGTCCCGATTCACATGGAGGCAATGAGCGATAGGAGGGGATTCGTCTCTCCCGGTATTGGGGGTTGATGTTGTGCTATACTCGACTGGCCATAACAGTAAATCCCTAGCCAGGGTTGTAGTGATATACTGGTAAGAGTTATCAGTAGTCTCACGAATGTTATGGACCTCACGTCGGCATGACTTATCGAGCTACTGGGGTCTGACGTTTACCACCCCTAGGCGAGATATGCGACATATCAGACGGACAGACCGGACTGTACGGTAAGTGTTACTGGTTGGATTCACAGGAGTGTGAGTGGGCTTGCTCGTTGATCTTCTGATCGCTCAATACCCGGGTGGCCGTTACGTTTAGCAGACCGCTTGCGGCTTGTGGGTGTTTGATATGATCATCATCTGCTGCCGGCATATTGACGAGTCTTTAGAGTCCTACACAGAGCTTTCCTGGCTCAAGCGAAACGAAATAGGAGCGCATATGAGTTATGTGCGAGACCGAGAATAATGTGTGTATGTGATACCATATTTCATTCTCGCGATGAATGTGTCGAATGGTTGTATGCGATATAACCTAGTTATCGAATCAAGGATTGATTCGATAAGCCGATACATTGGATACTGGTCGGTTATATGCGACATGACCGGATCATTGAATCAAGTGTTGATTTAATGATTTAATGCATAATTATATATTTGATATATTACTTTGCATTAACTAGTATCGGTTCACTTTAAATGGATTTACTCACTTGATTTGCACATTGTATATGTGATATATTTTTTTGTGCACATGATTGTATTATGTTTGATGATACATTCTTACTTGGTTTTGTGTAAAGAATTAAACCATGGTTAGTTAGTGGTTAGGGTTTCTTTTCTTTTACTTATTCATTTATCTATTTATTTATTTTTAATTTTCATTTAGAAAAGATAAAGAGAAAAGAATGGTTGCTAGTTTTGTTTTTATTTGAAGCTTCTTGAAGCTTTGAACAAGTCCACCATTCTTGTCTCTTCTCTAACCCTAACCACTCATCTAACCTTAGTTAAATCTCTACACTAAACCATGGTTGAAGACATGATAAGTATTCTTTTTTATTTTCTTTTTGAATAACTTATCATATCTTCTTCTTCTTCTTCATCTTCTTCTTAAAGAAGAGAAAGCTTGATAGCTTCAATGGCAACTAGCCAAAATGAGTGAGAAATCCAATTCTAAAGTCTACCCACTTCCTATTTCTTCATCCTCTACTACTTGCCATGTAGTAGAGTGTGTTTTCTTCACAAGTTTCTTGACTTGGCGAAGGCGGAGCTCGAGTTTGAGTTTGCCTCAACGTAGATCATCTTCGGCATCGAAGCCGACGATCAAGCCCGCCTATTCTTCGATGAAGCCGATGCTAGAGTCATGGGTTCGATTTGGACAGCGGAGGGAGATCATCGCGGAGCTTAGAAAGTGGTGGACCGGATCTACAAAGGTTGTAGCCCCTTTCCTTTAGCATTAAATGCGTTTACTTGCTTGCATCGCCTATATATCTAGTTAACGATCCGTATTAGGGTTTGTAGGCACCCATAAAATTTGAATTAGCCATGTTTGATTCCTTGTGAGACTTCACATGTGTGCCTAGGAACCTTACACTTCACTATACTTTGACTAATCGGTTATATCTGTGATGTTTTTATGTATTGAACGTCAGCTAATCGCTATATGTCGATTAGTGGGGGTCATACATATCTGTGATCTATGTTTGATGATGGTATGTGTATATGAATGCGTTGGATTGTCGCGGGTGAATAGCCGGGGTGGATGTGAGAAGAGTGTTTCTTTTTCTTTCATTCATGTAATATGTAAATTGATGTAATAATATTTGTATGGCCGCACAACCGGGTCGGGGTTGTAGCCGTCATTGTATAATTCTTTTTACTGTTTTTGCTCCTAGGATAGACCCATGGAGGGGTGCACAAACTACCGGGTATCTCGAAGTGCCGAGTGGCCTACTCACGGAGTTGAGGGAGGTTGATTCGCTTCGGGTACTTGGCGGGTAGTTTGCCGCACCCGTAGGGTTCTTGGATGGGGTATTGGCTATTCACCGCGACCGTGTAATCCGCTTTTCGTTGCAGGCTCAAACGGATTGCGGATTCCTAGTATATCCAATGTATTCATCTGTGATCTGTAATGTCTATCATTGCTATATACTTATATATAATAACTATTTAGGCGTTGCTTATGCTTTACAGCCGCGCTAGCCCAGCCCCCGCTCTGTCGTTAGTTAAGTAACCTAACGGGTGATGACGGGGCCCCGTGGCGAATGCGAATGGCATAAGCGTACGTCATATTTTGGTTGTTTTCTACAATGGTAGGATTAATTGATGGGACGCATTAAAAGAACTAATGCAAGAAAATAAACCAAGCAAAAGTCGATTGGAACACTTTGAAAACCACTCAGTTCTTTTCAAAACTAAACTTTTAAATGCGGAGATTGAGCCACTCCTTTTAAAAGCTATCGTTCCATCGATTATATCAAGTTCACTACGTTCACGGTTTAGCCAAAACCATTCGTAGCCCTCCGTCATTTCACATGAATAGTCAATAGTATTCAAGCTATGTTTGTTGGCCAAAGTCAAGGCACAGTGATTGGTAGCTATTGGATATTCATGTGTAGCATAGATAGATGCGTTGATTTGGAACAGTCGTACTGCCTTGTTGGCCAAAGTCAAGGGTAGGTACGGATGGGTTCAAATTAACCTGGATAATGACGGGTAGAACTTGACATGTGACTTATGATTTGTTGGCCAAAGTCAAGGTCATAAGAGCATGGGGCAAAAATGACATCGGGAGTTTCATAAGTACTGAAACTTGCTAGCACTGCATACCATTTGGAGTGTGATGATTCTGGTAGGATTCCTTCAGTTTTGTCACGCAATGATGTTTGGATCCCGATCCTACTGTGAGTATATGCTACTCCTCGGGAAATTTCTCACTAAACGATCAATGCTATAAACCTTGTAGGTGTCTAGAAAGGTGTTAGCGGGGCTACGCCCCCAGGGAAAAGAGGTTCTTAAATTAAGGAACTTCACGAAAGCGTTGGAAAACCTCCCTCGAAGTACCGACACTAGCCTGGCTGAACGGTTAAGCAAGTATTGTGCGGTGGGATTGATCCCGACTAATTCTTCCTTTATGGTTTGAGGAGGGATTCGAGAGACAGTGGGAGCCATCCTGTTTAGACAAACTAAAAACCACTCTAAACTTGCAAGAGAGTCATGCTGAGTGTTTCTTTTCTCTCTCCTAATTGCAGCGACCATTCAAGATGACCGGGCTTAAGTTATTACTAGATAAAAACATACTGACAGGGCCAAACTACAAAGATTGGCTCAGGAATGTCAAGATGGCAATCACTTATGACAAGTTGGGGTATCTTCTTACCACCAAGGCTCCCCCTGTCCCAGGTCTCAAAACCAGTGTCGTAGATAAGGAAATCTATAAGACCTGGGAACTAGACTGCGCGAAGGCCAAGTGCCTCGTGCTTGCCTCGATGGACAACGAACATCAGAGGAGGCATGAGAATATGGACGTTGAATCCATATTTCTCCATACAAAAGAACTGTATGGAGAGCAATCTCGTATCGCAAGATACGAAGTGTCGAAGAAGTTATTTTCGGCAAGATTGGCCGTCGGACATCGGTAGCGGAACACGTGCTTAAGATGATTGGGTACATTGAGGAGCTCGCGGACCTTGGGACCACGTTGGAGAATGAACTCTATACGGACTTGATTCTCCAGTCCCTTCCTTCCACTTACGCCCAGTTCATCCTGAACTTCAACATGCAAGGAAAGGAGGTTGAACTTCCTGAGCTTCTGAACATGTTGAGGACTGCTGAGGGCACCCTACAAAAGGGTAGGGAGACATCCACTTTGTTTGTAGGAGGATCTTCCTCTTCTAAGTCCAAGACGAAAGCCAAGGGAAAGAAGAAGAAAGCCCCCGCCAAACCAAGGGGCGGTGTCAGTAAAGTGGATACGAAGGGAAAGACAAAAGTAACAAAGATAGCAGGGAAGCTTGTGGGGAAAGAAGAGTGCTTTTACTGTCACAAGAGTGGACACTGGAAAAAGGATTGCAGGGCTTGGAAAGCCAGGACACAGGATCTGAAGCAGGTTGCGGCTTCAGCTTCAGGTGTGTATGTTATTGAAAACTGTCTATCAATAAACTCTACTTCCTGGGTATTGGATACCGGATCAGGATCTCATATCTGTAATTCTTTGCAGGCGTTGAGAAAGCATAGGTTTTTGAAAGCAGGTGACATGACCCTCAGAGTTGCAAACGGAGCTAGCATGGATGCTGAGGCCGTGGGGGACTATCACCTGGGTTTGTCAGATGGACATTTTTTGGTTTTGCGTGGTTGTTATTTTGTAACAAATGCAACTTGTAATATCATTTCTGTATCTTTATTATCTAAAGAAGGTTATGAATTTGCATTTGTAAGTAATGTTGTGAACATTCACCTTAATCAAGTTCTGATTGGGTCAGGTACATTAAACAACGGTATATACGTATTAAACCAACCACAGATTTTCAACGTCCAGAATACACACAAAAGGAAATCACCTGATATCAATCAGGCTTTCTTATGGTATTGTAGACTAGGTCACATCAATGAGAGAAGGTTGACTAAGTTACATACAGAAGGATATTTGGATCCGTTCGAATATCAATCTTATGCAACTTGTCAATCCTGTCTCAAAGGAAAGATGACAAAGACTCCGTTCACTGGACACGGAGAAAGAGCGAGCGAGCTCTTGGGACTCGTACACAGCGACGTGTACGGTCCAATGTTTACACATGCACGAAGCGGTTTTTCTTAATTCATTACTTTTACGGATGACTTTTCAAAGTACGGATATGTCTTCTTGATGAAATATAAATCCGAAGCCTTTGAAAAATTCCTGGAATATAAGAATGAAGTAGAAAAACAAACAGGCAAAAGTATCAAGACACTGAGATCTGATCGAGGTGGTGAATACTTGAGTGCCGAGTTCCTGAATTACTTAAAAGAGAATAGAATTCTCTCTCAGCTTACTCCTCCATACACTCCGCAACATAACGGTGTATCGGAGAGACGGAACCGAACCCTATTGGATATGGTAAGGTCCATGATGAGTAACGCTGAGTTACCGCAATCATTCTGGGGATATGCGCTAGAATCAGCTGCATACCTTTAGAACCGAGTTCCTACTAAGACTGTGCCTACTACACCATATCAGATGTGGTGTGGGAAGAGACCCTATCTTAATTACATTAAGACATGGGGATGTCCGGCTTTTATCAAAAAGCAGCATGCGGACAAGCTCGAGGCACGCTCAGTACAGTGCAAGTTTGTGGGATATCCGAAGAACTCCAAGGGATATTTCTTCTATTGCGAGGAGGAACAAAAGGTTTTTGTTTCTCGTCATGCCTACTTCTTGGAAACTGAGTTTTTGGAAAATCAGATAAATGGGAGCGCAGTAGAACTAGAAGAAATTCCAGAACCACAAGCTATTACTGAAAGCTTAGTAGAACCAAAGGGTTCGAAAGATCAAGACATTCCTACGCCGCTCCGCAGGAGTAGTAGGCAGTCTCATCCGCCCGAGAGATACTACGGTTTTCTTATAGACGGGGATAGAGAGGACTGCATCATTGATAGTGATGAGCCTACTAGCTTCCAGCAAGCCATTCAGAGCATTGACTCGGTAAAATGGCTGGATGCAATGCGGACCGAAATGGAGTCCATGTACACCAACAAGGTATGGACGTTGGACATTGCTCCAGATGGGGTAAAACCCGTAGGATGCAAGTGGATCTTCAAAAGGAAGATTGGTGTAGATGGACAGGTTGAGACCTATAAGGCTAGACTTGTTGCAAAGGGTTTTCGTCAAAGACCTGGTTTGGACTATGATGAAACCTTTTCTCCGGTGGCTATGCTAAAATCCATTAGGATCCTTCCTGCCATTGCTGCTTTCCACGATTATGAGATTTGGCAGATGGACGTAAAGACCGCTTTTCTAAATGGAAATTTAGAAGAGTGCGTCTATATGGACCAGCCAGAGGGTTTCATTCAGAGTGGGAGCAGCGGAAAGGTGTGCAAGTTGCTTAAGTCCATCTATGGACTAAAGCAGGCATCGCGGAGTTGGAACATCTGTTTTGATGAGACGGTCAAAGAATTTGGCTTTATCAAAAACCCAGATGAACCATGCATCTATAGTAGATTTGTAGCAAGAACTGTCGTAATCCTCGTTTTGTACGTGGATGACATTCTGTTGATAGGAAATGACATTCCTATGCTACAATCTGTCAAGGGGTTCTTGTCACACAGGTTCTCCATGAAAGACCTGGGTGATGCCTCCTACATTTTGGGGATCCGGATCTATCGTGATAGATCCAAAAGGATATTAGGACTTTCGCAGTCCAGGTACATCGACACCATACTGAAAAGATTCAGTATGGAAGATTCCAAGCGCGGTAATCTACCGGCTTGTCACGGGATCACCCTCTCCAAAGAGATGTCTCCCAAGACTGATTTGGAAAGGGATCGCATGTCTATTATACCCTACGCTTCTGCGGTAGGCTCTATAATGTATGCAATGTTGTGTACCAGACCAGATGTAGCTTATGCACTGAGTGTAGTAAGCAGGTATCAGTCAAACCCTGGGGAGAAACACTGGATAGCGGTAAAGAACATTCTCAAGTACCTGAGAAGGACTAAGGAGATGTTCTTGGTGTATGGCGGAAAAGACCTCCAGATCGAGGCCTTTGCTGACTCCAGCTTCCAGAGTGACAGGGATGATTCCAAGTCCATGTCGGGCTTTGTCTTTACCCTCAATGGAGGGGCGGTGTGTTGGAAGAGTTCCAAACAGGAAACCGTTGCAGACTCGACTATGGAAGCGGAATACATCGCTGCATCTGATGCCGCAAAAGAAGCCGCTGGATGAGGAAGTTCTTGAAAGAACTTCAGGTGATTCCGTCCATTATTGATCCAATACCTCTGTATTGCGACAACAACGGGGCTATAGCTTTAGCGAAGGAACCCAGGTCCCATCAGAAATCCAGACACATCTTGAGGTGGTATCACCTGATCAGGGAGATCGTGGATCGCCAGGAGATCGAGGTTCGAAGGGTTGCTTCAGAAGATAACACTGCAGATCCATTCACCAAGGCCTTTCCCCAGACTCAGTTCGAGCGGCTGATCGAGATGATAGGTCTTCGATACGCCAGTACATGGCCTTAGTGCAAGTGGGAGATTGTTAGTGCATATGCCCTAGAGGCCATTACTGTATCATACTAGTTTGTATATTACTTAATGGAAGCTTGGGATATTCACAGTTGTATATACAATCTTGCTCAAAATGGTAGTATGATACTTGGTTTGTTTCTACTTTACTGTGTACATGTGTTTCTTTTAGCATATTATCTATACACATTAGTAGAGCCCTTAAGATCTTCGCTTGATTACCAGCGTTGTGATGGCAGTCACACTCGTGGGGGCTGGGTAATCTACAAGCACATCCTTATACACGTCCCTAGTTGTAGGATTATCGAGACAGGGTATCGATACTCCGGAGTAGACTAGCGTATGCGCTTCTCATCCCAGTGCGGGAGGCGGTCTGTCCCACAGCCGTCAGTACGTCGTACTTGAGATAGTATGCGGGTGCTCGTTAGGCTACGAGTACACTGGACAGGACTCGTTGGGAACTGATGGTTGGTATTATATCTATCGTCAGTTATCAGTTCCCAGGTGACATGAGTACAGCTTAGTCCGCTGACTTGACACTGTCACTTCGCCTCAAGTGTGTTCCCACTGTACTTTGACTACTACCCTACCACGGCTCAAAGGAGTCGTGCAAACAGGTAGTAGTTGGGTGCAGTCCCGAAGCACTTGGAGGCAGTGACGGTTAGACAGGATTCGTCTCTCCCGGTATTGGGGGTTGACATCGCGCTGTGTCTAGGAGAGCCATTACACGAGTAGTCCCTGGCCAGGGCAAGTGAGATATACTGGAAGGTTTCCAGTGTTATCTCAGGGTGTTCTGGGCTTCACTCCGACAAGACTTGTACCGCTATTAGAGGACTGACGTTTACCGCCCCCTAGGCCCGCCATGCGATGTATCAGACGAACAGACCGGACTGTACGGAGACTGTCACATTCAGGCTTAGTAGGAGTTCAGATGGGGTCCACCTCGTCATTCTTCTCGTCGGCATCTACCTGGGGACCGTTACGTACAGCTAGTGCCGCTTGCGGTCTGTGGTTAAACCCACTGCCAGCGTAGTGTCGAGTCTTTAGAGTCCCACACAGAGGGTTATTCGCCTTTGGGCAAAATGAGTAGAGGTCGCATGGTTTTGCGACAGGGTTCGTTCTCATCGCGCACTTATGCACGTTTGGAGTCCGGACGGATATTACTAGCGGGCTCTGGTTTGAGCCAGATCCTAGTATATATTTTGGGGTTAGTTTTATCTCATAGTATTCATGTTCCTCGGAACACGAATGCGGGTGTGTATGCACAGATGATTGAGGCGGAGGAAGAGGATTTTCATTAGGGTTTCGGAACGGGTGTGTATGCACAGTTGACAGTCGTATTTTTCCAAACCCTAATGAATTGGTGAATTATCAATTAATAATATTAATTAAATGAAAATGTCTCATGGTTGGTTTTGTTAACTTGTTGACCAAGGTTGACTTGTTGACCATGGTTGAAACATTGACTATCATCATTACACATCAAAGATGCTTTTTGATTCTAGCAAAACCATTTAATGTGAAATGATAATAGTCTTATCAAACCATCCATCAACTTCTCATTTAGATTAATTTTTATTAATTTGATAATTCACTAGATATTGTTATGGTTGTGAGAAAACCATTTCATTCTATCATATTCACTCTCTCTCCTCTCTTCTTCTTCCTCCTCCTCCTCTAGTTCAAGGAGATTCACTCTCATGTGTTGAGAAATCTCTCCTTGAGATAAAAATACCCAAAACCACTCTCTACTCACTCTAGGGTTGAAGGTCTAGCAAGCCAAAGACCTTAGTTCTCTCAAAGTTCGAGAAAGGAGCCCAAGGTTGAACCCTCAGGTGGATCTATCTTTGACGAAAGAAGGCGACGAGGAAAGCACCATCCAACCTCTACAAATGTTTCAAGAAGAAGGAGTTCAAGTGAGGTATAACATCTTTTCCGAGTAGCTAACTCTCTTTAGCTTGGTAGCTAGTTCTGTTTAGAAAAGATCCCGACTTTTGTTATTCCATGTTGCCTAGTGCGCTAAAAATTTGATTTTTATACCGTTTCCGCCTCCCCGCAAGAACCGGGGTCGGCAACATGGACTTACAGCTACTGGGGTCTAACGTTTACCAACCCTAGACGAGATGTGCGATATATCAGACGAAGATACCGGACTGTGCGGGAGTGTTACTAGTTGGATTCACGGGAGAAAGTACAGGCTTGCTTGTTGATCTTCTGATTGCTCAATACCTGGGTGGCTGTTACGTTTAGCTGACCGCTTGCAGCTTGTGGGTGTTTGATATGATCATCACCTACTGCCGGCGTATTGACGATTCTTTAGAGTCCTACACAGAGGTTTCCTGGCTCGGGCAAAACGGAGTAGCATATGTGATATGTGCGGGACCGAGAACAATACGTGTATATGATACCGTACTAGATTCTCGCGATATGAGATATCGGCCGGGTATATGTGATATAGCCGGGTCATCGGATCAAGTGTTGATTCGATGAACTGATACAGATTATATTAGTCGGTTATTTGTGAAATAGCCGGATTATCGGATCAAGTGTTGATTCGATAATTTAATGTATAATTATATATTTGATATATTAAATTACATTAACTAATATAAGCTAACTAAAAGATTCTTTTTCTCACTCGGGTAATACATTGATATATATGTGATATATGTTAATTGTATTATTTTATTTTGTTACAATAAATATTGTATATGTGATATATAATATTGTAACATGTTAAGATTACTAATGCAACATGATTAGTAGAGATTAAACATGGTTAAGATTTGATTTGGGTTAATTTTTCTAGAAGCTTCTAGAAGCTTTTTGTTTTGTTTTTGCAAAGATATTTTGTTATGATATTTTTGTAGATATTTAGTTAACCCAACCCAACTCTTTAACTATGGTTCATTCTCTACATGGGTTAAGTTATCATACTTAACCCATGGTTGCATTTCTAACCTCACATGGATTCACTATTCATCACAAAAGAGTTAGCTTCTTCTTCTTCCTTCTTGCTTGAAAAGCTTTCTAGTTTTTTGAGAAGTGATGAAAATGAGCGAGATTAAGAAAACAAATGAGAGCTAAAATCCTACTCCATCATCCTAATCTATCCTAGCCATTTAGATTAGGGTGTTCACTTCATATGTGAGTGAGAGCTTGTGTTAAAGAAACTTCAAGGTAAATCATCTTTGTTATCGAAGATCGGAAGCAAGCTTGCATCTTTCTATTCGTGGAGCCTCTCTAGAGTCTGGGAACTTGATGATCGCAGCGAAGGGACTTCTACTCGGAGCTTATGAAGCGAAGGACCAGACTACAAAGGTTGTAATCCCAAACTCTTAGATGTTAAAGTGTTTAACATGCTTTGTTTCGCCTAATCTCTAGTTTAAAGATCTTGGTTAGATTTGTTCAGCACGTCTAAATTTTAAATCGGGCATGGTTGATACCTTGTAGAACCTTGTGAGAGTGCCTAGTAACCCTATAGTGGTATCAGAGCCAAGCTTGAGCTTTAGACGAAGTCTAGGCGAAATTTAAAGTCCGATCGAACTCCAAATACCCGATAAAACCTAGTTTCTGGAAATTTTTCAAAAAGTTGACATTTTTCATATTAAAAATACTCAGAAAATTCAGCAGGTGATTTTATGGGTTATTGTAAAAAACGGGTCCAAAATACTTTTATTGCGCCGCGGAACCGCGGCAATACCCTTGCTTGCGCGGCGGTTTCGCGGCCAAACAGTAGCATTATGGGATCGGTTTTCAACAGTAATATCCGTAGGTACTTTTGCATGTTTCTGGGAATTTTTAATTTTACTCAAGTGTTAAGTTTTCTGGAATGTATTGGGAACTCGTTGATTCGATCGGAAAGTTTAACTTCGTTTATTTCTTCCGGGTAATTTTTAGAACGTGTTAAAAAGTTCGAACGGATATTAATAACTCACTTTTTCTCCTGCCGGAAAATTTCCAAGTGTTGGATTTTTCCGTAGTTTAAGAACGTTCTAAGTCGTGCAAGTAACGCGGTGGACCCTCTAGAAGAACACAAACCTTAACTCGATTATGTGACCGCCTGAATTGCCTTTGAACCTTAGGGTTTAGGGCAGTATGGCGTTGCCACATGTGAGGCGTTGGTTTGACCCTTCTACGGCTGGACCATTTGTACTGTGGCATGTGATGGATGCTTTTAAACTCCGCTCAAGTGTTGAGCCATTTAGGAAATTTTGGGTGTTTGTTTATTCGATCGGAAAGTTTAACATCGTCTATTTATCTGGATTGTGATACAATATTTGGAATCCATAAGTACTTATGAGATAACTAATTTGAATGTTATAAATCTAACACTTCAATCTCAGATGATCGGTTTCCACGGGATTTTGATGCGATCAAAAGTCCGTCGCAATCACGTAGCGTACGCGGATACTCGCCGGGTAAACTTAATAGACAACCATGCCCCATAGCCCCGACCAAGTGACTGTAGGAGAACCCCATCGCCAAAAGCATCCGTTCGGGTATGCACGGCAGCGGTGTTTCGCCTTAGTGCACTTCATCGACGGCATCGAGGGTGCGGCCGTCTACTAAAGTTTTCGACGAGCATTCGATCAGGATATCGGGAATCTTGTTGAATTACCCGACTAGATATTGAAAAGTGTTTTCGATATTGAGACTAAAATGCGGGGTTTATAATTGTTGGGCATGCGATGTCTAAGGAATTCATTTGGTTAGGCATGCGATATCTAAGGAGGTTGCGGATTCCAACTATTGTAGTTTTACACTTTCTTTTCTGCGACCGTAAGCGTAATATGTGGTGTATCGCCGGTTTCGTTGCTATACATCAACGACAATTGGGATACGCATATTTACTTACGTTGATGATATGAGATATTATGTGTTGCTGTGATATGTTATATTGGATCGTCGCGTTTGAATAGCCGGGGGTTTTATGTGAGATGAGAGTTTTTCTTTTTCGTTCATGTAAAATTCATTTGTATGTAATATTCTTTTATTGGGGCACTTCCGGGCTGAGGATGATGTCACCATTGTATATTATTTACTTTTCCGCATTAGGTAGACCCAAGGCGGGGAGCACAAGTAACCGGGTTCTAGGGTCCAGTGGGAGACCATCTCGAGGAGTCGAGACTGGGTCTCCTAACCCTAGAATTGGCAGTGTTACTTGCTGCTCTCGTAGGGGTCTAAGGATATGAGTTTGGCTATTCATCGCGACCGTGGAATCCACGTTTTATACAGGCTCGCATAAAACAAGGAAATCCTAGTATATCCAATATTTCATATATGTTCTTCTGCTGCAATGTTCTGTGATGAGATCATATTACTGCCTGAGATGAATGTTTATATTATATATATGAGATATATATTATACATTGTTGATTTCGTTTCATATGTGATGCTTGTGAAGCATAATAAAATGGGACTTCATTAATGAGATTAATAAAATAAAAGAAACCTAAAAATGTTGTAGAAACTTGTTTAAAAACTGGTAGCTCTAGTTCTTGCTTTGCATAGCGGTATTCCTTGTAAAATATCCAGCACCTTATTCGATAAGGAAAGAGCCGAGATCCCTTCACCGGGAGTGACCTCTTTAACGAAACTAGTAGATGCTACACATTCGGTTTGTCTTTCGATTGTTTTTATAGTTTTTGCTTTGCATGGTGATATTTTTGAAATATCCTGCACCTTATTCGATAAGGAAAGAGCCGACGATCCCTTCACCGGGAATGACCTCTTTAGCAAAACTAGAAAAGGCCTCAAAAACACTCCATTCAAATCACTCGATTCTACAACGATATCAAGTCCATTACGCAAAGGGTTTTCTTAAAAACCTGTCGTAGCCCCCCGTCATTTCAGATAAGTACTAGTTAGTATTCGTGTTACGTTTGTTGACCATGTTAAGGCGTAGTGTGCGGTAGCTGATTAGTGCTTATCTGTATAAGCATATGATGCGGTTGGATTAGGGTAGTCGTGCGACTTTGTTGACCATGTTAAGGGTCATGCGGGTAGGTTTAATTCAATCGGGAAATGACGGGTTGAACTTGACTAGCACTTATGATTTGTTGACCATGTTAAGGTTATATAGCTGCTAGGGGTAAAATATTATTGGGAATTTCAAGAGTTGAAATTTGCAATGAGATTGCATACCTTCTATGAGATAGTTAGATCCCGATACCCTCTGTGAGTAAGAGTTACTCCTGCGAGAGTTTTACATATTACAATTAGCCGATCAACTAGGTGTCTAGATAGGTGTTGACGGGGTTACGCCCCTGAGAAAACGATGTTTATTTTAATTAGGTCCGTGCGAAAGCACGGGGAACCTCCCTCAAAGTACTGGCACTGGCCTGGCTGAAAGATTGGCGAATTTGTAGAGTGTAATTAATCCCGGCTAGTCTTTCCTTTTCGGGTTTGAAGGAAGATTTGACTAAAACAGTGGGAGCCATCCTGATTAGATAAATTGATAACCAATCTAATCTTGTAAAAAGCGCACGCTGAGTGTTTTCTTCTCTCTCTCTCCAGGTAGCGACCATGTCACGCCTTAATCAAGATAAATAATACGGATGTATTGACCGAACCCGCTTGTTATACTGCGCTAGGGAACGTTGGTCCCGCTCCAACTTATAATTGTTATAAGACAGAGCAGGAAATAGGAGATTACCAGAATTCCCGTGCCGCCCAAACGAAGAGAGTGCATGTTGATGCATCTTCTTCGGGTGTGTTCATTACCGAGAACTGTTTCTCAATATCCTTTACGTCCTGGGTATTAGATACCGGATCAGGATCCCGCAAATGTAATATGTTACATAGGCTACAGATAGGTAGAGAACTCAGAACGGGTGATAAGTTTCAAGAGTTGGAAACGGTGCAAGTGTTGTAGCCAAATCTGTTGGCAGTTATCACCCTGTATTACCAGAATACATTGATTCTGAATGAATGTTATTAGATATCAAACCTGATAATACAACATCATATCAGTCTCTTTATTAGTAAAGAAGGATATAATTTTGTATTGTTGGATAATGTTTTGAACATTTCCTATATCAAGAGTTGATCAGTTCAGGCACGTTATCTAAAAGCATAGACGTTCTAAATCAAACCACAGTTCTTAACGTACAGAACACACACAAGATGAAGAGTTCAGAAATGAACGAATCATTCTTGAGGTATTGTAGACTAGGTCATATCAATGCGACCCGACTAGCTGAAGTTACATAAAGATGCATATTTAAATTAGTTTGGATTTACATCTTGTAAAACTTACCAGTCATGTCACAAAGATAAGATGACCACAGCTCTGTTTATTAGAAACAGAGAAAGAGTTAGTGAACTCTTAGGATTGATACATGCTGATGTATGAAAGTCCCATGTCTACATATGCCAGGACCGGTTCTTTATACTTCATTACATTCACTGATTATCTCTCAAGATCCGGACATATGTTCCTGTTGAAACACAAGTCTGGAACTTTTGAGAAATTCAATGAATATAAGTTAGAAGTAGAGAACCAAAAACTGGGTATAAGTATTATGTCCTTTGATGTGATCAAGAAGGAGAATACTTGAGCACGGGATTCCAGGACTATTCTAAAGAAGAATGAGATTCTCTCTCAGTATTACTCCTCCGTATACACCACAACACGTCGGTGTATCGGGGTGGAGCAATCACACCCTATTTGATATGGTCCGCTCTATTATGAGTACTACTGAGTTTCCTATTTTCTTTTGGGAGTTATGCACTTATAAAGCTGCATACCTATTGAATAGGGTTCCAATCAAATCAGTTGCCTACCACTTCATATGTGATATGGAATGGGAAGAGCCCATATCTTAAGTATGTTAAGATTTGGGGTTGTCTGGCCTATGTCTAAAAGCATAATCTGGACAAGCTCGAGGCAAAGTCAGTTCTGTAGAAGTTTGTTGGATATCCCAAGCATTAGCAAGGGAATATATTCTACCAAACCGAGGAACAAAAGATGTTTTTTTTCTCAACATGCCACCTTTGTGAAAGGGAATTTCTTGTGAAGAAATTAGTGGTCATGAGGTAGAACTGGAAACAGTTCCAGCTACACAAACTGCAGCTGATGATTTGGTAGAACCAAAGGATTCAACAGTTTCTAACGAACCTCAGCCTCTCCGCCGATCTAGTAGAGATACTTCGGTTTCTCTATGACAGAGGGAGCGAGGATTGCATCATGAGATGATGACCCAACTTATTTCGAACAGGCCATCAGGAGTGGGACTCTGTAAGAATGGCTGGATGCTTAGCGATCTGAGATGGAATCCTTATACACCAACAAAGTATGGACTTTGGTTGCTTTATCTGAAGGGTTAAATCCCCATCAGGAGCAAGTATATCTTGAGAAGATTACTTGGTGTACATGGAAAGTTGTGACTTTCAAAGTTATGCTTAAGTCCATCCAGATCCTACTTTCCACGGCTACATACCATGACTACGATATCTGGCGGTTGGGTGTCATGACTGCTTTTCTAAATGTTGATTTAGAAGAGAGCGTCTATAAGTACACAGCCAGAGGGCTTCGTAGACAGTGGGAGCAGCGGAAATGTGTGCAAGATGTTTTATGTGATAAATCAGGTATCGCGGAGTTGGAACATCTGTTTTGATGTGGTAGTCAAAGAGTTTGACTTCATCAAAATGGTAGATGAACCTTGTGTATACAAAAAGGTAGTAGAGAGTATGGTGGTGATCCTCGTAGAGTACGTGGATGACATACTCTTAATAGGAAAGGAGTTTCCTATGCTATGCTCGGTCAATCTCCTCTTATCATAAAGATTCTCCATATAGGATCAAAGTGATACCTCCAAAATCCTGGGTTATGGATCTATGAGATAGATCTAATTGGATGTTAGGATTCTCACTAGTTGTAGTGAGATGGTATCAATCGATCCTGGGGAGAATCACTGGAAAGGTTCCAGGGTGATAGGGACGACTGAATGTCAGTCGCAGGCATTGTCTTTACCCTCAGTGGAGGGACGGTATGTTGGAAGAGTTCCAAGCTAGATACCGTGACTTACTAGACGATTAAAGGCAAGATACATCGTTACCAAGGAAGCTACCAAAGAGGCAGTCTGGATATATTAGTTCATGAGATGAACTTCGTTCCTACCATTGTATGACAATGGAGTTGTGGCTTATGCCAAGGAACCCCCGTCCCATCAGAAATCCAGATATAATTCTTAGACAGTATCACCTGATCATGGAGATGGTTGATCTCCAGGGAGATCGAGATTAGGAGACTAGACACAGAGGACAACAGCGCGGATCTACTCACAAAGGCCGATTTCCCAGTAGTAACTTTTATGGGAAGGTTGAGTATGAGATACTTCAACCGCAGCTGATTGTTGGGTACGTGATACCACAACAGATGGCCCTAGTGCAAGTGGGAGATTGTTTGTTATATGTATACCCTAGAGGCCATTACTGTACATACGATGTATATTGTAGTGGATGCTTGGACATATATAGGGAGGACTTTCTTGCTCGACATGATAGTACGCAATCTGGTTGCTCTTTATCTTAACATGTACTCTGATTGTCTCTATGTTACATGTTGATAAAGCCCTTAGGATAAGTACTTGACTACCAGGACTATGATGCGGATCATACTAGTGGGGACAGTGTAGTCGCCAAGTACATCCTTCAAATGTTCCTAGTCGTGGGAGTACCGAGACAGGGCATCGATACTCCAGAGTAGACTAGCATATGCGCTTCTTGACCCATATGATGGGCGATGGATGATCTCATATCCATTGGTGTTTGACATCAGAGAAGGTATACGGGTGCTTAATGGAGACTGGGTACACAGGACGGACTCGCCAAGAACTCCCAGATGGTATTATACCTCACGTCAGATGGCAGTACTCTGGTGACACTGGTACAGGTTAGTCTGTAGACCCGAGATCGTCATAGAGTCTTGTGTGATTCCCACTGTGCTTTGATTTCCATCATACCACGTCCAAGTGGGCATGCAAAAAGGTGGCTTTTTGGTACAGTCCCGAATCACATGGAGGCAATGAGCGATAGGAGGGGCTTCGTCTCTCCCGGTATAGGGAGTTGATGTTGCGCTGTGTTCGATTGGCTATAACTGGAAATCCCTGACCAGGGTTGCCGAGATTTACGGGTAAGTGTTATCAGTAGTTTCTCAAACTGTTATGGACCTCATATCGACACGACCTGTCAAGCTACTGGGGTCTGACGTTTACCACCCCTAGGCGAGATATGCGATATATCAGACGAAGAGACCGGACTGTACGGGAGTGTTACTAGTTGGATTCACGGGAGAAAGTACAGGCTTGCTTGTTGATCTTCTGATTGCTCAATACCTGGGTGGCTGTTACTGAAGGGTTAGCCTAGCACCTCATCTAGGGTTTGGTAGCATCACATATGCCATAATCAAAATTTTAGAGGTGCTAAATTAACTCGACAAGAATCGAAACTAGAAGTTTTAGGGATTCATACAAATAAGCATCACATGCAAATGTAAAACTATCACTAAGAATAGAGATTACAACCTTTGTAGATCTCCCTCGGTGACTCCTTGGCACTATGAGAGTTTGGAACGGATCGATGGAAGCCTTCCTTGTCCACGATGATCCACCCAAAGTCCCTTTGCCCAAAGCTCCTTGCCTTACTTGTTTCGCAAACGAAGTAGAGCAAACACCCTATACAAATCGGCTAGATGTGTGTAGTATGATAATGTGGTTTATATTCAACAATTGAAACCCTTTCTTTTATCAACTTCACTCAAAAGAAAAATCAAGAGAGGAAGAAGAAGATAATGGTGGCTAAGCTTGAGCTTTCTATCATATCACATATGATAACTTGTTTTCACACCCTTGTTCACAATTTTCCCTTGTTGTTTCATTGTATGTTTCATATCACATATGAAGCCTTTTATAGTGATGAGAAGGAATAATCAGCAATATTCCATTACCACTATAATTATGGGTGGAAATTCTTTTCATAAAGAATTAAGCATGGGTGGAAATTCTTTTCATTAAGTTAAATAAATGTTACCCACTAAAGAATAAAGGAGCATGAGTGGGTTTTCTTTACATTAACTTAAAACGATAAATATAAATAAAAGCTTCAATATAAGTCTTGCATTGCCACCATTCTTGTATCATCAACCATGATACTATGTATGCATGTATGTGTCCATGCACATCATCATGTGCATACATGCATGCAAACAAAAGGATTTAATTAAAGAATTAATCTAAATGTAATTTGTTAAATCAACACTTGATTTAGAAAACCGGTCATATCTCATACGACCTGACAAATAGAAAATGCCCGATTAATATACGTTATCACATAACCGTATTTAATCGGGTCTCGCGCATATCTCATATGCACACCATGTCTTTTTGCCTGAGCCAGGAAACTTCATTATGGGACTCTAAGACTCGTCAATACGCCGGTAGTAGATGATGATCATATCAAACATCTACAAGCCGCAAGAGGTCAGCTAAACGTAACGGCCACCCGGGTATTAAAACGATCAGAAGAAAACCAGCGAAGCTGTAAAAACTCCCGTCGAGCCAACTGGCAACACTTAACGGACAGTCCGGTCTCTTCGTCAGATGTGCTGCATATCGAGTCCAGGGATGGAATCATCGACCCCAGTAACTCAATAAGTCATGCTGGTGTATGGCTCATAACAGATCGAGAAACTACTGATAACTCTTATCAGTAAATCTCAGCAGCCCTGGCCAGGGACTTCATGTTATAGCCAATCGAGCATAGCACAACATCAACCCACAATATCGGGAGAGACGAAACCCCTCCTATCGCTCATTGCCTCCATGCGCCTCGAGACTGTACCCAAAGACCACCTGTTTGCACGACTCAGTAGAGCCGTGGTAGGGTGGAGATCAAAGTATAGTGGGAGGACACACAAGACTCTATGACGATCTCGGGTCTACAGACTAACCTGTACCGGTGTTCCTTGAGAACTGCTATCCGACGATAGATATAATACCATATAGGAGTTCTCGACGAGTCCGTTCAGTGTACCCAGTCTCCACTGAGCACCCGCATACAATCTATGGTGTCTCCTCACCAGATGGATATAGGATCATCCATCGCCCATCATATGGGACAAGAATGGTATACGCTAGTCTACTCTGGAATATCGATGCCCTGTCTCGATACACCCTCGACTAGGAACAGTTCAAGGATATGCTTATAAACTACACGTGCCCCACTAGTATGATCCGCATCATAATCACAGTAGTCAAGCAAATATCCTTTGGGCTTTATCAACATGTGTAAATGATTAAATCTACATGTCCAGATAAAGTAAACCAGACAGCATACTATCATGTTGAGCAAGAAAGTCATCTATCTCCATAGATTACATGTCCAAGTTTCCACTATCCATATAATGGCCTTTAGGGCATACATATTACTAACAATCTCCCACTTGCACTAAGGCCAGTTATTGGCATATCTCATACCCAACATTTCAAACAGTCGCCCATGCTGCGGCTGTGGAAGTGCCTTGGTGAATGGATCCGCTGTGTTATCCTTTGTATCTACTCTCCGAATCTCGATCTCCTGGCGATCTACTATCTCCCGGATCAGATGATATCGCCTTAGGATGTGTCTAGATTTCTGATGGGACCTTGGTTCTTTGGCTAATGCTATAGCTCCATTATTATCACAATACAATGGTAATGGATTAAGAATGGTTGGAACTACTCCTAGTTCTGCAATGAACTTCTTCATCCAGACGGCTTCCTTAGCAGCATCACTTGCAGCAATATACTCAGCTTCCATCGTGGAGTCTGCAACGGTGTCCTGTTTGGAACTCTTCCAACTAACCGCTCCTCCATTTAGGGTAAATACAAACCCTGAGATAGATTTGTTGTCATCCTTGTCACTTTGGAAGCTGGAATCGGTAAAGGCCTCCAACTGGAGATCCCCATTACCATACACCAAGAACAATTCTTTAGTCCTTCGCAAGTACTTAAGAATGTTCTTCACTGCTATCCAATGTTTCTCCCCTGGGTTGGATTGATACCTGCTTACTACAGCCAGTGCATAAGCCACATCAGGGCGAGTACACAACATCGCATACATTATAGATCCCACGGCTGAAGCGTAGGGTATAACGCTCATGCGAGCTCTCTCTTCATCAGTCTTCGGACAGAAATCCTTGGAGAGAGTGATTCCATGACTAGCAGACAAGGCACCATGCTTGGAATCTTCCATACTAAACCTCTTTAGAATGGTGTCTATGTACTTTGATTGGGACAGTCCCAATAACCTCTTGGATCTATCTCTATAGATCCTAATGCCCAAAATGCGCGAGGCATCACCCAGGTCCTTCATGGAGAACCTTTGTGATAAGAATAGTTTGACCGATTGTAGCATGGGAACATCATTTCCTATCAGGAGAATGTCATCAACGTACAATACGAGGAATGTGACAGTACTCCCTACAATCTTCTTATAAATACATGGTTCATCTTCATTTCTGATAAAATCAAACTCTTTGATTGTATCATCAAAGCAGATGTTCCAGCTCCTTGAGGCCTGCTTTAATCCATTAATGGATTTAAGCAATTTACATGCTTTCCCGCTGCTCCCACTATCAATGAAGCCCTCTGGCTGATCCATAAAAACGCATTCTTCTAAATCACCATTTAGAAATGCAGTTTTCACGTCCATCGGCCAAATTTCATAATCATAGTGAGCAGCAATAGCAAGTAGGATCCTAATGGATTTAAGCATTGCTACTGGAGAGAAAGTTTCATCATAGTCCAAGCCTGGTCTTTGACGAAAACGTTTTGCTACAAGCCTTGCTTTATAGGTCTCCACCTGTCCATCTACACCAATCTTTCTCTTAAAAATCCATTTGCACCCAACGGGTTTTATCCCAGGAGGCGCAACGTCCAAAGTCCATACTTTGTTGGTGTACATTGACTCCATTTCGGATCTCATTGCTTCCAGCCATTTCACTGAGTCACCACTCGTGATAGCTTGCTGAAAACTAGTAGGGTCATCATCATCCATGATGCAATCTTCTCTATCACCATCTATGAGAAACCCATAGTATCTCTCTGGTGGGCGAGAAGTTCTACTAGACCTCCTGAGCGGTTGAGGTTCTTGAAGTTTTACTGCAACATCAGTTTCAACCAATTCCTCCTGAGTAATTTGTGTCTCTAGAACCTCTTCTAGTTCTACCACATTGCCATTAGTACTTTCCATAAAGATCTCATTTTCCAAAAATGTGGCATGCTGAGCAACAAACACCTTTTGTTCCTCTTTATGGTAGAATAGATATCCATACGAATGTTTTGGATACCCCACAAATTTACACATGACCGATCGTGTCTCGAGTTTGTCTGGATTCTGCTTTTTAACAAAAGCTGGACAACCCCAAATCCTAAACCTTTTAAGAGATGGTCTCTTTCCATTCCACATCTCATATGGAGTGGTAGACACGGTCTTGGTTGGAACCCTGTTCAATAGATACATTGCTATCTCCAATGCATGTCCCCAAAAGGAAAGCGGTAACTCAGCATCACACATCATGGATCGTACCATATCCAATAGGGTACGATTCCTCCGTTCTAACACACCATTGTGCTGTGGTGTGTAAGGAGGAGTGAGCTGAGAGAGAATCCCATTCTCTTTTAAGAAGTCTAGAAACTGTACTCAAATATTCTCCACCTCGATCCGATCGAAGTTTCTTGATGCTCATGCCTGTTTGTTTCTCTACTTCAAGTTTATACTCCTTGAATTTCTCAAAGGCTTCCGATTTGTGCTTTATCAAAAACACGTGTCCGAATCTTGAGAAATCATCAGTAAAAGTGATGAAGTATGAAAAACCACCTCTTGCAAGTGTAGACATTGGTCCGCATACATCACTATGTATGAGGCTTAAGAGTTCACCAGCTCTCTCTCCGTGTCCACTAAACGGAGTTTTGGTCATTTTACCTTTGATACAAGACTGGCAAGTCGCATAAGATTTATATTCAAACGGATTTAAATATCCATCTTTATGTAGCTTGTTTAGTCTTGTTTCATTAATATGACCAAGTCTACAATGCCAAAGAAAAGCTTCATTTATATCTAAAAACTTTCTTTTACTAGTATGTTGTATATTGAAAACTGTGTGTTGGTTCAGGATATAAATATCGTTATTTAGTGTACCATACCCAATCAACTCTTGATTCAGGTTAATGTTCATAACATTATTTTGCAATATAAAATGATATCCTTCATTGTCCAACAATGAAACGGATATTATGTTACACAGCATACTTGGTACTAAATAACACGGGTTCAAAACCAAAATACTTCCTGAAGGCAACCCTAGATGATACTCTCCTACGGATACAGCATGTAATTGGAACCATTTCCAACCCGCAGAGTATGATCTCCTGTCTTTAAAACTCTACTATTTCTCAATCTCTGCATACAATTGCAGATGTGAGAACCAGAACCGGTATCCAATACCCAGGATGCAGAGTTTAAAGAAAAACAGTTTTCAGTTACAAACACACCTGAAGTGGAAGCATTAGCATGCTTCTTCTTCTTGAGATCAGCAAGATATTCAGCACAGTTGCGTTTCCAATGTCCTGACTTTTTACAGTAAAAACATTCTCCTTTTCCGCTTCCTATAGCACCGGCTTTGTCTTTCCCCTTTGCCTTTCTAACTCCACCTTTCTGTTTGATGGACTTCTTCTTCTTCTTTCCCTTGGCCTTAGCTTTTGGGAATGAAGAGGAAGATGGCCCAGCAAGCAGAGCGGGAGTCCTTGCCATTTTCAACGTGTTCTCTGCACTTCTCAACATATTGAGAAGTTCAGGCAATGATTTCTCCAAATCATTCATATTGAAATTTACTATGAACGGAGCAAAGGCAGAAGGGAGAGACTGTAGAACAATATCCGTATATTGCTCATTATCCATAGTCCATCCCAGTTCCTCAAGTTCTTCAATAAGACCAATCATTTTCAAAACATGGTCTCCTACTGATGCACCAGGGGCCATTCGCATCTGAAACAGCTTTCTAGATGCCTCGTATCTCAAAGTACGAGATTACTCTTCATACAACTTCTTTGTGTGAAGAAAGATGGATTGCACATCCATATTCTCGTGTTGCTTCTGATGGACATTGTCCATAGAAGCGAGCGCGAGGCACTTGGCCGTGTTGCAGTCATTTTCCCAAGTTTTTCGGATCTCCCTATCCGAGACAGATGATTCAGGTCCTGGGACGGGTGGGACTTTGGTATTGAGGACATATGATACCTTATCATATGAACGTGCAATGTTCAAGTTCCTCAACCATTCTTTATAATTTGGTCCTGTCAGTTTATTTTTCTTAAGTAGAAGCTTAAGTCCTGACATCGGTAACTGCCATTCGGAGAGAGAAAAGAATACACTTAGAGAAATGCTCTTGCAAAGAATTAGATTGGTTATTATTTTATCTAATCTATGTCTCCCACTGCTTTTATCAAATTTTCTTTCGAAACCTAAAAAGAAAACTAGCCAGGAATAATTACATTCTACAGTTTCGCTAATCGGTCAGCCATTCTAGACACCCACTGGATTAGCTAATTGTAAAGTGCAAAACTCTCCTGGAAGTAACACTTACTCACAGTGAGATCGAGATCCAACTATCATATAGATGGTATGCAATCTCATTGCAAATTTCAACTCTTGAAATTCCCGATATGGTTTTTACCCCTAGTCACTTATGACCTTGGCTATGGTCAACATATCATAAGTACTAGTCAAATTCTACCCGTCATTTCGTGATTAACTAGACCCACCCATATGACCCTTGACTATGATCAACATAATCACATGAATGTCCTAACTAATCGCATCATATGCTTTGTAGGAAGACATCACTTAGCTACCGTACACTATGCCTTGACTATGATCAACATACGTAGCACGAATACTAAGTACTCTGCTTCCTAAAATGACGGAGGGTTGCGGATGGTTTTTAAGAAAACCTTTAACGCTTTGAACTTGATCTCGTTGTAGAATCAAAACAGTTAAGAAAAGGAGTGGCTTAAGCTCCGCATCTTTTTGAAACTTGCATTTTTCATAAAAAACCGAGTTGGTTTCAAATCTGATTCTACAACATCATTAGGTTTCTTTTCTTTACATTAATCTCATTAATGTGATCCCATCATTTAAGTTCCAAATCCATCACAGAATAGAACGTACACTTATACCATCCGCATTCACCACAGTGTCCCGTTATGCACCGTTAGGTTACTTAACTAACGGCATAGCGGGACGGGATGCGGGAAAACCGGCTTAGATGGTTTGGTCATGTGCGACGCAGACCTATGGAAGCACCGGTTCGACGAATAGATACTCTCGATATGGGTAATGGCAAAAGGGCAAAAGGGAGACCGAAGAAAACATGGATGGAGGTGATACGAAACGATATGGTTGCCAAAGGACTCAATGAAAGTATATTGTTCGATAGAAGTGAGTGGAGACAGAGGATTCATGTGCCGGACCCGGCGTGATTCTCATGTTGGTTCATGTAGCCTACCCCATATGCTTGGGATAAAAGGCTCAGTTGTTGTTTGTATAGCGGGACGGGACTAGCGCGGGTGTAAAATATAAGCAACGTTTATTATATATCATATATATAATAATAATCCATTCGTCTCAGATACTAAGTAATCACATTACAGAATATCAACAGCAGAAGCACATAAAAGGATATCTAGGATGTCCGTATTTTCGTATCGAGCCAACAATAGAAAATACGGATTCCACGGTCGCGATGAATAGCCCAGCCCACACCCTTAGACCCCTACGAGAGCGGCAAGTGATCTCGCTAATTCTAGAGTTTAGGAGACCCGGTCTCGACTCCTCGAGATGGCCTCCCACTGAACCCTAGAACCCGGTCACTTGTGCTCCCCTCCTTGGGTCTATCCTAATGCGGAAAAGTAAATAATATACAATTGATTTATACATGAATGAAAATAAAACTCTCATCTCAAATAAAAAAAACCCCGGCTATTCAGTCGCGACAATCCTACTCATCATATCTTAGCAACACATAATATCTCATATCATCAACGTAAGCAAGTATGCGTATCCCGATTGTCGTTGACGTATAGCAACGAAAACGGCAATACACCACATACTACACTTACGGTCGCAGAAAATAAAATGAAAAACTACAACATTTGGAATCCGTAATCACCTTAGACATCGTAAATTCGAAATATCACATACTTCGTATTTCATGCCTAACTATATGAATTCCACATATTGTATCACATTTCAGATAAAATAGACAATGTTAAACTTTTCGATCGAATAAACAAACACCCTAGATTTCCCTAATTGCACAACACTTGAGCCGAGTTCAAAAATTTCTAGAACATGTCACAGCCCCTTATGGACCAACCGTAGAAGGGTCAAACCAACGCCTCACATGTGGCAACGCTAAACTACAACAAACCCTAAGGTTCAGTGACAGTTTTGACGGTCACATAATCGAGTTAAGGCTAATGTTCTTCTAGACTGTCCACAGATACGCTTGCATGTTTTTCGAAAGTTTCGAATTCGGGAAAAATCCAACACTTGGAATTTTTCCAATACGGGAAAAAATGTGTTTCTAATATTCGTTCAAACATTTTAACACGTTCTAAAAAATCTGAAAATCTGAATGAAGTTAAAACTTTCCGATCGAATCACCAAAAACAATTTATCTCCAGAAAACTCAACACTTGAGTAAGTTTAAAATATCTCAGAGGCATGTACTATTACATACAGGTCTACTATAGAAAACACTGTTCCTAATTCCCCAAAACGGCCGCGGCACCGCTGCAAATAGCATGGTTATGCCGCGGTTCCGCGGCGCTTTAGTGAGATCATTAAAAAGATTTTATACCGTAATCCATAGAAAAACCTACTGAATTTTTTAAGAACTTTTAATTTGGAAAAATCCAATTTTCAAAAAATTTCCAGAGAGCGGTCCAAATTGGTGTTTCGTGGTTCGACCGGACTTTTAACATCGCCTACGCATCGCCTAAAGCTCTAGCCTGGCTCTGATACCACTGAAGGGTTAGCCTAGCACCTCATCTAGGTTTTGATAGCATCACATATGCCATAATCAAAATTTTAGAGGTGCTAAGTTAACTCGACAAGAATCGAAACTAGAAGTTTTAGGGATTCATACAAATAAGCATCACATGCAAATGTAAAACTATCACTAAGAGTAGAGATTACAACCTTTGTAGATCTCCCTCGGTGACTCCTTGGCACTATGAGAGTTTCGAACGGATCGATGGAAGCCTTCCTTGTCCACGATGATCCACCCGAAGTCCCTTTGCCCAAAGCTCCTTGCCTTACTTGTTTCGCAAACGAAGTAGAGCAAACACCCTACACAAATCGGCTAGATGTGTGTAGTATGATGATGTGGTTTATATTCAACAATTGAAACCCTTTCTTTTATCAACTTCACTCAAAAGAAAAATCAAGAGAGGAAGAAGATAATGGTGGCTAAGCTTGAGCTTTCTATCATATCACATATGATACTTGTTTTCACACCCTTGTTCACAATTTTCCCTTGTTGTTTCATTGTATGTTTCATATCACATATGAAGCCTTTTATAGTGATGAGAAGGAATAATCATCATTATTCCATTACCACTATAATTATGGGTGGAAATTCTTTTCATAAAGAATTAAGCATGGGTGGAAATTCTTTTCATTAAGTTAAATAAAGCTTACCCACTAAAGAATAAAGGAGCATGAGTGGGTTTTCTTTATATTAACTTAAAATGATAAATATAAATAAAAGCTTCAATATAAGTCTTGCATTGCCACCATTCTTGTATCATCAACCATGATACTATGTATGCATGTATGTGTCCATGCACATCATCATGTGCATACATGCATGCATACAAAAGGATTTAATTAAAGAATTAATCTAAATGTAATTTGTTAAATCAACACTTGATTTAGCAAACCGGTCATATCTCATACGACCCGACAAATAGAAAATGCCCGATTAATATATGTTATCACATAACCGTATTTAATCGGGTCCCGCGCATATCTAATATGCACACCACGTCTTTTTGCCTGAGCCAGGAAACTTCATTGTGGGACTCTAAGACTCGTCAATACGCCGGTAGTAGATGATGATCATATCAAACATCTACAAGCCGCAAGAGGTCAGCTAAACGTAACTGCCACCCGGGTATTGAAACGATCAGAAGAAAACCAGCGAAGCTGTAAAAACTCCCGTCGAGCCAACTGGCAACACTTACCGTACAGTCCGGTCTCTTCTTCAGATATGCTGCATATCGAGTCCAGGGATGGAATCGTCGACCCCAGTAACTCAATAAGTCATGCTGGTGTATGGCTCATAACAGATCGAGAAACTACTGATAACTCTTATCAGTAAATCTCAGCAGCCCTGGCCAGGGACTTCATGTTATAGCCAATCGAGCATAGCACAACATCAACCCCCAATATCGGGAGAGACGAAACCCCTCCTATCGCTCATTGCCTCCATGCTCCTCGAGACTGTAGCCAAAGACCACCTGTTTGCACGCCTCAGTAGAGCCGTGGTAGGGTGGAGATCAAAGTATAGTGGGAGGACACACAAGACTCTATGACGATCTCGGGTCTACAGACTAACCTGTACCAGTGTTCCTTGAGAACTGCTATCCGACGATAGATATAATACCATATAGGAGTTCTCGGCGAGTCCGTTCAGTGTATCCAATCTCCACTGAGCACCCGCATACAATCTTTGGTGTCTCCTCACCAGATGGATATGGGATCATCCATCGCCAATCATATGGGACAAGAATAGTATACGCTAGTCTACTCTGGAATATCGATGCCCTGTCTCGATACACCCTCGACTAGGAACAGTTCAAGGATATGCTTATAAACTACACGTGCTCCACTAGTATGATCCGCATCATAATCACAGTAGTCAAGCAAATATCCTTTGGGCTTTATCAACATGTGTAAATGATTAAATCTACATGTCCAGTTAAAGTAAACCAGACAGCATACTATCATGTTGAGCAAGAAAGTTATCTATCTCCATAGATTACATGTCCAAGTTTCCACTATCCATATAATGGCCTTTAGGGCATACATATTACTAACAGTTACGTTTAGTCGACCGCTTGCAGCTTGTGGGTGTTTGATATGATCATCACCTACTGCAGGCGTATTGACGATTCTTTAGAGTCATACACAGAGGTTTCCTGGCTCGGGAAAAACGGAGTAGCATATGTGATATGTGCGGGACCGAGAAAATACGTGTATGTGATACCGTACTAGATTCTCGCGATATGAGATAGCGGCCGGGTATATGTGATATAGCCGGGTCATCGGATCAAGTGTTGATTCGATGAACTGATACAGATTATATTAGTCGGTTATTTGTGAAATAGCCGGATTATCGGATCAAGTGTTGATCCGATAATTTAATGTATAATTATATATTTGATATATTAAATTACATTAACTAATATAAGCTCACTAAAAGATTCTTTTTCTCACTCGGATAATACATTGATATATATGTGATATATGTTAATTGTATTATTTTATTTTGTTACAATAAGTATTGTATATGTGATATATAATATTGTAACAAGTTAAGGTTACTAATGCAACATGATTAGTGGAGATTAAACATGGTTAAGATTTGATTTGGGTTAATTTTTCTAGAAGCTTCAAGAAGATTTTTGTTTTGTTTTTGCAAAGATATTTTGTTATGATATTTTTGTAGATATTTAGTTAACCCAACCCAACTCTTTAACTATGGTTCATTCTCTACATGGGTTAAGTTATCATACCTAACCCATGGTTGCATTTCTAACCTCACATGGATTCATTATTTATCACAAAAGAGTTAGCTTCTTCTTCTTCTTCCTTCTTGCATGAAAAGCTTTCTAGCTTTTTGAGAAGTGATGAAAATGAGTGAAATTAAGATAACAAATGAGAGCTAAAATCCTACTTCATCATCCTAATCTATCCTAGCCATTTAGATTAGGGTGTTCACTTCATATGTGAGTGAGAGCTTGTGTTAAAGAAACTTCAAGGTAAATCATCTTTGTTATCGAAGATCGGAAGTAAGCTTGCATCTTTCTTTTTGTGGAGCCTCTCTAGAGTCTGGGAACTTGATGATCGCAGCGAAGGGACTTCTACTCGGAGCTTATGAAGCGAAGGACCGGACTACAAAGGTTGTAATCCCAAACTCTTAGATGTGAAAGTGTTTAACATGCTTTGTTTCGCCTAATCTTTAGTTTAAAGATCTTGGTTAGGGTTGTTCGGCATGACTAAATTTTAAATCGGGCATGGTTGATTCCTTATAGAACCTTGTGAGAGTGCCTAGTAACCCTACACATGGGCTATTCATATATGATCTGATTATCAGTTGAGCCTATATGTTCTCTGTTCCTAAGTCAATCTTAGTCCCATATAAGGCTAATGATTCTTAGATCAAATCCATATATCCAATGAATTGATAGACCTCATTTATATGAGATCTGCATTCTAAGTTCAAAACCCTATATAAACAAACATAACACGATAAGAAGTGATGCATATAGAGAAGGTGAAAGTTGTTATAGCATTGCGATAACGTAACTAATTGCAGAGGCTTGCTCCTGCAAGGAAGAGCATCCCTACAATCAAAAAACCCTCACAAATGAGGGGGAATCTGGTAAGTCATGTTGTATCGGTCGTATCCATCCAAACCTCTAATATACGGTGCTATAAATTAACTTTGTATCTTCGAAGAGGTGGATGGATATATTCCAAATAGCATATGTCCCTGTATTCAGGACAGACATCCCCCGATGGCTCAGACCCATCTCCGACGGTAAAGAGATTCTGGCACGCCCGGTGGGACCTCTTTCTCTTTCCTCTCCACACTTCTTATGCTGTATTTCAAGAACAAAATCGAGGTTCGCTATATTTTTTGTTACCCTTGGAGTTTGAGATGCTAAAATTTGGTGTTTCACCTCCGTGCAGATTCAATGGCTTTCAACTGCACCACCTAAAACAGCAACAACTCTCAGACTAACTCTTTCCCATCTGGAGGAGTGGTCTACGGGCCAAATGCGGCCTCAATATTCTCCTTGCCGGCAGAGCAGGTCGCCCAAGCGACCACTGGGCTATTCTTTGAGACCATAATCCTATCCGCCAACTTCAACGCCTCAAAGCCCAAAGAAGAAATCCCACGAAAGTCGGTCTTCGATTAACTAAACACCGCGGCAACCCCCGCTGACACGGCTGCCATCTCTAAGGTTTTAGTCTTCAACGGGATAAAAGGAAGCTCAATAGGACCTACAAAGAAGCCTATAATCCCTGAGAAGGCTGTCCCGAAGCAACTGGTCATTCTCACTCCTACTCCACATGAAGCAAACAAGAGTGCTTCACCACCAAGGCAGTCGGCCTTCAACAGACTGACCAATCCTGCTCCAACTCAACTGAAGAGACACTGGATGAAAACTCCAGACAACATAGAGGGCATGTTGAGGAAGTCTCTAATGCTAAGGAGGCTCCCGCCGCAAGAAACGCTCGACGTCGTCATTGGCGCCGAGTAAGGCAAGCTGGGGGCAGTTCCCCTTCCGGACTGACTCCACCAGCTCCTGTGGTGGCTGTTGATGTTGTTGTTCCAACCAGGAACAGCTTCAAACCGTTTAGAAGGGTTCGCAAAAATTCTCCTACTGCGGTATTGAAGAAAATGCCACCCTACCCCTCCCCCCCCCCCCCCCGCAGAAGCTCCAATACAACCAGAGCCGGAGCATTTTTACCAGCAACTCTCTTTACAGATTCACAAAGTCTAGAGAAAAGTCCAGGACTCCGTTCTTGATGAAAATTATTCCCGTCGATCGAAGAAGTCTAAGGTTCGACAGGAGAATGATCATTCCTCTGCTATACAGTGGGGTACTTCTCGAAATGAGGTGCCTATCATAACGGTTCCTCCTATTACAACCTCTCACAAAAGACTGAGGCCGGAGAAATTTCTAGCGCTAGAGACAAAATCCAAAGGCGAGAGCTCCAAATGCCCCAAATTTGGAGGCATAACCATACACACAGTCTATATAACTGGCAGTAAGGAGGAGTGGCGAGCTTCCGTTAGTCATAAACTGCAAACTCGGTCACTGAAGAAAGCTCAGGAGCAATAAGAGAAGCTCCAAGATATGCTTGCCAAGATGGCAGTGCTTACCGGACCTAATGAAATTCCAGATAAAAAAATGGAAGAGCGCCAAGAACAAGAAACCGATACCGAGTTCTTACGACGGGTTCTTGAAAAGAAGGACAGGGAAGCGGCAAAGCAGGCTTCTAATATAAAGCAGATGGCTCTTCTATTTCAAGATATGGTTGGAATGATGATCCAACCAGAACCATCAGCTGAAGAACCACCTGTGATCATCAAAGACGACAAAGGGGAAACAAATCCTCCCCGGGCCGTATTAACGGCCAAGGAGGAAACAATCTCAAAGGAAGCATTGGAAAACTATATCGCCCAACATATCAAGGCTTATCAAGCTAATAAGGCTGCAAATCAGCTCGTCAAAACTGGTCGACTATATCCAGGTACGACCAAAAGAAATACCCACCGGGATATACGATCCCAAAGTTCTATATATACAAAAGAATGGGTAACCCCCATCAACATATCGCTCAATTCAAATCTCTATGTGGCAATACCGGAAGCGATGATAAGTTGCTGCTTCACCATTTCGTCGGAAGCCTATCAGATATGGCTTTCGAATGGTACTCGAAGCTCCAAAATGACTCTGTAAAGACCTTTTCTGAGATAGAGCTGCTATTCACTCAATGATTTGCTAACATGAGTGAGCGCACTCCAACTGCGCTGATCAATTCCAGGGTCAAGCTAGAGAAACATGGGTCCAATGCGCGATCTGATAGCGAAACTTGTGGTCCTAATACGAACAACGCATTGAGTCCACAGCTGTGGAGATGCTCATTAGGACTATTGATCCTAAATCGATCGTATCCCAATTTATGACCTTTTTCAAGCCCACCACATTGCAGATGTTGATTGATAAACCGGCCCAGATGGATCAGATGGGCTATGGTCCTTCCTCTTCCGGTAAGGATCCCTGAAATAATAAGGTCAAGAGAAAAGCAGCCTTTGTTGCCAATAAACAGCAACAGCCGAGTAGTCCGAAAGCAGCTGCCTGCCAAAACAACAGCCGTACATGTCCGAGCTTAGAAGAAAGGATGGGACGTGCATACTCATTCCCTCACGATAAGAAGAGAAGATTGTTCGGGCTGGCTATGAGGAACAATCTGATAACATTGCTTGAACCGCGGTGACCAGCACAAGCTGGTGATGTCAATAACCTTAGCTACTACCCCTATCATGGATAGTAAGCCACCCAATTGAAGACTGCTACGTCTTCAAAAACTGGGTAGGGGACCAATACCGGCAGGGCAAATTTTCACTATCGGGAAATTGGAGGGTAGACCCCAAAAGCACGTTCCCAAGAAAGTGGATACATAGACGGCATCCCGCTCACTCGTGGAAGAAGCTCCATGGGAGGTATTCCTTTCGGCAAAAACCAAAAGAATGCTGAAAGATCTACAAACATCCCGGTGATCAAGTGGAAAAGCCCGCTTGAGCCCGAGATTATAGAAGGGATGCTGAAACCGTGTCTCGCATCAAAATTCGCTGACAATGGGAAAAGTCCCCAAGTCAAGCCTTCAAAGTCTTCTAAGAGAAAGAAGAAGAAACCCGTGCAGCCTGATGAGAATGTCCACAGACGCACAGACCTCCAGAAGTATATAGACGTGCTGGAAGATTACAACCAGAAAGCGCAAACTCCGGTCATGCTCGAAGAATTCCTCAAGCATATTCTTGAGGATAAGGATAGCGACGATGATGAGGAAAATGACTCATCGGAGGAAATGAAAGAACGCATAGCAAGCTGCCATATAGTCTCCCATTCATCCTTATATGATGAAGAAACCCCGCCAGCGTCGGAAAGCGACATGGAGAAACTGAAAGCATAATCGGCATCAAAAATCCCGAAACTGCTAGAGAAATACCCAATTGAAAAGTAGCTGAAAGAAGCCTTTCAAAAGAGTAAAGATTATTGGGAATACGAGATAGCCATTTATGAAAAGGCTAAACAACAGCGTTTGAACAAAGAAGCTGCGGTGAGGATGAGTCATAAAGCACTTCGACCAAACCAAAACATGTCTGCAAATAATAAGAGCAGGAACAAAACCAAGAAAAGGTTTTCCAAGGCCCTATCCATGGGGATGAAGCTACCGTCCCTCATGATGTACACTCCTAAGGTTCCATACTTCAATGGTGGAGAAAGACACCAAAAATACTGCTCGTATCACTGAAGGATCGCCCATCCCATCGAGGAATGCAATGCCTTCAAGAAGTGGTGGCAAGGATATGTTGCCCATAAAAACACTTCAAGAAGGAGAAGCGCGAGGCTCATGCTCGTCGATATGAAAGTAGCGAGATGGTAGCACACAAAGAAATAATTGGCAACTGTCATATGATTGGTACCGGTTCAAAAGGGAAAAAATCTCAGGTTCTCACGTTCGGGAGTGATTCTGAGGATAAAATGCCCCTTAACCCTCTCTTTGAAAGCTCCACCTTAGAAAAATAAGATGAGGAAAAGGATTGTGAGAACATACAGTTGCGCAATCGCACTCTGCTTGAAAAGAATCTCAGACCCGCAAATAAGGGTTCGAATAAAAAAGATAAAGGGAAAGGGAAAATGCCCGAAGAGATCACCCTTGATGAAGAGGTGTCCAAAGAGCTCGCCGTAAAGGACCTACCTAAGAAAACCAAGATGGACTATAATATCCTTGTGCATTTTAGGAAGATACCCTCATAGTTGAGCATATTGGATGCCCTTCTATTATCCAAAGTGGCACGGGACTCCTTGATCAAAGCCTTACAAGAACCTGATCAGTTCCAAACTTTCCTCGCGAAATAGAAAATGAATGATGAACTAGCAGAGGTCCACACGGCCGACATTACATTCATCGAGGAAGATCTACTTCTTGGTACATGCGAGCACAATCAACTGCTTTATGTTACCGGGTACTGCCATGACATCAAGATAGGGCCTTGGAAAACCTTTTCTCGACTGTATGATCCTCCGCTGTATGATCCTCCGTCAACCTCCTCAACGTGAGAGTGCAAAAGGAGATATGTATGAATGTTCAGCATCTTGCTCGAGACAAAATTACTATCTCGGGGTTCGACTCACATTCGTCACGGATGCTTGGGTCCATAATATTGACGCTCCTCTTCAGGCAGCTCATCGCTGACAACAAATTCTATGGCATTGACGTCAAGACCTGTTTTAATGCTCTACTCGGCAGGCCTTGGCTACATGATTACAATGGCATCCTTTCTACACAACATCATTATATGAAGTATTTCAATGATGGTTTGGAATACACCGTCATGGGAGAACTCGATACTTTCTTGGTAAATGAGGTGCGAAAGCATGAAGATGCAAAATAATTTCAGCCGGATTTCGAGGATACTAAAAGGTGCCACAACCCGGAAAATAAGCAAAAATCCATGGCCACCATCCCGATCTTCGGAAGTGATACTTAAAAAGATGAACAAATAGTCTACTCGGGACAACCTGGGAGAACAATAAATCTGGACCATTGGCCCCTATCCTGGTCTTTGGCAACGACTCCGAAAACGAAACTAGTACGGTGTTCTCCATTCGTCCATTGATGCGGACTCTCACCAAAACAGACCGGAGTCTACATATTATGATTGCTCTGCCTCGACACTACAGGGAACTTGACGCGCTTAATACTTATAGCGTATAAGAGCTGGAAACTTTCTACGTGCCTCCAAGGCAAAGAAGTGAAAAGGAGATTCTCTTCTATAAATCTATGGAGACCAAGATGGAAAAAAAATCTGGCATGGGGATGATCTGACTTTTAAAAAGTTTCAACCCATCCGTATACCAAAATATTATGCGAAGGGATTAAAGGAGCTATTCAAAAGCCAAGGTGTGCTTCTCAAACAAACTGCTCGGCAAGCTCAATTCTATAAAAGGATTATGGATAACCCCGGTCCTTAATGAAAGAAGCCCAACATGAAGATAGAAACAACTGGACTAGGATATGTTCAATCCAAAAAACGGGAGAAAATATACAGCTGCCACACCATAAACAGTTCGAATGAAGAAGAAGATGTTTCTTCCAGTAGCTATGTCACCGAACGAGAGAAAAATCTTTCTCGAAGAACTCTAAGTCCATCACTCGAAGAGCAAATTGACAGGATAATAAAGAAAACTTGTCAAGAGAGCCGAGAAAACCACAGTCGTGAAATGGCCATATAAGAAAAGGCCAAAGCGCGGCATCTCGGTGAACAATTAGTGGAAGAAGTGGGTCATAATTCTCATCATCCACAACTCCCTGTGTACTCTAGAAAAAAGGGAAAATCATGAAGCGGAGACAAGAATAAGGTAGTGATCGCAAGCAACGTTCAAGGACAACAAAGCATGTCCAAGACGCCTTTTAATCGAGTAAAGTTCGGTTGGAGTCCGTCCCTTATAAATAAGATGGGTCGGAGGTTTTCTTTCCCTCGAGATAAGACGGGGAAGATATTCGGCCTTGTCATAAAATACCAGATGATGACACTTATGGAGTCTCGGCGCCCTGGACAGATAAATAAAGTCAATTATCCGGATTATTGCTCCTATCACCGAGCAATAGGTCACCCACTCGAAGACTGTTTCACGTTCAAAAATTGGATGGAAGACCGATATCAGTAAGGAAGGTTCGTGTTGTCCAATAGATGGAGGATAAGTCTGTCGCAAAAGCATGAGCCGAAGAAGACCTATACCTTCAGGATAAGAGGGGCTCGACCGCAAAAATGGAAGCGGACTCATACCTGTCATATGGTAACTCTCTCAAAAGAGGGAGAGGATGAGAACGTGATTGGCCTTTTCGGATGCTTCACAAATGAAGAAGATGACGAGGAGATTTCATAATTTCCACCAGCACCAAAAGAGCTGGAGGATGGGATAAATACCACGGCAGACAACCTAAACAAAATAGTCTTGGGAACGGAGAATGATCCGAGACCGACGTTTTTCAGTGAGCTACTATCCGAAAAATAAGTAGCCACATTAAAAGATGTTCTTATGCAGTACAAAGATTCCTTCACTTGGAACTACTCCAAAATTCCGAGTTTAGATCCAGCGGTAGCAATATACAAGCTGGCCATATCACCCGGAATAAAGCCGATCAAGCAGGTGCCAAGAAGGATGCGACTTAAACTTGAAATGAGTATCAACACTAAAGTCAAGAAATTGATCAACTCCGGCTTCATCCAGGAGATCCAATATTCCGACTGGATCACTAATATCGTTCCGGTGTTGGAAAAAAAATAGGACAGTTTAGATCTGCGTGAACTTTCGGGACCTCAACAAGGTATGCCCGAAAGATGACTTCCCATTTCCCGTTACCGAGCTAATGATTGATAACACATCCACCCATGAAGTTTTCTCCATTATGGATAGATCTTCAGGACATAACCAGATAAAGATGGATCCTAAAGACCGGAAGCATACCGTCTTTCGGTCACCGTTGGGTGTATTTTGCTACAAGGTAATGCCTTTCGATTTGAAGAACGCCGGAGCCATGTACCAAAGGGCCATAATGAAGATATTCGATGACCACATACACAATATCGTTGAATGCTATATCGACTACCTTATGATCAAAAGAAAATCTCATGTGTAGATAGACGCTCGGGCTCACGCCACAAATTAGCATCTATGAGGAATACAAAACAAAAAATTTCGAAACTTGAGCGCGAACTACTACAACCTAGAATCAAATCCAAATACTAAACTAGAAACTAAATAAGAAGGAGTTAACTACTAGGTTTGTGAGTAGACTCTATATAGTCGTGTCCTTCATTTTCTTTCCACTTCATAAGCTTTTTAGGTCGTCGGGAATGATCTTGGGAGTCGATCTTCCTTGCCGAAAATGATCCACCTCGAAAGAACACAAGCTAAGGCTCTATCTTGACAAGTGAAGCAACTAATGATCAAAACTTGTTTGGAATTGATCACTAGATTGATGTAGTGGCTAATCTCTAAAGTTTCTCTCATAATCCTTTCATCTTTCTCATCTTAGAAAATCCAAGAGAGGAGGAAGAAGCTTTGGGTGTGTGTTTTTCACGAATGGCAACTCTAGAATAAAATCCTTCATCATCTCTTTTCTCTCTCTCTCTCTCTCTTTTCCTTTTAATTTATGAAAGAGTGGGTTGTGACTCACCATGGTGAGTCACAGGCCCACACCATTCATAAATGCTCAAGAAGAGAGGAGAAGAAATGGAGAGGTCGTCTCATTGTATACATATACATATGTATATGTATATATCTAAATATATACAAATACACTAATACAAATATATGCTACAAATATATACACCCGTATTCGTATCAAAATATGAATACCGTATTTATATAAGATACGAATACCCGCATTCGTATAAGATACGAATACCCGTATTTGTATCAAGACAGAAATACGGGTTTTTATACAAATACCCATATTCGTATAAATACCGTATTCTGTCAAAATACGAATACCGAAAAGAGATATTAAAAGAGATATACAATACTAGCTCACATTTAATCCAAAATGTGATAACCTGGCTATATTTCAAATTAGCTAGTATTAACAAACTGTCCGATTAAAAGCACGTGTATAAAAACACTTGTTTTAATCGAACCTGAGTACGTATCAAAATACATACACTACATCATTTCGCTCGAGCTGGGAAACCCTCTGTGTGGGATTCTAAATACTCGACAATACGCTGGCAGTGGGCTTAACCACAAATACGTCAACAGCACTAGTTGTACGTAACGGCTACCCAGGTATTGAATGAAAGAAAGGCCGACAAGCAAACTTGTTTATATCCCTACTGAGCATGAAAGCGAAAGTTTTTGTACAGTATGTTCTATTCATCTAAGAGTATCGTATATCGGGTCTAGGGGGTAGATAAAATCAGACCCCTAATAACACGATAAGTCGTGTCAATGTGAAGCCCATCAACCACTGAGAAACTACTAATCCAAATCAGTAATTCTCATCAACCTTGGCGAAGAATTTTTGGTGATGGCCACTCGTGCACAACGCAACATCTAACCCCAATACCAGAAGAGACGAATCCCCGACGATCTACTCACTACTTCCATATGGCTTGAGACTGTACCCAACTAAAACCTGTTTGTACGACTCAGTAGAGCCGTGGTAGGGTAATAATCAAAGCACAGTAGGAACTCACACGAGACAAATGATGATCTTAGATCGACAGACTAACATATACTCATGTCACCAGAAAACTGCTACCTAACACTAGGTATAATACCATCTAGCATGTTCCCAACGATTCCGTTCAGTGTAACTCATAACCCAATAAGTATATGTATGCTATCTTTGGTGACTAACTAAAACCAGTGGCTGTGAGACTGGCAATTGCCCCTCTTCGGGGTCAAGAAACATATATACTTGTCTACTCTGGAATATCGATACCCAATCTCGATATTCCCATGGCTAGGGAAATTTAAGGATTTTCTTGTAAACTACACAGTTCTCACAAGTGTGATCACTACAGTAACCATGGTTGTCAAGCATGAATCCTAAGAGCTCTATCAACATGTAATAGTGATCTGTAATACCACACAATATATGTACATATGATAGAAATGAACAAGATAGCATACTATCATCTTGAGTAAGACTGTTCTACCCATATAGGTCCTCCTTCAATCATCATAATCGCATGCCTGCGATTATAATAATTGCATTAAGGACACTATAGCCAATAATCTCTCACTTGCACTTAAGGCTAATTATTGCGGTGTCGCATACTCGCAGCCCGTGTGATACTGAACACCCAACTTCTCTACTAATCAGTCTCACAAATCATGTTTGCGAAACATTCGTGTTCGAGAAATAACCTTAGTGAGTGGATCTGCTCCAATGCTTCTATCTTTATCTCTCTATATCTCAATTTCACAGAGAAATACTATCTTCCGAAATGAGCGATACCTGTCTTAGAACTTATCCGGATATCTGATGGGACCAAATTCATAAATGAAATTCAAATCCAACAAACTTCTTAGACTGTATTTTCCACTGAGTTTAATCAGTATCATACGCCATACCATCCTCAGTATCCGCTTGGACCCTGTGTCTAACATACTGCCCCACAAAAGAAGGTAAACTTTAACTCTGACAGTCACCTTATCATCTAGGTCATCTTAGAAGCCTGAAATGATAACCGCCTCCTTAAGGAGGCTGCCGTTACCATATACCAAGAACATTCTCTCATGTTCATAACTGCTCCTCTATGTTTCTCCAGGATTGGATTAATATATGTTTATTGCAGCTAGTGCAAAAGTAATATCTGATGTGATATTTGATATCTCATGATTGATTCAATTGCATAAGCAAGTGATATGTCAATTATGCAAATCCCTCTCCTCATCAGTCCAGAAGACATCACTTCAGAGAGGGGAAACTCCATCACCTGCAGGGACACCACTATGCCAGGAGTTATCCATTCTAAAATCCTTTAGAATGGTATCCAAATACCCAAATTATGATACTTCCCAAATCTAGATCTAAAACCATAGATCTGCTCATCAGAATATCTGATATTTTATCCAATTTCTTTATGAATAAATATCTGTGACAACCACAGTTTAACCGATCGTAGTATAAAAACAACATTTCCTATTAGGAGTATGCCATCCAACAAGCCAGGATAGTACTCCCTACTCAACCTTCTTATCAGGTCCATCTGTCATTCTTGATGAAGTCAAACACTATGAGTATCACATTAAGAATAGATGAACCATCTCCACTATACTTGATTTAGTCTATAAATAAACATAAACTACTGGCCCACCACGCTTCCGTTGCTCCCACTAACTACAACAACCCACTGAAAGACTCTACTGAGACAAAAAGATGGGTTGTCAAGAATGTAGGGGAGGTAGGATGGGCAGTTGGTCCTCTGGCAGAGTCATATACACGTGCACTTCTAAATTTAAATTTATAATGACGGTATAGTCATCCAACTGCCAGATCTCACAATCTAGGACAGCAGTAGTAATAAGCTTGGGTCATCAAAACCTCCTTATCACCGTCTTTGAGGAGACCGAAGTACCTCTCGGGTGACTGTGGTTACCTACTAAATCTGCAAAGTAGCTAATGGATTGTCGAATCCAATTGAATTTTTAGGTTCTACTAAATTTTTAGTAATCGTTTATAGTTCTCGAATCAATTCAAGTTCTACCATACTCCCACTAATGTTTTTCTGAAAAGAAATCATTTTACTAAAAGGTAGCGAGTCAAGAACAATATAACTATTGATCCTGCAGATGGTAAAATGTTAACCCTCGTCTAAACCTGGAAAAACTCACAAACTACCATTACTAAAAACATGCCTTGAGTTTATCCGGATTCTGGTTTTAAACATAAACCGGACAACTCTATATACCATAACATCGTTAAGATATGAATCCATTCTATATCCAATATAGAAACAAAGGCACTAATTTAATTTAAACCAGATTCAAATATTATGCAGTTGTTTCCAGTGCACAGCCAAAGAGTAAAAGGTCATACAACATTACTCATCAAGGAGTGCACCCACGGTTCAGTAACCTAAGAGAGAAGCAAGTTCTCAAAATTATTACGATGGAATACCTAGTATAAGTATCTTCATCTTCAATTACATCGAAGAATCTTGATACTTACAACGCATGGCTCTCTACTTTATTCGTATACCTATAACTTCTTAAATTTGGACCTTACACTTCAACGAAAAGCGTGTCTAAAATCAGAGAAGTCATAAGTAAACGGAATATAGCACGAGTACCAACTCCTTGTCCTAATGGACATCGGACAATATACAATATTTTGTATAAGTCCTCTGAGTCTAATGACTCAAACCTTGTGTATCATAGGTTGAAAATTGTATTATGTTTAAGAAGAATTACACCGTTATTGAATACACCTTACCTAATCATCAGCTGATAAAGGTAAATGTTATAAATATAATTTCAAAAGATTATATCTCACTTTATAAAATAAATATAAAGATATATCAGTTTGAAATTAGTGCATAACAATGGATATTCAAAATCAAATATTTATCGTTAGGCAAAACCCAGGTGATTCCTCAAATATCACCAATTACAAAGAATTCTGATTTTTGAGGATCTAATCATCCAATTCCTAATATTCTACTCCCACTCACTATATGTAACGCTATACAGATGTGAGAATCAAGTCCTGTAAATATATACTCCGGAGTCGGAATTTAATTGGGAAAGCGGTTTTCAATTAATATCGCACAGTATAACTGAAACATGAAAATGTTTCAAGGAGTGGCCGGTTATTCCTAGTAATGCCTCTTCCAATATCTGGCTCAGGATATTAGTTACAATTTCCATTGCCCTTACTCCAATCCTTTTATTTATCTTTACTTCTTATCTTCTGTATACCATGTTTAGGCTAATTGGTTTTCTTCATTCCCTACCTTTCGACACCTGCTTAAGGATTGGAAAAAGACTATCTAATAAGTGTAATAGGTTTACTCTCCTAATACTAGGAGCTCCCGCAATCTGAGAGAATGTAAAGAGAAAAGACAACCGAATAATCCTATTCTATTTCCCCAGAACCGGAATCCATTCTCAAACTGAAATAAATTTCTATGAGTTCGTATGTAACTATACATGATGGTTATATCCATTCTATGTAGATCTTCATAGTGATACGGAATGTTCTGGAGAAAATAAAGGGTAAAGTAGGAATGTCATGGATATATGTGACTTTTTCGTGAATCATGACAAAACAAAGCCGGGTTTGTAAAAAGGTTTCGGTCAACTTGGTTTACAAATTTTAGTTTAAGGCGGGTCATGGTCGCTACCAAAGAGAGAGAGAAGAAACACTTAGCATGCACTCTAACCTAAATTAGATTGGTTAATCACTTTATCTAATCTGGATGGCTTCCACTGTTTCCTTGAATTATTCTTCAAACTAAAAAAGGAGAACTAGTTGAGATCATTTACACCTAACAAGTTTTCTAACCGTTCAGCCAGAACAGTGTTGGTACTCTGAGAAAAGTGTTAATGAGGTTATGCCTCTGCGGAAACGGACCAAATTAAATAACCTCGTTTCCACAGAGGCGTAACCTCATTAACACTTTCTAGACACCTAATATGTTAGCTAATTGTAAAGTGAAAATCTCCTGAAGAGTAATACTTACTCACAGTGAGAATCGGGACCCAACAATCATTGCGTGATAATTTAATAGAAGACACTCAAGTCACCATACTCCAGAAGGTATGCGCTTGTCTGGCAAGTTTCCTTTATGTTTGAAACTCCCAATGTGGATTTTTACCCCAAGCATCTTATGACCTTGATGAAGGCCAAAATATCATAAGTCGCAAGTCAAGTTCAACCCGTCATTGTCCTGCTAGATCCACTCGTACTAACCCTTGATGAAGGTAAAAATAGTTGTACGACTTTCCTAAATTAATGCATCTCTATACGGAAAAAAAGTAACCCATAGCCACCATACATTATGCCTTGACGAAGGACAAGATACATAACATGAATACTAGGCGCTACCCGTCTAAAACGACGGAGGGTTACGGCTGGTTTTTGGCGAAAACCTTTAACGTAATGAACTTGATATCGTTGAAGGAACTCAAGAGGCTTTGAAAAGGAGTGGTTTAGGCATGCTTTTAAAACTAGTAACATAAACTTTTGCTTAAGAGTGAACTCCCCATGAAGGGATCAAGGCTCTTTCCTCATAGAATGAGGCGCAGGATATTCCTAACCGAATAGCTCTATACAAAGCAAAAGAATATAACTATGGTTTTGAAGAAAACCGAGTAGTTTTAAAAATTGGTTCCGACAATATCAATTAGGTTTGTTTTACTTGCATTAAACATATAATGCGATCCCATCAATTAATAATATCACACCAAAAGAAACAAAAATAAGCACGTACATATATGTCATCCGCATTCGCCACAGAGTCCCGGGTCTTTACGTTAAGGTTACTTAACTTACGGCAGGGCAGGAATAGGACTAGTGTGGATGAAAAACATGTATAGCGTCTACTAGATATATATATATATATATATATAAATATATACAACACCATTCGTCTCAGGCATGATAATATATCGCAAACACAGAATAACGGCAGAAGCAAACACTATGAAATACAAAGTATACTAGGAATTCAGTGTTTCATTTAAGCCATGGATGAAACACGGATTCCATGGTCGTGTGAATAGCCAAACCCTAGTCCCTAGACCCCTACGAGTGCGGCAAGTAGTCCCGTCAATTCTAAAACAGGATGACCCGTTATCAACTCCATGAGATAACCATCTGTTACTTCCTATAACCCGGCTAATTGAGCACTCCTCCTGGGTCTATCCTATATACAAGAGATGAAAAAAATATAATACATAGGCGACATAAGCTCAACTCAGAAGTGCCCCTAAAAAGAATATACATCAAGCAGTGAAGGCAGTCCACAAGTCGGATGCTCGCCCCGCATTATGAATATACAGATGTAAATATAAAACTCTCATCTCATAAAAAACCTCGGGTATTCACGACGACAACCGCAACTATTTTAATCCAAATAAGCATCAGAGAACTAATAAGTATTTGCAACACCGTCTAATCAATCTATAGCAATTAGACGACCTTTACAAATACAAAGATATAATTGATGCAAATATTTTGAGTTTAAAACTTTCCATTTTGCCTGAATACAAAGATAACAGTACGTGAAATCTGGAGCAAAAAGACGTATACCAAAAATACCAAAACCCAAAGTAAAAGACATTACATGAAGTTCAAGGAAAACTGAACAATTTGGGCCACAAATCTCGGATAAATGTCGACCAAACCATGTCAATTTGGGCTCGTCTTCATGGTGTGTCCAAGTTTCTTTATCCACAATCCAATGGCATATGCAAAATATTTTTCAGAAAATTGAGTTTTCGGATTTCGAAATACAGAAAAATTTAAACTTGAAACGTAAACATCGTCTAAACTAGTTTAAGTGTTTGGGTAGCTTTGATACCATGTAGGTAGACGCTCATGCTCGCACCGTAAACTAGCGGCTATGTGGAATACAAAACGAAAATTTTCGAAACTTGAGCATAAACTACTACAACCTAGAATCGAATCTTAACACTAAACTAGGAAATAACTAGAAGGAGTTAACTACTATATTTGTGATTACAACCTTTGTAGTCATGTCCTTCATCTTCATCTTCTTTCTACATCATAAACTCACACCTTTGTAGTCATGTCCTTCATCTTCTTTCTATATTTGTGATTACAACCTAAAATCTACGTTAGGAACGAGCTTGAGAGTCGGTCTTTCTTACCGAAAATGATCCACCTCGAAGGAACAAAAGCTAAGGCTCTAGCTTCACAAATGAAGTAACTAGTGATCAAAACTAGCTAGAAATTGATCACTAAATTGATGTAGTGACTAATCTCTAAATTTTCTCCTATAATCCTTTCATCTTTCTCATCTTAGAAAATTCAAGAGAGGAGAAGGAAGAAGCTTTGGGTGTGTGTTTTTCAAGTATGGAACTCTACAATAAAAATCCTCCATCATCTCTTTTTTCTTTCTCTCTTTTCTTTTTAATTTATGAATGAGTGGGTTGTGACTTACCATGGTGAGTCACAAACTCACACCATTCAAAAATGTTCAAAAAGAGAGGAGAAGAAAAGAAGAGGCCAATTCATTATACACATTTACATATGTATATGTGTATATCTAAATATATACAAATCCACTAATACAAGTATATGCTACAAATACATACACCTGTATTCGTATCAAAATACGAATAATGTATTCGTATCAAAATACGAATACCCGTATTTGTACTAAGATATAAAATACTCGTATTTATATCAAGACACAAATACATGTATTTATATAAATACCTATATTCGTATAAATACTGTATTTTGTCAAAATATGAATACCGAAAACGAGATACTAAAAAGATATATAATACTAGCTCACATTTAATCCAAAATATGATAACCTGGCTATATTTCAAACCGGCTAGTATTAACAAACTGTCTGATTAAAACCACGTGTATAAAAATACGTGTTTTAATCGAACCTGAGCACGTATCAAAATACATACACTATATCGTTTCGCCCGAGCTGGAAACCATCTGTGTTGGACTCTAAAGACTCGACAATACGCTGGCAATGGGTTTAACCACAAGCACGTCAGCGGCACTAGCTGTACGTAACGGCTGCCCAGGTATTGAATGAAAGGAAGGCCGACAAGCAACTTGTCTGTATCCCTACTGATCCTAAAAGCGACAGTCTCCGTACAGTCTGGTATGTTCATCTAAGAGTATCGTATATCGGGTATAAGGTGTGGATAAAATCAGACCCTAATAACACGATAAGTCAAGTCAGTATGAACCCCATCACCCACTGAGAAACTACCGATCCAAATCAGTAGTTCTCTTCCACCTTGGCTAAAGATTTCTGGTGATGGCCACCCGTGTACAGTGCGACATCTACCCCCAATACCGGGAGAGACGAATACCCGACGATCCACTCACTGCCTCCATGTGGCTCGGTACTGTACCCAACTAAAACCTGTTTGCATGACTCAGTAGAGCCATGGTATGGTAATAATCAAAGCGCTGTGGGAACTCATACAAGACAAATGATGATCTCATATCGACAGACTAACCTATACTCATGATACCAAAAAAAACTACTACCTGACACTAGGTATAATACCATCTAGCATGTTCCCGGCGAGTCCATCCAGTATAACTCATTACCCAATGAGCACATGTATACTATCTTTGGTGACTAACTAACACCAATGGCTGTGAGACCGACCATTGCCCCTCTTCGGGGTCAAGAAATGTATACACTAGTCTAATCTAGAATATCAATGCCCAGTCTCGATATTCCCACGACTAGGGACATTTAAGGATTTGCTTATAGGCTACCCAGTTCTCATAAGTATGTTCGCCACAATAACCCTGGTAGCCAAGCATGAATCCTAAGGTCTCTAACAATATGTAATAGTGATCCATAATACCACACAATACGTGTACATGATGATAGAGATGAACTAGATAGCATACTATCATCTCGAATAAGACTGTTCTGCCCGTATAGGTCCTCCTTCAATCATCATAATCGTTGTTCACCGTCGGAAGATAGGGACCAAGACGTTGGGACGTCTGGCCTGAATTCTAGGGGCAAATGCTATTTGGATTTATCCGTCCACCTCTCCGAATATACCAAGTTGATTTATGACATCATATATCGAAGGTTTGGACAGACGCGACCGTTGTAGCAGACTTCATCAAATTCCCCCTCCTTTTATGAGGGGTTTTTGATTATAGGGATGCTCTTCGCTGCAGGCGCAAGCCCATGCAATTAATTATATTACCGCATTGCGATAACCACTTTCTCCTACTCCAAAAGTTCTCTTCATATCGTGTGTGTTTTTGTTTGTTTTGGTTGCACGTAGATTGTATATGGAGACTAGTTTGTGTCGTCGCCCGTAGGGCGCGGATTAGTCCAAATCCGTATATTTTAGATTTGAGTTTGGGTCAAGGATTTGCTTGACGGGTTTTTTTGAACTTAGGTTGTATGTTCCTTTGGTTCAAAAAAATTTGTTTTTATTTAAGAATCGTTAATCTAGTTTGAGATTAAGATCAACTTAAATGTGTGAGAATTTTGGCTCAATTTATTTTTAACTAAAGATACGTTAGTCTAATTTGAGACTAAGATCAACTTAGCAATATTTTACGGATCATTTTTATTTAAGATCCAAACAACAGAGCATTTTAGGCTTGGCTATAAGAAATTTTTATAGACTTAGGCAATTTGGGCTTAGTCTACTCAGTTTTTTTTTGTTCAGAAGTGCTAAGCACTTATTTGGGCTCTGTTGCTTCAAACCCCTTTTTTTTATGCAAAAGTGCTAAGCACTTGTTTGACACTCTGACACTCGCATGGGTGTCATGTGAAGCATTTAATTATGGGCACCGTCCAACGAGCGCTGAGCACTCAGCCATTTTGGTTATTTATGGAGTTTAAGCTCTTTTCTCTATTCTTTTTTTAGTAACGCCCACGTGAGGAACACGTGAGGCACCGGGTCCTGCCCAATCAGTGCTGAGCACTCATCTATTTTGGCTATATATGGGGTGCTAAGCACTCATATTATTTTTGGGGCGTCTATGTGAGGAGCACGTAAGACGCTGGGCGCTATCCAATCGATGCTAAGCACTCAGCCAATTTAGCTATTTATGGACCGTTAAGCACTCTTATTATTGGTGGCGCCTTCGTGAGGAGCACGTGCGGCGCTGCCCAATTGGTGCTGAGCAATCAACCGTTTTGGCTGTATGCGAAGTGCTAAGCACTCTTTATATGGCGCCCACGTGTGTTTCACATGAGGCGCTGGCCTTCTATTTTGGGCGCCCACGTGTCTTTCACGTGAGACGCTAGGCGCTGTTAAAGAGGGGCATCCATGTAGGAAGCACGTGAGGCTCTAGTTTCTCTGTTAATGTTTTCGGAGAGGATTTTAGGCTAAGTTTTCAATTTGAAGGAACTAAGTTCCTGGAGCATCATGGACTCCGTTTAAAATTTGTTCTTCCCTGAATATTTAATTCTCAAGAACAAGATCTTCCCGATGAGAATTAAACTCTTAACTTATAGGAGATTTGCCTTGTGGATCTCAGATCCAGAGAAAGAACTAAGTTCTTCTAAAAGGGTTAAACCCTTAGATGTGATAGAGATATTTTGATCTCTTTTCTTTACCTAGGGTTTTGAGGAGGAAAGTCTTTTTCTTTCTTGAGAATTGAATTCTCTGTTGTTTTTGAAAGCTTTCTGTATTTTTCAAAAGCTTATGGGGGGTTCCCTGTATCTCCGTCTCTCTCTCTGTCTTTGTGAGACTTGAAGTCTCGGGTCCATTATATAGTGAAGGAAAGTTGTTAATTGGTTTTCAGAAAATCTCTTATTGAGATATTCCAATTGATTTAATTGGTCTCAAAATTGATTTGGGGAATTTTACCCACCATTGGATATTTTGATCCAAGGACTCCTGTTTTACAGAATATGATTTTGTCGTTTTTAACGAGATTGGGTAAATATTTTCCCCTATACATAATTTATTCTGTAAAATGGTTATTTTTAATCACCATTGGATTTTTTAATCCAATGGTTCTCTGTTTTACAGAGAGCAATCTTTTTTGTTTAGAAAAATTGAGAGAATATATTCCAAAATAGAATTTTATTTTATCATTGGATCTTTGATCCAACCGAGAGTATCTTTCTTATTTTAGAAAGATTTGGGAGATGTTTTCTCCCAATAGAATTTAATTCCATATTTTGATGATTTATCATCTTCATTGGATTTTTGATCCAACGGTTCTGTTTAACAGAGAATATCCAAAAATTTTGTTAGGGAAATGTAAAATTTAATTCTATTGATATGAACTTGGGCACTAGCGCTCACATGTTATGCACATGGGCACCACTTAAGAATTTAATTCTTATGATAGGTATTTATGTACTTTGCACATTGGCGCCCGCGTGAGGAGTACGTGCAGCGCCATCTAAGAGTTTAACTCTTATGTAATGAATTCTTCTGTGCTTTGCACATTAGCACGCATGTGAGGAGCACGTGAGGCTCCACCATAGGATTTAATATTATAAGATTGGCTCTTGCCCCCTTGTGGAAAGCACGTGAGGCACTGCCTCATTAAATCCAACAGAGCTTTGCTCTTTTATTAGGTTTAAATATTGGGAAAACAAATGCCCCCCACCGTTGTGCTCACGCGGCTCACACGTGAGTGCAACGATGTCTCCTTTTCCACCATTCGATCTCCTGGTGAGTTGAACCGTCCCTTCATGTCTTATAAATAGGGCCTTTGGCCCTTGAGATTACTATCATTCTATCATCTTCTTGAGTCTTCTTCATGCTTAAGAATTTAATTCTCTCCTCAGAGCTTATATCTCTGTTCCCAGAACTTTCTCAGAGTTAAAATCTGTCAAAAATTGGTAAGAATTATGACCATGATTTAATTCTTAAAGAAATTATTAAAAGAGTCTCTTCTCATTTTGGGTTTTTAACCCATTAACAAAGTTTTACTCTTCTCATGGAACGATCTCTTAAAAATCTTTAAAAAACATTTATTGGGGTAGACCTTGGGTCTTAGAGATCTTAGGATTTTACCCTGTTAGTGACTTTGATCTTTGAAGGTTGTTTGGAACTTAATTCCATTTCCTGTGCGAATTTCTGGGATTTTATCCCATTATTAGAGGAATTTAATTCTGGGTTGTTCTACAGAGCTTAGCTCTGAGAAAATTTCTTTTAAAAATTCTTTTGGGAATTTAATTCCCTTTTCTTATTTTCTTTTTAGGGTTCTTCTTGCATATTCGAATCTGCTGTAGAACTCGTTTTTCGAGAATATTGGGAGTTTAACTCCACAGTTCAATGAAATTTTTCATTAAATGAGAATCCTTTTGGATTCTTACAATGAGTGCCTGCCTCATCATTGATGGAGGCCATTACCATGTTTTTGTGGGGCCCATTGTCCCATTCTCTTTGAACTGTGGTGACTTTAACATGCCATAATGTAGTACAAATTTGGGTATACTGAAAATGCTAAAGTCTTGAACATTGTGTCAATAATTAACCCCTTTTTTATAGGTACTATGGCTTCCGATTCATCCTTTCCCTACGTTCGCTTAGAGAGTGCTTTCGCCGATGCGCCTACAGATCGGGAGGTCTTTGCGCTCATTCGAGGTTATAACCCAGAGCAGAAGTCTCTTCATTTGTAGAGGTCGTGGTACAGTTACATTATCCGAGATCGGCACAGTTTTACTTGCGCAGCGCCGTCAGAACCCATCCTGTCAATTCATTATGCCGACCTTCCACAGGTCGCTTACGTAGTAGAAAAGGTCAACTTGACCTCGGAAGGTCATCTCTAGCCTTCCATGGCATCGATACTAGTGCAGCCATCGATGGCCCTAGACATTCTAGGGCATCGCATATGCCAAGAAGAATTGTGTCCTTGAGGGTAGGTTTATATGATAGGAATGACTCCCCATCATCCGGCTGGCTATCTGCAGTGGGCTCATTACATTCTGTCGGCCAAGAAGTCGTTGCTACTAAAGACCGGGATATATCCAGCGATCTATGCATCCCTCTTTTACTACCATACCCCTCATGTCTGGTGGGTCAAATCTTTTCTGGGGCAATGGAATATCCCATCCCACACATTTCTCTTATCGGATCGGGAGGTCTCAATATCGTTGGAGGAATTGGCGGAGATATCTGGATTACCCGTCAGAGGATAGCATTATGAGGAGATACTTCCTCCTGATGAGTATGTCTTCGTTACCGAATCAGTGGTTATGGCTCTTACCTCAGAGAATGTCGTTCGACACAAGTTTCCGAGCTTGATCAAAGTGTTAAACATATATGAAAGCTTATTCATGGAGTCTGGGGGGCACGAAGTTAGCTTCATGGACTTCATTGCTCGTTTCCTTTGTCCGGAGGCTCTATCGAAGAAATCCGCGAAGTTCACCAAGCTCAATGATCCGTTCGGATTTGTCTTGGACAAACTACTGACCGCGGAGGTGGATTTAAAGCAATTTTTTATTTTGGATACCCCAATCATTCCTTTCGCAGAGGTCGCCGCTTCAGACATTGATGAGGGGACGTTCTTCCTGGGGTTCATCGGCTTGTGGCTGAGCTGGTTTGCGCTTCCAATGGACCCCCGTTATATGAGACCATCTGTCTTTTATCCGGCTTACCATATTGTGGCGGGGATGTGCATGGCTGTTGGGATTGCAGGACTAGCTCACTTATATTATGGTCAGAGTCTGGCGGCCAAACTACTCAGCCAGGTGTGAAGCCCGTTAATCTCCCACTCATTACTTCACCTCGTGGATCGAGATGCATATGCTGGGTGCTTTTGGTGTGCATAAACGACCCAGATTTTATGAAGGATACAATTTTCCTCGGGTCATGCACTTGGTCGATACTTCTTCTCCAGACCCAACACAGCGGGAGGCTCGGTAATTTCTTCTTCGCCCGCGCATGGTTGGGGATAGCATGACCTTTGTCGATAAAGTCCTGACCATCGGCAAAGAATTTTCCAAAGTGATCCAGTCGCTACACGATGTTTTCAAGGACGGAGCTTCTATATTAAGGGCTCGAGAGATCATCCATTTGTATTCTATCAGGCCTGGTTTCCTGATATTCAGACAGAACGCCTTGGTTTTGTTTATGAGATATAACTCGCACCGTTTTGCCCAGAAATCAGGCTACAACCAAGGCGTCCCCCTCGAGGCATTCATTGTTATCCAGTTACTACTGAGGAGAGCGTTCGCAACACGGTGCACCATTTCATGCGTCTGAATACGGGGTCTCATTTCCTGATCAGCGAGCCGAGTCATATTCCTAAGGCCTCGAATGCCTACGTTGCCTAGTATCAGCATGCGGCGGGGGCCGTCATCAAGGAGGAAAGGCGGATGCTTATTGACCACAAGGATTCTGTTCCAGCCAGCAATCCCATGGTCCCGCTGAGGCGACGGGCAGTTGTCCGTCCTTCTTGGAGAGAGAGCAATGCAGTCGTAATTCCGCGAGCTTTTCCGAATAAGCCTCGACTGGATGCTCCTGCGGCTATAGTAGCTGCAGCGTCCCCGGAGTCGGGCATTGGTTCGGAGATCGGGACCCGCCGTCCCAAGCAGCCCGTTAAGCGAAATCTTTTGTCGTCAGGGGTCGCTGAAGAAGAAGAAATCTCTATTCTCAGCTGATGTTGTATTGGGTCAGGAGCCTCATGCTCCTTATGGCAAAGGCCTATCCAAATACGGCACCAATGATGGTTTGTTCGAGGCCTCCATCGATGAGAACGTTGCCACGGATCTTCAAGCCACTCTTGAAGCTTCTGAAAGATTTGCCCGTGAGCAAACAGTGTTAGCTTCTCTAGCGGCGTCCGGTATATTCTATTTACACCCTGACAGCGTTAGCACCAATGCTTTATTAACGCTCTTCTCTTAATAGGAATCTCCACTAAAGAGGCTCTCTTAGCGTCCCTCAAGACATTTGAGGAGGAGTTGAGGCTACGCACTTCCATGGGCCTCGATATGATTCGTTTCGCCACGCCTTTACATATTTAATTTATTTTATTCACCACATGACCCTCCCCCTTCTTCTTTCTTTTACAGGAACCACCACAACTCGTGTTGTTTCCAGTACAATGCCAGCCTCGGGTGATGGTGCGGAGGAGCCTTCAGAGCCACCGGCTACGGTTGAGATCCTCCCAAGGCCTCCACGGGAGGCATCGCTGAAGTAGCCGATGATAGATGTAGCAGTAGATCCGAAGGCCGAGCCTGATTTGGACAAAGACGCTCATCTGTTGGAGGTCCTAAGGAGATCCATTCGTATAGCCAAAGTCGAGAGGAAGCGAAAAAAGCTTGCAGCAAGGGAGTGTCAGGATAACCTGGCTGTGGGCGCAGGTTCGAGAGATGCTCAACCCTCTGATGTTCTCATGGAGGACATTCCTTCTGCCCTGTCCACCGCTCATAGGCAGGTTGCGCGTGCGGCTCGCGAAGAGGCCGAGCGGTCACTTCAAATTAAAACAGCGCACGGTCCCCTGGTAACAGCCTTTTTTCTTGAATTATAACACCCCCTCTTTTTTTAATAGGGCCAAGTTTAGGTGGTGACATGGAAAGTGAAGCGCCGGCACTTGAAGTGCCTGGAGTGTCAGGCCTTCCTCTTGAATCTGGGAATGTTCCAACTGCTGCTTCATCCCCTTGTGGATCCCTGATATAGGCGGGTAGTGCGAGCATGACAACAGCCCTTTATCGATTCAGGGGACGAATGTGCGGATGCTGAATCCACCTTCCCGATGAGGGTGGAAACCGAAGAAGCCATCATAGCTGGTGACGCTCCAGACCCTATTATGGTTTCTGCCCCATCAAGTATTTCTCGGGCTATTACTTTTGATTTCTCACTCTTGCTAGGCATCTCTGCTGATATTTCATGAATACAGGTGCAGTAGACCCAGTGCCGTGCTGATTGAAGAATCACTGTCAGCCGTTGCCACAAATGCCACCGTTCCACCCCTCTCTTTTATGTCCCCCCGAGTTCTCTCTAGTTTAATGATATAAGGTAAAGTTTTATCATCTCTTTGTTTCAATGTAGATATTATTTTCTTGGATTAGTTTCTTTACCATATATCGTTACGGCCCAGCAGGATTGCTTTTTGACCGCTTACACCAAATGTTAAACTCACATTCCGCCTTCCAATCGGACTTCGTTCCCTCTTTAGGCATTGGTTAGTATATTCTTCACCTGTTATTTCATCTTTACATGAGCAAACTTTCTATTGCTAAGCTTTTCTCATATTGAAGTCAGTATTACGGCTCGAGGGAGAGAACGAAGGAATAACCGAGCCTCATGTTCTTCCTACCTTTCCATTTTTGACCACTGGTATGGTAGATTCCGTCCATCATCATTCTTCTTTATTTTTCAAGTTGAAATCTGACCCTTCTTTGTGCAAGCTTCATTCTGCAACAGCTACACCAGCTTCGGCTCCCCTCGAGTCTCGCATTTCCATGCCCGCAGAGCCCTGTGCTAAGTGTCAATCTTCCAGGGGTGCGGCGAATAGCAAGCGAATGTTAAATGAATTTATCAAAGATCTTAACGTTGAAGCCTTTGCTTCTGCTGCAGATTTTGCTGATGAAGTCAACCCTATGCTGGCGACGCTTGTGAATTTCCACAATGAAGACTTCATCGGCGTTTGGGTTGACTATTGTAAGCGGATTGGGGTTTGTTTGCATGAGATCGAACACAAGCATCTCACTCCTGAAACATTAACCTCGAAGGCTCAACTGGTCGCATGGATCGAGCAAAGTGCCGATTCTATTCAATACTTCGAGCAAAAGTTGGCCCTGAAGCGAAAGGAGCACGAGACAGCTTCTGGCGAATCCAGCAAACTGCGCGCCCAGGTCGAAGCGAATGTCGCGCAGCTGCAAGTTATTTTTGAAAATCTCCAACAATGTGTTTCTAATAGACTGGCGCTGAGGCAGAAACTCGACTTTACCGAGCGGGGCATGCGAGATTGCGAGGCTGCTAAGCAGGAAATCGCTGAGAAGCTTTCATCATGCTTGCAACAACAGGCTCGAGTCGAAGTGAGGCTGGCTGCAATAGTGGCACACGAGGAGAAGCTGCAGGAAGAGAATGAGCGGGTTGCCAATTTACTGAAAGCCCTGCCTTCTTAACGGCTAGAATTGTATTTCCCATTTTTCTTTACATAAATGTAAATTGTGTCTCTTAAACATTTCGATTTATGAATAAAGAATTCACATTTTTTTCTGCATACGCTCCTCTGATGTCTTAATTTAGCACACATTAGTTTATTCACTCGTTTCGGAGTTTGTAGTTTATTCACTCATTTCGGAGTTTGTAGTTTATTCACTCCTTTCGGAGTTTCTAGTTTATGTACTCATTTCGGAGTATGTAGTTTATTCACTCGTTTCAGAGTTTCTAATTTATTCACTCATTTCTAAGTTTCTAGTTTATTCACTCATTTCGGAGTTTGTAGTTTATTCGCTCGTTTCGAAGTTTCTAGTTTATGTACTCATTTCGGAGTGTTTTTAGTTTACCTCCCTTGGGTTTACAGGCAAACTTGTCCTAACGTTATATGCAGATAACCCACATTCTTTATGACAGAGATCCGTTAGGCTTATGGTACTAGGGTTCTAGTCCGTGGTACCGTCGCGTTGGCTGATGTATTCCTCGATAAGCAATATTTAAGCCGCTGTTCGAGTAGCCCCGCGACTATCGTGCCTCTGATCCCTTCGGGGGCTGGACAGGACGTCTTCAAGTAATCTCCTTAAGTCATATTACCGTCAGAAGAGCAAACGTTAGGAATTTTCCATAACGCTTTTTACTTGAGGTTAGGCTCAATTTGGAGCCCCGATGAGTCATAACCACTCAGCTCTGGTGTAAGATGATTTCCGATATTCTTTTAGGCTTTATATGAGTTGTCGTCGAGACCCGAAGCTAGGAAAATGCCGTCACTTCATTTTTGTTTTGACGATGTCGTGTCGTTTCTTTGCTGAAGTAGGGTAGACATTTGCAGGGGCTTTATGCTGTATGTATTACAATTGAAGTCCGGAGCTAAGAATATGGCATTGCTCCAATTTCATTTGATAGTTGCATCCGCATCCTACTGGAATGAAAGAAAACGTCGAGATAGCCTCTGGGTTGTATATGAACCATGAAGACTTGGAGCTAGGATTTTGTCATGACTCCATTTTTTCTTTGACCCTTGGGTCATTTGTTGACGTTGCATTTGCATCATGCTGGCATGAAAAGCACGTCGAGCTAGAGTTAGGATTTTGCCGTCACTCCTTTTTGATTTAGCTCCTTGGATCCTTTGTTGATGTTGCATCTGCACCGAGAAGGAACGTCGAGCTGGAACTGGTATTTTGCCATTACTTCTTTTTTATTTGGCTCCTTGGAGCTTTGTTGACGTCATGTCTGCACCCTGTTGAAATGAGAAGAACGTAGAGTTGATCTATAGGATGTAGATGTTGCTATTAAGATCTGAAGCTAGGATTTTGTCGTCACTTCATTTTTATTTGACTGTTGTGTCTGCCCCTGCTGGCATGAGGAAGGGACGCAGGGATAGTCCCAAGGTTGCATATGTACCGTCGAGACTCGGAGCTCCTTTCGACGAAGCGTGGTGGGAAAATAAAGTTCCATTTTCCTTTATTTGTGCCCATGGATCGTATACAAGAGTCAATATGAACATACTTGCAGGGCAGAGAAAATTTTTTTTTCCGCGATACTCTATGTTTTCAGTTTTTTATATCGCGAAAGTCATGATTGCCCAATCATTTTGGCTATTTTTTATTTACTCGCTGCTTTTTATTGCGAGTTGCACAAACATTTTGGCTTTTTTTTGCATATTTTTTTACTCGCTGATTTTTGTCGCGAGTTGGGGACTTGGTGTTGATGCCCATTATGGCATCAGCATCGCTGCAACTGGAATGTTGCAGGAGCGAGTCATCATTTGCCTTTGTTGGTTTGAACAAAGATGGCTTAGCAAACAGGGTTAGGATCCTGTCGACTAAGGCTTTTTGACTTTATGAGCGTAAGGATCTCATAAAGGTGTTTCTCCCTACGAGTCGTGAGGATCCCGTAGGTGTATTTTCTCTTTAGGGATCGTGGGGACTCCTAACTGTGTTTTCTCTTGTATGTCATAAGGATCTTGTAAGAGTGTTTTCTCCTTATAAGTCGAGGGGACTTACAAATGTCGTTCACCATACGGGGACATTTCTCGTCGTTGGTGGAACTTAGTAGGGGATATATTTATTTATGCCCATGGATTGTATACAAGGGTCGATATAGGACTGCCTTTAGGGAAACTTAGGGGATATGACAGCTTAAGAACAGGTTCAAATCCTTGTAGGTTAAGGCTTTTGAATCTTATGAGTCGTGAGGGTCTCATAAGGGGAATTTTCCTTACAAGTCGTGAGGATCCCGTAAATGTAATTTCTCCATGAGAATCGTAGGGATTCCTAAGTGTGTTGCTCCTTTGTGAGTCGTAAAGATCTCACGTAGGTACTTTCTCCTCACAAGGTCGAGAGGACCTTGCAAGTGCATGTTCCCCTCCGAAAGACGTGGACGAAGATGCGATAAACGTCTAGCCTGAATTTCGGGGCAGATGCTAATTATTGCTATCCGTCCACCTCTCCAAAGATGCCAAGTTGATTTATGGCACCATGTATCGAAGGTTTAAACGGATGCGGCCGATATAGCAGACTTCGTCAGATTCCCCCTCATTTGAGGGGTTTTTGATTGTAGGGACGCTTTTCCCAGCAGGCGCAAGCCCCTGCAGTTAATTACGCTACCGCATCGCGGTAACAACTTTCTCCTTCTCCAGATGGTCACTTCGTGTCGTGTGTGTTTGTTTTTTTTGTGGTTGCCCGTGGATTGTATATGGAGACTAATTTATGCCGTCACCCGTAGGGCGTGGACTAGTCCAAATTCGTATCTTCCTTAGATTTGGGTTTGGGGGGTTGGGTTTAAGGATACGTTAGCCTCATTTGAGACTAAAACCAACTTAAACGTTTGTTAAGAATACGTTAGTCTCATTTTAGACTAAGATCAACTTAACATAACCATTTAGATCCAATAAGAGAACATTTGAACTCTATTGTTTAGTTTAGGGACATTGCGGTCGATTGCCAGTTTAAAGACATAGTGGTCCAATACCAGTTTAAGGACATAGTGGTCCAGGTTAAGGACATCATAGTCCGTGAGTTTAAAGTCTTCACGGTCAAGGTTAAGGACATCATAGTCCGTGAGTTTAGAGACTTCACGGTCAAGGTTAAAGACATCATAGTCCATGGGCTTAAGGACCCCACAGTCTAATGTTTAGTTTAAAGACATCACGGTCGAGGTTAAGGACATCATAGTCCGTGAGTTTAAATACCTCACAGTCAAGGTTAAGGACATCATAGTCCGTGAAATGTGTGGTTGTCGGGACCCGTCACCTCTTTGAAGACGTTGAAGGATTACAACGACAAATATCAAAGGAGTGAAGAGATGTACCCTCTAACCAAAGTGGATTTGGGGATCTATAGTCCAATTTGGAACTACGATCAATTTATTAGATTATGAGCACATTGGCTCAGTTAAATCTGAATTGAGGACTTATGGCCAGTTTGGGCTAAGTCCAATTAGATTAGAAATATTGGCTCTTTGTTGGACCATTAGACATTTGTCTGGGTTCAAGCCCACATTATTTAGCAATGCTAAACCAGAGTTTGAGAGCTCTGATACATTTTTGTCTTTGACTAAGCATTAAACATTGTAGTTCTGAGTTTTACTCAACTTTGAGATTCATTTGAAGGGGAGGCTTTGCCTTTGGAAAATTAGCCAATTTGGCTAGAAATAGTGTTAAACATTAGAGAACAACAGTGTTAAACACTGGAAATAAAGCTCTCAAATTAGTGTTAAACACTAGAAGATAACAGTGTTGAACACTGGAATTAAGATTCTCAAAGTAGTGTTAACCACCAAAGAAAAAGGGGTCACGTGGGGACACGTGAGGGCGCCTAAAGGTGGGGCCAGATCTCCTCGCTTTGTTCTGCAAATAAGTGTTAAACACTTCTTTTATATTTTATTTTGAGCATCACGTGTTGACACGTGATGGGGATTTATGCACTGATTATTAAAGCACTTGCTAAGGGGTCACGTGGGGACACGTGAGAGCGCCCAAAGCTTAGGTGTTCTTTGCTTTTATTCTCTGTGTTTTGGAGGACACGTGGGAGCACGTGAGGCATTGCCTCAAAGCTTCTTCCTTCTTATTTTTGGGGATCTTTTTAGAGGTCACGTGGGGACACGTGACCTTAGTTCTTTGCATGCTTTAATTCTCTTTATCTTTAAGAATGAAATTCTCGGTAGGGTTAAACCCTGATTATGATTTTGGAGGAATTAAATTTCTATTATGAAAGAATTAAATTTTTATATAGGGTTAAACCCTGATTTCCTTTCAGAGGAATTAAATTCCCATATATGTTAAAGAATTAAATTCTTGTACAGGGTGAAACCCTAATTTCATTTTAAGAGGAATTAAATTCCTGTAATTTTGAGAGAATTAAATTCTCAATTAGGGTTAAACCCTAGTTCTGTCCATCTTGAAGGAATTAAATTCCTATAGTTTTAAGAGAATTAAATTCTCAGATAGGGTTAAACCCTAGTTTCATCATGAAGGAATTAAATTCCTGTGAGTTTGGGAGAATTAAATTCTCATATAGGGTTAAACGCTAATTTTGTTTTGGGAGAATTAAATTCTCAAAACTCAATTCCCCCTCTAAGTTTTGGATCTGCATGGCAGGATCTCAACCCGATGAAAATTAAATTCTCAACTTATGGGGAGATGTGCTCTTTGCAGATCTTCAACCAGAGGAAGAACTAAGTTCTTTTTGCAGAAGAGTTAAACTCTTAGATTGAGAATTAAATTCTCTGTTTGAAGTTTTGATCCCCTTTCTTTTCTCACCTAGGGTTTTCTTTGTTGAGAATTAAATTCTCCTTTCTTTTTTTCTCTCTGTTGTTGTTATCTCCCAAAAAAGTAGATCCTCTTCTCTTCTCTTCTTGGCTCCTATTTATAGAAGAAAGAAAAGAATCAATTTGTTTTGTCAATCTTTCATTGAAAGATTTTAATTGATTTTGTAACCAACATGATCTTTTAGATCACTCAGTGAATTTTATTCACCATTGGATTTTTAATCCAAAAGATCTTTTATCTGTTATTCAAATTTTAGGGAAATCTTTTCTTGTATAAAATCTTTCCATAAATTGGTGATTTTTAATCACCATTGGATTTGTAATCCAACAGTGCTCCATTTTACAGAACACCATCCTTTTTGTTTGGAAAGATTTAAAAAAATATTTTTCCAGTTAGGGTTTTTGATTTCCCTTAATTAGAATTTAATTCTATTATTTCAGAGATTTTAGGATCCCATCACGTGTTGACACGTGACCCCCTCGATTAAGCATTTAATTCTGTTGTTTTAAAGAACTCAGGAATTATCACGTGTCAGCACGTGACCCTTGGTCACGTGTGAGCACGTGATGCCCCGTTGGGGTTTTTCCTTGTTATTTTATTATACTTTTAATTCTTTTCAGTGAGTTTAAAGGCCCATCACGTGTGGGCACGTGACTCCTGTTGATTGATACTTTACCCAGAATTTAATTCTGTTGTTTCAAAGGACTAAGGATCGTCACGTGTCAGCGCGTGACCCTTAGTCACGTGTGAGCACGTGATACCCCATTGGGGTTTTTCCTTAGTTTTTATTATATCTTTTAATTGCTTTTTAGTGGATTGAAGGGCCTATCACGTGTGGACACGTGACTCCCCTGATTGACTGTTTGACTAGAGTTTAACTCTATAAATTAGAGATCACAAGAACCCATCACGTGTGAGCACGTGACCCTTGGTCACGTGTGAGCACGTGATCCCCCATTAGAGTATTCATGATTGTTTTATTACACTTTTAATTTTCTTCAGTGGGTTTTCAAAGGCCTATCACATGATGGCACGTGACCCCATTTAATTATTTATTTTATTCAGTGCCTACAGGTTTTGCCTGTAAATGGTCACGTGTGGGCACGTGATGCCTCATAACTTTTGATCCCGGATGAATTATGAGGCCCATAAAATATCAAATCGAAGGGTTTTTCGAGAAGCTTTCAATACCATCAGAATTTAGTTGTTTCTCATTCGGGAATTTGTCAAAATACAGCCCGAAAAATACTGGTTCGCATTTTCCTAAGCATATCGCTACCATTTGATACCTTAGGCTCTTTGCGCAGAAATTTTTAGCGGGAACAAATGCCCCCCACTACTTTGCCCACGTAAGTATGTACGTGGGTGAAGTAGTGCAGAGTTACGCATGGCAATAGAATTGATGGCTTAGGAGACAAGTTTAGGGTTCTTGTAACCTAAGACTTTTTTCATCTTCATGAGCCGTAAGGGTCTCAAGAAGGTTTTTTCTCCCTACAGGTCGAAAGGATCCCGCAGGTGTATTTTCTCCTTAGGGGTCGTGAGGACTCCTAAGTGTGTTTTCCCTTGAGAGTCGCAAGGATCTCATAAGAGAATTTTCTCCCTTACAAGTGGAGAGGACTCATAAGTGATTGTTTCTCTCCTTGTCGATGTTTGACTTCGGGGAATGTGGCCTATAGATAGTCCATCTTGACTTCTCTGTAGGGCAGTGATGGCTTAGAAGACAGGGTTAGGATCTGCCACCTAAGACTTTTCAACTTTATGAGCCGTGAGGGTCTCATAAAGACTTTTCTCCCAACGAGTCGAGAAGATCCTGTAGGTGTATTTTATCCCTAGGAGTCGTGAGGACTCCTAAGTGCATATTTTCTCTTGAGAGTCGTAAGGATCTCACAAAAGAATTTTTCCCGCTTACAAGTTGAGAGGACTTGTAAGTGGTTGTTTCCCTCTTTGTCGGTGTTCGACTTCAGAGAGTGTGACCCGTGAATAGTATGCAAGAGTCCATCTTGGACTGACTTGCAGGGCCTCAGTGCTTAGGAAACAGGTTTTTTAATCCCCATTACCTAAGGCTTTTCCCTACGAGTCGAGACGAATCGAGAAGTTCCCGCAAGGATGTCCTAACGTCACAGTTAACCTTTGCTCTTTACGACAAAGGTCTGTTAGGGTCTGTGGTACTAGGATTTTGTCCGTCGTACTGTCGCGTTGGCTGATATATTCCTCGATAGGCAATCTTGCTGTTCAAGTAGCCTTGCGACTGTCGTATCTCTGATCCCTTCGGGGGCTGGACAAGACGTCTTCAAGCAATCTTCCTAGGCAGTTTGACCATCGGAAGAGCAAGCGTTAAGAATTTTGCCATGCTGCTTTTTACTTGAGGTTAGGCTCATTTTGGAGAGCCTCAATGAGTCATAACCACTCCGTGCTGGTGTGGGATGATCTCCGATAGTCTTTCAGGTTTTATATGAGTTACCGTCAAAACCCAAAAGCTAGGAATTTGGCCTTCGCTTCGTTTGTTGGCATTGCTTCTGCTGTATCGAGACGAATGTCGTGGTTATCTCTAGGTTGTTGGTGAACCGTCGAGGTTTGGAACTAAGGATTTTGCCGTGGTTCCGTTGTTTGATTGTCGCGTCTGAATCCTGCTGGAGGAAGAACGCTGTGGTGACGTCTCGTCTGCTGTATCGAGACGAACGTCGAGGAGGTGACCACTCCGCGCTGGTGTGAGATGATCTCCGATGGTCTTTCAGGTTTTATATGAGTTGCCGTCAAGACCCTGAAGTTAGGAATTTGGCATTCGCTTCGTTTGCTGGCATTGGGTCTGCTATATCGAGACGAATGTCGCGGTTGTCTCTAGGTTGCTGGTGAACCGTCGAGGTTTGGAACTAGGGATTTTGCCGTGGCTCCTTTGTTTAATTGCCGCGTCTGAGTCCTGTTGGAGGAAGAACGCTGGGGTGACATCTCGTCTGATGTATCGAGACGAACGTCGAGGTGGTGACCGCTCCATGCTGATGTGGGATGATCTTCGATAATCTTTCAGGTTTTATATGAGTTACCGTCAAGACCCTGAAGCTAGGAATTTGGCATTTGCTTCGTTTACTTTGGCGTGTCCGAATCCTGTTGGAGGAAGGATGTCGTGGTGACATCTCGTCTGCTGTATCGAGATGAACGTCGAGGTGGTGACCACTCCGCGCTGATGTGGGATGATCTCCGATAATCTTTCAGGTTTTATATGAGTTACCGTCAAGACCCTGAAGCTAGGAATTTGGCCTTCGCTTCGTTTGCTGGCACTGCGTCTGCTTTATCGAGACCAATGTCATGGTGGAGCTGGGATTTTGCCGTCACTCAGCTTTGTTTCGACCATGGGGTCTTTCGCTGACGTTGCATCTACATCGTGCTGGATTGCGAGGGAATGCCGTTGTTGACATTGCGTCTGCTGTATCGAGACGAATGCTGAGGTGGAGCTGGGATTTTGCCGTCGCTCCGCTTTGTTTCAACCGTGAGGTCTTTTGTTGACATTGCATCTGCATCCTGTTGGACTGTGAAGGAACGCCATTGTTGACATCTCGTCTGCTGTATCAAGACGAATGCTGAGGTGGAGCTGGGATTTTGCCATGGCTCCGTTTGATGGTGTAACATCTGTGTCATGCTGGAATGAGGAAGCCCACCGTTGTTGGTCTCCAGGCTGCAGATATGGCCATTGAGATTTGGAACTAGGGACTTTGCCATGGTTCCATTTCGTTGCGACTCAGAGGTCGATTGTTGACGTCACGTCTGTATCTGATTGGAGTGAGGAGAAATGCCGTTGGTGATCTCTAAGTTGTCGATTTTGACGTCGAGACCCTGAAGCTAGGGATCTTCCTTTGCTTCATTTATTGACATTGTGTCTGCAATATTGCGACAACTGTCGAGGTTGTTTCTAGGTTGTCTTTGAACCGTCGAGATTTGGCTTCGCTTTCTGATGGAGCCTGTTGGGAAGGTATGGTTCCTTCTTTGTTTGTGCCCTGGATTGTATACAGGGATCGATGTGATCTCACCTGTAGGGCAATAGGTTTCATTCTTTCATCATTTTTTTTATTCTTTCCGCGATGCTCTATCATTTCAGCTTTTTATATCGCGAAAATCGTGATTGCCCAACATTTCGGCTATTTTTCGCGGTGCCCGATCATTTCGGCTATTTTTCTTTTTACTCGCTGCTTTTTATTGCGAGTTGCCCAATCATTTCGGCTGTTTTTGTATGCATACATTTTTACTTACTGATTTCGTTGCAAGTTGCCCCATCATTTCGGCTATTTCGTATGCATGTGTGGCTCGTTGGCTTTTCGCTAAAAGCTTGGAATTAGACACCGATTTTGGCATCAGCATTGCTACAACTGGGATATTGCCAGGAGCGAATCATCATTTGCCTCTGTCGATATCGAACAAAGGTGGATTAGTATACAGGGTTAGGATCCTGTCGACTAAGGCTTTTTGACTTCATGAGCCGTAAGGGTCTCATAAAGGTATTTCTCCCTGCGAGTTGTGAGGCTCTCATAGGTGCGTTTTCTCCTTAGGAGTCGTAAGGATTCCCAAGGGTATGATCTCTGGTAAGTCGTAAGGATCTTACAAGAAGGTTTTCTCCTTATAAGTCGAGAGGACTTGCAAAGGTTGTTCACTATGTAGACATATCCCTAGTCACGGATGGGACTTTGTTAGGGAAATGTTTATTCAAACCCGTGGATTGTATACAAGGGTCAGTATTGAGCCGCTTGTAGGGCAGTATCGGAGGTTGTGGGGGTTGCTTAAGAACAGGTTCAGGTCTCTGTAACTTAAGACTTTCAAATCTTATGAGCCGTGAGGGTCCCATAAGAGAGTTCTCCTTACGAGTCGTGAGGATCTCGCAAGTGTAATTTCTTCTTAGGAATCGTGGGGATCCCTAAGTGTGTTGCTCCCTTGTGAGTCGTAAGGACCTCACGTGGGTGATTTCTTCTCACAAGGTCGAGAGAACCCTGTAAGTGTCTTTTAACGAGGTTGCGCCCTTTCAGGTTTTCACAAACACTCGCCGGTAGCCCTGCTGTTTTTACTCACGGAGCCCTTTCGGGTTTTCATCCATGCCCATTTTGCTTATGGACATACCCTTTTTTTTACGAGTCTGCGCCCTTTCGGATTTTCACAAACATCGTCGGTAGTCCTGCTGTTTTTACTCACAGAGCCCTTTCGAGTTTTCATCCGTGCCCCTCTTGCTTGTGGACGTACCCTTTTTTTACTACGTCGGCCTGGGGATGCCGCGGGTTGGTAGTAGTTTAACGGCGTTTCGGTCATTTATCAACGTACGATTACGCAGCTAGATTTTGCCGCAAATCTTCGCATGTTTTGTGCCGGAGGTGGATTCCTCGAAGAGAGGGCTAAGGGCGATTTCTTCGTCAGAGTCACTTCCAAAGGTGATAACTTGCGATCCCTTGGTGTCGGCTATGTGACAGTTGCCAGCAGCTCTTTCGCGCTCATCTGTCGTGCTTTTCTGTTCCCGACGAGCCTTGTGCTTCACTCGTTGAACGTGTCGTCGATGGGCAACATATCCCTGCCACCAGTTTTTAAAGGCTATTCACTCCTCAGTAGGGTGTGCAATCCTCTGATGGTATAGGTAGAAGTTAGGATGTATGTCCGCTTCATCAAGACGTAGATTGCCAGGGGAATTTTCTTTGAGAGAGGGCAACTTCATTCCTATTGCCAGGGCCCTAGCGAATTGATTCCTTACTTTAAGCTTGCTTTTGCTGGCGATAGGGATGCTTTGCTCCAGTCGGGGTGTCTCGACCTTTTCCTCCAGTCGTCGGCATTTGGCACTTTCAAATATAGCCAGTTCACGATCTCGATTGGCTTTGCTTTCCTGACGGGCTTCGTTTAGGAATGAACCAATCATTTCGTCTGATGGTCCTAGAAGTTCAGGCTCAGGATTTGCCCCTGGTTTTTCTACTTCCAAAGCTTCTTCACCGTTTATTAACGAGTAAGAGATCACATGACAGCTTGCCACATAATCCTCAGACTCATCCGACGAGTCTTCTCCATTGTCATCATCTTTGTCCACAAGGACGTGGGTGAGAAATTCTTGGAGTGTGACTGGGGTTCGCGCCTTCTGATTATATTCTTCCAATGCGTCAATCTATTTTTGCAGGTCCGTGCGCTTGTCACCAGGCTTCACAGGCTTTTTGGTCTTCTTCTTCTTCTTCGAAGACTTTGACGGCTGGGTGTGAGCGCTCTAACCATCACCACCAGTTTTTGAAGTTGGGCGCGGTTTCAGCATTCCCTTGATGATCTAGGGTTCCAGTGGATTTTTCCACCTGGTCGCCAGGTATGTTTGGAGATCCTTCAGCATTCTTTTCGTCTTGGCTGAAAGAACGTCCTCCCATGGGGCTTCCCTTATGAATGAGCATGATGCCCCCGGCATGTCCACCTTTTTAGGGATGTGAGGTCGTGGTGGGTTCACTTTCCAATTTTCGGATAATGCGAACTTGCCTTGTTGGTATCGGTCCTCCATCCAGCCTTTGAAGACGAAACAATCTTCGATTGGATAGCTTACTGCTTGGTGGTAAGGGCAGTAATTAGGACTGTTGACATCGCCTGGCTGCAACGGACGTTTGGATCCGGCAGATTGATGAGTTTGTTGCGCACTGCCAGCTCGAACAGTTTCCTCGTTTTATTCTGGGGAAACGAGTAAGGACATCCCAGTCTCTCCTCGAGGGATGGGCGTGGACGCACGTTGTTTTGGCGAACAATCGGCTTTAAGTTGCTCGACCGTTGTTGAGTATTGGCAACGAAAGTTGCTTTCTATTTGCCCTTTTCATTCCAAGGCTCTGTCTTTGAAGAGGAAGGCCTATGGCCCATCTGGTCCATTTGGTCCAACTTGTCAATCAAGGCCTGGAAAGTCGTCGGCTTGAAAAACATCATGAATTGGGAGATAGTCGACTGAGGGTCAAGAGTACCCATGAACATGCCCACGGCAGGAGCTTCTTCGATGCGCTGCTCACACTTTGACCATAGATTAAGCCACCGTATCGCATACTGGACCCACGTCTCGCCTGACTTCACTCTGGCATTGATCAATGCCGTTATTGGGGTGCATTCACTAGCACTTGCGAATCGCTGGGTGAACAACAACTCCATTTATGCGAAAGTATTGACAGAGTCGTTTGGAAGTTCGGAGTACCACTCAAATGCCGTCTCTGACAGGCTGCCGACGAATTGGCGGAGCAAAAGCTTATCATCGCCACCGGTATTACCGCACAGAGCCCTAAATTGAGCAACGTGCTGGTGTGGATTTCCCGTCCCCTTATATATGTGGAATTTGGGGATCGTGTATCCCGGTAGGTACTTTATCTGGTCCTACCAACCCGGATAGGGTCGTCCAGTCTTAACAATTTGCCCAGCCACTTCGATCGCCTGATGAGCTCGTATCTTTTGAGCGATGTAATCATCCAGGGCAGCTTTTGAGATGGTCTCCTCTTTGGCTGTTGAACAAGCCGGTAGAGGGTGTGACGTCTCCGCTCGGTCGTCTTCGAGGATAATAGGAGGATCCTCAGCTGGAGGATCCGGCTGTAACATCATTCCGACCATGTTTTGAAATCGAAGGGCCATTTGTTTTATATTGGCCGCTTGTTCCGCGGCTTCTTTGTCCTTCTTTTCAAGCATTCTCCAAAGGAATTCGGCATCAGTTTCCTGCTCACGGCGTTGCTCCGAGGATGTCTCTGGGCTTGCTTTCGGTCCTGTGAGTGCGGCCATAGCTGTTAGCATCTCTTAGAGCTTTTGTTGTTGCTGCTCCTGAGCCTTAGTCACTGATCGCGTAAGCGGTCGATGACCTGTGGAGATACGGCTATTCTCTTTTCCGGATGCCATATAGATGGTGTGCACCACCATGCCCCCAGACTTGGGGCGTTTAGATTCAGTGTTCTTGCGATTCGTCATAGACACCGGGATTTTCTCCAGCTTTCTCCTCTTGTGAGCGGCAGAAGTTGAGGGAGGCGTTGCAGTGGGCACCCAAGTAGCTGTCGCTTTCTGTAGTTTGATAGGGTGGTCCTCTTCTTGCCGAACCTTTATCTTTTTCTGTCGGCGGGAGAAATCTTGATCAATCACCGAGTCTTGGACTTGACGCCAGACCTTGTAAATTTTAGAGGATGGCCGCTGAGGGGGCTGTTCAAGCTTCGCATTTATGGTATTCTCCACAAGTGGAGGAGATTTTTTCAGCACGGCAGTCGGAGAGTTTTTGCGCACTCTCCTTAGCGGTTCAAAGCTGTTCCCAGTTAGAACAGCAGCATTGATTTCCACCGTTGGAGCCGACGGAGTCAGTCCAAAAGGAGAGTTGCCCCCAGCCTTCCTTACTTGGCGCCAGTGGCGACGTCGAGCGTGTCGTACGGCCGGGATTACCTCCGCTGTTGGATGAGCTTCCTCATGCCCCCTGCTTTGAGGAGAGGCTGTTATTGGCGCTAGCCGGTCGAAGACTGACGTCCGTTGAGAGGGAATGGTCAGTCTTGAGAAGGCCAACTTTCGAGCAGGGGAAGCAGCCTTCATGACTTTGCGTGGAGTAGTAACTAAAACGGCCTGTCTTGTGAAGACCAACCCTTCAGCAGGAGAAGCTACCTTGACGACTTCAGGAGCAGGAATGGCTATCCTTTTCGGGATAACCTTTTCTGGTATCGCAGGCTTCTTCACGAGCCCACATGAGCTTTGGCCCAGTCTGTTGAAAACTGAGGCACTGTATTTAGGCGACCCGTTGAGAGGGGCCGCGGTAGTTATAAGCCGATCAAAGACCGACTTCTTCGGAGCTTCTTGCGACGGTAATGGGGCGTTGAAGCTCATTGGTGGGATCATGGTCCCGAAAAATAGCCCAGTGGTGGCCTGAGTCACCTGTTCCACCGGCATAACGAAGATGGAGGCCGCTTGGGACCCATAAGTCACTCCTCCAAACGGGACAGAGCGAGAGTTGCAGTTGCAGTTAGTGCGGTTTGAAGCCATTGATCTTCTGTTTTCTGCACGGAGCAAGACACCGAATCTTAGTACCTCGAATCCACAGGCAACCATAGCAAACCGCGATTCGTTCGCGAACACGACACGCGAAGTGTGGAGTGGAAAGAGGAAAAGGTCCCACCGGGCGTGCCAGAATCTGTTCCCCTCCGAAAGACGCGGACGAAGATGCGATAAACGTCTAGCCTGAATTTCGGGGCAGATGCTAATTGGTGCTATCCGTCCACCTCTCCGAAGATGCCAAGTTGATTTATGGCACCATGTATCGATGGTTTAAACGGATGCGGCCGATGTAGCAGACTTCGTCAGATTCCCCCTCGATTGAGGGGGTTTTGATTGTGGGGATGCTTTTCCCTGCAGGCGCAAGCCCCAGCAGTTAATTACGCTACCGCATCGCGGTAACAACTTTCTCCTTTTCCAGATGGTCACTTCGTGTCGTGTGTGTTTGTTTTGTTTGTGGTTGCCCGTGGATTATATACGGAGACTAATTTATGTCGTCGCCCGTAGGGCATGGACTAGTCCAAATCCGTATCTTCCTTAGATTTGGGTTTGGCGGGTTGGGTTTAAGGATACGTTAGCCTCATTTGAAACTAAGATCAACTTAAACGTTTGTTAAGGATACGTTAGACTCATTTTAGACTAAGATCAACTTAACAGGACCATTTAGATCCAATAAAAGAACATTTGAACTCTATTGTTTAGTTTAGGGACATTGCGGTCGATTGCCAATTTAAGGACATAGTGATCCAGGTTAAGGACATCATAGTCCGTGATTTTAAAGACTTCACGGTCAAGGTTAAGGACATCATAGTCCGTGAGTTTAAAGACCTCACAGTCAAGGTTAAGGACATCATAGTCCATGGGCTTAAGGACCCCACAGTCCAATGTTTAGTTTAAAAACATCACGGTCGAGGTTAAGGACATCATAGTCCGTGATTTTAAAGACCTCACAGTCAAGGTTAAGGACATCATAGTCCGTGAGTTTAAATACCTCACAGTCAAGGTTAAAGACATCATAGTCCATGAAATGTGTGGTTGTCGGGACCCGTCACCTCTTTGAAGACGTTGAAGGATTACAACGGCAAATATCAAAGGAGTGAAGAGATGTACCCTCTAACCAAAGTGGATTTAGGGATCTATAGTCCAATTTGGAACTACGATCAATTTATTAGATTATGAGCACATTGGCTCAGTTAAATCTGAATTGAGGACTTATGGCCAGTTTGGGCTAAGTCCAATTAGATTAGAAATATTGGCTCTTTGTTAGACCATTAGACATTTGTCTGGGTTCAAGCCCACATTATTTAGCAATGCTAAACCAGAGTTTGAGGGCTCTGATACATTTTTGTCTTTGACTGAGCATTAAACATTGTAGTTCTGAGTTTTACTCAACTTTGAGATTCATTTGAAGGGGAGGCTTTGCCTTTGGAAAATTTGCCAATTTGGCTAGAAATAATGTTAAACATTAGAGAACAACAGTGTTAAACACTGGAAATAAAGCTCTCAAATTAGTGTTAAACACTAGAAGTTAACAGTGTTGAACACGTGAGGGCGCCTAAAGGTGGGGTCAGATCTCCTCGCTTTGTTCTGCAAATAAGTGTTAAACACTTCTTTTATATTTTATTTTGAGCATCGCGTGTTGACACGTCATGGGGATTTTTGCACTGATTATTAAAACACTTGCTAAGGGGTCACGTAGGGACACGTGAGAGCACCCAAAGCTTAGGTTTCCTTTGCTTTTATTCTCTGTGTTTTGGAGGTCACGTGGGAGCACGTGAGGCATTGCCTCAAAGCTTCTTCCTTCTCATTTTTGGGGATCTTTTCAGGGGTCATGTGGGGACACGTGACCTTAGTTCTTTGCATGCTTTAATTCTCTTTATCTTTAAGAATTAAATTCTCTGTAAGGTTAAACCCTGATTATGATTTTGGAGGAATTAAATTCCTATTATGAAAGAATTAAATTTTTATATAGGGTTAAACCCTAATTTTCTTTCAGAGGAATTAAATTCCCATATATGTTAAAGAATTAAATTCTTGTACAGGGTGAAACCCTAATTTCATTTTAAAAGGAATTAAATTCCTGTAATTTTGAGAGAATTAAATTCTCAATTAGGGTTAAACCCTAGTTTTGTCCATCTTGAAGGAATTAAATTCCTATAGTTTTAAGAGAATTAAATTCTCAGATAGGGTTAAACCCTAGTTTCATTATGAAGGAATTAAATTCCTGTGAGTTTGGGAGAATTAAATCCTCATATAGGGTTAAACCCTAATTTTGTTTTAGGAGAATTAAATTCTCAAAACTCAATTCCTCCTCTAAGTTTTGGATCTGCATGGCAGGATCTCAACCCGATGAGAATTAAATTCTCAACTTATGGGGAGATGTGCTCTTTGCAGATCTTCAACCAGAGGAAGAACTAAGTTCTTTTTGCAGAAGAGTTAAACTCTTAGATTGAGAATTAAATTCTCGGTTTGAAATTTTGATCCCCTTTCTTTTCTCACCTAGGGTTTTCTTTGTTGAGAATTAAATTCTCCTTTCTTTTTTTCTCTCTGTTGTTGTTATCTCCCAAAATATTAGATCATCTTCTCTTCTCTTCTTGGCTCCTATTTATAGGAGAAAGAAAAGTATCAATTTGTTTTGTCAATCTTTTATTGGAAGATTTTAATTGATTTTGTAACCAACATGATCTTTTAAATCACTCAGTGAATTTTATTCACCATTCGATTTTTAATCCAAAAGATCTTTTATCTGTTATTCAAATTTTAGGGAAATCTTTTCTTGTATAAAATCTTTCCATAAATTGGTGATTTTTAATCACCATTGGATTTTTAATCCAACGGTCCTCCATTTTACAGAACACCATCCTTTTTGTTTGGAAAGATTTAAAGAAATATTTTTCCAGCTAGGGTTTTGATTTCCCTTAATTAGAATTTAATTCTAATATTTCAGAGATTTTAGGATCCCATCACGTGTTGACACGTGACCCCCTCGATTAAGCATTTAATTCTGTTGTTTTAAAGAACTCAGGAATTATCACGTGTCAGCACGTGACCCTTGGTCACGTGTGAGCACGTGATACCCCATTTGGGTTTTTCCTTGTTATTTTATTTTACTTTTAATTCTTTTCAGTGAGTTTAAAGGCCCATCACGTGTAGGCGCGTGACTCCTGTTGATTAATACTTTACCCAGAATTTAATTCTGTTGTTTCAAAGGACTAAGGATCGTCACGTGTGAGCACGTGACCCTTGGTCACGTGTGAGCACGTGATACCCCATTGGGGTTTTTCCTTTGTTTTTATTATATCTTTTAATTCCTTTTTAGTGGATTGAAGGGCCTATCACGTATGGACACGTAACTCCCCTGATTGACTGTTTGACTAGAGTTTAACTCTATAAATTAGAGATCACAGGAACCCATCACGTGTCAGCACGTGATCCTTGGTCACGTGTGAGCACGTGATCCCCCATTGGGGTATTCATGATTGTTTTATTACACTTTTAATTTTCTTCAGTGGGTTTTCAAAGGCCTATCACGTGATGGCACATGACCCTATTTAATTATTTATTTTATTCAGTGCCTACAGGCTTTGCCTGTAAATGGTCACATGTGGGCACGTTATGCCTCATAACTTTTGATCCCGGGTGAATTATGAGGCTCATAATATATCAAATCGAAGGGTTTTTCGAGATGCTTTCAATACCATCAGAATTTAGCTGTTTCTCATTCAGGAGTTTGTCAATATACATCCCGGAAAATAATGGTTCGTATTTTTCTAAATGTATCGCTGCCATTTGATACCTTAGGCCCTTTTGCACAGAATTTTTGGCGGGAACAGTGCACATGATTTTTTTTATTTTACAAGTTTGCGCCCTATTCAGGTTTTCACAAACTTGCCGGCAGTCCTGCTGTTTTTACTCACGGCGTCCTTTCGGGTTTTCATCCATGCCCATTTTGCTCATGGACATACCTTTCTTTTACTCTCATAGTTTTGATTCAGGAAAATAGCGAGCGGACACGAGCGTCGTCATCTATCATTGACCTAAGTCGTGACTCGTCAAGCGTAGTATTTTTGGAATCGACCGTTTATTGGTCGGAAGGGTCTTTCGCCATGCATATCCATGAGCAGATAGGTTCCACCTTGATAGACCTTGTCTATGATGTACGGGCCTTCATAGTTTGGCTCGAACTTTCCCCATTTTGCACGATTGGGAATCATTGGTCTTTTGACGACTAGCACAAGTTTGCCTAGGCGGAACGTTCTCGGCCTGGTCAGTTTTTCGTATGACCGCGTCATCCTTGCCTTATAAGCTTCCAGATTTTGATGTGCTATAAGACAAGTTTCGTCGAGGGCGTCGAGCTCCTCAAGCCGAAGATGAGCATTTTCTTCATCTATCAACTCATACCGAACCGCTACTCGTAGAGAGGAGAATTCTATTTCTAAGCGAAGCACTGCTTCCGTGCCGAATACCAACGCATATGATGTTGTATTTGTAGCCATTTTGAACGTTGTTCGGTATGCCCAGAGGGCTTCATGCAGCCTTTCGTGCCAGTCTCTTTTATTTCTGGACACTGTTTTCTTTATAATCTTTGTCAAGATCTTGTTGAAAGCTTAAGCTAGACCGTTGGTACGAGAATTATAGACTGAAGAGTATCTCCAATCTATCTTATATTGTTGTGCAAAGCGGCTGATTTTATGGCTTCTATAAGCTGGCCCATTATCCGAGATAATTCGTCGCGATGTGCCGAACCGATAAATGACATTGGTTTTGAAGAAATGGAGGTCATTCTCCGTCTTCACCTCCCTTAGTGGTACTGCTTCTTCCCACTTCGATAAGTAGTCGGTCTTCGCCAGTATAAACCGATTTCCTTTAGACGATACTGGTTCAATAGGGCCAATTATATTGGTTCCCCACATTTCTAATGGCCAGCTAGCTACTGTTGGATGTAGCGGATTTGGATGTCGGTGGATGAAGTCCCCATGAATTTGGCACGAGTGACACTGCTTCGCATATTCAAGGCAGTCCTGAATCATTGTGGGCCAATAGTAACTCATTCTTTTTATCTTCAGCTTCATCTTTAGGCCAGCTTGATGAGAACCACAGAGTCCGTCGTGAGTTTCTTGGAAGACTCTCTTTGCTTCTTCTAGTCCCAGGCATCTTAGCTACAGACAGTCGAAAGATCTTTTATATAGAGTATCATTGACGAAGGCAAAGGACAGAGCTCGTTTCATAAGCTGATGTCTAGACGACGCATTTTTGGGCGTTCATCGGGATTTGAAGTAGTCTTTGAAGACTTCCCTCCAATCCTTGACCTTTTCTTCGTCCTCTATTTGAAAGGATACTTGTTCGGTCACTTCTTTTCCTTCGGATAGCTCTGTTAAATCTTCCAAAGATATATCTATTGGAGCGAGAACCTGGCGGCTTTACACGATGATGCTTACGTCATCGATGTCTTCATCGGCCAGTTCCTTAGTCAATTTAGCCAATGCATCCGCCTTGCTGTTTTCTGCACGCGGTATACTCTCCAAGATATAATAGGGGATTTGTGTCAGCAGTTGCTGCACTTTTCGCCGTACTTTATCAGCTCTCGCTTGCATGTCTGATAGTCGCCATTTACTTGGCTAACTATAAGCTGGGAGTCTCTATATATGAGGAGGTTTTTTATTCCCATATTGATAGCGATCTCTAGACCCACTATCAAAGCTTCATATTTAGCTTCATTGTTTGTTCTTGGCTCCATTAAGGAAAGGGAAAAACACATTGTCCTTCCTTATGGAGTCACGAAGATAAGGCCCACCCTGGTTTTGATTATGGGGGTGTTTTGCTTTCGCCGCTTCACGGAAGATTCTCCATCAAAGTAGAGTTCCCATTGGGAATCATTTTCTTCCTTCTCTCCTTTGATTGTGTAGAACGCATGTTCATCAGGCAACTCACAATGTAAGGGGGAGTCGGCTGGTATCGGATGCTCCGCAAGAAAGTCGGCAATGGCCTGTCCTTTCACTGCTTTGAGAGGTCGATACGTTATCGAGAACTCCATCGGGGAGGACCTATTTGGCAAGCCTTCCTGTTAATATAGCCCATTACATTAGATATTTGAGAGGATCTACCTTTGATATGAGATGAACCTCATGTGCCAAAGCGTAATGTCCGAGCTTCGTTATCACGAAGATCGGTGCCACGCAATGCTTTTCGATGAGGGTGTAGTTGTTTTCTGCCACCAGGAGAACTCGACTCAAATAGTACAAAACTCTCTCCTTTCCCTGATCGTTCTCTTATGCCCATAGCGCACCTAGAGAACCCTCAAAGGCCGTTGTATATAAGATAAGGGGTTTTCCCTTAACCGGAGCGGTCAATACCAACGGATTTTGCAGGTAATACTTGATTTCGTCTAGTGCATTGTTTCCCCAATCAGAGCAAAGCTCTGTTTTGAATTTCAAAATTCAAAAATTGAAGCAACGCTTCAGATCCTACGCGCTACGCACCACGTGTCAAAAGTAGACACGCCAGCGCCAGGAGCGCTGAGCCCTAGGCAGCGCACCCCAATCAGAGCAAAGCTCTGTTTTCAAAATTCAAAAATTAAAAAGTTGAAGCAACGCTTCAGATCCAGCGCTCTGTGCTGCGTGCCACGTGTCAAACACAGGTGCGCCAGCGCAGTTGCTCTGCGCTCCGCGTGGCATGCCACGTGTCTAACACAGGTGCGCTAGCGCAGCTGCGCTGCGCTCTGCGCTGCGCACCACGTGTCCAGCACGGGTACGCTAGCGCAGTTGTGCTGCGCTCTGCGCTACGCGCCACGTGTCTAACGTAGGTGCGCTAGCGCTGGAATTAAAAGTTCCCACCGTTGGATCAAAGGATCTAATAATGATGATAAATCATTAATTAACCAGAATTAAATTCGGTTAACGAAAGATTTCTCAAAATCTTTCCAAACAACAAGATTGTGCTTTAAGCACCGCTGGATCAATGATCCAATGGTAAAAAATGAATTACCAAAACAGAACAAATTCTGCATAGAAAGATCTCTCAATCTTATTGAAAAAACAAGAAGATTATCTTCTGTAAAACAGAAACCTTAGGATCAAAGATCCGACGGTGGGAAATATTCCCAAATCGATCAGAGAAAGATCGCTTAAACTGATTTAACAAATCAATTGGCCCTATATAAAGGCCCCAAGACTTCAAGTCTGGAGACACAAAAGAGATAGAAAAAACTCTCTGCAAACTTTGAGAAAAACTCAAAGAAAAAGAAAGGTAAAGAATTGATTCTTGAAGAACAAAGATGAAATCATCTCGTAAAAAGAAGAAACGTCTTCTAAAAAGATCTTAGATCTATAAAAAAGACTAAGGTCTTTGATTAAAAAGAAAAGATCAAAAGACCTAATCATAAAAATATATTAAAAAAAGATATTTTTACTTCACAGATCTTCTGATCTACAAAGGCAGAGCCTTTTAATAAAAAATAAGAACTGTTGTTCTTGGTCTTGAGGCAAGGCCTCCTTTGAAGAACATAAGTTTGTTCTTTGATCTTAAAATTGATCAAAATGCGCTTTGCACTATTAGACAGTACTTTGCACTCATGAACTGCGTCCTTGCGCTCCTTGGACTGGCGCTCAGCGCCATAACATGCTACGTGTCAACCATAGACACGATCTGCACTTTGCGCTCCTGAAAACAGTGCACTGCGCTCTTGGGTTGGCGCTCAGCGCCAAGCGCGCCACGTGTCACTCACTGGCCCACCCATAAACTGGCACTGCACGCTCATAAATTAAAAGCGCAGTGCGCTAACAAACTAGCGCTTAGCGCTAAGCGCGACACGTGTCCTCCTCGTGTGCGCTAACCGACAGAAGCGCAATGAGCTCTTTGACTGGCGCAAAGCGCCTAGTGCTCCACGTGGCGCACTGTCAGAACATACTTTGTTCTGATAAATGTTATGCATTCAATATAAGACAAAAAATGTCAGAGCCCAAAGCCTGGCATTATTAAAAGGGCAGAGCCCAAACAAAAGCCTAACAGGCAGAACAAAAATAAATTGTTCTTTAACTGGACTTAGCCCAATTCTGGCCGTAAGTCCTCAATTTAAATTGAACTGAGCACACCTGCTCTTCCAATTAATTTACACCCGGTCCGAGGGTACATCTCTTTACTCCTCTGACATCTGTAGTTGTAATCCTTCAACGTCGTCAGAGAGGTGACGGGTCCCGACGACCACACATTACTACGGACTGTGGGGTCCTTAAACTCATGGACTATGATGTCCTTAACCTTGACCGTGATGTCTTAAAACTAACGTCGGACTGTGGAGTCCTTAAATCCACGGACTATGATGTCCTTAACCTTGACCGTGATGTCTTAAAACTAACATCGGACTGTGAGGTCCTTAAACTCACGGACTATGATGTCCTTAACCTCGACCGTGACGTCTTAAAACTAACACCGGACTGTGAGGTCCTTAAACTCACGGACTATGATGTCCTTAATCTCGACCGCGATGTCTTAAAACTAACAATGGACCGCAATGTCCTTAAACTAATTATCGACCGCAATGTCATTAAACTAAACGATAGAGCCTAATTGCTCTCTTGTCGGATCTAAACGACCCCGTTAAGTTGATCTTAGTCTAGAATTAGACTAACGTGTCCTTAACAAACGTTTAAGTTTATCTTAGCCTCAAATAAGGCTAACGTATCCTTAAACATAACCCCCCCAAACCCAAATCTAAGAAAGATACGGATTTGGACTAGTCCACGTCTTACGGACGACAGCATAACATAGTCTCCGTATACAATCCACGGGCAACCGAACACAAAACAAACACCCACGACACGAAGTGACCATATGGAGAAGGAGAAAGTTGTTACCGCGATGCAGTAGCGTAATTAACTGCAGGGGCTTGCAACTGCAGGGAAGAGCATCCCCACAATCATAACCCCCTTAAACGAGGGGGAATCTGACGAAGTCTGCTTTATCGGACGCATCCATTTAAACCTTCGATACTTGGTGCCATAAATCAACTTGGCATCTTTGGAGAGGTGGACGGATAGCACCAATTAGCATCTGCCTCCAGATTCAGGCAAAACGTATAGTCTTCCCGGCTTCCGACGGTGAACATGCATTTTGGCACTTTCGATCCCAGACAAACCGGGTCCCCTTCTTCATCAGATGACTGTAAGGACGGCATTTTCCGGAGAGGTTGGCTATGAACCGCCGGATATATGCGATCTTTCCTTGAAAATATTGCAATTGTTTGAGAGTTCTGGGCGTGGGCATTTCCATAATCGTCGATCTTTGAGGGATCGATTTCGATACCCCGGTGACGTATGATGAATCCTAGGAATTTGCCTTAGGAGACTCTAAACGCGCATATTAGAGGATTCATCTTCAGATTATACTTTCGAATATATCGGAACACTATTTTTAGATGTTCCCAATGCTCCTCGTGAGATTTGCTCTTTACCACTAGGTCGTCAATGTAGCATTTGACGATCTCGTGTATGAGATCATCGTAGATCTTTGTCATAGCCCTTTGGTAGGTAGCGCCAGCGTTCTTTAAACCGAAGAGCATCACCTTATAGCAGAGTATGCCCAGCGGGGTCTGGAAGGCGCTATGCTTTTGGTCTTCAGGATGCATTTTTATTTTATTGTATCATAAAGATCCACCATGAAGGAGAAGACCTCATGGGTAGACGTGCTATCAATCATTAGCTTGGTAACAGGTACTAGGAAGTTATCCTTCAGGCAAGCTTTGTTGAGGTCCTGAAATTCCACACAGATGCGCACCGTCCCATTCTTCTTCATCACTGGAACGATGTTAGCAATCCAGTCGGGATATTGAACTTCTTGGATGAAGCCGGAGTCGATTATTTTCTTGACTTCAGCGTTGATGCTCATCTCAAGTTCGAGCCGCATTCTTCTTGGAGCCTATTGACTGGCTTTATGTCCAGCGATATGGCCAGTTTATATACTACTACCTTTGGATCTAAACCTGGCATCTCGGAATATTTCCATACGAAGCAGTCTTTATATTGCATGAGCACGTCCTTTAACGTGGCTACCTATTTTTCAGATAGTAGCTCACTGACGAATGCTGGCCTCGGATCATTTTCCTCTCCTAAGTCAATTTTTCTTAGGTTGTCCGCCGTAGTGTGTATCCCATCTTCCAGCTCTTTTAGTGCCGGTGGAAACACGGAGATCACCTCGTCCTCATCTTCATTTGCGAAGCACATGTGGAGGTCATCCATAGTCTCATGCCCTCCCTCGTTTGAGAGTGTTATCATATAGCAGGTACGAGTTCGCTTCCATTCTTGACGTTGAGCCGGTCCTATCCTCATGGTATAGGTCCTCTTTGGCTTATGCATTTACGGAAGGGTTACCCTCCAGCTGTCAGATAAAGAAAACCTGCCTTGTTGATATTGGTCTTCTACCCAGTCTTTGAAGGTGAAGCAATCTTCAAGGGGATGACCTATTACTCGGTGATAGGAGCAACAATCCAGATGATGGACCTCATTTATTTGTTCGAGATGCCGAGACTCCGGAAGTGTCATCATCTGGTGCTTCATGACAAGGTCAAATATTTTCCTTGTCTTGTCTTGGGGGAAAGAGTATTCCCGACCCATCTGCTTTAAAGGACGCGTTCCAATCGACCTTTTCTCTATTGCACGGCTTCTTGGGTCCGCTTTGTTGTTTTCGAACGTTTTTTGTATTCTTTGCCATGTTTCTGCCTTTATTTTCAGGATTTGCCCATTTCACGAAGACATACAGCGGGCCGGGAAAGAAGAGCATTATAGTCTTCCTTCTCCGCGGTTGCTGATTGAGGCGTTGCGTCCTGGCCTTTTCATAAATGGCCATTTCATGGCTGTGATCATCTCGGCTCCTTTGACAAGCTTCTTTTATTAGCTTGTCTATTTGTTCTTCGAGCAATGGAATTAACGTTCTTAGAGTGGGATCTCGCTCTGTTTCAACATCGCGGCCATTCGGAAGAGCGTTTTCTCCTTCGCAGTAGCTATTTATGACGCAGCAACCGTGGCACTGCTCCCGTTTCTTAGACCGAACGTATCCGAGCCCGGTTGTCTCCATCTTCCCGTTGGGAATCTTTCGCTGAGTCCCGGGAATATCCCAAATCTTTTTATAGAATTGGGCTTGTCGAACAATTTGTTCAAGGGGTACACCTTGGCGTCTTAACAGCCTTTTCAATCCCTCCGTGTAGTATCTTGGCAGATGGATTGGTTAAATCCTATCGAGTGCAAAATTGGCACCATGCCAGACTTCTTTTTCTACTTTGGTCTTCGTAGATTGATAGAAAAGGATCGCCTTTTCACCTATTCGCCTGGGAGGGACATAGAAAATCTATAGTTATTGTACACTGTATATATCGAGCGCATCAAGTTCCTTGTAATGCCGAGGCAGAGCCATTGTGATTTGCAGACTCTGATCTGTTCCGATGAGGGTTTGCACTGACTGGCGGGTGGAGAACACTGCGTTGGCCGCGTCCTCAAAGTTGCTGCCAAAGACCAGAATAGGGGCAGATAGTCCGGGCCTGTTGTTTTCTTTCTGGGGTTGTCCCGAGTAGACTATTTCTTCATCTTCCTCGGAATCACTCCCAAAGATCAGGATATTGGTGAAGGACTTCTGTTTATCCTTCGGCTTATGACACTTTTCTGTATCTTCGAAGTCTGGTAGGAAGTACTTTGCGTCTTCATATTTCCGGACCTCGTTTACGAAGAACGGATTTAGCTCCCCTGTGACGATGAATTCCAAGCCGTCCTTGAAATACTTCATACACTGATGTAGTGTAGAAAGGATGATGTTGTACTCATGCAACCAGGGCCTGCTGAGCAAAGCGTTATAGCAAGTCTTGGCATCAATGATATAGAATTTGATGTCAGTGACGAGCAACCTGAAGCATAACGTCAGTATTACGGACCCAAGCATCCGTGACGACTGTAAGTCGAACCCAGAGATTGTAATTTTGTCTCGGACCAAATGTTGAACGTTCATACAAATCTCCTTCAGCACTCTCACGTTAAGAAGGTTGACGGAGGATCCGTTTTCAACAAGGATTTTCCCTATTTTGACATCATGGCAGTACCCGGTGACGTATAACGCGCAGTTATGTTCGCACGTACCGAGGAGTGGATCTTCATCACTGAATGTAATGTCAGCTGTGTGAACCTCTACCAGCCCGTCCTTCATCTTCTCTTCCGTGAGGAAAGCTTAGAACTGATCGGACTCTTGTAATGCCTTGATCAGAGACTCTCGTGCCTCTTTGGACAAGAGGAGAGCATCCAATATGCTCAGCTATGAGGGAATTTTCCTCAGATGTGCTAGGGCATTGTAATCCACCTTATTTTTCTTAGGCGAGTCCCTTGCTGCAAGTTCTTTGACAACTCCATCGTCGAAGGCAATTTCCTCAGAGATTTTCTCTTTCCCTTTGTCTTTTTTGCTCAAACCTTTATTTGTAAGTCTAAGGTTCTTTTCAAGCAGCGTGCGGTTACGCAACTGAATATTCTCGCAGTTCTTCTCCTCCTCTTCTTTTTTGGAGGGAGTCTTTGAAGAGAGGGCTGAGGGTATTTCTTCCTCAGAATTGCTCCCAGAAGTAAGAACTTGGGGGTTTTCCCCTTCTGAACTGGTACCAACCATATGACACATTTTTCATGTATATCTGTCGCACCTTTTTGCTGTCGACGAGCTTCACACTTCATCCTCTTGAAATGTTTTTGATGGGCAACATATCCTTGCCACCACTTCTTGAAGGTACTGCACTCTTCGGTGGGGTGGGTAACCTTCCGATGATATAGGCAGTAGTTTGGATGTGAATCCTCTCAGTCAAGGCATATGACCCCGGGAGTGTTTCCTGTGAGAGGTGGCAGCTTCATTCCCATTGAAAGGGATTTAGCGAACCGCTTCTCTACCTTGACCCTGCTCTTATTTGTCGTAGGTATATTTTGGTGTGGTTGGAGTACTTTACGACTCATCCTTACCGCAGCTTCTTCATCCTGACGCTAACGCTTAGCCTTTTCGTATATGGCTGTTTCACGTTCTCGGTCAGCTTTGCTTTTTCGAAAGGCTTCGTTTAATATCCTATCGATCGGGTCTTCTGGCAGTTCCAGGGATTTTAGCGTCGATTCTGCCCCCAGTCCCTCTGTGTTGTTTTCTGACGCTGAGGGAGTTTCTTCGTCATTTAATGATGAATAGGAGATCATGTGGCAACTTGCTACCGGTATTCGATTTCTTCTGATGAGTCATTTTCCTCATCATAGTCACTATCTTCGTTCTCAAGAATATGCTTGAGGAACTCTTCGAGCGTGACCGGTTTCCGTGCCTTCTGGTTGTACTCTTCCAGTGCGTCAATGTACTTTTGCAGGTCTGTGCGCTTGTCGTCATACTCGGCAGGCTGCACAGGCTTCTTGGTCTTCTTCTTTTTCTTCGAAGACTTTGAAGGCTTGACTTGGGGATTTTGCCCTTTGTCAACAATCTTCGGTACGGGACGCAGTTTCAGTATACCTTCGATGACTTCAGGTTCAAGTGGGCTTTTCCACCGGACATGCCTGTCGATCCTTCAGCATTCTTTTGGTTTTAGCTAAAAGAACGACTTCCCATAGAGTTTCTTCCACGAGCAAGCATGATGCCACCGACGGATCTACCTTTTTAAGAGTGTGCTTCTGTAGCTGGTTTACCCTCAAGTTGTCAGACAGCGTGAATTTCCCCTGTTGATACTGGTCCTCGACCCAGTTCTTGAAGACGTAGCAATCTTCAATTGGGTGGCTCACTATTTGATAGGAGCAGTAGTTGGGGTTGTTGACGTCGTTGGGTTGCGGTGGACGCTGTGGGTCTAGAAATGTGATGAGTTTATTACACACTACCAATTCGAATAGTCTCCTCATCTTATCGCGGGGAAACGAGTAAGCGCGTCCTAACCTTTCTTCCAGGGATAGGTGTGGACGTGCGTTGTTTTGGCAAGCAGCCGGTTTTAGGCCACTCAGTTGTTAAGTGTTGGCAACGAAGGACGCTTTCCCTTTACCCTTAGCATTTCGAGGGTCCTTACTTAAGGAGGAAGGTCCGTGGCCCATCTGGTCCATTTGGACCAGTTTATCGATCAGAGCCTGGAAGGTTGTTGGATTGCAAAACGTCATGAAATGGGACACAGTTATTTGAGGATCAAGGGTCTCGATGAACATGCCCACGGCGGGGGGTTCTTCGATGCGCTGTTCGCACTTTGGCCATAGGTTCCGCCAACGGATCGCATATTGGACCCAGGTTTCTCTTGGCTTTACCCTGGCATTAATTAATGCCATGATCGGGGTGTGCTCGCTTGCGCTGGCGAATCTCTGTGTGAACAGCAGCTCTATCTCTATGAATGTTCTCACGGATTCATTTGGGAGCTCCGAGTACCATTAAAAGGCCGTCTCTGACAGGCTGCTAATGAACTGGCGAAGCAACAGTTTGTCATCGCCTCCAGTGTTTCTGCACAGAGCTCTGAACTACGCGACGTGGTGATGTGGGTTGCATGTCCCCTTGTACACATGGAACTTGGGAATCGTATATCCTGGCGGGTATTTAATTTGGTCATACCAGCCTGGATACGGTCGCCCAGTTCTGACGATTTGGCCTGCGGCTTCATTAGCTTGATGAGCTCTTATTTGTTGAGCAATATAATCATCAAGAGCAGCCTTAGAGATTGTTTCCTCCTTGGCTACCGATAAGGCTGGAAGAGGATTTGATGTTTCCCCTCTGTCATCCTCGATGATTATCGGCGGATCCTCGGCCGGGGGTTCTGGCCGGATCATCATCCCAATCATGTCTTGGAACAAGAAAGACATCCGCTTTATGTTATCAAACTACTCAGCAGCTTTCTTGTCCTTTCTTTCAAGCACCCTTCGCAGGGACTCTTTATCGGTCTCCTCCTCATAGCGTTGTTCGACTGTTGTGTCTGGGCTTTCTTTCTACCCGATAAGTGCTACCATTTTGGTCAGCATTTCCTGGAGCTTTTGTTGTTGCTCCTGAACTTTTGTCAGCGACCGAGTTTGCGATCGATGGCCTACGGAAGCATGACTTTCTTCTTTCCCGGAATCCATGTAGACCGTATGTACGATCATGCCCCCAGACCTAGGGCGTTTGGGTCCATCGCCTTTGGAATTTGCCGTCGGCGGTGGGATTTTCTCCGGCCTCATCCTTTTGTAGGAGGTCGAGGTTGAATGAGCCGTTGTAACATGCACATGTGTAGAAGAAGCCCCTCGCTGTATGACGGAGGGATAGTCTTTCTCTTACCGAGCCTTCGATTTCTTCGGTCGATGAGGGTAGTCTTTGTTGATCACAGAGTCCTGGACTTTCTACCAGACCCTGTGAATTTGGGAGGAGAGCCGTTGATGGGGCTGCTCCGCCTTTGCCTGCACTGTGGCTTCTATAGGCGGGGGTAATTTTTTTAGCACCGCGGTTGGATAGTTCTTGCGCACCCTCCTGAACAAATCAAAGTTATTCCCGGTTGGAACAGAAGCGTCAACTTTCACCATTAGAGCTGGTGGGGTGAGTCCAGAGGGAGAGTTGCCCCATCTTTCCTCACTCGGTGCCAGTGACGACGTTGATCGTGTTTTGCGAAAAGGACCGCCTCAGTTTTGGAAGCGACTTCGTTGTGCCCCCGGCTTTGGTGAAGGGCTGCTGTTTGTGTCAGCCTGTTGAAGACCAACATCCTGACTGGAGTTTGGGGAAGACCGACCAATCTTTCTAAGATCGATCTTCTGATGGGGAAAGCACTTTTGACGGCTTCACCTATAGGAATTGGGAGGGCTATCCGTTTTGTGGCAGTCTCTTCAAGTATCACGAGCCTCTTTACGAGCCCGTTAGAGCTTCTGCTCAGTCTGTTGAAAACTGAGATACCAGATTTGGACGGCCCGTTGAGAGGGGCCATGATGGTTGTCAGTCGATCAAAGAACGACCTCTTGGGAGCTTCTTCCTGCGGTGCTGAGGCACCGATACCCACTGGTGGGAACATGGTCCCGAAGTATAGTCTTGTAGTGGCTTGCGCTACTTGCCCCACCATCATTGAAAAGATAGAGGTCGCATTAGGCTCGTAGGTCACTCCTCCAGATGGGATGGAGCGAGAGTTGCTGTTGCAAGCGGTGCAATGGGAAGCCATCGATTTTCTGCACAGGAGCAAAACACCAAGTTTTAGTACCTCGAATCCAAGGGCAACCATAGCAAACTGTGATTTTGTTCGCGAAACACAACACATGAAATGTGGAGTGGAAAGAGGAAAAGGTCCCACCGGGTGTATCAGAATCTGTTCACCGCCGGAAGACAGGGACCGAGACGTTGGGAAGTCTGGCCTGAATTCTAGAGGCAGATGCTATTTTTATTTATCCTTCCACCTCTCCGAAGATACCAAGTTGATTTATGCACCATATATCGAAGGTTTGGACAGACGTGACCGTTGTAGTAGATTTCATCAACTTCCCCCTCCTTTTATAAGGGGTTTTTGATTGTGGGGACGCTCTTCCCTGCAGGCGCAAGCCCCTACAGTTAATTATGTTACCGCATTACGATAACCACTTTCTCCTGCTCTGAAAGTTCACTTCGTGTCGTATGTGTTTTTGTTTTTTTTTTGTTGTCGATGGATTGTATACAAAGACTAGTTTGTGTCGTCGCCCGTAGGGCGCTGATTAGTCCAAATCCGTATATTTTAGATTTGGGTTTGGGTCAAGGATTTGTTTGACAGGTTTTTTTGAACTTAGGTTGTATGTTCCATTGGTTCAAAAAGATTTGGTTTTATTCAAGGATCGTTAATCTAGTTTGAGATTAAGATCAACTTAAATGTGTGAGCATTTGGGCTCAATTTATTTTTAACTAAGGATACGTTAGTCTAATTTGAGACTAAGATCAACCTAGCAATATTTTAAAGATCATTTTTATTTAAGATCCAAACAACAGAGCATTTTGGGCTCGGCGATAAGAAAGTTTTATAGACTTAGCCAATTTGAGCTTAGTCTGCTCAGTTTTTATTTATTCAGAAGTGCTAAGCACTTATTTGGGCCCTGTTGGTTCAGTCCCCTTTTTTATGCAAAAGTGTTAAGCACTTGTTTGATGCTCTGACTGTCACATGGGTTGTCATGTGAAGCAATTAATTATAGGCACCGTCCAATGAGCGCTGAGCACTCAGCCATTTTGGCTATTTATGGAATGTTAAGCACTTTTCTCTCTTCTTTTTTTAGTGGCGCCCATGTGAGAAACACGTGAGGCGATGGGGATTGCCCAATCAGTGCTAAGCACTCATTCGTTTTGGCTTTTTATAGAGTGCTAAGCACTCTTATTATTTTTGTGGCACCCACGTGAGGAGCTGGGCACTGCCCAATCAGTGCTAAGCACTCAGCCGTTTTAGCTATTTATGGAGTGCTAAGCAATCTTATTATTTTGGTGGCGTCTCCAGAAGGAGCACGTGCGGCGCTGGACGCTGCCCAATTGATGAACTAGTAAAGAAACAACCTATACTAAATAGCTAGTTTTGTATAGATTGGTGAAGTAAGAATTTTTCTCACTTTAGAATTATTTTTCTCTTTTTTTCTTTTTCTTCTTACAAAAAAGCTAGAAAGCAAAATTGGAGATGAGGAAGAAGATGAATCAACAACCATCAACCATGGGTGAGAAAATATCATATTTAACTCATGTAGAGACTTAACCAAGGCTAAAAATGATGGTTAGATTAATAAATATCTAGAGTAAAACAAAATTAGTGGACTAAGTCAATGGGTTCCACAAGCTTCTATAAGCATCCAACCCATGAAAATTTCCACCTAATGTTTTTTATTCCCTAAATAAATAATCACCTTAATTATCTTAAGTATGGTATGAGTCTCATACACCCAAGTCCAATGTATCATCTTGCATGACACATAATAAATACATTAATATATATCTCATATATATTTGTATGTATTTTGAGAAAAACATTTTCTTAAGTGAGCTAATATTAGTTAATGTATATTAATATATAAAATATATATAATTATATATTAAATTATTAAATCAACACTTGATTTAATAACCCGGCTGTATCGCATACAACCGACTAATATCATTTATATGCATATCACATATACATATAACATATCATTGAATCAACACTTGATTCAACAATCCAGTTATATCACATATAATATATATAGCGAGATTGGAAATTGGTATCACATACATGTATTAATCTCGATCCCACACATATCACATGTGTGCCCTACTTCGTTTCGCATGAGCTAGGAAATCTCTGTGTAGGACTCTAAAGACTCGTCAATACGCCGGCAGTAGGTGATGATCATATCAGTCACCCACAAGCCGTCAGCGGTACTAGCTGGACGTAACGGCTACCCGGGTATTGAGCAATCAGAAGATCAACAAGCAAGCTTGTCTATACTGTAAGTCGATGTAGTACACCCCAGTACTTGTGGGGAGGCGGAATTTTCAAAAACGATCAAGTTTAAAGAACGAACATCGACTAACCACTTGAATCGAAGCTAAACTATAAATAACCGTACACAAAGAGTTTCTTTTCAATTGGGTTTAGGGATTATACCTAATGAAACCGGTCCTTCGTCTTTGTGTCCTCCTTTGTTCTCCTCGACCTTCTCTAGGTAGTAGACGATCCACCCGAGAGCAAAACACCAAGCTACACCTCTAACTTGAGGTAACTAAACTACTTTGATTGCTAATCAAAGAAGAAAGGATGATATAGAGTGAAGGTAATGGATGTTTTAGTCTAACTAAACCTTTGATCTCAACACATGAGGATTAAGGATTAGTTTCTTGAAGATGAGAGCTTGAGGAGAGAGAATGTGAGATGAGATAATGAGATGAGAGAGAGTGTATCATAATATATTATGAAGCATTCTTATTTTAGAATAATGCATAAAAGAAATGAATAAGCATGCTTCATAAATGAAAAGAGGTGATTCATTAACATGAGTCATTAAGCATTTATGGTGCATTAATGATCATGATGAATCACCCTTATGACATCACTAATCTTATCCAAAGCTTATGTCACCTTAACCTCCTTAGTCACATCTTCTAGAAGCTTCTCGTACAATTACGAGAACGCCCCTCCAATCCGCAAAAATACGGAAAAACTTTAGACTGTAAAAATCCAATAACCGGATACCAGTAACTGGCTTAAACCAAAGCCGACTGGTAAAAACTGTCCGAAAGTCGTACGCACGTAAACGCACGTATGCGTCCGAACCCTTTGTCGCAAAACCATGCAAGCTCTATATCGTTTCGCCTGGAGTAGGAAACTCTCTATGTGGGACTCTAGAGACTCGACTACTACGCTGGCAGTGGGTTTAACCACAGACCGCAAGCGGCACTAGCTGTACGTAACGGTCCCCAGGTAGTTGTCGATAAGAAGGCCGATGAGAAAACTCATCCGAACTCCTACTGAGTCTGATGTGACAATCTCCATACAGTCCGGTCCGTTCGTCCAAGACTATCGCATATCGGGCCTAGGCGGGCGGCAAGCGTCAGTCCCCTAATAGCGGTATAAGTCGTGTCGGAGTGAAGCCCATTACACCCTGAGAAACTACTGGAACCTACCAGTAAATCTCGCTTGCCCTGGCCAGGGACTTTGCGTAATGGCTCTCTGACACAGCACGATATCTACTCCCAATACCGGGAGGGACGAATCCTGTCTAACCGCCACTGCCTCCAAGTGCTCGGGACTGCACCCAACTGCTACCTGTTTGTACGACTCCTTTGAGCCGTGGTAGGGTAGCAATCTAAGAACAGTGGGACACACTCGAGGCGAAGTAGCAGTGTCAAGTCTGCGGACTACGCTGTACTCATGTCACCTGGGAACTGTTCACTGACGACTGGTATCAAACCAACCAACAGTTCCCTGTGAGTCCTGTCCGGTGTACCCGTAACCTAACGAGCACCTGCATACTATCTCCAGTACGACGTACTGACGGCTGTGGGACAGACCATCTCCCCAACTGGGATGAGAAGCGTACACACCAGTCTACTCCGGAGTATCGATGCTCTGTCTCGATAATCCAACGACCAGGGACCTGAATAAGGATGTGCTTGTAGACTACCCAGCCCCCACTAGTGTGACTGCCATCACAACGCTGGTAGACAAGCAAGATCCTAAGAGCTCTATCAATACGTACACTCACATATTAAGATAGAAAAACCAAGTAGCATACTACCATGTTTAGCAAGACTGTTATATACATGTGAATATCCCAAGCTTCCATTAAGTAATATACAAGCTAGTATGATACAGTAATGGCCTTCTAGGGCATAAACACTAACAATCTCCCACTTGCACTAGGGCCATGTACTGGCATATCGTAGACCAATGATCTCGAGCAGCCTCTCGAACTGAATCTGAGGAAGGGCCTTCGTGAATGGATCAGCAATGTTCTCTTCTGAAGCAACTTTCCGAACCTCGATCTCCTGACGATCAATGATCTCCCTGATCAGGTGATACCGCCTCAAGATGTGTCTGGACTTCTGATGGGACCTTGGTTCCTTCGCTAAAGCTATAGCTCCATTGTTGTCGCAATACAGAGGTATTGGATCAACTATGGTAGGAACAACCTGAAGTTCTGTTAGGAACTTCTTCATCCAGACTGCTTCTTTTGCGGCATCGCAAGCAGCTATATACTCCGCTTCCATCGTCGAGTCAGCAACGGTGTCCTTCTTGGAGCTCCTCCAGCACACCGCCCCTCCATTGAGGGTAAAGACATAACCCGACATGGACTTGGAATCGTCCTTATCACTCTGGAAGCCGGAATCAGCAAAGGCCTCCAACCTGAGGTCTTTAGCGCCGTAAACCAAGAACATCTCCTTAGTCCTCCTCAGGTACTTGAGAATGTTCTTTACTGCTATCCAGTGTTTCTCCCCTGGGTCTGACTGATACCGGCTTACCACGCTCAGTGCGTAAGCTACATCTGGTCTGGTACACAACATCGCATACATTATAGAGCCTACCGCAGAAGCGTAGGGTATAATAGACATGCGTTCCCTTTCCAAATCAGTCTTGGGAGACATCTCTTTGGAAAGGGTGATTCCGTGACAAGCCGGTAGATTACCGCGCTTAGAATCTTCCATACTGAATCTTTTCAGTACAGTGTCGATATACCTGGACTGCGAAAGTCCCAACATCCTCTTGGATCTATCACGATAGATCCGGATCCCCAGAATGTAAGAGGCATCACCCAGGTCTTTCATGGAGAACCTGTGTGATAAGAATCCTTTGACAGATTGTAGCATAGGAATGTCATTTCCTATCAATAGAATGTCATCCACGTACAAGACGAGGAATACGACACTTCTGGCCACAACTTTACTATATATGCACGGTTCATCTGGATTTTTGATAAAGTCATATTCTTTGACTGTCTCATCAAAACAGATGTTCCAACTCCACGATGCCTGCTTTAGTCCATAAATAGACTTAAGCAGCTTGCATACTTTCCCGCTGCTCCCACTCTGATTGAAACCCTCTGGCTGATCCATATAGACGCTCTCTTCTAAATTTCCATTCAGAAAAGCCGTCTTTACGTCCATCTGCCAGATTTCATAATCATGGAAGGCAGCAATAGCAAGAAGGACCCGAATGGATTTGAGCATAGCCACTGGAGAAAAAGTTTCGTCATAGTCCAAACCAGGTCTTTGACGAAAACCCTTTGCAACAAGTCTAGCCTTATAGGTTTCCACCTGTCCATCTACACCAATCTTTTTCTTGAAGATCCATTTGCATCCTATGGGTTTTACCCCATCTGGAGCAAAGTCCAAAGTCCATACTTTGTTGGTGTACATGGACTCCATCTCGGTCCGCATTGCATCTAACCATCGTACCGAGTCACCGCTCTGGATGGCCTGCTGGAAGTAAGTAGGTTTATCATCATCTATAATGCAATCCTCTCTATCCCCGTCTATGAGAAAACCGTAGTATCTCTCAGGCGGATGAGACGGCCTACTACTCCTGCGGAGGGGTGCGGGAATGTTCTGTTCTTCTTGAACCTCTGGTTCAACCAAACTTTCAGTAGCAGTTTGTGGTTCTGGAATTTCTTCCAGTTCTACTACGCTCCCACTCTTCTGATTTTCTAAAAATTCAGTTTCTAAGAAGCGGGCATGACGAGAAACAAAAACCTTTTGTTCCTCTGCGTAATAGAAACAATATCCTGTAGAGTTCTTTGGATATCCCACAAACTTACACTCTACTGAGCGTGCCTCGAGCTTGTCTGGATGCTGCTTTTTTACAAAAGCTGGACATCCCCATGTCTTCAGGTACTGAAGATAGGGTTTCTTCCCACTCCACATCTGATATGGTGTGGTAGGCACAGTCTTGGTTGGAACTCTGTTCAAAAGATGTATCGCTGATTCTAGCGCATACCCCCAGAAAGATCGCGGCAACTCAGCATTACTCATCATGGATCGTACCATATCCAATAGGGTTCGATTCCGTCTCTCCGATACACCGTTGTGCTATGGAGTGTATGGAGGAGTAAGCTGAGAGAGAATTCCTTTCTCTTTTAGGTAACCTAGGAACTCGGCGCTTAAGTATTCTCCACCTCGATCAGATCTCAGTGTCTTAATACTTTTGCCTGTTTGGTTTTCCGCTTCACTCTTGTATTCCTTGAATTTCTCAAAGGCCTCGGATTTATGCTTCATTAAGAAGACATGTCCAAACCTAGAGAAATCATCTGTAAAAGTAATGAAGTAGGAATAACCACCTCTCGCATGTGTAGACATTGGACCACATACATCACTGTGTATGAGTCCTAAGAGCTCGCTCGCTCTTACTCCTTGTCCAGTAAATGGAGTCTTTGTCATCTTTCCTTTGAGACAGGATTGACAAGTGTCATAAGTTTGATATTCGAACGTGTCCAAATATCCTTCTCTATGCAACTTAGTCAACCTTCTCTCATTGATGTGACCCAGTCTACAATGCCATAAGAAAGCTTTATTTAAATCTGGAGACTTTCTTTTTAGTGTGTTCTGGACATTGAAAATTTGGAGTTGGTTTAAAACATATATGCCGTTATTTAGAGTACCGGACCCAATCAAACCATGATTAAGGTGGATGTTAACAACATCTCTTACAAACGTGAAATCATAACCTTTATTTGATAACAAGGAAACTGATATGATATTACACGTTAAGCTGGGTACAAAATAACAGTTATGCAAAACCAAAATATGTCCACTCGTCAATCCTAGGTGATAATCCCCGACGGACGCAGCTCCCACGCTAGCTCCGTTAGCAACCCTGAGGATCATATCACCTCCCTTCAGCACTCTACGGTTTCTCAGTGCCTGCAATGAATTGCAAATATGAGACCCTGATCCGGTATCCAATACCCAGGAAGTAGAGTTGATCGACAGACAATTCTCAATTACAAACACACCTGAAGTCGAAGCCACAGCTTGCTTCGGTTCCTGGTTCTTGGCGTTCCACGCCTTGCAATCCTTCTTCCAGTGCCCTTTCCTGTGACAATGGAAACACTCATCCTGGCCAACTATCGGTACTGCAGTCTTTTTCTTTCCCTTCTTTCCCACCTTACTAACACCTCCTCTAGGTCTGGGTGCGGCCTTCTTCTTCCTTCCTTTGGCCCTAGCCTTGGACCCGGAAGAAGATGCACCGCCAACAAACATAGCGGGTGTTTCCCTTGCCTTCTGCAAGGTGCCCTCTGCACTCCTTAACATGTTCAGGAGTTCCGCAAGTTCAACTTCTTTTCCTTGAAGATTGAAGTTGAGGATAAACTGGGCGTAGGTGGGAGGAAGGGACTGGAGAATAAGGTCTGTATAGAGCTCATTATCCAAAGTCGTCCCAAGGTCTGCGAGCTCTTCTATATAGCCGATCATCTGTAGGACATGTTCACCTACCGATGACCCGACAGCCAACCTCGCTCGAAACAATTTCTTAGAGGTCTCGTATCTTGCTATACGAGATTGCTCTCCATAAAGTTCCTTTGTATGGAGAAATATGCCATCTAAGGACATATCCTCGTGCCTCCTCTGATGTTCATTGTTCATCGAGGCAAGCACGATGCACTTGGCTCTCGCGCAATCTAAATCCCAGGTTTTGCGGATTTCCTTATCCGCATTGCTGGATTTGGGACCAGGGACAGCAGGTGCCGTAGCGGTGAGGACGTACCCCAGTTTGTCATAGGTCAAAGCCATTTTGACATTCCGCAGCCAATCTTTATAGTTTGGCCCTGTCAGTATATTTTTCTCTAAAAGTAACTTAAGTCCAGTCATTTTCAGGGTCGCTGCAATTAGGAGAGAGAGAAGAAAACTCATTAGCATGATGCTCTTGCAAGTTTAGAGTGGTTTTTAGTTTATCTAAACTGGATGGCTCCCACTGTTTCTCGAATCCTTCCTCAAACCATAAAAGAAGAATTAGCCAGGACTATTCTCACCGTACAATACTTGCTTAACCGTTCAGCCAGGCTGGTGTCGGTACTTCGAGGGAGGTTTTCCAACGCTTTCGCGAAGTTCCTTAATTAAATAACCTCTTTTCTCTGGGGGCGTAACCCCGCTGACACTTTTCTGGACACCTACTAGGTTTATAGCATTGATCGTTAAGTGACGAATATCCTGATAAGTAGCATATACTCACAGTAGGATCGGAATCCAAATACCATCGTATGATAATGTTGAAGGAATCCTACCAACATTCATCAAACTCCAAATGGTATGCATCTCTTTGCAAATTTCAGTTTCTTTAGAAATTCCCGATATAAGTTTTTGCCCCATGCTCTTATGACCTTGACGTATGCCAACAAATCATAAGTCACATGTCAAGTTCTGCCCATCATTATCTTGTTAATTTGAACCCACCCGTATATACCCTTGACGTATGCCAACAAGGTAATGCGACTGTCCCAAACCAACACATCTATCTATGCAACAAATGAATACCCCAGCAGCTACCAAACACTATGCCTTGACGTATGCCAACAAGCATAGCTTGAATACTACTGACTATCCATAAGAAATGACGGAGGGCTACGACTGGTCTTGGCGAGACCGTGAACGTAGTGAACTTGATATAATCGAAGGAACCTGATAGCTTTTAAAAGGAGTGGTTAAGTCTCCGCATTTAAAAATATCTATTTTAAAAATAACCGAGTGGTTTCTTTTAAATTGTTCCAACGATTTAAACTTTGGTTTGTTTTCTTTGCATTACAGATATTGCGTCCCATCATTAACCTATCATTGCAGAAAACAACGAAAATACAACGTCCTCTTATGCCATCCGCATTCGCCACGGGGTCCCGTCATCACCCGTTAGGTTACTTAACTAACGACAGAGCGGGGGCTGGGCTAGCGCGGGTGTAAAACATAAGTGACGTCTAAATAGCTACAATAAATATAGATATTTTACATTCGTCTGACGCAATGATATTCATTCCAGAACACAGATAAACAATATTGGATTTGCAAGCAATCTGTATTTCTTTTGAGCCTGCAAGAAAAGACAGATTACACAGTTGTGATGAATAGCCGTTACCCCACCCTCGACCCCTACGGGTACGGCAAACTACCCACCCGGCAGTCTGTGTACCCCACCTTGGGTCAGTCCTAGGAGCAAAAACAGTAAAATGAAATAATACAACGGTGGCTACGACCGCAACCTGGAAGTGCCCCGCAAAAATAATATTACAATAAATTACATTTACAACAAATGAATTAAACAATAACCCATTGCAAACCCCGGCTATACACCACAACAGTCCAATACAGTTTATATGCACAAACAGATATAACCATTTCAGAAATGTGCAACCTCCTGCCAACCGACATACTAGCAGTTGGGGGAGGTTTACGAACACATTAAACAATCACAGATATAATCCAATATGCAAATACTGTACAATTTCGATCGATAAACAACATCAATATTGCTCCAAAATCTGCTCTGTTAAACAGTAACCTGAGCAAATATTAAATATTCCAGAAAATCCTTAATAATACACAGAAGCAACAGAAGAAAAATCGACTCCTGACTCGCCAACTCGGCGGCGGAAGCGCGGCGACTCAGTAGGCTGAGGCCGCGGTTCCGCGGCGAGTTAGATGATTCAGTCGACTGTTTTTCTTGGGTGTTCTACTGTGGTCTTTTCAAGCTCTCTGAACCACCCTGAAACTATTTTTGACTTCATTTAAAATTCGACAGAAACTTGCATTTTTTAGGGTTTTCCGGCTTCTTTTTTCCGTTCGAAATTCGTACAAATTTGCAATTAAGTTATTTATTGTTTAGCGAGGCTCTGATACCACTGTAAGTCGATGTAGTACACCCCAGTACTTGTGGGGAGGCGGAATTTTCAAAAACGATCAAGTTTAAAGAACGAACATCGACTAACCGCTTGAATCGAAGCTAAACTATAAATAACCGTACACAAAGAGTTTCTTTTCAATTGTGTTTAGGGATTATACCTAATGAAATCGGTCCTTCGTCTTTATGTCCTCCTTTGTTCTCCTCGACCTTCTCTAGGTAGTAGACGATCCACCCGAGAGCAAAACACCAAGCTACACCTCTAACTTGAGGTAACTAAACTACTTTGATTGCTAATCAAAGAAGAAAGGATGATATAGAGTGAAGGTAATGGATGTTTTAGTCTAACTAAACCTTTGATCTCAACACATGAGGATTAAGGATTAGTTTCTTGAAGATGAGAGCTTGAGGAGAGAGAATGTGAGATGAGATAATAAGATGAGAGAGAGTGTATCATAATATATTATGAAGCATTCTTATTTTAGAATAATGCATAAAAGAAATGAATAAGCATGCTTCATAAATGAAAAGAGGTGATTCATTAACATGAGTCATTAAGCATTTATGGTGCATTAATGATCATGATGAATCACCCTTATGACATCACTAATCTTATCCAAAGCTTATGTCACCTTAACCTCCTTAGTCACATCTTCTAGAAGCTTCTCGTACAATTACGAGAACGCCCCTCCAATCCGCAAAAATACGGAAAAACTTTAGACTGTAAAAATCCAATAACCGGATACCGGTAACTGGCTTAAACCAAAGCCGACTGGTAAAAACTGTCCGAAAGTCGTACGCGCGTAAACGCACGCATGCGTCCGAACCCTTTGTCGCAAAACCATGCAACCTCTATATCGTTTCGCCTGGAGTAGGAAACTCTCTGTGTGGGACTCTAGAGACTCGACTACTACACTGGCAGTGGGTTTAACCACAAACCGCAAGCGGCACTAGCTGTACGTAATGGTCCCCAGGTAGTTGTCGATAAGAAGGCCGATGAGAAAACTCATCCGAACTCCTACTGAGTCTGATGTGACAATCTCCATACAGTCCGGTCCGTTCGTCCAAGACTATCGCATATCGGGCCTAGGGGGTGGCAAGCGTCAGTCCCCTAATAGCGGTATAAGTCGTGTCGGAGTGAAGCCCATTACACCCTGAGAAACTACTGGAACCTACCAGTAAATCTCGCTTGCCCTGGCCAGGGACTTTGCGTAATGGCTCTCTGACACAGCACGATATCTACTCCCAATACCGGGAGGGACGAATCCTGTCTAACCGCCACTGCCTCTAAGTGCTCGGGACTGCACCCAACTGCTACCTGTTTGCACGACTCCTTTGAGCCGTGGTAGGGTAGCAATCTAAGAACAGTGGGACACACTCGAGGCGAAGTAGCAGTGTCAAGTCTGCGGACTACGCTGTACTCATGTCACCTGGGAACTGTTCACTGACGACTGGTATCAAACCAACCAACAGTTCCCTGTGAGTCCTGTCCGGTGTACCCGTAACCTAACGAGCACCTGCATACTATCTCCAGTACGACGTACTGACGGTTGTGGGACAGACCATCTCCCCAACTGGGATGAGAAGCGTACACACCAGTCTACTCCGGAGTATCGATGCTCTGTCTCGATAATCCAACGACCAGGGACCTGAATAAGGATGTGCTTGTAGACTACCCAGCCCCCACTAGTGTGACTGCCATCACAACGCTGGTAGACAAGCAAGATCCTAAGAGCTCTATCAATACGTACACTCACATATTAAGATAGAAAAACCAAGTAGCATACTACCATGTTTAGCAAGACTGTTATATACATGTGAATATCCCAAGCTTCCATTAAGTAATATACAAGCTAGTATGATACAGTAATGGCCTTCTAGGGCATAAACACTAACATATACTCCCGTGAATCCAATAAGTAACACTACCGTACAGTCTGGTCTCTTCGTCTTATATGTCGCATATAAAGTCTAGGGGTGGTAAACGTCAGACCCCAGTAACTTGATAAGTCATGCCAATGTGAGGCTCCTAACGGGTCGAGAAACTACTGATAACACTTATCAGTAAATCTCCATATCATCCCTGGTCATGGACTTCCAGTTATGGCCAATCGAGCACAGCGCAACATCAACCCCTAATACCGGGAGAGACGAATCCCCTCTTATCGCTCATTGCCTCCATGTGACTCGAGACTGTACCCAAAAACCACCGTTTTGCATGCTCTCTGGAACGTGGTAAGGTAGAAATCAAAGCACAGTGGGAATCACACAAGACTCTATGACGATCTCGGGTCTACAGACTAACTTGTACCAGTGTCACCAGAGAACTACTATCTGACGTTAGGTATAATACCATCTAGGAGTTCTCGGCGAGTCATGTTCCGTGTACCCAGTCTCCACTGAGCACCCGTATACCATCTTTGATGTCAAACACCAATGGATATGGGATCATCCATCGCCTATCATATGGGTCAAGAAACGTATATGCTAGTTTACTCTGGAATATTGATGCCCCATCTCGATACTCCCTCGAATAGGAACAATTAAAGGATGAACTTATAGACTACCCTGGCCCTACTAGTATGATCTCTATCATAGTCCTGGTAGTCAAGTACACATCCTAAGGGCTTTATCAATATGTAAGAGAAAGACAGTATCACAATACAAGTCTACATGTTAAGATAAAGAGTAACCAGATAGCATACTATCATATCGAGCAAGAAAGTCCTCCCTATATATGTCCAAGCATCCATTGTAATATACAATCATGTACAACAATGGCCTCTAGGGCATACATACAACTAACAATGCACGTGGGCGCCACTTAAGAATTCAATTCTTATGATAAGTATTTATGTGCTTTGCACATTGGCGCCCGCGTGAGGAGCACGGGAGACGCCATCTAAGAGTTTAACTCTTATGTAATGAATTCTTATGTGCTTTGCACATTGGCACCCGCATGAGGAGTACGTGAGACTCCACCATAGGATTTAATCCTATAAGATTGGCTCTGGCGTTGCCGCCGTCGTGGAGAGCACGTGAGGCGCTACCTCATTAAATCCAATAGAGCTTTGCTCTTTTATTAGGTTTAAATATTGGGGAAACAATCACCTGCCTGCGATTATGATGATTGCCTTGTGGGCACTATAGCCAACATGAAGAGCATTGGGAGCATCTAAGGATCGTGTTCGAGCGTCTTCGGAAATATAATCTGAAGATGACCCCTCTAAAATGCGCGTTTGGAGTCTCGTTAGGCAAATTCCTGGGGTTCATCATCCGCTACCGAGGTATCGAAATTGATCCCTCAAATATCAAGGCAAATATGGAAATGCCCTCGCTAAGAACCCTCAAACAACTGCGATCTCTCCAAGGAAAGCTCGAATATATCCAACGGTTTATAACCAATCTCTCCAGAAAATGTCTCCCCTATAGTCATCTGATGAAGAAGGGGACCTTGTTCATCTGGGATCAGAAATGCCAAAATGCATTGGAGGAAATCAAACAATACCTGCCGCCGATATTGGCCCCTCCAGTTAAAGGAAAGCCCCTTATCTTATATACAACGGCCCTTGAACGTTCTCTAGGTGTGTTGTGGGCACAAGAGAACGATCAAAGAAATGAGAGAGCTCTTTACTATCTAAGTCGAGTTCTCCTGGGGGCAGAAGGCAACTACACCCCCATCGAAAAGCACCACTTGGCGTTAATCTTCGCAATAACGAAGCTCAGACACTACGCCTTGGAGCATAAAGTCCATCTCATATCAAAAGTGGATCTTCTTAAGTATCTGATGTCAAAGGCCATACTGACGGAAAGGCTTGCCAAATGGGCCCTCCTAGTGATGGAATTCTCGATAACATATCGACTCCTCAAAGCGGTAAAAGGACAAGCCATCGTCGACTTTCTTGCGAAACATCCGATACCAGCTGATTCTCCCCTAAACTGCGAATTGCCGGATGAACACGCCTTCTACACAGTCGAAAAGGAGAAAGAAGAAAATGAGTCTAGATAGGAGCTCTACATCGATCGAGTATCTTCCATGAAGCGGCGAAAGAACCCTCCCATAATCAAAGCTGGGGTAGGTCTTATCTTCATGACGCCATAAGAAGGAATATCGTGGTATGCTCTCTCCTTGACAGTGTTGGAGATAGTGCCCTAAGAGTCAATTATTGGATCACAGGCACGTGATTGCAATGATTGAGGGAGGACCTATCCCGGTAGGACAGTCTTACTCAAGATGATAGTATGCTATCTGGTTTATCTTTATCATCGTGTACTGCTTTAGGTGACCTGACAGGTCGCTATTACACGTTGGTAGAGCCCCTAGGATTCTTGCTTGACCACCAGCAGTATGAGGGCGATCATATACGTGGGAGCTGGTGGTCTATAAGCACATCCTTAAAAGGTCCCTAGTCGTGGGAGTTTCGAGACAGGGCATCGATACTCCAGAGTAGACTAGTGTATACAGTCGAGACCCCGACGAGGGGCGGTGGCCGGTCTCATAATCCATTGGTGTCAGTTGGATCACCTAAGATGTACACAGGTGCTCATTGGGTTATGAGTACACCGGACAGGACTCGCCGGGAACATGCTAGTTGGTCTTATACCTGATATCAGATAGCAGTTCCCTGGTGACATGTGTACAGGTTAGTTCATCGACCTGGGGATCGTCATTTGTCTCGTGTGAGTTCCCACTGTACTTTGATTACTACCCTACCACGCTCAAAGGAGACGTGCAAACAGGTTTTAGTTGGGTACAGTCCCGAGCCACATGGAGGTAGTGAGCGGATCTTCAGGGGTTCGTCTCTCCCGGTATTGGGGGTGAGGTCGCGCTGTGTCTAGGAGAGCCATTACACGAAGCCCTCGGCCGAGGCAGGAGATTTACTGGTAGGTATTCCAGTAGTATCTCAGGGTGTTCTGGGCTACACTCCGATACGACTTGTACCGCTTTTAGGGGTCTGACTTTTACCAACCCCCTAGGCCCGCCATGCGATGCTCATAGACGAACGGACCGGACTGTACGGATATTGTCACTGACAGGCTCAGTAGGGTGTCAGGATGAGTTCGCTCATCGACGTCCCTTTTGGTCAATAGCCGGTGGCCCGTCACGTATGGCTAATACCTCTGACGTGCTAGTGGTTAAATCTACAGCCATAGTATTGACGAGTCTTTAGAGTCCACCACACATACAGTTACTCAAGCTTTCGGGCAAAAAGCTATAGAGGTCGTATGGAGATATGGCAGGGTCCGATCAGATACGTGCGGTATTGCACGGATCAGGATCGGACAGTTAGTACTAGAGGCTGTATGGATATATGGCAGTGTTCGATCAGATACGTGCGGTATTGCACGGATCAGGATCGAACGGATATTACTAACCGGCTTTGGTTTAAGCCGGATCCTAGTATAGTACAGTGTAGATTTTGTCTCATTGCATTTGTATTTCGGTCGGAATACAGATGCGGGTGTGTATGCACAGTATCGGGGTTTTCCTGTAATTTATTACGAGACCAGTTTTCTGGAGTTGCCAGTTTGCTTTCCGTTTCGGCCATTTTCCTTTGTATCGTTCATTGGCCGAAGATTGGTGGAGGAGGACTTATTTGCATTTGTGCAAATAAGCATTAGTGGAGGGGGTTCTTTGCATTTTGTTGCTTCATGATAGCTCTTGTTGACCTTGACTTGTTCACTTCATCATTGCTTGACTTTAGGAGTCATCATGTTTGATGAGTGATGGTTGAGTGTGGTTCTTGCTTGGTGATCATTGTGTTTTTCATCATCACATTTTCCCTCTCTCTCTCGGATTATTTTGTGGCTACCTCTTTGTTACACTCACTCACTCTCATTCTCTATCTCCTCCCAAAGCCATGGCCAGCCAAGCTTGATGAAGGCTGTCCAAAATTTGATATGTGGGATTTTGTTCTCTTTTGGTTGTGGAAAAATCCCACAACACCATCTCCAAAAGCATATATCATTTCCTCCACAAAATGGCAAACTCCATAACCCCAAAGTGAGACATGAGCACTACATATTCTACAGCAAATCTTGGGCACGTCGACTCGCCAGCTTCGTGCCCGAGTTGCCTCGGTATAGAAGTGGGAGCCCGTAAAAGAAGCAGGCGACGTGGTGCCCTTCCGGCGAGGAGGTGGAGACCAGACATTCCGCGGGAGATCGGGACAACCGCGAGAAGACCGAAGGACACAGATTGCTCAGTATATCTCTCTTCCCCATCTTGTAGTTAGCTAGGACTAGTTAATGGCTCGATCCGGGTATTTAGTGTGTGGTGGTGCCGAATTGTAAAATTAAAGTTAACCATCGCTTCCGCATTTGGCCTCGGGATGGAGGCCGGGGCGCCGCCGTGCACTTACAGTGGTATCAGAGCCTCGCCATTAACATAATCTATCTTTGTCTAATGTGTTTTACATTTCCGATCGAATAAATGTTCCAAAACCGTGTTTCTCAAAACAACAGTTTTCTGTCGAATTTTTTTTGTCTCGGAAAATTTTTCAGGTAGTCTCAGAATACTGTACAGGGAAGTATAAGCCTACTGTAGAAATTTGGTCGCGAGATCTCATTATTCGACCGCGGAACCGCGGACAAACCCATGCTTGGGACGCGGTTCCGCCGCTATTTTGACAGATCGTTGCACCAATTTTTTACAGAGGACTTCTGGGTTGAAAATATGGGTTTTGGAATATTAATTTTGGGCCCAGAATTTCTTGATGTGCTACAGTAGTACTTGGGGCCCATTTGTTAAAATTTGATCGATCGGAAAATTTTAAACACATTAGTTCACAGTATTTATATTATATCTGCGACCCTGAATGTCACTTGATCGGTAAATCCTGTCTAACTACTATAGCCCGGTTAGACGGATTTGCGAACGTGACTTTCACGTTGATGTTCTGTGTATTGCTGTGATGTTGCGGATCGGTCGTGGGGGATAGCCTGGATGCAATGCTAGTACAGTTTTGTTGTATTATGTACATTTGATATTGCGGGGCGAGCGTCCGACATGTGGACTGCCGTCACTGCCTGTTTGTATTATTATTTTGGGACACGACCAGGTTGCGGTCGATGTACCCGTTGTATGTAAATTTTACTTTCTGTACTAAGATTACCCCAAGGTGGGATGCACGGATAGCCGGATTCTAGAAGGAAACAAGCCCGCATCTCATGGCATTGGGACGGAGGGGGCTTCACTCTAGAATTGGCGGGCTATTCGCCGCACTCGTAGGGGGTACAGGTTGACCCAGAAGGGGTGCCCAAGTTACCGGATTCCGTGAAGTACTGGGTGGTCCATTCACGTTGCTGAAGGGGACTGCCTCGCTTCAGGTTTTGGCGGGTAACTTGCCGCGCCCGTAGGGGTCTAGGATTTCATTGCACAGGCTATCCACACGACCAGGGGAACGTCGGGTTTCAGTAGTGGCTCTGTGAAACCCGGGGATCCCAGATATCTGTATTGTTTCTGTGATGCTTTACATTTCTGTGATGTTGCATTTTTTTCACGCCTTGAGCGAAAATATAATATATTGGTATATATATTAGTAGATGTTGTATATGTTTTGCATCCGCGCTAGTCCAGTCCCTGCTCTGTCGTTAGTTAGCTAACCTAACGGGTAATGACGGGACCCAGTGGCGAATGCGGATGGCATATACGTACATCAGTATATTTTCGTTCTTTGTGGTGTGATCAATTGATGGGACTGCATTGATTCGGATCAATGCAAGTTAAAAACAAACCTAATCTGATGTTGTTGGACACTTTTCAAAAAGTTGTTATTGCAAGGACGTTCACTTTTGTTTTGCATCGTGGTATTCAGTTGGAATATCCTGCTCCTCAGTCGACGAGGCAAGGGCCGAGATCCCTTCACCGGGAGTGACCCCTTAGACAAAAAGTTTGCGTCAGGGCAATGACTTCACTATAGCCGATTACATTTGCTTTGCATCGTGGTATTCAGTTGGAATATCCTGCACCTCATTCTACGGGGAAAGAGCCGAGATCCCTTCACCGGGAGTGACCTCTTTAGCAATGGTTTTCGTCACTATATTTTTAAAAGCTATCCGTTCCTTCAACGATATCAAGTTCTTTACGTTAAAGGTTTTTGCCAGAAACCATTCGTAGCCCTCCGTCATTTCATATGGGTGGTCAATAGTATTCAAGCTGTGTTTGTTGGCCAAAGTCAAGGCACAGTGTTTGGTAGCTGTTGGGTATTCATATGCAGCATAGATAGATGCGTTGGTTTGGGGCAGTCGTATAGCCTTGTTGGCCAAAGTCAAGGGCTTGTGCGGGTGGGCTCAAATTAACCTGGAGAATGACGGGTAGAACTTGACATGTAACTTATGATTTGTTGGCCAAAGTCAAGGTCATAAGAGCATGGGGCGAAAATCCACATCGGGAGTTTCTAAAGAAACTGAAACTTGCCAGATATGCGCATACCTTCTGGAGTGTGATAGCGTGAGCGGATTCCGTCACGTTATCATGCGATGATAGTTGGATCCCGATTCCCACAGATGAGTTAGTTTACTCCTCGGGTGACCCCGACTAATTCTTCTTTCAGGTTTGGAGGAGAATTTGACGGTACAGTGGGAGGTTTCCAGATTAGATAAATTGGTAACCATTCTGATCTAGGTTAGAGTGCACGCTGAGTGTTTCTTTTCTCTCTCTCTGGCAGCGACCATTGACCCGACCCTAAGACTATGACTCAGTGACCAAAATTAACCGAACCTTCTTAAACACTGGCTTTTGGATTTTCAGAGTTGCATACCTCATTGCCACTCCTACTTTTACCCTTTTCTCCAGGACACCCCGTATTTCTACGAACGTCCACTTCCATTGGACAAAACCATCGTATGGTTATATACGAACTCGAAGAAATTTATTCGAGGATGGTTTCCGGTTCTGGAGAAAACGAATAGGACTATTCAGTTGTCTTTTCCTTTTACCTTCTCTCAGGTTGCGAGTACTCCTTGGATTAGGAGCTAGTACACCTATTACGCAAATTGGATAGTCTTCTTCCAAACCTTAGGCTGGTGCCGAACGGTAGGGAATGAAGAAAACCAATTAGCATAACGATGGTGTGCAGAAGGTATTAAGTTAAGACAAAGAAAGGGATTAGTAAAAGGGCAAAGTAAATTGCGACTGCTATTCACGACCAAACCAAGTATTTCTTCGCCAATCCTAAAATCACCTTTGTATTTCTCCAGGACACTCCGTATCACTACAAAGATCCATATTTTATTGGATACTCCATCGTATGGTTATATACGAACTCGAAATGAACATGTTCCAGTTCGGGGATGGATTCTGGTTCAGGAGAAATAGGAATAAGGTTTATTCAGTTGTCTTTTATCTTCACCTTCTCTCGCATTGCGAGTGCTCCTAGGATTAAGACAGTACACTCATTATGCTTATTGGATAGTCTTCTTCCAAACCATAGGCTGGTGCCGAACAGTAGGGAAGGAAGAAAACCATTTGACCTAAAGGGGTGTACAGAAGGTAATGACTAAAGTCATATAAAGGGATTTGGAAAGATGGCAAAGAATTACACGGTTACAGTTATGAATCTGGATAATGGAAGAGACATTACTAGGAATACCGGGATACCCCATCGAAACATTTCAATGTTTCAGTTTCACTGTGTACTGTTAAAAGAAACTGATTTCCCGATTAGATACTTACTCCAGGGTATGTATTTACCAGGTATGATTCTCACATCTGTATGGTTTTATAGATGATGAGTGGGAGTAAGTTATTGGGAATTGGGTGATCATCCTCATTATATCGGGATTCGTTGTAATCGGTGATATTTGAGGAAATCGCCTGGGTTGTTTGCCGGACGGCAAATTTTTGGTTTTGAATATCCGCTGTTATGCACCAATTTCAAATTGATATATCTGTACGTCTATCTTCATAGAGTGAGATATACCTTTCTGAAATTATGTCTGTGACATTTACCTATATCAGTGGATGGTTAGGTAAGGAGCATTAAACAGCGGTGTAATTCTTCTTAACCATAAGTACAGTTTTCAACCTGCGACACACAGTGAATGAGTTATCAGACTCAAGGGACTTATACAGAGTATTGTATGTTGTCCAGGGTCCATCGGGACAAAGGGGTTGGTCCTCGTACTATATTCGGTTTACTTATGACTTCTCTAGTTTTTAGACAGGTGTTTCGTGGAAACACTGGGTCTGAATTTTGAGAAGTTATAGGTATTTGAATAAAGTAGAGAACCAGGTGTTGCAAGTATCGGGATTCTTCAAGTTGATCGAAGATGTAGATACTTGTGTATGGTATTCAGTTGATAGTGATGATTAAGAGAACTTGCTTCTCTTTCAGGTTACTCATAATTGGAAGTATTCCTAAGTTGAGTAACGTTGATCGGTCTTTTTCCATTTAGTTGACATGCACTAGAGACAGCTGCATGATTTGAATCTGGTTCAATTAAATCAGTGCCTCTGGTTCTATATTGGATATAGAACAGTTCATATCTTAACGATGTTAAGGTACGAGGAGTTGTCCGGCTTATGATTAAAACCAGACACTGGACAACTCAAGGCACGTTTCTGTAATGGTTGTTTATGGGTTGACCCTGTAAGTCCACGTTGCCCACCCCGGTACTTACGAGGAGGCGGAAAACGGAATAAAAATCGGATTTTTATCAACTAAGGCAACATGGACTAGACTTGTAAGGATCTTTGCTAAACAAAAACAAGCTAAAACTAACTAGAAACTAGCTAAGTGCTAGAAAGGTTATACCTTGAGCTCTAAGTCCTTCTCTCCTTGCTCCTTGGAGTGGTGGAAGGAGGTCACCTTGCTCGTCTTCTCACGCCGAAGAAAGATCCACCCAAAAGCCTCAACCTTTGGCTTCAACTCCAAGCTAGAAGTAACTAGGGTTCAAGAAGTGCTAGTCCTTCAACCCTAGATGAGAGTAGATATGATCAAGAGAGGGTTTTTCTCAAGCTCAAGTGTTTCTCAACACATAAGAGGGGAGAGCTTGAGAGAGAGGAAGAACAAGAGAGAGAAATGAAATGATAGAATGAGAATCAAAAATGAACCATTCTCACTAATATGTATATTATTTTAATTAAATAATTAGCTAGATAATTGTCATGGTTAATCATGACATGACCATTATAATTTCAATTTGCAAGGATCAAAAAGCATCTTCCAAAAGAAATGATGATGGTCAAAGTGTCAACCTAGATCAACAAGTCAAGGAGGTCATATGGTCAACATCCATAACCATGCACAATTATTAAACTAATTATCAATTAACTATAATACACACATAAGAATTAGGGTTAATAAAATGACAATAGCCATTAACCCTAATCAAGGTCCTCTCCCTCTGTCTCAAACAACTGTGCATACGCACCCGCATTCATGATCCGAGGAACACGATACAATGAGAAAAACCAATCCCAAATCATATACTAGGATCTGGCTTAAACCAAAGCCCGCTAGTATAAACTGTCCGGACAGCAAACGTGCACAAGTGCGCGGATGCGAACGAACCCTGTCGCAAAACCATGCGACCTCTACTCATTTTGCCTAAAGGCGAATAGCTCTCTGTGTGGGACTCTAAAGACTCGACACTACGCTAGCAGTGGGTTTAACCACAGACCGCAAGCGGCACTAGCTGTACGTAACGGTCCCCGGGTAGATGTCGATAAGAAGACCGACGAGGTGAACCCCATCTGAACTCCTACTGAGCCTGTATGTGACAATCTACATACAGTCCGGTCTGTTCGTCTGATACATCGCATGGCGGGCCTAGGGGGGTGAACGTCAGTCCCCTAATAGCGGTACAAGTCGTGTCGGAGTGTAGCCCAGAACACCCTGAGATAACACTGAAAACCTACCAGTATATCTTGCTTGCCCTGGCCAGGGACTACTCGTGTAATGGCTCTCCTGGACACAGCGCGATGTCAACCCCCAATACCGGGAGAGATGAATCCTGTCTAACCGTCACTGCCTCCAAGTGCTTCGGGACTGCACCCAAAAACTACCTGTTTGCACGACTCCTTTGAGCCATGGTAGGGTAGTAATCAAAGCGCAGTAGGAACACACTCGAGGCGAAGTGACAGTGTCAAGTCAGCGGACTAAGCTGTACTCATGTCACCTGGGAACTGATAACTGACGATAGGTATAATACCAACCAACAGTTCCCGACGAGTCCTGTCCAGTGTACTCGTAACCTAACGAGCACTCGTATACTATCTCAAGCACGACGTACTGACGGCTGTGGGACAGACCGTCTCCCACACTGGGATGAGAAGCGCATACGCTAGTCTACTCCGGAGTATCGATGCCCTGTCTCGATAGTCCAATGACTAGGGACCTGTATAAGGATGTGCTTATAGATCACCCAGCTCCCACGAGTGCGAGCGCCATCACAACGCTGGTAATCAAGCAAAGATCCTAAGGGCTCTACCAATATGTATATCTGCAATATGCTAAAAGAAATACATGCACATATTAAAGCAGAGACAAACCAAGTAGCATACTACCATTTCGAGCAAGATTGTATATACAACTGTGAATATCCCAAGCTTCCATCAAGTAATATACAAACTAGTATGATACAGTAATGGCCTCTAGGGCATATACACTAACAGACCCAGGCTATGACGAGGGTTGACTTTCTACCATCTGGAAGATCAATAGTTATATTGTTCTAGACTCGCCACAGTTTTAATAAAAATTGATTTTTTCTAGAAAAACAGTAGTGGGAGTATGGTAGAACTGGAAGTGATTCCAGAACCACAAACGATTACTGAAGATTTCATAGGAACCTAAAGATTCAATCTAGCTTGACATTACATTGGCCACTCCGCAGATAAGGTGGGTACCCTCAGGCACCCGAGAGGTACTCCGGTAGCCTCAAGGACGGTGGCAGGGAGGTTCTTGTTTACCCACACTTGCCATTGCTGTTGTTCCAGGCTGCGAGACCCGGCAGGAGGATGAGTATAGCGTCATTCTGAACTGGCTTCAGAAGTGTACGCGTATATGACTCTGCCAGAGGGTTGTCGTAGTCAGTGGGAGCAGCGGAAGCATTGGTGGACAGGTAGCTTATGTCTATTTATAGACTAAAGCAGACGTAGAGGAGATAGATCATCAATTTCTGATGTGACAGTCATAAGTTTGACTTCATCAGAATAAGGGATGGATCTGTTGAGAAGGTAGTAGGGTGTGATGTCATGGTATTTGGATAACGTACACAGAATAGGAAAAGAAACTCCTATACTACAATCGGTTATACTTTGGTCGTCACACAGTGGTTTCTCCACATGGGACTTGGACATTATATCAGACATACTGGTTACTGGATCTATGGTTTTAGATCTAGATTTGGGTAGTTTCCCAATTAAGGATACTTAGACAGCATTCTAAGAGTATTTAGAATGGACGACTCCTGGCACGGTAGTGTGTACCTGCAGGTGATGGAGTCACCCTCTCTAAAGGTGTCTTACAGACTAAAGGGGGGAGGGATGTGCATGATTGGCAGATCACTTGCTCAAGCAATTGAGTCAATCATGAGATTTCAAGTACCACACCAGATATTGTTCTTGCACTACATGAAATAAGTTGACATTGATCCAATCCTGGAGAAACAGTCGGAAGCAGTTTTAGAACATAAGTAGATGTTCTAGGGATTTGATAACGACAGCCTCATTCGGGAGACAGTTATCATTCCAGGCTTCCAAGGTGACCTGGACGACAGGGAGGTTGTCAGAGTTATAGTTTTTCCTTTCGACGAGGGGCAGTATTTTGGACCGGTGATCCAAGGCAATACTGAGGGAGGCATGGCGCAGGATACTGATTAAGTTCAGTTGACGATACAGTCTAAGAAGTTTGGATTTGGAGTTCATTTATGAGCTAGGTCCCATCAGACATCCAGACATATTCTAAGACAGGTATTGCTCATTTCGGGAGATGGCTTTCTCCGCGAACTTGAGATATAGAGAGACATAGAAAGAAGCTCAAAGCGGATCCACTCACTAAGGCTATTCCTCGAACGCAATAGTTTCGCAAACGAGCTTTGTGAGACTGACTAGTAGAGGAGTTGGGTGTTCGGTATCACACGGGCTGTGAGTATGCGACATCGCAATAATTAGCCTTGAGTGCAAGTGGGAGATTGTTGGAGATAGTGCCCTCAGAGTCAATTATTGGATCACAGGCACGTGATTGCAATGATTGAGGGAGGACCTATCCCGATAGGACAGTCTTACTCAAGATGATAGTATGCTATCTGGTTTATCTTTATCATCGTGTACTGCTTTAGGTGACCTGACAGGTCGCTATTACACGTTGGTAGAGCCCCTAGGATTCTTGCTTGACCACCAGCAGTATGAGGGCGATCATATACGTGGGAGCTGGTAGTCTATAAGCACATCCTTAAAAGGTCCCTAGTCGTGGGAGTTTCGAGACAGGGCATCGATACTCCAGAGTAGACTAGTGTATACAGTCGAGACCCCAACGAGGGGCGGTGGCCGGTCTCACAAGCCATTGGTATCAGTTGGATCACCTAAGATGTATATAGGTGCTCATTGGGTTATGAGTACACCGGACAGGACTCGCCGGGAACATGCTAGTTGGTCTTATACCTAACGTCAGATAGCAGTTCCATGGTGACATGTGTACAGGTTAGTTCATCGACCAGGGGATCGTCATTTATCTCGTGTGAGTTCCCACTGTACTTTGATTACTACCCTACCATGCTCAAAGGAGACGTGCAAACAGGTTTTAGTTGGGTACAGTCCTGAGCCACATGGAGGCAGTGAGCGGATCTTCAGGGGTTCGTCTCTCCCGGTATTGGGGGTGAGGTCGCGCTGTGTCTAGGAGAGCCATTACATGAAGCCCTCAGCCGAGGCAGGAGATTTACTGGTAGGTATTCCAGTAGTATCTCAGGGTGTTCTGGGCTACACTCCGACACGACTTGTACCGCTTTTGTGGGTCTGACTTTTACCAACCCCCTAGGCCCGCCATGCGATGCTCATAGACGAACGGACCGGACTGTACGGATATTGTCACTGACAGGATCAGTAGGGTGTCAGGATGAGTTCGCTCATCGACGTCCCTTTTGGTCAATAGCTGGTGGCCCGTCACGTATGGCTAATACCTCTGACGTACTAGTGGTTAAATCCACAGCCATAGTATTGACGAGTCTTTAGAGTCCACCACACATACAGTTACTCAAGCTTTCGGGCAAAAAGCTGTAGAGGCCGTATGGAGATATGGTAGGGTCCGATCAGATATGTGCGGTATTGCACGGATCAGGATCGGACAGTTAGTACTAGAGGCCGTATGGATATATGGCAGGGTTCGATCAGATACGTGCGGTATTGCACGGATCAGGATCGAACGGATATTACTAACCGGCTTTGGTTTAAGCCGGATCCTAGTATAGTACAGTGTAGATTTTGTCTCATTGTATTTGTATTTCGGTCGGAATACAGATGCGGGTGTGTATGCACGGTATCGGGGTTTTTCTGTAATTTATTACGGGACCAGTTTTCTGGAGTTGCCAGTTTGCTTTCCGTTTTGGCCATTTTCCTTTGTATCGTTCATTGGCCGAAGATTGGTGGAGGAGGACTTATTTGCATTTGTGCAAATAAGCATTAGTGGAGGGGGTTCTTTGCATTTTGTTGCTTCATGATAGCTCTTGTTGACCTTGACTTGTTCACTTCATCATTGCTTGACTTTAGGAGTCATCATGTTTGATGAATGATGGTTGAGTGTGGTTCTTGCTTGGTGATCATTGTGTTTTTCATCATCACATTTTCCCTCTCTCTCTTGGATTATTTTGTGGCTACCTCTTTGTTACACTCACTCACTCTCATTCTCTATCCCCTCCCAAAGCCATGGCCGGCCAAGCTTGATGAAGGCTGTCCAAAATTTGATATGTGGGATTTTGTTCTCTTTTGGTTGTGGAAAAATCCCACAACACCATCTCCAAAAGCATATATCATTTTCTCCACAAAATGGCAACCTCCATAACCCCAAAGTGAGACATGAGCACTACACATTCTACAGTAAATCTTGGGCACGTCGACTCGCCAGCTTCGTGCCCGAGTTGCCTCGGTATAGAGGTAGGAGCCCGTAAAAGAAGCAGGCGACGCGGTGCCCTTCCGGCGAGGAGGTGGAGACCGGACATTCCGCGGGAGATCGGGACGACCGCGAGAAGACCGAAGGACACGGATCGCTCGGTATATCTCTCTTCCCTATCTTGTAGTTAGCTAGGACTAGTTAATGGCACGATCCGGGTATTTAGTGCGCGGTGGTGCCGGATTGTAAAATTAAAGTTAACCATCGCTTCCGCATTTGGCCTCGGGATGGAGGTCGGGGCGCCGCCGTGCACTTACAGACAGAACCCAGAACTAATAATGAAGTGGAATATGAAGTTTTGAAAGCCGGTCTTAAGATCGCTATTGACATGGAGATCAAGTACCTCCTAATATACGGAGATTCTCAGCCGATCGTCAGTCAGGTAAATGATGACTACAAGACATGCAAGCCAGAACTAATAATGTATGGAAAAAGAGTGCAGCAGCTGCTAACTTAAATCCCTTCATATACCATGAAAAACGTGCCACACGCGGAAAACGGTAAGGTGGATACATTAGCCAAGTTGGCTAAAGAATTGGTCGATGAAGACCTCGATGACGTAAGGATCATTGTCCAAAGCCGCAGGATCCTGACACTGGCAGATATACCTCCGGATGTTCTGATGGAGCTACCCGAAGAAAAAGGATCAACCGAAGAAGATGATCTCCAAATAGAAAACGAAGAAGTTGAGGACTGGAGGGGAGTCTTTATAAACTACTTCAAGTCCTAACGAACACCTAAAGATGCGTCGTCTAGACATCATCTCATGAAACGAGTTTTGCCATTCGCCTTCGTCAACGATACTCTATACAAGAGATCCTTCGACTTCGTATGGTTAAGATGCCTAGGGCCGAAGGAAACAAAGAAAGTCGTCCAAGAAATACATGACGGACTTTGCGGCTCCCATCAAGCATGTCCAAAGATGAAGCTGAAGATAAAAAAAGGATGGGCTATTACTGGCCCACGATGATCCAAGACTGCCTCGAATATGCGAAGAGGTATTGCTCGTGCCAAATACACAAGGACTTTATACATCAGCATCCAAATTCACTGCATCCGACAGTAGCTAGTTGGTCGTTCAAGATATGAGGAATGGATATAATCGGCCCTATCTAACCAGTATCATTCAGAGGACATCGGTTTATACTAGCAACAACCGACTACTTCTCTAAGTGGGCAGAGGCAGTACCGCTAAGGGAGGTGAAGACGGAGATTATCCTCCACTTCTTCAAAACTCATGTCATCTACTGGTTCAAAACTCCGCGACGGATAATCTCAGATAATATACCAGCCTACAGAAGCCACAAAATAAGTCACTTCGCACAGCAACACAAGATAGACTGGAGATACTCCTCAGTCTATAATTCTCGGACCAATGGTCTAGCTAAAGCATTCAACAAAACCTTAACCAAGATTATAAAAAAGACGGTGTCCAGGAACAAGAAGGACTGGCATGAGAGGCTGCATAAAACTCTTTGGGCGTACCGAACAATGTTCAAGACGACTACAAATACAACACCATATGCATTGGTGTTTGGCCCTAAAGAGGTACTCCCACTGGAGATAGAACTCTCCTCATTACGAATGGCAGTTCAATACGATCTAGCGAATGAAGAAAATGCTCATCTTAAGCTCAAGTAGCTCGATGCTCTCGATAAAACCCGTCTTGTAGCATAGCAAAATCTAAAGGCTTATAAAGTAAGGATGACATGATCATATGAAAGACTAACCAGACCAAGAATATTCCGCTAAGACGAACTCATGCTTCTTATCAAAAGACCTATGATTCTTAATTATGCAAAATGGGGAAAGTTCGAACCAAACTATAAAGGCCCATACATCATAGATAAGGTATACCAAGGTGGAGCTTACATGCTTATGGATATGCATAGAAAAAGGCCATTTCGGCCAATAAACGACCAATTCCTCAAATAATACCACTCTTGAAGAATCGCGATTTAGGTCAATGATAGATGACAACACTTGTATCCGATTGCTATTTTCTTAAGTCAAAACTCTGAAAGTCGTATGCTCCCCATTATACAATATTGGACCGCTACGTCCTTAAACTGGTATCGGACCGAAATTTCCTTAAACTATCATTTCGTCCCAAACATGAGAATGTTGGACCGGAATGTCCCTAAACTAATACGTCATCTCGTGCATAATAATAATGGACTACTACGTCCTTAAACTGGTATTGGACCGTAATGTACTTAAACTAATATGTTGCCCTATGGTGGATCGCTATACTGATCACCATATACAATCCACGGGCATAAACAATATGACCCCATACTATATTCCCAAGGACTGAAATGTCTCTAAACTAATGATGGACCGCTACATTCTTAAACTAGTATTGGGCCGAAACATCCTTAAATTAATGTTGGACTGAAATGTCGCTAAACTAATATGTTTAGCCCTACGGTATGGGTCATGTAACCAGCCGAATACAATCCACGGGCATAAATAATCCATATCTTTTCCAGGTCCCATCGGCAAGGCTACACCTGAAATCCCCACCGGCTAAGAAGCTCTACCAATGATGCGGTCCTCCAAAAAATGTCGTGACTTATAGCTGATAGTGTGTTACCTTACAAGCCGCCTGTCTCCTAAAGCAATGTTGGATCATCTACGGAGAGGCAAAAAAAATAGTACGCCCACAAGCAAAATAGGCATGGATAAAAACCTGAAAGGGCCCCGTGAGTAAAAATAGCAGGGCAATTGGCGAGCTTATGAAAACCGGGAGGGCGCGAACTCGTTAAAAGAAAGAAAGAATGCACTTACAAAGTCCTTTCGACTTTGTAAGGAGAAAACACCTGCGTGAGATCTTTACCACTCATAAAAGAGCAACACACTTAGGAGTCTATACAACTCCTAAGGAGAAAATACACTCACAAGCTCCTCATGACTCTTAAGGAGAATATACCCCCTCTATAAGACCTTCACGGCTCATAAAATTCAAAAGCCTTAACTTACAGGGATCCAAACCTATTCTTAAGCCGTCATAACCCCACAAATTTATGCCCTACAAGTGGTCCAATATCGACTTTTGTATACAATCCATGGGCGTAAATAAATATCTTCCCAACCAATTCCCACCAAAAACGAGAAATATTGCTCGACAAGGTGAACGACACTTGCAAGTCCCTTCGATTGGCAAGGAGAAAGTACTCCTGTAAGATCTTTACGACTTATGAGAGTAAGATACACTTAGGAAACCTCACGACTCCTAAAGACCCGCACGACTCCTGTCACGCCCTGCTTCCCAGTATACGGGCAGAGGACGCGACGAAACCGCTACATATTTACTCAGAAGTAAACACGCTAAGCGTATCTAAGCAATATAAAATAAAATGTACACAAGAGACAAGATGTAAATAAATAGCAACTTTATTTATTAAACATTCTTTTTATAATACAACTGAAATTGAAATACATGAAATGAAAGCAATGCCTAAACAATGGCATAACAGAAATGAAAATGAAATGTAATATACAAGTGAATCTAAAACTCTGGGTCTTCAGTAAACTGATCCAAGTCTTCACTGCTGGGCTCGATCTCCAGTGAGTCCGAATCACCTGACGACATTCCAAAGAAAAAAATGAGAATGTCGTCAGCGAACAAATCGCTCGGTAAGTCCCGTAGATAGATAAGAATAGAATAGACAGAATAGAGTATAGTTGTTTATTGTTGTTATTTAGTGTTAACGTTGTTGTATATAGCTTGGTACAGAAGAGGCCAGTGTATACGAGAGAAGTCTCACTATACTAGAGACTACGGTATACGGAGTATAAGGAACCGTTCAGCCACGGTACAACGGAAATGGAGATTCAAGTTAGGTGTCTTATGGTTGCAGTCTCGGGCCACTTCTAACACCTTCCATACCAATCTACCCCTTATAAAACCCTGCAATGTTTTGATTTGTGTTGATTGTATTGTATTGTATTGTAAATTTTATAGATGGATGACTTGCCGAAACCATGATATCAGTAATGGAACGGATATAATGGATGATCATGTAAATGGAATATATCCATGGTTCGGTTCGGTCCATATAGATTGATTAGATTGAATAACCGGATTCATAGATCCATATTGTATTGTACTTTGATACTTGAATCATATTCAAGTCAGATTGATTATATTGAGACTCAGTCTGAGCCAGACAATTAGAAAAGAAATTGAAGTCCTGAATTATGTTTTGGTGCTATGGTAACTGATGCACATGGACGGCGGGATTTGTGTCTTTTTCAAAGACAATTACCGTGTTGATAACACCGTTGGTCAAGTTGTCTACCTTAAATAGGCAAGTACCCATATCTCCAACTCCCTGAGGCTCAAGAGACTGGTCCCGTTTAAACCTATGTTTACTAGGGTCCTTATTGTAATTTAGCATTACTTGAGGGGGTTTTATGTAAAAATAATTTTGTATAATTTTCAAAATACACCTCAAGCATTTAATTATCATCTTTAGGATTTTCATTGATATATATTTTATCAATATGATATTTCTAGTGAATAAAACCTAATTTCATAATATATGGTATTTATTTGTAATATGGATGTTGTTTTGAATTATCATGGTAGTTTCATGTAATATTTGACTTCTTTTCTTGAGTTTTGGAAACATGGAATATTATATATATTTAAAATCAGTATTTTGGTAATAATTATATATATATATATATAATGAAAATAATCTTATTTATTTTCTTGTAAAAATCTCATTTTCTAAAGAAAAATGTATAAAATTCTATCGAGACCGAATGCTCTTTGCGGAGGTCTGCATCTCGCTCTACTAAGCTCAAGGATGTGCGATAATCCACACCATCCCAAACAGGATCCCCAAAATGGGTTGTAGAGGCTCAATTGCATGGAAATATTTTAATACATCTTTTAAAGAAAACAGTTTTTATAAGTTAAAGGGATTTATTTGCAAGGTCGTATTTCCCGTATTCTATTGTCCCAAGATTCATCGTGCTATGATAGATATGTGTGTTGTGATGAGGTAGGTCATTATCTCGTGAACTACCTAAAGGTATAGCAAAGAAAATAAATTATAATGTCGAAATGAAACATGAAGGTATTTTAATGTAAAAATGCGATAAAAGTTACCACAATAATTATTTTGAGGTGAAACTTGATTTACTAGTTTTGTTAATGTTTGCTTAATAATATGTGAGAATATGAAGTTATCTTGATTAAGAAAAAAATCTAGTTTTCAAAGAAAACCGAATCGGGAGTCGGATTAACTCCGCTTCCGTCGGGTTTTAGAAATAGAACTTTTTAGAGATCAATATGAGAGAGAAGAATGGGACTTACTGGCTTAAGAGAGAGGGGAGAGATAGTGGAAGAGGAGGGAACTGCCAGTGCGTCGTTTCGTCGCCGGAAACACCTTGTATCGTCGCCGGAACTTCATCGGAGTTTTGCTCTTTGTTAACTCCACTTGCACACTATAGGAACTTGAAAATTTCTTGAGAATTTTGGCGGGGAATTGTGAGTGAGGAGGTGTTAAATGAGAGTGGTATTTATAGAGAAAAATTAAGGTTTAGGATGTTTAAATAATGCATTGAAATATGCATTAAAATAAGGTTAAATGGGCATTTTATTGTTCTCTAGATTAATTCAAAGTAAACAAGCAATGAGGGAGTAGTGGGGTAGCTGAAAGGGTGCGGTGGGTAAATTTTGGGAGCATTTGGGACGGGGGGATACCGACGTCGCCGGTTTTATTGCCCATGTCGCCTCCCAATTCCAACGGGGGGTGTTAGTTCTTGGGCCACGTGTCCCCGTCGCTTCAATTTCCCTCGTGTTTATGTTTGTTTATTCTGTAACTTACCCTATTACGTGTGTTGCACGTGTAAACTCTTAGGCTTCTAAAAGGTTAAAAGAATTTAAAATAAAAAGATATTGTGGCTGATGGGATCTGAACTCTGGTGTTTTGGTTCAACAGTGCAAGGTCTTACCAGTAAGCTACAAGCTCTTTCTTGCTGTTTAAAATTGAATCAAATACTTATAGTACTCACAGAAATTGTAAATACCCCAATTGTACATTAACTTTAAATGAATTTTATGTACATAGAAATTGGAGTTGTTACAGTCTACCCTCCTTACAAAAATTTCGTCCTCGAAATTTACAGTTTATTTTAAGGACTAGTTTACAAATAAGTGAGGATATCTTGCACGCATCTCATCTTCCCTTTCCCATGTCGATTCACCTGGAGGGTCTCTTCTCCACATCAATCGAACCAAGTTGATTTCCTTGTTCCGAAGTTACTTCACTTTTCTGTCCAGGATCCCAGCAGGTTGCTGCTCACAAGATAAGTCGGGTTGTACAGTAAGCTCGGAATGATCGAGAATATGGCTAACATACCTTCTGAGTTGGGATATGTGGAATACATTGTGCACTCCTTCCAATAAAGGTGGAAGTGCCAAGCGATAAGCCCCTTCACCAACTCGTTCGAGTATGTCGAACGGTCTAATATACCTTGGACTTAGCTTACCCCGTCTTCCAAATCGAATCACTCCATGGTTGGGAGATATCTTAAAGAATACATGTTCTCCCGGCTGGAACTCCAAATGGCGTCCCTTCGCATCAGCCCATTGCTTCTGTCGATCTTGGGCTATGCGCATTCTTTCCTTGAAAGTGTGGACCACATCTATGGTTGCTACTATCATCTTTGGTCCTAGAAGTTCCCTATCTCCGATGTCGTACCAACTTAATGGCAATCGACACTTCCTTCCATAAAGTGCTGCAAAAGGTGCCATTGCGATACTTGCTTGGTAGCTGTTTGTATGAAAACTCCACAAGATGTAGGTGATCTTCCTACGATCCTCCGAAGTCTAACATACACGCTCTGAGCATATCTTTCAAGATCTGAATAGTTCGCTCGGACTGACCATCTGTTTGTGGATGATAATCTATGCTGAAATTCAGATTTGTTCCCAAGCTCACTTGCAGACTTTGTCAAAATTGTGATCAGAACCTGGTGTCACGATCGGAAACAATACAGACCGGTACTCCATGAAGTCTCACAATCTCCTGTATGAGTTCATAGGTTTCAGAGATAGTACATATTTGAAAATTTAAAAATCTTACTTAGATTCTTACCTCCATGTACTTCTTTGCTAGTGTCTCAGTAGATTGGCCAACTCGAAATGGGATGAAGTGAGCCGGCGAAGTGGGTCGATCCACAATAACCCATACAGCATCGTTACACTTTATGCTGCGAGGGAGTGCAGTCACAAAATCCATTGTGATGTGTTGCCACTTCCATTCTGGGATCGTTAATGGTTGAAGTAATCCAGCAGTCCTGTGATGTTCAGCCTTTACATGCTGACACACCAAGCATTTAGCGACGCTTCTGGATACTTCACGCTTCATTCCATGCCACCAGTAATTTTGACGCAGATCTTTGTACATCTTTGTACATCCATGGTGTACTGAATAAGGAGAGCTGTGAGCTTCTTTCATTAACTCTTCCCAAACAGAACATTTTGGTACACACAGTCTGTTGCCGTATCTTAAAGATCCGTCTTCATGAATGATGAAGTCTGTTCTGAGTCCATTTTCTACTTGTTACCTGATCTTTTGTAACTTGGCATCACTTGCTTGAGTTGCTTTGATCTGATTGACAATGGTAAATTGAACTTGTAAGTTCATCAAACTTGAAGCATTACCTGGCATGATCACTTCAATCTCCATCTGATGCAAGTCTTGTTGAAGCTTCCACTGAGCGGTGAGATTCATTGCTAATGGTTGGCAACTAAGGGCATTAAGTACTACATTCACTTTCCCTAGGTGATATTGCAGGTTGATGTCGAAGTCCGCCATGAATTATAACCATCGTCTCTGTCGCATATTAAGCTCCTTTTGCGTAAACACATGTTTCAGGCTCTTGTGATCTGTCTATATGTTTACTCGTACACCAAGAAGATAATGGCGCCAAATCTTAAGAGCAAAGATTACGGTTGCCAACTCCAAATCATGCGTCGGGTAATTACGCTCATGAATCTTTAGCTGTCTTGAAGCATAAGCCACAACTTTACTGTGCTGATGTAGAACACATCCTAATCCCTTACCGGATGAATCGCAATATACTTCGAAACCTCCAGATTGGTCCGGTATAACGAGAATAGGCGCTGATGTCAACCTTGACTTGAGTTTTATAAAAACTTGCTCGCACGCTTCTGACCACACGAATTCTTCATCTTTATGTGTGAGCTTGGCCAGGGGTGCTGCAATCTTGAAAAATCCTTCAATGAACCTTCAGTAATATCCAGCTAGACCCAAGAAACTTCGAATGTCCTTCACTGATTTTGGTGTCGGCCATTCGCTTACTGCTGAAACTTTCGCTGGATCTACAGAGATTCCTTCGCCCGATTTAATATGTCCAAGAAAACCGATTTGATCTAGCCAAAACTCGCATTTTCTATACTTGGCGTAAAGTTGATGTTGTCGTAGAGTTTCCAGGACAATTCTCAAGTGTTCGGCGTGTTCCTTTCGACTCTTAGAATACACCAGGATGTCATCGATGAAGATGACAACGAACCTATCTAGGTACTCCCAGAAAACTTGATTCATCAGGTTCATGAATATTGCTGGTACGTTGGTCACTCCAAATGGCATCACAAGAAATTCGTAATGACCATAGCGAGTTCTGAATGTTGTTTTATGGATATCAGATTCCTTGACCTTTACCTGATGATAACCCAAACGAAGATCTAACTTGGAGAAAACACAAGATCCACTTAGCTGATCAAACAGATCGTCGATGCGCGGGAGTGGATACTTGTTCTTTATTATTACTTCGTTCAAGGCTCTATAATCGATGCACATTCTGTATGAACCTTCTTCTTCACAAGTATAACTGGAGATCCCAACTTGAAGTGCTGGGACGAATCCATCCTTTCGCTAATAATTCATCCAACTGAGTTCGGAGTTCCTTCAAACCTTCCGGACTTAGTCGATATGGTGCTTTGATCACTGGTTGTGCTCTTGGTACTAAATCAATGCTGAATTCAAGAGCTCGATCGGAAGGCAAACCTAATATATCGTCAGGAAACACATCGTCGATCTCTCGAACTACTTCTGTCTTTGATCCTTCCTCTGCTTGAATTGACGCAATCACTGCCTTCTTTGGTTTCTCCTTGTAAGTGCTTGGCTCCAGCATACGATCTCTACTTTTGAAATAGAAAACCGGATGCTCTGGAATCTCGATTACTACCCTCCTTTGACGACAGTCGATGGTAGCGTAGAAGGTTCTGAGCCAATCCATACCTAGAACCACATCAAAGTTCGGTATGTCCAGCACTTTGAAGTCAGTATAGAATTCTCTGCTGCAGACAACCACTGGACACAGGCTGTATCCTATTATTTCCTTTAGAACGTCGTTTCCTGAACTGACATTCCAGCTGGATACAAGCGGTGTGACTGGAATCGCATGAGTTCGGACGAACCGTTGCGACATAAAGCAATAAGATGCTTCAGTATCGAATAGTGCGAGTGCAGGGAGTGAGGCTACTAAGATTGTACCTAGGTTATGTGGGAAATGTTTTAAGTATAAGGGAAAAGATATATAGGTATGTCTGTGAATTAAAAGAGAATTTGAAAGGGAAGTGTTACCAGTGATGACTTGGCCGGTGGCTTCAGCCTCCTCCACAGTCATCGTGAAAGCCTGTCGCCTCGGCACATTCCTCCTTACTGGAGGAGCATTCTTCTCCCGTTCTTTGGTCCTTGAGGTGGGTTCCTTTGAGCTTGATGGAACTGACGGGGAGGAGGTGCAGTCGGTCAACGAGTAGGTGGAGCAGGTAGTGCAAGTCTCGGGGCAGGTGCCTGAATGGCTAGGCGTTGCGGGTAAGTGATTGCTGGACTGGGTGCAGCATATGGGTTTTGTCTATAAGGGCAAGACCCAATATCGTGAGTAGCTGAGCCGCAGACTAAGCAAAGGTGATTTGCACGCCGGCAGTCTTTCATCAGATGTCCATCTCTCCTGCAGTATGTGCAAAATGCTGGGCTGGGCCGGTTGATTGGTACTCCCGGTCTCCTGGGCATAAATGGTGGCCTTGAAGAGGCTCCTCCTGCCATCTGATTGGCAGGGCGCTTCATCCCGGCAAATTGAGGTATGCCCCTCATCTTTACCACTGCCTCATAATGGCGGGTAGCTTTCAGAGCCGATTCATGGGTCGGAAAATCTCCTGTGGCTAATGCAGCCTGGATCTCTGGATCTAACCCTTGTTGGAATCGTCAGGCTCTGATCTCATCCATCGGTATCAGGTTTGCCGCAAATCTGTTAAGGTGTGGTGTTAGCTATGTAATATGTGATATTTTAAAATCAAAATATTGAGATGTATGTTACCGACTGAACATGGTGAACTCAGCGTCATATTCATCTACTGACTTGGTCCATATTGAACCTTGTTGCAGATGGATGAACTGTTGTTCCATATCAAAGCGGGCGGTCTCAGGGAAGTACTTTGCGTCGAACATATCACGGAAAGTCCTCTATTCGATCGGCTGGGTGAGACGGCTTTCTTCCGCCTTCCACCAAACCCGTGCATTGTCCGTGAGCTGCAACTTCACAACACGAACCCAAGCTATCTCTGGCACTTATGCCGCTGCCAGGTCATCTTCAATGCTTTGAGCACATTCCTCAGTTTCTAGAGGGCTCTCTTTTCCTGCAAACTATTTGGGGTGCAAGGCCCTGAATTGCTTCACCTCAGGTGCTTCTGCCTAAGGACGGTTCATCAAGATAGCAGTCTGCTGTTGTTGTCCTTCGAGGAGGCTGTGGATTGCCTCAAGCAGAACCGTCTGCTCGTTGATCGGAGCAGCGACGGCAGGTGTAAGTGGTAGTGGTAGGGGAGTGTTGTTGACATTCGTGCTGGTGTTGTTTGAGGAATCCATAACCTTGAAAGAAAAATTTGAGTTAGGACAGATTCAAAGTATATGAAATTATAAGATTCAAGGAATATGAATTGTAAAGAATGTTTTCAGTTGCCGGTTCTTGTGTTATATTACTTAGGTTGTCTACGCAAAACTGACCTGCATGTCCATACAGAGCTGACCTGTATGTCCACACAGAACGGACCTGCATGGGCCACCAACAAAACCTGTCATGCCCCGCTTCCCAGTATACGGGTAGAGGACGCGACGAGGCCGCTACGTATTTACTCAGAAGTGAACACGCTAAGTGTATCTAAGCAATATAAAATAAAATGTACACAAGAGACAAGATATAAATAAAAAGCAACTTTATTTATTAAACATTCTTTTTACAATACAACTGAAATGAAAATACATGGAATGAAAGTAATGCCTAAACAATGGCATAACAGGAATGAAAATGAAATGTAATGTAAAAGTGAATCTAAAATTCTGGGTCTTAAGTAAACTGATCCAAGTCTTCGCTGCTGGGCTCGATCTCCAGTGACTCCGAATCACCTGACGACATTACAAAGAAAAAGAAAGAGAATGTCGTCAGCGAACAAATCGCTCGGTAAGTCCCGTAGATAGATAAGAATAGAATAGACATAATATAGTATAGCTGTTTATTGTTGTTATTTAGTGTTAACGCTGTTGTTTGTAGTTTGTGTAAGTACGCGGCGGCACCCCGGCCGTCTTACAGACGCTGATATGCGGAACAAAACTTTTACGGCTGGCGCTATCGCGTACTTTATCCCGGATCGTCCATTAAAGCTAAACTAACAAATTGTAAAGAGGGTAGAATTGTTATACCGAATGATCCGAGTCCTTCGGTCTTCAACCATCATCCCACGCTATGTTGCAACTGATCCGAACTAGCTCGATCTCCGGTTTCGTCGTCCAGGTGGCACCACGTCGACGGATCTTTAAACGGGCTCCCGCCTCTGAACCGAGGCAACTCGATCGTCAAGTTTGCTAAAAGAGACGACCAAGATGAAGTAGAGAATGAGTAGAACACTTTGTCTCGTTACGTCCAAGGCTATGGACGAACGGTTAAAAGAAGTTGCCATTTGGAATCGGGTGAATGGAAATTGAACTATATGAAATTTCCATACACTAAACTATCATAATCTTTTGCAAATGAAATCAAATGAACAACCATGGCCTCACAAAGAGGGTCGGCCACAATAAATAGAAGAGGGAGGTGAGAGTAGGAGCTTCAAGTGGTGACCATAACCCTTCATACTTATCATCATAATTAAAGCATGAATGAATCATCAAAATGCATTAAGTGCAAACCTATCACAATTAACCTAGTCATCCTTTATCATTAATGAACCATTAATGACCCAAGTGAGTCACAAGCCTTATCATCACTTCTAGAACCTTCTAGAAGCATGACTCACCCTGAAGACGAAAAGACAAATCCGTATTTAACCGAATGTCAAAATACGGCTGATAGAAAACTAGAAACTGGCAACTTCCAAAAATCATCCCGAAACGAATTTCAGGATAACCCCGTATTGGTATAAACATACCCGCATTAGTATTACGACCGAATAAAAATGCAACTGAGACAAATATATTATATCTACACAGTATAATACTGGGTTCCGGCTTAAACCAAAGCCTACCAGTATTATCTGCCCGAAAACTGACACGTGTGAAAACGCACGTACATTTTCCGAACCTTGCCATAAACTCATACGGCCTCTACAACGTTTCGCCCGAACTTTGGAAAGTGTCTGTGGGGAACTCTAATGACTCATCAGTACACCGGCACTGGGTATAACTACTAGCACGTCAGAGGTATAAGCTGTACGAAACGTTTTGCCTATGTATTGATTGGAAGGGAAGCTGACGAGCGAACTCATCTATAAACCCTACTGAGCCTGACAGTGACAATATCTGTATAGTTCGGAATATTCGTCTATGAGTATCGCATATATAGCCTAGGGGGCCGGTAAACGTCAGACCCCCAACAGCTGTATAAGTCGTGTCAAAGAGCAGCCCAGAACACCCTGAGATTCTGCTGGTATACCTACCAGTATATCTCGATTACCCTGGCCAGGGATTTCGTGTAACGGCTCTCCTAAACACAGCGCGATCTCACCCCCAATACCGGGAGAGACGAATCCCCGAAGATCCGCTCACTTGCCTCCAATGTGGCTCGGGACTGTACCCAAAATATACCTGTTTGCACGACTCCTTTGACCCGTGGTAGGGTATAAATCAAAGCACAGTGGGAACTCACACAAGAAAAATGACGACCTCAGGTCGATGAACTAACCTGTACACATGTCACCAGGGAACTGCTATCTGACGATATGTATAATACCAACTAGCATGTTCCCGGCGAGTCCTGTCCAGTGTACTCATAACCTAATGAGCACCTGTATACATCATAGGTGATCCAACTGACACCAGTGGCTTGTGAGACCAGCCACCACCCCTTGTCGGGGTCTCGACTGTATACACTAGTCTACCTTGGAGTATCGATGCCCTATCTCGAAACTCCCACGACTAGGGACTCTTTTAAGGATGTGCTTATAGACCCCAGCTCCCACATATATGATCGCCATCATACTGCTGGTAGTCAAACAAGAATCCTATGGGCTCTATCATGATGATAAAGACAAACCAAATAGCATACTATCATCTCGAGTAAGACGGTTTTATCGGTATAGGTCATCCCTCAATCATCGCAATCACGTACCTGCGATCCAATAATTGACTTAGAGGGCACTATATCCAACAATCTCCCACTTGCACTTAAGGCTAATTATTGCGATGTCGTGTACTCACAACTCGTGTGATACAGAGCATCCAACTCCTCTACTAATCAGTTTCACAAAGCTCATTGTTCCCCTCCGAATGGCGGCCGAGACATGGGATGCCTTGCCTGAGATTCGGGGCAGATGCTAATTGGTGTTATCCGTCTACCTCTCCGAAGATGCCAAGTTGATTTATGGCACCGTGTATCGGAGGTTTAGACGGATGCGGCCGATGTAGCAGACTTCGTCAGATTCCCCCTCGTTGAGGGGTTTTTTGATTGTGGGGACGCTCTTCCCTGCAGGCGCAAGCCCCTGCAGTTAATTACGCTACCGCATCGCGGTAACAACTTTCTCCTTCTCCAGCTAGTCACTTCGTGTCGTGGGTGTTTGTTTTGTTTGTGGTTGCCCGTGGATTGTATACGGAGACTAATTTATGTAGTCGCCCGTAGGACGTGGATTAGTCCAAATCCGTATTTTCTTAGATTTGGGTTTGGGGGTTTGGTTTAAGGACACGTTAGCCATATTTGAGGCTAAGATCAACTTAAATGTTTGTTAAGGATACGTTAGTCCAGTTTGAGACTAAGATCAACTTAACGGGATCGTTTAGATCCGACAAAAGAGCGTTTGGGCTCTATTGTTCCAGTTTAGGGACATGGTGGTCCATTGCATGTATGGCTGTCGGGACCCGTCACCTCTCTGACGACGTTGAAGGATTACAACGACAGGTGTCAGAGGAGCTCAGAGATGTACCCTTGAACCAATGAGTTGATTGGGGGGATTCATAGTCCAATTTGGGACTAAAGTCTGTTTGAACGCTTAAGGATACGTTAGCCATATTTGAGGCTAAGATCAACTTAAACGGTTGTTAAGGATACGTTAGTCCAGTTTGGGACTAAGATCGACTTAACGGGATCGTTTAGATCCGACAAAAGAGCATTTGGGGGCTCTATTGTTCCAGTTTAGGGACATGGTGGTCCAACTCCAGTTTAGGGACATGGTGGTCCAATACCAGTTTAAGGACATGGTGGTCCAATGCCAGTTTAAGGACATGGTGGTCCAACTCCAGTTTAGGGACATAGTGGTCCAACTCCAGTTTAGGGACATAGTGGTCCATTGGTAGTTTAAGGACGCATAAGTCCATGGGTTTAAGGACCCCACAGTCCATATGGGTGTGTTTAAGGACGCATTAGTCCGTTAGTTTAAGGACGCATAAGTCCGCGGGTTTAAGGACCCCACAGTCCGTATCTTGGTTTAAGGACGCATAAGTCCATGAGTTTAAGGACCCCACAGTCCGTGTTGATGTATGGTTGTCGGGACCCGTTACCCCTCTGAAGACGTTGAAGGATTACAACGACAAATATCAGAGGAGTTCCGAGATGTACCCTTGAACCAATGAGTTGGTTGAAAGAGCAGATGTGCTCAGTTCAAGATGATTTGAGGACTTATGGCCAGCTTGGGCTAAGTCCAATTGTATTTGAAATATTGGCCCTTTGTTGGCTCATTGAAGGAGAGGCTTTGCCTCTAGAAACTTAGCCAATTGGGCTAAAGCTAGTGTTAAACACTAAAGACCAACAGTGTTGAACACTGGAAATAAGATTAGCAAGTTAGTGTTAAACACTAAAAGATAACCAGTGTTAAACACTAACAACAGGGCTTTCAAATTAGTGTTAAACACTAAAGCAAATCAGTGTTAAACACTGGTAATCAGAGATTTCAAATTAGTGTTAAACACTAAAGCAAATCAGTGTTAAACACTGGGAACAAAGTCTTCAGATTAGTGTTAAACACTAAGGAAAGAGGGGTCACGTGTGGACACGTGAGAGCGCCCTAAATGTGAAGCCAGATCTCCTTTGTTTTATCCTCAAATCTGTGAATAAGTGTTAAACACTTTTCCCTTTTATTTCGAGCATCACGTGTTGACACGTGATGGGGGATTTATGCGCCGACTGTTAGAACGTTTTCTAAGGGGTCACGTGGTAAACACGTGAGAGCGCCCAAAGCCTTCATTTCCATTGATCTTTCTTTCTGCGTTTTGGGAGTCACGTGGGAGCACGTGATGGCATCAAAAAGTGGGGCCAGATCCCTTTTATTTTGTTCTGCAAAACAAGTGTTAAACACTTTTATTTTTATTTTAGAGCATCACGTGTTGGCACGTGATAGGGATCTGTGCGCCAATTGTTAAAGCATTTGTTGAGGGGTCACGTGATAACACGTGAGAGCGCCCAAAGCTTTCATTTCCTTTGCTTTTTCTTTCTGCGTTCTGGGAGTCACGTGGGAGCACGTGGGGTGATGCTTCAAAGTTCTTTGCAGGGGATCTTTTCAAGGGTGACCCTAGTTCTTTTCATGAACAGAGATCTTTTAAGAAATGAATTCTTCTTATCTTTAAGAATTAAATTCTTATTTAGGGTAAAACCCTGATTTTGATTCTGGAGGAATTAAATTCCTATTTTGAAAGAATTAAATTCTTATTTAGGGTAAAACCCTAGTTTTGTTTTAGGATAATTAAATTCCCAGAACTCAATTCCCCTTCTAAGTTTAGGATCTGCATGGCAGGATCTCGACCCGATGAGAATTAAATTCTCAACTTATGGGGAGATGTGCTCTGTGCAGATCTTCAACCGGAAGAAGAACTAAGTTCTTTTCTTTAAATAAGAGTTAAACTCTTTTGAAAATTAAATTCTCTTTTGAATCCTCTCTTTCTTACCTAGGGTTTTTCTTTTGCAGAGAATTAAATTCTTCTTTCTCTTTTTCTTCTTCTCTTGAGAATTAAATTCTCCTCCCTCTGTTTTTCTCTCCAAAAAAGTAGATCCCCCCCTCTTCTTTTCTTGGCTCCTATTTATAGGAGAAGGAAAAGAATCAATTTGTTTAGCAAATCTCTCATTGAAATATTTGATTTGATTGTTGAGAGATTTGATTTATATTTATCATTAATCTGGGCCTTTAGATTGTTAAGTGAATTTTATTCACCGTGGATTTTAAATCCAAAAGATATTCTATTTGTTATCCTGGTGAGATTTGGGGAAATCTTTCCTTGTCTAGGATTTTTCCATAAATTGGTGATTTTTAATCACCCTTGGATCTTTAATCCAACGGTCCCCATAACCCTTTTCCATTTGGAAAGATTCAGAAACTTTTAGAATTTAATTCTATTCATTATTTTAGAGGCTTTAAAAGCCCATCACGTGTCTGCACGTGACCCATGGTCACGTATGAGCACGTGATGCCCCATTGGGGTCTTTTCTGAATTTTTATTGTATCTTTTAACTCCTCCAGCGAGTTCTTAAAAGCCCATCACGTGTGGACACGTAATTCCTCATAACTTTTGATCCCGGATGAATTACGAGGCCCATAATATATCAAATCGAAGGGTTTTTCGAGCCGCTCTCGATACAATCAGAATTTATCTGTTTCTCATTCGGGAGTTTGTCAGAAAAACAGTCCAGAAGATACTGGTTCCCATTTTCTTAAGCGTATCGCCGCCATTTGATACCTTGGGTTCTTTTGCGCAGAAATTTTTGGCGGGAACAAATGCCCCCCACTACTTTGCCCACGTAAGTATTTACGTGGGTGAAGTAGTGCAAAGTAATGCATGGCGTATGACCAGTTTCGGGTTGGTATATTACTTTCAGAATCTTGATCTGAGAAGATAACGAGCGGACACAAGCGTCGTCATTTATCATTGACTCAAATCTCGACTCTTAAGAGATATAGTTCCAAACCCTTAACTCCATGAGCCGCACCCTTCTATCTCTTTATATCTTACTCTGGAGTGAAGTAGTTTATATGCTCATGAGTAGCTTTTCCATTTCAGTGGCATGTAGCTTTGGCGAGTGTGGCTCATAGATGGTCCCTCTTGACCTCTTTGCAGGGCAGTGATGGCTTAGGAGACAGGGTTAGGATCTGCCACCTAAGACTTTTCAACTTTATGAGCCGTGAGGGTCTCATAAAGACTTTTCTCCCTACGGATCGAGAGGATCTCGTAGGTGTATTTTCTCCTTAGGAGTCGTGAGGATTCCTAAGTGTGTTTTCTCTTATAAGTTATAAGGATCTTATGAGAGAATTTTTCCCCCTTACGAGTCGAGAGGACCCGTAAGCGGTTGTTCCCCTCCTTGTCGAAATTCGACTTCGGAGAGTGAGACCCGTGGATAGTATGCAAGAGACCATTTTGGGCCGACTTGCAGGATCCCAGTGCTTAGGAAACGGGTTTTTTAATCCCTACTGCCTAAGGCTTTATCTCACGAGTCGAGACGAATCGAGAAGTTCTCGCAAAGACATCATTTTCCTCACGAGTCGAAACGAATCGAGCAGATCTCGCAAGAATATCCTAACGTCACAGTTAACCTCCGCTCTTTACGACAGAAGTCCGTTAGGGTCTGTGGTACTTAGGGTTTTGGCCGTCGTACCGTCGCATGAGCTGATGTATTCCTCAATAGGCAATCGTGCTGTTCGAGTAGCCCTGCGACTGCCGTGTCTCTGATCCCTTCGGGGGCTGGACAAGACGTCTTCAAGCAATCCTCCTTGGCAGTTTGACCGTCGGAAGAGCAAGCGCTAGGAATTTGCCATGCCGCTTTTTACTTGAGGTTAGGCTCATTTTGGAGAGCCCCGATGAGTCATAACCACTCCGCGCTGGTGTGGGATGATCTCCGATAGTCTTTCAGGCTTTATATGACTTGCCGTTAAGACCCTGAAGCTAGGAATTTGGCCTTTGCTTCGTTTGCTGGCATTGCGTCCTCTGTATCGAGACGAATGTCGCGGTTGTCTCTAGGTTGCTGGTGAACCGTCGAGGTTTGGAACCAGGGATTTCGCCGTGACTCCTTTCGGTGATGTTGCGTCTGCTGTGTCGAGACGAACGTCGAGATAGTGATCACTCCATGTTGGTATGAGATGATCTCTGAATGTCTTTCCGGTTTTATATGACTTACCATCAAGACGTTGAAGCTAGGAATTTGGCCTTCGCTTCGTTTGCTGGTGTCGCGTCTGCTGTATCGAGACGAATGTCGCGGTGGTGATCACTCCATGTTGGTGTGAGATGATCTCCGATTGTCTTTCAGGCTTTATATGACTTGCCGTCAAGACCGTGAAGCTAGGAATTTGGCCTTCGCTTCGTTTGCTGGTGTCGCGTCTGCTGTATCGAGACGAATGTCGCGGTGGTGATCACTCCATGTTGGTGTGAGATGATCTCCGATTGTCTTTCAGGCTTTATATGACTTGCCGTCAAGACCCTGAAGCTAGGAATTTGGCCTTCGCTTCGTTTGCTGGTGTCGCGTCTGCTGTATCGAGACGAATGTCGCGGTGGTGATCACTCCATGTTGGTGTGAGGACCAGGATCCGCTCTGGACGTTTCCCACGGGGTCAAAGAGTGACGTTATCCGCGTTCCACGTGACCAGGAATTTTGCACTAGATGCTTCACACGGGTTCACTGCCGCGTTAGGCGAGGACTAGGCTCCGCTCTGGATGCTTCGCACGGGTTCACTGCCGTGCTCTGCGAGGACCAGGATCCGCTCTGGACGTTTTCCACGGGGTCAAAGAGTGACGTTATCCGCTTTCCACGTAACCAGGAATTTTGCACTAGATGCTTCACACGGGTTCACTGCCGTGCTCGGCGAGGACTAGGCTCCGCTCTGGATGCTTCACACGGGTTCACTGCCGTGCTCTGCGAGGACCAGGATCCGCTCTGGACGTTTTCCACGGGGTCAAAGAGTGACGTTATCCGCGTTCCACGTGACCAGGAATTTTGCACTAGATGCTTCACACGGGTTCACTGCCGCGTTAGGCGAGGACTAGGCTCCGCTCTGGATGCTTCGCACGGGTTCACTGCCGTGTTCTGCGAGGACCAGGATCCGCTCTGGACGTTTTCCACGGGGTCAAAGAGTGACGTTATCCGCGTTCCACGTGACCAGGAATTTTGCTCTAGATGCTTCACACGGGTTCACTGCCGCGTTAGGCGAGGACTAGGCTCCGCTCTGGATGCTTCGCACGGGTTCACTGCCGTGCTCTGCGAGGACCAGGATCCGCTCTGGACGTTTTCCACGGGGTCAAAGAGTGACGTTATCCGCGTTCCACGTGACCAGGAATTTGCACTAGATGCTTCACACGGGTTCACTGCCGTGCTCGGCGAGGACTAGGCTCCGCTCTGGATGCTTCACACGGGTTCACTGCCGTGCTCTGCGAGGACCAGGATCCGCTCTGGACGTTTTCCACGGGGTCAAAGAGTGACATTATCCGCGTTCCACGTGACCAGGAATTTTGTTGATTGTATCCGCATTTCACGGGACGGAGGTTTGACTCTTTGTGGGAGTACATCGTCGAGTCACGGAATTGGGAGTTGCCGCTGTTCCGCTTTGCTTGATGATGTGTCCGCTGTGACGAGACGAGTGCTGAGGTGGAGTTGGGATTTTGCCATCACTCCGCTTTGCTGACCATGGGGTCTTTTATTAGCTTTGCATGTACATCCTGCTGGACTGCGAAGGAACGCCGTTGTTAACATTGCGTCTGCTGTAATGAGACGAATGCTAAGGCGGAGTTGGGATTTTGCCATAGCTCTGCTTGATGGTGTAACATCTGTGTCCTGCTGGAATGAGGAGGCACGCCGTTGTTGGTCTCCAGGCTGTGGATGTGGCCATTGAGATTTAGAACTAAGGACTTTTCCATGGTTCTGTTTCGTTGCGACTCTGAGGTCGATTGTCGACGTCACGTCTGCATCTGGCTGGAGTGAGGAGAAACGCCGTTGGTGATCTCTAGGTTGTCGATGTTGACGTCGAGACCCTGAAGCTCGGGATATTCTTTTTGCTTCGTTTGTTGACATTATGTCTGCAATATTGCGATAAATGTCGAGACTGTCTCTGGGTTGTCTATTAACCATCGAAATTTGGCTCCGCTTTCTGATGGAGCCTGTTGGGAAGGTATGGTTCCCTTTTTATCTGTGCCTCTGGATTGTATACAGGGATCGATGTGATTTCATCTGTAGGGCAAAAAGTTTCATTCTTTCAATTTTTTTTATTCTTTCCGCGATGCTTTATCATTTCAGCTTTTTATATCGCAAAAATCGCGATTGCCCAATCATTTCGGCTATTTTTCGCGGTGCCCAATCATTTCGGCTATTTTTCATTTTACTCGCTGCTTTTTATTGCGAGTTGCCCAATCATTTCGGCTATTTTTCATGCATACATTTTTACTTGCTGATTTTGTTTGCAAGTTGCCCCATCATTTCGGCTATTTCGTATGCATTTTTTTTTTGGCTCGCTGATTTTTTCTCGCGGGTGTGGAACTTGGAATCTGGTGCCAATCTCAGCATCAGCATCGCTGCGACTGGAATATAGCCAGGAACGAATCATCATTCGCCATGAAAGGGCTTGGAATTTGATACCGGTTTTGACATCAGCATCGCTGCAACTGAGATATTGCCAGGAGTGAATCATCATTTGCCTCTGTCGATGTTGAACAAAGGTGGCTTAGTAAACAGGGTTAAGGGTCCTGTCGGCTAAGGCTTTTGACTTTATGAGCCGTAAGGGTCTCACAAAGGTATTTCTCCCTACAAGTCGTGAGGATCTCGTAGGTGTGTTTTCTCCTAAGGTATCGTGAGGATTCCTAAGTGCATGTTCTCTTGTACGTCGTAAGGATCTTACAAAAGGGTTTTCTCCTTATAAGTCGAGAGGACTTACAAGTGTTGTTTGCTGTACAAGCATATCCCTAGTCACGGATGGGACTTTGTTAGGGAAATATTTATTCGTGCCCGTGGATTGTATACAAGGGTCAATACGAGCCGTTTGTAGGGCAAGATCGGAGGTTGTGGGGGTTGCTTAAGAACAGGTTCAGGTCTCTGTAACTTAAGACTTTCAAATCTTATGAGCCGTGAGGGTCCCATAAGAGAGTTCTCCTTACGAGTCGTGAGGATCTCGCAAGTGTATTTTCTCCTTAGGAATCGTGAGGATCCCTAAGTGTGTTGTTCCCTTGTGAGTCGTAAGGATCTCACGCGGGTGGTTTCTCCCTACAAGGTCAAGAGGATCCTGTAAGTGTCTTTTAACGAGGTTGCGCCCTTTCGGGTTTTCACAAACACTCGCCGGTAGCCCTGCTGTTTTTACTCACGGAGCCCTTTCGGGTTTTCATCCGTGCCCATTTCGCTTATGGACATACCGTTTTTTTTTATTCTTTTTATTCTTTTTTTCTTTACAAGGTCGCGCCCTTTCGGGTTTTCACGAACACTTGCCGGCAGCCCTGCTCACGGAGCCCTTTCGGGTTTTCATCCGTACCCCTTTTGCTTATGGACATACCGTTTTTTTTTTCTTTTTTTTTTTTAACCACGCCAGCCTGAGGATGCTGCGGGTTGATAGTAGTTTAACGACGTTTCGGTCATTTGCAAGTTTTAGGACATTGCGGTCCGCCGTTAGTTTAAGGACATTTCGGTCCAACGCCAGTTTTAGGACATAGTGGTCCATCGTTAGTTTAACGACATTTCGGTCTACCGTTGCCGTATTTGAGGCGAAGTTCTAGTTTACTGACTTTTCGGTCTAGGAGGCCTTCCCTATGAATGAGCATGATGCCCCCGGCATATCTACCTTTTTCGAAGCATGTTTGTGTGGCGGGTTTACTTTCCACTTTTCGGGTAACGCGAACTTGCCCTGTTGGTATTGGTCTTCAACCCAGTTTTTGAAGACGTAGCAATTGTCGAGTGGGTGACCCATTAATCTGTGGTAGGGACAATAGTTAGGATTGTTAACGTCACCTGGTTGCAATAGACGTTTTGGATCTGGCAGAGTGATAAGCCCGCTGCGCACTGCTAGCTCGAACAATCTCTTTGTTTTATCTTTAGGAAATGAGTAAGGACGTTTCAACCTCTCATTGAGGTATCGCGGCTTGTTGTTTTGACGACAAAACGGTCTCGGGTTACTCGGCTGTTGTTGAGTGTTGGCAACAAAGGCCGTTTTTTCCTTTTCCTTTCTCATTTCGTTTGCTCCGTCGTTTGCGGGTTCGAGATTCTTTCCGGGTAGCGTGAGATTGTACGGCTGAACATTCTCGCAACTCTCCAATTCTTTTGTTTTAGAAATGAATTCCTTGAAGAGAGGGTTAAGAGCGGCTTCTTCATCAGAATCGCTTCCAAAGGTGAGAACTCGTGATCCCCCGGGCTCGTCCCTATGACAATTGCCGGCAACTCTTTTATGCTCATCTGTCGTATTTTTTCGCTGTCTACGAGCTTCATGCTTTGTCCTGTTGAAGTGTTGCCTGTGAGCGACATACCCTTGCCACCAACACTTAAAAGAGTTGCAGTCTTCAGTAGGATGTACGATCTTCTGATGATATAAGCAGAAGTTAGGGTGTACGTCCGTTTCATCAAAATGTATACCACCAGGAGAATTTTTTCTGAAAGAGGGCGGCCTCATCCCCATTGCTATGGCTTTGGCGAATCGTTTCCTTGTCTTGATCCTGCTTTTATTTGCGGCGGATGTACTTTCATCCGGTGGGAGTGTTTCGACCCTTTTATCTAGTCGACGGCGTTTGGCTTTCTCGAATATGACCATCTCACGCTCTCGATCAGCTTTGCTTTTAAGACGGGCTTCGTTCAGGAAGGCATCGATCATCTCGTCTGATGGCCACAGAAGTTCTGGTTCAGGCCCCGCCCCTGGTTTCTCGGTGCAAGAGGCCTCTTCATCATCTATCAATGAGTGAGAGATCATGTGGCAACTTGCCCCCGGTGTGTCCGTCTTCTTTGGAGTGTGCGGCTGTGGTGGGTTTACCTTCCACTTTTCAGACAACGCAAACTTTCCTTGTAGGTACTGATCCTCGATCCATCCCTTAAAGACGAAGCAATCTTCGATTGGATGGCTTACCGCTTGGTGGTAAGGGCAATAATTGGGATCGTTGACATCGCCTGGTTGCAACGGACGTTTTGGACTCGGCAGATTGATGAGTCTGTTGCGCACTGCCAGCTCGAACAGTTTTCTCGTTTTATCCTGAGGAAATGAGTAAGGACGTCCCAGTCTTTCCTCGAGGGATGGGCGTGGTCGCACATTGTTCTGGCGAACAACCAGCTTTAAGTGGCTCGGCTGTTGTTGAGTATTGGCGACGACGGTTGCTTTCCCTTTGTCCTTTTCATTCCAAGGCTCTGTCTTTAAAGAGGGAGGCCTATGGCCCATCTGGTCCATTTGGGCCAGCTTGTCAATCAAGGCCTGGAAGGTGGTCGGCTTGAAGAACATCATGAACTGTGAGATGGTCGCTTGCGGATCAAGGGTACCCACAAACATGCCTACTGCAGGAGCCTCTTCCATGCGTTGTTCGCATTTCGACCATAGGTTCCGCCATCGTGTTGCGTATTGGACCCATGTTTCGCCTGGCCTTATCCTGGCATTGATCAGTGCTGTTATCGGGGTGTGTTCACTGGCGCTTGCGAACCGTTGAGTGAACAGCAGCTCCATCTCCGTAAATGTCTTGATAGAGCCATTTGGGAGTTCAGAGTACCACTCAAATGCCGTTTCCGACAGACTGCCAACAAACTGGCGGAGCAGCAATTTATCATCACCTCCAGTGTTGCCGCACATGGCTCTAAATTGAGCGACGTGCTGATGCGGATTTCCCGTCCCCTTATATACGTGGAACTTAGGGATCGTATATCCCGGGGGGTAACTAATTTGGTCATACCAGCCCGGGTAGGGTCGTCCGGTTCTAGCAATTCGCCCAGCCGCTTCATTTGCCTGGTGAGCTCGTATTTGCTGAGCTATATGGTCATCCAGTGCGGCCTTGGAAACGGTTTCTTCCTTGGCAGCTAAAAGAGCCGAAGGAGGATTCGATGTCTCTCCTTTGTCATCTTCAAGGACAATCGGAGGATCCTCAGCAGGAGGATCTTGCCGGATCATCATCCCTACCATATCTTGGAAGAGAAGCGCCATTTGTTTTATGTTAGCCGCTTGCTCTGCGACTTCTCTGTCCTTCTTTTCGAGGACTCTGCGTAGGTAGTCAGCATCAGTTTCTTGTTCATGACGCTGCTCTGATGATGCCCCCGAGCTTTCTTTTGGCCCGGTAAGTGCGGCCATTGCAGTCATCATCTCCTGAAGCTTCTGTTGCTGTTCCTGGGTTTTCGTCACGGATCGGGTGAGTGGTCGGTGACCCGTCGAAGCACGGCTTTCCTCCTTTCCAGAAGCCATATAAACAGTGTGCACCACCCTGCCCCCAGACTTGGGGCATTTGGGCTCAGCGTCTTTGTGGTCTGCCACGTTTACTGGGGCTTTCTCTGGCCTCCTTCTTTTCTGAGTGGCTGACGTTGAGGGGGCCGCTGTAGTGGGCACCCAAGTAGCTGTTGCTTTTTGCGGCTTGACGGAGTAATCCTTTTCCGGCCGAGCCTTTATCTTTTTCTGTCGGCGGAGATAGTTTTCATCAATTACCGACTCTTGGACCCGTCGCCAGACCTTATAAATCTTGGAGGATAGCCGTTGAGAGGGCTGCTCCGGCTTTGCATCTGTAATACTCCCCGCAGGTGGAGGAGATCTTTTTAGCGTAGCAGTCGGAGAGTTCTTGCGTACCCCCCTTAGAGGTTCAAAGCTGTTCCCAGTTGGAACAGCAGCATTGATTTCCACCATCGGAGCTGGCGGAGTTATCCCAGAGGGGGGGTTGCCCCCAGCCTTCCTTACCCGGCGCCAGTGGCGACGTCGAGCATGTCGTGCAGATGAGATCACCTCCGTTGTTGGATAAGCTTCTTCATGCCCACTGCTTTGAGGAGAGACTGTTATTGGTGCTAGCCTATCAAAGACTGACGCCCGTTGAGAAGCAATGTCTAATCTGTCAAAGACAGACCTCTGAGCAGGGTAAGCAGCTTCGAGGACCTCGCCTGGAGCAGTAACCGGAATGGCCGGCCTCGTAAAAACTGACTTCTTGGAAGGAGGGGCCTTTCCAATGATTTCGTCTGCTTGAGCCGGGATGGCTATCCGCTTTGGGATGGCAGCTTCGGGTATCACGGGCTTATAGATGTTCTGGCCCAGTCTGTTGAAAACCGAGGTATTGAAGCTAGGCGACCCATTGAGAGGGGCCGCGGCAGTGGTAAGCCGATCAAAGACCGACTTCTTTGGGGCTTCTTTCAACGTCATTGTGGCATTGAAGCTCAACGGTGGGAGCATGGTCCCGAAGAATAGTCCAGTGGTGGCTTGAGTTACTTGCTCCACTGGCATCCTGAAAAGGGAGGCCGCTTGGGGCCCATAAGTCACTCCTCCAGCAAGGACCGAGCGAGAGTTGCAGTTGCAGGCGGTGCAGTTTGAAGCCATTGATCTTCTGTTTTCTGCATGGAGCAAGACACCAAATCTTAGTACCTCGAATCCACAGGCAACCACAGTAAACCGCGATTCGTTCGCGAACACGACACACGAAGTGTGGAGTGGAAAGAGGAAAAGGTCCCACCGGGCGTGCCAGAATCTGTTCCCCTCCGAATGGCGGCCGAGACATGGGATGCCTTGCCTGAGATTCGGGGCAGATGCTAATTGGTGTTATCCGTCTACCTCTCCGAAGATGCCAAGTTGATTTATGGCACCGTGTATCGGAGGTTTAGACGGATGCGGCCGATGTAGCAGACTTCGTCAGATTCCCCCTCGTTGAGGGGTTTTTTGATTGTGGGGACGCTCTTCCCTGCAGGCGCAAGCCCCTGCAGTTAATTACGCTACCGCATCGCGGTAACAACTTTCTCCTTCTCCAGCTAGTCACTTCGTGTCGTGGGTGTTTGTTTTGTTTGTGGTTGCCCGTGGATTGTATACGGAGACTAATTTATGTAGTCGCCCGTAGGACGTGGATTAGTCCAAATCCGTATTTTCTTAGATTTGGGTTTGGGGGTTTGGTTTAAGGACACGTTAGCCATATTTGAGGCTAAGATCAACTTAAACGTTTGTTAAGGATACGTTAGTCCAGTTTGAGACTAAGATCAACTTAACGGGATCGTTTAGATCCGACAAAAGAGCGTTTGGGCTCTATTGTTCCAGTTTAGGGACATGGTGGTCCATTGCATGTATGGCTGTCGGGACCCGTCACCTCTCTGACGACGTTGAAGGATTACAACGACAGGTGTCAGAGGAGCTCAGAGATGTACCCTTGAACCAATGAGTTGATTGGGGGGATTCATAGTCCAATTTGGGACTAAAGTCTGTTTGAACGCTTAAGGATACGTTAGCCATATTTGAGGCTAAGATCAACTTAAACGGTTGTTAAGGATACGTTAGTCCAGTTTGGGACTAAGATCGACTTAACGGGATCGTTTAGATCCGACAAAAGAGCATTTGGGGGCTCTATTGTTCCAGTTTAGGGACATGGTGGTCCAACTCCAGTTTAGGGACATGGTGGTCCAATACCAGTTTAAGGACATGGTGGTCCAATGCCAGTTTAAGGACATGGTGGTCCAACTCCAGTTTAGGGACATAGTGGTCCAACTCCAGTTTAGGGACATAGTGGTCCATTGGTAGTTTAAGGACGCATAAGTCCATGGGTTTAAGGACCCCACAGTCCATATGGGTGTGTTTAAGGACGCATTAGTCCGTTAGTTTAAGGACGCATAAGTCCGCGGGTTTAAGGACCCCACAGTCCGTATCTTGGTTTAAGGACGCATAAGTCCATGAGTTTAAGGACCCCACAGTCCGTGTTGATGTATGGTTGTCGGGACCCGTTACCCCTCTGAAGACGTTGAAGGATTACAACGACAAATATCAGAGGAGTTCCGAGATGTACCCTTGAACCAATGAGTTGGTTGAAAGAGCAGATGTGCTCAGTTCAAGATGATTTGAGGACTTATGGCCAGCTTGGGCTAAGTCCAATTGTATTTGAAATATTGGCCCTTTGTTGGCTCATTGAAGGAGAGGCTTTGCCTCTAGAAACTTAGCCAATTGGGCTAAAGCTAGTGTTAAACACTAAAGACCAACAGTGTTGAACACTGGAAATAAGATTAGCAAGTTAGTGTTAAACACTAAAAGATAACCAGTGTTAAACACTAACAACAGGGCTTTCAAATTAGTGTTAAACACTAAAGCAAATCAGTGTTAAACACTGGTAATCAGAGATTTCAAATTAGTGTTAAACACTAAAGCAAATCAGTGTTAAACACTGGGAACAAAGTCTTCAGATTAGTGTTAAACACTAAGGAAAGAGGGGTCACGTGTGGACACGTGAGAGCGCCCTAAATGTGAAGCCAGATCTCCTTTGTTTTATCCTCAAATCTGTGAATAAGTGTTAAACACTTTTCCCTTTTATTTCGAGCATCACGTGTTGACACGTGATGGGGGATTTATGCGCCGACTGTTAGAACGTTTTCTAAGGGGTCACGTGGTAAACACGTGAGAGCGCCCAAAGCCTTCATTTCCATTGATCTTTCTTTCTGCGTTTTGGGAGTCACGTGGGAGCACGTGATGGCATCAAAAAGTGGGGCCAGATCCCTTTTATTTTGTTCTGCAAAACAAGTGTTAAACACTTTTATTTTTATTTTAGAGCATCACGTGTTGGCACGTGATAGGGATCTGTGCGCCAATTGTTAAAGCATTTGTTGAGGGGTCACGTGATAACACGTGAGAGCGCCCAAAGCTTTCATTTCCTTTGCTTTTTCTTTCTGCGTTCTGGGAGTCACGTGGGAGCACGTGGGGTGATGCTTCAAAGTTCTTTGCAGGGGATCTTTTCAAGGGTGACCCTAGTTCTTTTCATGAACAGAGATCTTTTAAGAAATGAATTCTTCTTATCTTTAAGAATTAAATTCTTATTTAGGGTAAAACCCTGATTTTGATTCTGGAGGAATTAAATTCCTATTTTGAAAGAATTAAATTCTTATTTAGGGTAAAACCCTAGTTTTGTTTTAGGATAATTAAATTCCCAGAACTCAATTCCCCTTCTAAGTTTAGGATCTGCATGGCAGGATCTCGACCCGATGAGAATTAAATTCTCAACTTATGGGGAGATGTGCTCTGTGCAGATCTTCAACCGGAAGAAGAACTAAGTTCTTTTCTTTAAATAAGAGTTAAACTCTTTTGAAAATTAAATTCTCTTTTGAATCCTCTCTTTCTTACCTAGGGTTTTTCTTTTGCAGAGAATTAAATTCTTCTTTCTCTTTTTCTTCTTCTCTTGAGAATTAAATTCTCCTCCCTCTGTTTTTCTCTCCAAAAAAGTAGATCCCCCCCTCTTCTTTTCTTGGCTCCTATTTATAGGAGAAGGAAAAGAATCAATTTGTTTAGCAAATCTCTCATTGAAATATTTGATTTGATTGTTGAGAGATTTGATTTATATTTATCATTAATCTGGGCCTTTAGATTGTTAAGTGAATTTTATTCACCGTGGATTTTAAATCCAAAAGATATTCTATTTGTTATCCTGGTGAGATTTGGGGAAATCTTTCCTTGTCTAGGATTTTTCCATAAATTGGTGATTTTTAATCACCCTTGGATCTTTAATCCAACGGTCCCCATAACCCTTTTCCATTTGGAAAGATTCAGAAACTTTTAGAATTTAATTCTATTCATTATTTTAGAGGCTTTAAAAGCCCATCACGTGTCTGCACGTGACCCATGGTCACGTATGAGCACGTGATGCCCCATTGGGGTCTTTTCTGAATTTTTATTGTATCTTTTAACTCCTCCAGCGAGTTCTTAAAAGCCCATCACGTGTGGACACGTAATTCCTCATAACTTTTGATCCCGGATGAATTACGAGGCCCATAATATATCAAATCGAAGGGTTTTTCGAGCCGCTCTCGATACAATCAGAATTTATCTGTTTCTCATTCGGGAGTTTGTCAGAAAAACAGTCCAGAAGATACTGGTTCCCATTTTCTTAAGCGTATCGCCGCCATTTGATACCTTGGGTTCTTTTGCGCAGAAATTTTTGGCGGGAACACTCATTTACAAAACTATTGTATTTAAGAAATAGCCTCAGTGAGTGGATCCGCCTTGAAGTTTCTTTCTATGTCTCTCTTAATCTCAAGTTCACGGAGAAAACCATCTCCCGGATCAAGTAATACCTGTCTTAGAATATGTCTGGATATCTGATGGGACCTAGTTCATAAATGAACTCCAAATCCAAACTTCTTAGACTGTATCGATCACTGAAACTAATCAGTGTTGAGCACTATGCCTCCCACAGTATCCTCTTGGACCACCTGTCCATAATATTGTCCCTCGTCTGAGGAAAAACTATCCTCTGACAATCACTCTTTCATCCATGTCATCTTTGAAGCCTGGAATGATAACCGTCTTCCGAAGGAGGCCGTTGTCATTAAATCCGTAGAACATTCACTTATGTTCTAAAACTGCTTCCTAATGTTTCTCCAGGATTGGATTAATATAAACTTATCGCATTTAGTGCAATAACAACATCTGGTGTGGTACTTGACATCTCACGATTGACTCAATTGCCTAAGCAAGTGATCTGCCAATCATGCACATCCCTCTCCCCTTTAGTCTGTAAGACACCTTTAGAGAGGGTGACTCCATCACCTGCAGGTACACCACCATGCCAGGATTCATCTATTCTAAAATACTATTAGAATACTGTCAAAGAACCCACATTAGGAAACTACCCAAATCTAGATCTAAAACCATAGATCTTGTATCCAGAATGTCGGATATTACATCCATGTCCTTTTTGGAGAAACAACTGTGTGACGACCTCAGTACAACCGTTCGTAGTATAGGAATTTTACTTCCTACTCTGTGTATGTCATCCAAATGCCAGGACATCACACCCTACTACCTTCTCAACAGATCCATCATCTATTCTGACGAAGTCAAACCTATGACTGTCACATCAAAAATAGATTATCTATCTCCGCTATATCTGCTCAAGTCTATAAATAGACACTAGCGTCTTGTCCACTATGCTTCCGCTGCTCCCACTGACTACGACAACCCTTTGGCAGAATAATGTATACGTACATTTCTAAAACTAGTTTAGAACGACGCTATACATATCCTCCTGCCGTGTCTCATAGTCTGGAACAACAGTAGTGTCAAGTCTGGGTAAACAAGAACCTCCCTGTCACCGTCCTTGAGGCTACAGAAGTACCTCTCAGGTGTCTGAGGTTACCCACCATATCTGCGGAGTAGCTATTGGAATGTCAAACCTGATTGAATATATAGATCCTATTAAACTTTCCGTGATCGTTTGCGGTTCTGGAATCACTTCCAGTTCTACCATGCTCCCACTACTGTTTTTCTGAAAAATTCCATTTTAATAAAACTGTGGCGAGTCAAGAACAATATCACTATTGATCTTCCGGATGGTAGAAAATCAACCCTCGTCGAAGCTAGGGTCAACCCACAAACTGCCATTACAGAAACGTGCCTTGAATTATCCAGTGTCTGGTTTTAAGTATAAGCTGTACAACTCACCTTACCTTAACATCGTTAAGATATGAATCGTTCTATATCCAATATAGAAACTTTGGCACTAATTTAATTGGAACCGGATTCAAATTATGCAGCTGTCTCCAGTGCATAATAACTTAATAGAGAGAGGCTGATCAGTATTACTCAACTTAGAAATACATCTAATTATGAGTAACCTGAAAGAGAAACAAGTTTCTCAAAAACCATTACTATCAATTGAATACCAATCACAAGAATCTACATCTTTGATTTCTTTGAAGAATCCCGATACTTGTGACACTTGGTTCTCTATTTTATTCCTATACCCACAACTTCTCAAAACTTAGACATTGTATTTCTATGAAACACTTGTCTAAAAACTAAAGAAGTTACAAGTAAACAGAATATAGTTCGAGGACCAACCCCTTTGTCCTGACGGACACTGGACAACATACATAACTCTGTATAAGTCCACTGAGTTGAATAACTCAAAACATGTGCATCGTAGGTTGAAAAATGTATCCAGGCGATTTCCTCAAATATCACCAATTACAACGAATTCCGATATAATGAGGATGATCACCTAATTTCCAATAACTTGCTCCCACTCAACATTTGTATTCTCATACAGATGTGAGAATGAAACCTGGTAAATACATACCCTGGAGTAAGTATCCAATCGGGAAATTAGTTTTCAATTAACAATGCACAGTGAATATGAATCATAAATATGTTTTGTAGGGGTATCTTGGTATTCTTTAGTAATGCCTCTTCCATAATCCAAATCATGACTTTAACCGTATATTTTCCTGCCATCTTTCCAATTCCCTTTATTTGTCTTTAGTCGTTACCTTCTGTACACCGTCATTAGGCTAAATGGTTTTCTTCCTTCCCTACCGTTCGGCACCAGCCTATGGTTTGGAAGAAGAATATCCAGTAAGAATAATAGGTGTACCCTCCTAATCCTAGGAGTACTCGCAACTTGAGAGAAGGTGGCGATAAAAGACAACTGAACAATACCTTATTCCTATTTCTCCTGAACCAGAATCCATCCTCGAAAAATATCCTTCGAGTTCGTATGTAATCATACGATGGATTTATCCAATGGAATTGGATGTTTGTAGTGATACGGATTATTCTGGAGAAATAAAAGGTGAAGTAGGAGTGGCGATGAAATACGTGGTTTTGTCGTGAATGTTAATAGTCGCAATTTACTTTGCCCTCTTTCTAATTCTTTTATCTTGTCTTTACATATTACCTTTTGCACACCCTACTTAGGCTAATTGGTTTTCTTCATTCCCTACCTTTCGGCACCTTCCTATGGTTTGGAAGAAAACTATCCAATAAGAGTAATAGGTGTACTCTCCTAAACCAAGGAGCCCTCGCAACCTGAGAGAAGGTGATAATAAAAGACAACTGAATAAACCAATTCTATTTTTCCTGAACCTGGATCCATCCTCGAAGAATTCCCTTCGAGTTCGTATATAACCATACGATGGATCTATCCAATGGAAGTGGATGTCCGTAGTAATACGGGGTGTTCTGAGAAATCCAAAGGGTTAAAAGAAAGAGCGGTCAATGACTTATGCAACTAAAGACAATCCAAAAAGCTAGTATTTTAAGAAGGTTCGGTCAACTTGGTCACTAAGTTATAGTCTGGGGTCGGTCAAAAGTCGCTGCCATAAGAGAGAGAGAAAAGAAACACTCTGCGTGCACTCTAACCTAAATCAGAATGGTTATCACTTTGTCTAATTAGGAAACCTCCCACTGTTTTCTCAAATTCTCCTCCAAACCTGAAAGAAGAATTAGTCGGGGTCACCCGAAGAGTAAACCAACTCATCAGTGAGAATCGGGATCCAACTATCATCGCATGATAACTTGATGGAAGCCACTCAAGTCAACACACTCCAGAAGGTATATGCAAGTCTGGCAAGTTTCTTGTATGTTTGAAACTCCCGATGTAATTTTTATCCCATGCTCTTATGACCTTGACGTAGGCCAACAAGTCATAAGCAACATGTCAACTTCTACCCGTCGTTGTCCTGATCAACTTAAGTCATCGTACAAGCCCTTGACGTAGGCCAACAAGGTGTACGTTTGACTTAAACTAATGCATCTATCTATGCAACAAATGAATACCCAGCAGCTACCAAACACTATGTCTTGACGTAGTCCAACAAACATAGCTTGAATACTACTGACCATCCATAAGAAACGACGGAGGATTACGGCTGGTTTTTGGCGAAAAACCTTTAACGTAATGAACCTGATCTCGTTGAAGGAACCTAATAGCTTTATAAAAATATATAGTAGCGAAAACCTTTTGCTAAAGAAGTCACTCCCGGTGAAGGGATCTCGACTCTTTCCTCGTGGAATGAGGTGCAGGATATTCCAACTGAATACCGCTATGCAAAACAAAAGGAAACGTCTTTGTAATAATTTTAAAATTTGTTCCAACAACATCAAATATAGGTTTGTTTTATCTCGTATTGATAAGAATCAACGCAGTCCCATCAATCAATCACATCAGAAAAGAACGAAAATAAAATGTACATATATGCCATCCGCATTCGTCGCTGGGTCCCGTCATCACTCGTTAGGTTACTTAACTAACGACAGAGCAGGGACTGGACTAGCGTGGGTGTAAAACATATACAACATCTAATGGTATATATACAAATATAGAGTAATCGCTCCAGGCGTGATAAATGCAACATTACAGAAAAGTAATAAGCATCACAGAACAATACAGATAATCTCGGATCCCCGGGTTTCACAGAGCCGCTGCTGAAAACCGACGTTCCCCTGGTCGTGTGGATAGCCTGTGCAATGAAACCTAGACCCCTACGGGTGCGGCAAGTTACCCGCCAAAACCTGAAGCGAGGTAGTCCCCACAACATAATGAATGGAATACCCGGCACTTCACGGAATCCGGTAAATTGAGCACCCCTCCTTGGGTCAACCTGTACCCCCTACGAGTGCGGCGAATAGTCTGCCAATTCTAGAGTGAGGTCCTTTTGCCTCTCAATGCCATGAGATACGAACCCGTTGCCCTCTAGAACCCGGCTATTCGTGCACCCCACCGCGGGGTAAACCTAGTACAGAAATAAAAATAGTACAATAGGTACATCGACCGTAACCTGGTCGTGCCCCAAAAGAATATTATATAAACAGGCATTGAAGGCAGTCCATAAGTCGGACGCTCGCCCCGCAATATCAAATGTACAAATAAATTTAAACAACACTATCATTGCACCCTGCTATCCACCATGACAAATCTACAACATTACAGCATAACATAGAACATCAACGCGAATGCCACGTTCGCAAACCCGTCTAAAAGAACTATAGCAATCAGACGCGGTTTACCGATCAAATGACATTCCCGGTCGGAGATATAATAAAAGTACTGAAAAACTAACAAGTTTAAAATTTCGATCGACTAAATTTCCCGAAGTGGGCCCCACATACATCTGGTGTACAGTAACAAAAATTTGGCCTAAAAGACATATACCAAAAACCACCATTTCCTATGAAAAACCCACTGAAAAAATTTGGCGCACTGTTCCCACAAAAGCGCGGCGGATCAGCGGCCAAACTATGGATTGGGCCGCGAATCCGCGGTCGTTTTGTAGGATCACGTGCCCAAATTTCACCAGTATTCTTAAAAAACCCTGCATGATTTTCTGAAATGCTCAAAATGAATTTTAGAACATTTTAAAAATCGACAGAAACATCATGTACAGAAAATTGTGATTTCGCGAAATCCGTTCGATCGATCTTTTAAACGTGTTAGCACAAGTTAGTATAGCTTAATGGTGAGGCTCTTATACCACTGTAAGTACGCGGCGGCGCCCCGGCCGTCTTACAGACGTCGATATGCGGAACAAAACTTTTACGACTGGCGCTATCGCGTACTTTATCCCGGATCGTCCATTAAAGCTAAACTAACAAATTATAAAGAGGGTAGAATTGTTATACCGAATGATCCGAGTCCTTCGGTCTTCAACCATCATCCCACGCTATGTTGCAACTGATCCGAACTTGCTCGATCTCCGGTTTCGTCGTCCAGGTGGCACTACGTCGACGGATCTTTAAACGGGCTCCCGCCTCTGAACCGAGGCAACTCGATCGTCAAGTTTGCTAACAGAGACGACCAAGATGAAGTAGAGAATGAGTAGAACACTTTGTCTCGTTACGTCCAAGGCTATGGACGAACGGTTAAAAGAAGTTGCCATTTGGAATCGGGTGAATGGAAATTGAACTATATGAAATTTCCATACACTAAACTATCATAATCTTTTGCAAATGAAATCAAATGAACAACCATGGCCTCACAAAGAGGGTCGGCCATAATAAATAGAAGAGGGAGGTGAGAGTAGGAGCTTCAAGTGGTGACCATAACCCTTCATACTTATCATCATAATTAAAGCATGAATGAATCATCAAAATGCATTAAGTGCAAACCTATCACAATTAACCTAGTCATCCTTTATCATTAATGAACCATTAATGACCCAAGTGAGTCACAAGCCTTGTCATCACTTCTAGAACCTTCTAGAAGCATGACTCACCCTGAAGACGAAAAGACAAATCCGTATTTAACCGAATGTCAAAATACGGCTGATAGAAAACTAGAAACTGGCAACTTCCAAAAATCATCCCGAAACGAATTTCAGGATAACCCCGTATTGGTATAAACATACCCGCATTAGTATTACGACCGAATACAAATGCAACTGAGACAAATATATTATATCTACACAGTATAATACTGGGTTCCGGCTTAAACCAAAGCCTACCAGTATTATCTGCCCGAAAACTGACACGTGTGAAAACGCACGTGCATTTTCCGAACCTTGCCATAAACCCATACGGTCTCTACAACGTTTCGCCCGAACTTGGGAAAGTGTCTGTGGGGAACTCTAATGACTCATCAGTACACCGGCACTGGGTATAACTACTAGCACGTCAGAGGTATAAGCTGTACGAAACGTTTTGCCTATGTATTGATTGGAAGGGAAGCTGACGAGCGAACTCATCTATAAACCCTACTGAGCCTGACAGTGACAATATCTGTATAGTTCGGAACATTCGTCTATAAGTATCGCATATATAGCCTAGGGGGCCGGTAAACGTCAGACCCCCAACAGCTGTATAAGTCGTGTCAAAGAGCAGCCCAGAACACCCTGAGATTCTGCTGGTATACCTACCAGTATATCTCGATTACCCTGGCCAGGGATTTCGTGTAATGGCTCTCCTAAACACAGCGCGATCTCACCCCCAATACCGGGAGAGACGAATCCCCGAAGATCCGCTCACTTGCCTCCAATGTGGCTCGGGACTGTACCCAAAATATACCTGTTTGCACGACTCCTTTGACCCGTGGTAGGGTATAAATCAAAGCATAGTGGGAACTCACATGAGACAAATGACGACCTCAGGTCGATGAACTAACCTGTACACATGTCACCAGGGAACTACTATCTGACGATATGTATAATACCAACTAGCATGTTCCCGGCGAGTCCTGTCCGGTGTACTCACAACCCAATAAGCACCTGTATACATCATAGGTGATCCAACTGACACCTGTGGCTTGTGAGACCGGCCACCGCCCCTCGTCGGGGTCTCGACTGTATACACTAGTCTACCTTGGAGTATCGATGCCCTTTCTCGAAACTCCCACGACTAGGGACTCTTTTAAGGATGTGCTTATAGACCCCAGCTCCCACATATATGATCGCCATCATACTGCTGGTAGTCAAACAAGAATCCTATGGGCTCTATCATGATGATAAAGACAAACCAGATAGCATACTATCATCTCGAGTAAGACGGTTTTATCGGTATAGGTCATCCCTCAATCATTGCAATCACATACCTGCGATCCAATAATTGACTTAGAGGGCACTATATCCAACAGTTTGGTACAGAAGAGACCAGTCTATACGAGAGGAGTCTTACTATACAAGAGACTACGGTATACGGAGTAAAGGAACCGTTCAGCCACGGTACAATGGCAATGGAGATTCGGGTTAGGTGTCTTAAGGTTGCAGTCTCATGCCACTTCTAACACCTTCCGTACCAATCTACCCCTTATAAAACCCTGCGATGTCTTGATTTATGTTGATTGTGTTGTATTGTATTGTATTGTATTGTATTGTAAATTGTATAGATTGATGACTTCCGAAATCATGATATCAGTAATGGAACGGATAAAATGGATGATCATGTAAATGGAATATATCCATGGTTCGGTTCAGTCAATATAGATTGATTAGATTGAATAGCTGGATTCATAGATCCATGTTGTATTGTAGTTTGATACTTGAATTATATTCCAGTCAGATTGATTATATTGAGACTCGGTCTGAGTCAGACAATTAGAAAAGAAATTGAAGTCCTGAATTATATTTTGGTGCTATCGGTAACTGCTGCACATGGACGGCAGGATTTGTGTCTTTTTCAAACACAATTACCGTGTTGATAACATCGTTGGTCAAGTTGTCTACCTTAAATAGGCAAGCACCCATATCTCCAACTCCCTGAGGCCAAAGAGACTGGTCCCGCTTAAACCTATGTTTACTAGGGTCCTTATTGTAATTTAGCATAACTTGAGGGGATTTTATGTAAAGATAATTTTGTATAATTTTCAAAATACACCTCAAGCATTTAATTATCGTCTTTAGGGTTTTTATTGATGTATATTTTATCAATGTGATATTTCTAGTGAATAAAACCTAATTTTATAATATATGGTATTTATTTGTAATATGAATGTTGTTTTGAATTATCATGGTAGTTTCATCTAATATTTGACTTCTTTTCTTGAGTTTTGGAAATATGGAATATGATATATATTTAAAATCAGTATTTTGGTAATAATTATATATATATATATATATATATTTAATGAAAATAATCTTATTTATTTTCTTGTAAAAATCTCATTTTCTAAAGAAAAATGTATAAAATTCCATCGAGACCGAATGCTCTTTGCGGAGGTCGGCATCTCGCTCTACTAAGCCCGATGATGTGCGATAATCCACACCATCCCAAACGAGGTCCCCAAAATGGATTGTAGAGGCTCAATTGCATGGAAATATTTTAATACATCTTTTAATGAAAACGGTTTTTATAAGTTAAAGGGATTTATTTGCAAGGTCGTATTTACCATATTCTATTGTCCTAAGATTCATCGTGCTATGATAGATATGTGTGTTGTGATGAGGTAGGTCATTACCTCATGAACTACCTAAAGGTATAGCAAAGAAAATAAATTATAACGTCGAAATGAAACATGAAGGTATTTTAATGTAAAAATGCGATAAAAGTTACCACAATAATTGTTTTGAGGTGAAACTTAATTTACTAGTTTTTTTAATGTTTGCTTAACAATATGTGAGAATATGAAGTTATCTTGATTAAGAAAAAAATCTAGTTTTCAAAGAAAACCGAATCGAGAGTCGGATTAACTCCGCTTCCGTCGGGTTTTAGAAATAGAACTTTTTAGAGATCAAGATGAGAGAGAAGAATGGGACTTACTGGCTTAAGAAAGAGGGGAGAGATAGTGGAAGAGGAGGGAAGTTCCGGTGGGTCATTTCGTCGCCGGAACTTCGTCGGAGTTTCGCCCTTTGTTAACTCCACTTGCACACTATAGGACCTTGGAAATTTCTTTAGAGTTTTGGCAGGAAATTATGAGTGAGGAGGTGTAAAATGAGGGTGGTATTTATAAGGAAAAATTAGGGTTTAGGGTGTTTAAAGAATGCATTGAAATATGCATTAAAATGAGGTTAAATGGGCATGTTATTGTTCTCTGGATTAATTCAGAATAAACAAGCAATGAGTGAGTAGTGGGGTAGCTGAAAGGGTGCATTGGGTAAAGTTTGGGAGTATTTGGGATGGTGGAGACCGACGTCGCCGGTTTTATTGCCTATGTCGCCGGCCCAATTCCGACGGGGGGTGTTAGTTCTTGGGCCACGTATCCCTGTCACTTCAATTTCCCTCGTGTTTATGTTTTTCTATTCTGTAACTTACCCTATTACGTGTGTTGCACTTGTAGACTCTTGGGCTTGTAAAAGGTTAAAAGAATTTAAAATAAAAAGATATTGTGGCTGATGGGATTTGAACTCTGTGCTTTGGTTCAACGGTGCAAGGTCTTACCAGTGAGCTACAAGCTCTTTCTTGCTGTTCAAATTGAATCAAATACTTATAGTACTCACAGAAATTGTAAATATCCTATTTGTACATTAACTTTAAATGAATTTTATGTAAATAGAAATTGGAGTTGTTACGCTCTACCCTCCTTACAAAAATTGGCGATGGCAAATGATGAGTCACTCCTGCCAATATCCCAATTGTAGCGATACTATGCCGAAGCCGCTATCATACCCCAAGTCTCTGACTCATAAAAAAATTGATGAGTATGAAAAAAGAAAAAATAACCGAAATGATGGGGCAACTCACAATAAAAAGCGGCGAGTGAAAATAAAAAAGAAATAACCAAAATGACAGGGCACCGCGAGTAAATAGCCGAAATAATTAGGCGATCGCGACTTTCGCTATATGAAAAGCTGAAATGCTAAAGCATCACGGAAATATAATTAAAAAAAGAAATATATATAGGATTCTCACCCTACAAGCAGGTCAATATTGACTCTTATATACAATCCACGGGCACAAACAGATGAAAGTGAGTAATGTGCTCCACCGAATGCTACCAAGCAAGGAACGCTTCAGCAAAGATTTAAGTCTCAACGGCGCCATATAAGTCCAAAGACTACCGAGAGCTACTTCATCCACCGAAGGATTTAGTGACAGCTTTTCAAGCAAATCAAAAGCGGAGTAATGGCAAAATCCTAGCTCCAGCTCGATATTCCTTCTCGTTCCAGTAAGATGCAGATGCAACGTCAACAAAGGCCAAAAAGGTCAAATCAAAGATGGAGTAAAGGCATATTCCTAACTCCAAGTCTCGATGAAAATATATGCGACCTAAAGACCAATTCGACATCCCTCTTGCTCCAGCAGAGTACAGACGCGGTGTCAACAAAGCTCTAAGGAGCCAAAGCAAAAGTGGAGTGACGGCAAAATCCTAGCACCAGATCTCGATGGCAACATCTACAGCCTAGAGATCATCTCGACGTTCCTCTTCATGCCAGCAGGATGCAGACACAACATCAACATGGACCAAAGGGTCAAATCAAAATAGAGCAATGACATATTCTTAGGTCCAGATCTTGATGGAAACATTTACAGCCTTGAGATCATCTCGGTATTCCTTCTCATTCTAGAAGGGTGCAGATGCGACGTCAACATGGACCAAAGAGTCAAATCAAAGTGGAGTGATGGCATATTCCTAGCTTCGGATCTCAATGGCGATATATACGGCCTAGAGGTCATATGGATGTCTATCCTACTTCAGTGAAGAATCAGCATGACATCATCAAAGCAAAAGCAAAGGGAAGGTATATTCCTAACTTTGGGTCTTGACGGAAATACATACAAAGCCTAAAGACTATTGGATGTCATCCCACCCCAGAAGGGTGCGATCATGACTCATCGGGGCTCCAAATAGAGCCTAACCTCAAGTAAAGTGTCATGGCAATACCTAACGCTGGATCTTCCGATGGTAATGTGGAGATTCTAACCTAAGAAGATTACTTGAAGACGTCGTATCCAGCCTCGAAAGGGATCAAAGACACGACAGACGCGTGGCTACTCGAGCCGCAACCTAAGAGACTGCATGTCGAGAAAATATCAGCCAACGCAATGGTATGATGGACTTAACCCAGTACCACAAACCTATCGGACTCCTATATCGAAATGTGTTATCTATATTTCACGTTAGGATAAACCTGCGAGATCCTCTCGACTCGTAGGGAGAAACACCTTTATGAAACCCTCACGGCTCATAAAGTTGAAAATCCTTAAGCAACGGGGATATAAACCCGTTTTCTAAACCATCGTTGCACTACAAGTAGGTCAATACTGACTCTTGTATACTATCCATGGGACACATTCAACAAAGTTGCATACCAATGAGGAAAAGGAGCCACTTACGGGTCATCTCGACTCATAAGGAAAAAACACTCTTGTAAGATCCTTACGACTCTCAAGAGAAAAGACACTTAGGAGTCCTTACGACTTCTAAGGAAAAAATGAACCTACGAGATCCTCTCGACTCATTGGGAGAAATACTTTTATGAGACCCTCACAGCTCATAAAATTGAAATGTCTTAGGTGACGGAGATATAAACCTGTTTCCTAGGCCATCGCTGCTCTGCGGTCGGTCTCAAGATTGATTACCGTATACTATCCGTGAGCCACCCATGACAAAATTGGTAGAGGACGCCGCCATCAAAAAGAGAAAGGTGCAACTCACGAGCCTCAGGGTTTAGAACTACATTTCTTAAGAATTGTGATTTGAATCGATGGTAGATAACGGTGCCAGTGCTCTCTCGCTATCTTCTTCGATTAAGATTCTAAAAGTTATGTACGATACACCGTCCCGAAATCAGTCGTATGCTCTGCACTACTCTACACTACTTCACCCACGTATATTCCTCCATGGGCAAAGTAGTTGCGGCATTTTTTCCCGTCAAAAATTTCTGCGCAAAAGAGCCCAAAGTATCAAATGGCAGCAATACACTTAAGAAAATACAAATGGTATTTTCTGAGCTATATTTTCCAAAACTCTAAATGAGAATTAGGTAAATTCTGATGGCATCGAAAGCATCTCAAAAAAATAAGGATCTCGCATATATAATTTGTTACATGGGCTACAGATAGGTAGAGAACTGAGAACGGGTGATAAGTTTCATGAGGCAGAAAACGGTGCAAGTGTTGCAGCCAAGTCTGTTGGTCACTGTCACCCTGTATTACCAATACATTGATTCTGAACAAATGCTATTAGATACCGAACCTGATATACAAAATCATATCAGTCTCTTTATTAGTAAAGAAATGATAAAATTTTGTATTGTTGGATAATGTTTTGAACATTTCCTATATCAAAAGTTGATCGGTTCATGCACCTTATCTAAAAGCATTGATGTTCTAAATCAAACTACAGTTCTTAGTATACAGAACACACACAAGAGGAAAAGTTCAGAATTGAACGATTCCTTCTTGAGGTATTGTAGACTAGGTCAGATCAATGTGACCCGACTAGCTAAAGTTACATTTAGATGCATATTTAAATCAGTTTGAATTTACATCTTATGAAACTTGCCAGTCATATCACAAAGATAAGATGACCATAACTCTGTTTACTGAAAACAGAGAAAGAGTTAGTGAACTCTTGGGATTGATACATGTTGATGTATGTAAGGTCCCCTGTCTACACATGCCAAGACTGGTTCTTTGTACTTCATTACATTCTCTAATGATCTCTCAAGATTCAGACATATGTTCCTGTTGAAACACAAGTCCGAAGCTTTTGAGATATTCACAGAATATAAGTTAGAAGTATAGAACCAAAAATACGGGTATAAGTATTATGTCCTTTGATGTGATCGAGGAGGAGAATACTTGAGCACGGAAATCCTGGACTATTCTAAAGGAGAATGAGATTCTCTCTCAGCATTACTCCTCCGTATACACCATAGCACGATGGTATATCTGGACGGAGAAATAGCACCCTATGTGATATGGTGTGCTCTATGATGAGTACTGCTGAGTTTCCTATTTCCTTTTGGGAATTATGCGCTTGAGAAGCTGCATACCTATTGAATAGGGTTCAAATCAAAACAGTTGCCTACCGCTTCATATGTGATATGGAAAGGGAAGAGCCCATATCTTAAGTTTGTTAAGATTTGGGGTTGTCCGGCCTATGTCTAAAAAGCAAAATCAGGACAAGCTCGAAACAAGGTCTGTTATGTAGAACTGGAAATGTTCCAGCTATACAAACTGCAGCTGATGATTTGGTAGAACCAAAGGATTCAATTGTTTCCAACGAACCTCAGCCTCTCCGTCGATCTAGTAGGGTTCCTCACCCACCTGAGAGATACTTCTGTTTCTCTATGACAGTGGGAGCGAGGAATGCATCATGAGATGATGACCCAACTAGTTTCGAGCTGTCCATCAAGAGTGGGACTCTGTAAGAATGGCTGGATGCTTAGCGATCTGAGATGGAATCCTTATACACCAACAAAGTATGGACTTTAGTTGCTTTATCTGAAGGGTTAAATCCCCATCAGGAGAAAGTATATCTTGAGAAGATTACTTGGTGTGCATGAAAAAGTTGAGACTTTCAAAGCTAGACTTGTTAAAAGTTTGCATCATTGACCAGGTATGGATTATGATGAAACCTTTTCTAAGTATCTATGCTTAAGTCCATCCAGATCCTACTTGCCACAGCTACATACCATGACTACGATATCTGGCGGTTGGGTGCCATGACTTCTTTTCTAAGTGATGTTTTAGAAGAGTGCGTCTATAAGTACACAGCCAGAGGGCCTCGTAGACAGTGGGAGCAGCGGAAACGCGAGCAAGATGTTTTATGTGATAAAGCAGGCATCGCGGAGTTGGAACGTCTGTTTTGATGTGTTAGTCAAAGAGTTTGACATCATCAAAATGGTAGATGAACCTTGTATAAACAAAAGGGTAGTAGGGAGTATGGTGGTGATCCTCGTAGAGTACGTGGATGACATACTCTTGATAAGAAAGGAGTTTCCTATGCTACGCTCGGTCAATCTCCGCTTATCACAATGAATCTTCATATAGGATCAAAGTGATACCTCCTAAATCCTAGGTTTTGGATCTATGAGATAGATCTAATTGGATGTTAGGATACTCACTAGTTGTAGTGAGATGGTATCAGTTGATCCTGGGGAGAATCACTGGAAAGGTTCCAGGGTGATAAGGACGACTGAAAGTCAGTCACAGGCATTGTCTTTACCCTCAGTAAAGGGACGGTATGTTGGAAGAGTTCCAAGCTAGATACCGTGGCAAACTAGACGATAAAGGCTGGATACATCGCTACTTAAGATGCTACCAAAGAGGCAGTCTGGATGTATATTTGTTCATGAGATGAACTTAGTTCCTCCCATTGTGTGACAATGGAGTTGTGGCTTATGCCAAGGAACGTCCTTCCCATCAGTGATCCAGACATATTCTAAGGCAGTATCACCTGATCATGGATATGGTTGATCTCCAAGGAGATCAAAGTTAGTAGAGTAGACTCAGAGGACAACGCGGCGGATCCACTCACAAAGGCCTTTTCCCAGAGAGAGACTTTTATGGGATGGTTGAGTATGAGATACTGCAACCACTGCTACAGATGGCCCTAGTGCAAGTGGGAGATTGTTAGTTATATGTATGCCCTAGAGGCCATTACTGTACATAGGATGTATATTGTAGTGGATGCTGGGACATATATAGGGAGGACTTTCTTGCTCGACATGATAGTATGCTGTCTGGTTGCTCTTTATCTTAACGTGTACACTGATTGTCTCTCTGTTACATGTTGGTAAAGCCCTTAGGATATGTACTTGACTATCTAGACTATGATGCGGATCATACTAGTGGGGACATGGTAGTCCATAGGTACATCCTTCAAGGTCCCTAGTCGTGGGTGTATCGAGACGGGGCATCGATATACCAGAGTAGACTAGCGTATACCTTCTCGACCCATACAGATGGGCGATGGATGATCCCATATCCATTGGTGTTTGACATCAGAGATGATATACGGGTGCTCAGTGGAGACTGGGTATACCGAACGGACTCGCCGAGAACTCCCAGATGGTATTATACCTTACGTCAGATGGCAGTTCTTTGGTGACACTGGTACAGGTTAGTCTGTAGACCCGAGATCATCATAGAGTCTTGTGTGATTCCCACTGTGCTTTGATTTCCACCTTACCATGTCCAAGAGGGCGTGCAAAACGGTGGTTTTTGGGTACAGTCCCGAATCACATGGAGGCAATGAGCGATAGGAGGGGATTCGTCTCTCCCGGTATAGGGAGTTAATGTTGCGCTGTGTTCAATTGGCTATAACCAGAAATCCCTGGCCAGGGTTGCTGAGATTTACTGGTAAGTGTTACCGATAGTTTCTCGAAATGTTATAGAGTTCATATCGACACGACTTATCGAGCTACTGGGGTCTGACGTTTACCACCCCTAGGCGAGATATGCGACATATCAGACGAACAGACCGGACTGTACGGTAAGTGTTACTGGTTGGATTCACAGGAGTGTGAGCGGGCTTGCTCGTTGATCTTCTGATCGCTCAATACCCGAGTGGCCGTTACGTTTAGCAGACCGCTTGCGGCTTGTGGGTGTTTGATATGATCATCACCTACTGCCGGCGTATTGATGAGTCTTTAGAGTCCTACACAGAGGTTTCCTGGCTCAAGCGAAACGAAATAGGAGCGCATATGAGATATGTGCGGGACCGAGAATAATACCAGTATGTAATATTGTATTCTATTCTCGCGATTTGTATCATCGAACGGTTATATGTGATATAGCCGGGTTACCGAATCAAGTGTTGATTCGATACATTGATACACTTGATATTAGTCGGTTATATGCAGAATGACCGGATCATTAAATCAAGTGTTGATTTAATGATTTAATGTATAATTATATATTTGATATATTACTTTACATTAACTAGTATTTTTTCACTTAAGATTGATTATCTCACTTGATTGTGCACATTGTATATATGATATATGTTTGTGCACTAGTTTGTATCATGTTTGATGATACATGCAAACTTGGGTGTGTGTTTACTTTAAACCTTGTTTAGGTTAATGGTTAGGGTTTTTAATTAATTATTTATTTTATTCATTTATTTTTTGGGCAAGAAATAAAATGGTGGCTTCTTTTGGTTTTTACTTGAAGCTTTGAAAAGCTTTGACCATTTTGTTTCTTTCCTTAACCTAACCATTCACCTAAACCCTAGTTTATTCTCTACATGTGTTAAACTCACCCATGGTTGCATTATGATAAGGCTTCACTTGATTTTCTATTATTAATAATTCTTTTCCATTCTTTTCTTCTTCATCTTCTTCATGAAAAGAAAAAAAGGTTGCTAGAAAATTTCAAGTGTTGAAATCAAGTGAGAAATCCAATTCTAAAGTGAACCCACTTCCTATTTCTTCATCCTCTACCACTTGCCATGTAGTATAGGGTGTTTTCTTCACAAGTTTCATGACTTAGTGAAGGTGGAGCTTGAGTTTGAGTTGCCTCGACGTAGATCATCTTCGGCATCGAAGTCAACGACCTAGCCCACTCATTTCTCCGATGAAACCGACGCTAGAGTTCAGGATCACGATGATCGCAGCGTAGGGATGTCATCACGGAGCTAAGGAAGTGGAGGACCGGATCTACAAAGGTTGTATTTCCATTCACTTAGTAGCAAAGTTGTTTGCTTGCATTTACTTTTCACCTAATCTCTAGTTAACGATCTAGGTTAGGGTTTCTCGGAACCGGAAAATTTGAATTTGGCATGGTAGATGCCTTATGGAACCTCTTGAGTGTGCTTAGGAACCCTACAGTGGTATCAGAGCCTAGCTAGAGATTTAGGCGATGCGTAGACGAAGTTAGAAACCCGATCGAACCCCGAAACCCTAACTTAGAGCCCTCTTTGTCCTTTTTTCAAAACTGTGGTTTTTTCCAGATTATAAATATCCAAAAAATTCAGCAGGGGTTTTTTTGAGTTACTGTGCAGCACGTGCCCTTGATTCGACAGAAGCGCCACGGAACCGCGGCCCCACCCTGGCTTGCGCGGCGGTTCCGCGGCCAAAGTGATGAATCGATGTACGTGGTTTGCACAGTAATTAGTTTCTGTATGTGCTGTATTTTCTGGGAATTTTTAATATTTACTCAAGAGTTGAGTTTTCTGGGTTGTATTGGGGACTCGGTGTTTCGATCGGGAAGTTTAACTTCGTCTGTGTTTTTCCGGATAATTTTAGAAAATGTTGAAAAGCTCGACCGGATATAAATACCCACTTTTTCCCCTGCCGGGAAATTTCCAATTATTGGATTTTTCCGTAGTTTAATGACGTTCTAAGTAGTGCAAGTAACGCGATGGTCCCTCTAGAAGACAACAAACCTTAACTCGATTATGTGACCGTCTTGAACTTCCCTTTGAACCTTAGGGTTTGGGCCAGTACGGCGTGCCACATGTGAGGCGTTGGCTTGACCCTTCTACGGCTGGACCGTTGGTACTGAGGCATGAAGTGAATGTTTTTAAACTTATTTCATGTGTTGAGCTGTTTCGGGAAAACTTGGGTGTTTGACTGTTCGATCGGAAAGTTTAACATTTTCTGTTTATCTGGAATGTGATACAATATTTGGAATTCACAAGTAGTTATGTGATAACTAATATGAATGTTATAAACATAGCAGTTTAGTCTCACTTGATCGGTTGCCACGGAATTTTGATGTGATCAAAAGTCCGTCGCAATCTCGTAGAGTACGCGGATAATCACCGGTAAACTTAATAGATAGCCACGCCCCATAGCCCCGATCAAGTGACTGTAGGAGAACCCCGTCGCCGAAAGCATCTGTTCGGGTGCTCGCGGCAGCGGTGTTCCACCTTAGTGCACTTCGTCGACGGCATCGGGGGTGCGGCCGCCTACTAAAGTTTGCGACGAGCATTCGATCAAAATGTCGGGAATTTTGTTGAATTGCCCGACTTGATATTGAAAAGAGTTTTCGATAATGAGACTAAAATGCGGGGTTTATAATTATAAGGCATGTGATGTCTAAGGAATTCATTTGGTTAGGCATGCGATGTCTATGCAGGTTGCGGATTCCAACTGTTATAGTTTTACACTTTCTTTTCTGTGACCGTAAGTGTAATATATGATATCGTCGGTTTCGTTGCCATATGTCAACGACAATTGGGATACGCATGTTTACTTACGTTGATGACATGTGATGTATGTGTTGCTGGATATGTTATATTGGATCGTCGTGTTTGAATAGCCAGGGGTTTTATGTGAGATGAGAGTTTTCATTTTCATTCATGTAAAAACTTGTATGTAATATTCTTTTATTGGGGCACTTCCAGGTTGCGGATGATGTCACCATTTGTATATTATTTACTTTTCGGCACTAGGATAGACCCAAGGAGGAGGGCACAAGTAACCGGGTTCTGGAGTCCAGTGGGAGACCAACTCGAGGAGTCGAGTCCGGGTCTCCTAACTCTAGAATTGGTAGGGTTGCTTGCCGCTCTCGTAGGGGTCTAGGGATGTGGGATTGGCTATTCATCACGACCGTGGAATCCGTGTTTTATACTGGCTCGTATTGAAAACACGGACGTCCTAGTATATCCAATGTTTCATATGATTCTTCTGCTGCGATATCTGTGATGTGATCATTTGATATGTTGTGATAGATACTGTATATAGTATATATGATATATTATATAGATGTTACTTATCTTTTACACCCGCGCTTGCCCTGTCCCGCTCTGCCGTTAGTCACCTAACCTAACGGTGCATGAGGGGACATCGAGGCGAACACGGATGGCATAAGTGTACGTCGTATTTATCTATGATGTTTAGGTGACTTGAATGATGGGACTTCATTAATATGATTAATGAAAGAAAAGAAACCTAAGATGTTGTGGAATCGAATTTCAAAAATAAAAACAGGTAGCTACAGTTCTTGCTTTGCATCGCGGTGTTCCTTGTAGAACATCCAGCACCTTATTCGATAAGGAAAGGGCCGAGATCCCTTCACCGGGAGTGACCCCTTTAGCAATAACTGGCAGATGCTACAACCCTCAGTTTGTCTTTTGATTGCTTCTATAGTTTTTTGCTTTGCACAGCGGTATATATGATATATCCTGCACCTTATTCGATGAGGAAAGGGCCGATGATCCCTTCACCGAGAGTGACCCCTTTAGCAAAACTAGAAAAGCCTCAAAAACACTCCATTTTAAAATCATTTAATTCTACAACGATATCAAGTTCATTACGCAATAGGTTTTTAGAGAAACATGTCGTAGCCCTCCGTCATTTCAGATAAGTAGTAGTTAGTATTCGTGCTACGTTTGTTGGCCTGCATCAAGGCGTAGTGTGCGGTAGCTAACTAGTATTTATCTGCTTATGCATATGATGCAGATTGGATTAGGGTAGTCGTGCAACTTTGTTGGCCTGCGTCAAGGGTCGTGCGGGTGGGTTTAATTCAATCAGGAAATGACGAGTTGAACTTGACTAGCGCACTATAGTTTGTTGGCCTGCGTCAAGGTCATAGGACGCTAGGGGCAAAATTATCGGGAATTTCAAGTGTTGGAATTTGCAATGAGATTGCATACCTTCTATGAGATAGTTGGATCCCGATACCCGCTGCGAGTAAGAGTTACTCTTGGGAGAGTTTTACACATTACAATTAGCCGATCTAGTAGGTGTCTAGAAAGGTATCAACGGGGTTACGCCTCTGGAAAAACGAGGTTTATTTTAATTAGGTCCGTGCGAAAGCACGGGGAACCTCCCTCAAAGTACCGACACTGGCCTGGCTGAAAGATTGGCGAACTTGTAGCGTGTAATTAATCCCGGCTAGTCTTTCCTTTTAGGGTTTGAAGGAAGATTTAATAAAAACAGTGGGAGCCATCCTGATTAGATAAAATAATAACCAATCTGATCTTGCAAGAGCGCACGCAGAGTGTTTTCTTCTCTCTCTCTCCAGGTAGCGACCATGTCACGCCTTAATCAAGATAATAAAACGGATATATTGACCGAACCCGCTTATTATACAGAGCTGGGAAACGTTGGTCCCGCTCCAACGTATAAATGTTATAAGACAGAGCAGGATTTTGGGGAATACCAGATTTTCCGTGCCACCCAAATGAAGAAAGTGCATATTGATGCATCATCTTCGGGTGTGTTCGTTATAAAGAACTGTTTCTCAGTATCCTCTACGTCTTGGGTATTTAATACCGGATCAGGATCCCGCATATGTAATTTGTTACATGGGCTACAGATAGGTAGAGAACTGAGAACGGGTAATAAGTTTCATGAGGCAGAAAACGGTGCAAGTGTTGCAGCCAAGTCTGTTGGTCACTATCACCCTGTATTACCAATACATTGATTCTGAACAAATGCTATTAGATACCGAACCTGATATACAAAATCATATCAGTCTCTTTATTAGTAAAGAAATGATAAAATTTTGTATTGTTGGATAATGTTTTGAACATTTCCTATATCAAAAGTTGATCGGTTCAGGCACGTTATCTAAAAGCATTGATGTTCTAAATCAAACTACAGTTCTGAGTATACAGAATACACACACGAGTAAGAGTTCAGAATTGAACGATTCCTTCTTGAGGTATTGTAGAATAGGTCAGATCAATGTGACCCGACTAGCTAAATTACATTTAGATGCATATTTAAATCAGTTTGAATTTACATCTTATGAAACTTGCCAGTCATGTCACAAAGATAAGATGACCATAGCTCTGTTTACTGGAAACAGAGAAAGAGTTAGTGAACTCTTGGGATTGATACATGTTGATGTATGTAAGGTCCCATGCCTACACATGCCAAGACTGGTTCTTTGTACTTCATTACATTCTCTGATGATCTCTCAAGATTCAGACATATGTTCCTGTTGAAACACAAGTCCGAAACTTTTGAGATATTCACAGAATATAAGTTAGAAATAGAGAACCAAAAATACGGGTATAAGTATTATGTCCTTTGATGTGATCGAGGAGGAGAATACTTGAGCACGGAAATCCTGGACTATTCTAAAGGAGAATGAGATTCTCTCTCAGCATTACTCCTCCGTATACACCATAGCACGATGATATATCGGGGCGGAGCAATAGCACCCTATATGATATGGTGTGCTCTATGATGAGTACTGCTAAGTTTCCTATTTCCTTTTGGGAATTATGCGCTTGAGAAGCTGCATACCTATTAAATAGGGTTCAAATCAAAACAGTTGCTTACCGCTTCATATGTGATATGGAAAGGGAAGAGCCCATATCTTAAGTTTGTTAAGATTTGGGGTTGTCCGGCCTATGTCTAAAAAGCAAAATCCGGACAAGCTCGAGGCAAGGTCTGTTATGTAGAACTGGAAATGTTCCAGCTATAGAAACTGCAGCTGATGATTTGGTAGAACCAAAGGATTCAATTGTTTCCAACGAACCTCAGCCTCTCCGCCGATCTAGTAGGGTTCCTCACCCACCTGAGAGATACTTCTGTTTCTCTATGATAGTGGGAGCGAGGAATGCATCATGATATGATAACCCAACTTGTTTCGAGCTGGCCATCAAGAGTGGGACTCTGTAAGAATGGCTGGATGCTTAGCGATCTGAGATGGAATCCTTATACACCAACAAAGTATGGACTTTAGTTGCTTTATCTGAAGGGTTAAATCCCCATCAGGAGCAAGTATATCTTGAGAAGATTACTTGGTGTGCATGAAAAAGTTGAGACTTTCAAAGCTAGACTTGTTAAAAGTTTGCATCATTGACCAGGTATGGATTATGATGAAACCTTTTCTAAGTATCTATGCTTAAGTCCATCCAGATCCTACTTGCCACAGCTACATACCATGACTACGATATCTGGCGGTTGGGTGCCATGACTGCTTTTCTAAGTGATGTTTTAGAAGAGTGCGTCTATAAGTACACAGCCAGAGGGCCTCGTACACAGTGGGAGCAGCGGAAACACGAGCAAGATGTTTTATGTGATAAAGCAGGCATCGCGGAGTTGGAACGTCTGTTTTGATGTGTTAGTCAAAGAGTTTGACATCATCAAAATGGTAGATGAACCTTGTATAAACAAAAGGGTAGTAGGGAGTATGGTGGTGATCCTCGTAGAGTACGTGGATGACATACTCTTGATAAGAAAGAAGTTTCCTATGCTACGCTCGGTCAATCTCCACTTATCACAATGATTCTTCATATAGGATCAAACTGATACCTCCTAAATCCTGGGTTTTGGATATATGAGATAGATCTAATTGGATGTTAGGATACTCACTAGTTGTAGTGAGATGGTATCAGTTGATCCTGGGGAGAATCACTAGAAAGGTTCCAAGGTGATAAGGACGACTGAAAGTCAGTTACAGGCATTGTCTTTACCCTCAGTAAAGGGACGGTATGTTGGAAGAGTTCCAAGCTAGATACCGTGGCAAACTAGACGATAAAGGCTGGATACATCGCTACTTAAGATGCTACCAAAGAGGCAGTCTGCATGTATATTTGTTCATGAGATGAACTTAGTTTCTCCCATTGTGTGACAATGGAGTTGTGGCTTATGCCAAGGAACGTCCGTTCCATCAGTGATCCAGACATATTCTAAGGCAGTATCACCTGATCATGGAGATGGTTGATCTCCAAGGAGATCAAGGTTAGGAGAGTAGACTCAGAGGACAACGCGGCGGATCCACTCACAAAGGCCTTTTCCCAGAGAGAGACTTTTATGGGATGGTTGAGTATGAGATACTGCAACCACTGCTACAGATGGCCCTAGTGCAAGTAGAAGATTGTTAGTTATATGTATGCCCTAGAGGCCATTACTGTACATAGGATGTATATTGTAGTGGATGCTGGGACATATATAGGGAGGACTTTCTTGCTCGACATGATAGTATACTGTCTGGTTGCTCTTTATCTTAACGTGTACACTAATTGTCTCTCTGTTACATGTTGGTAAAGCCCTTAGGATGTGTACTTAACTACCTGGACTATGATGCGGATCATACTAGTGGGGACATGGTAGTCTATAAGTACATCCTTCAAGGTTCCTAGTCGTGGGTGTATCGAGACGGGGCATCGATATACCAGAGTAGACTAGCGTATACCTTCTCGACCCATACAGATGGGCGATGGATGATCCCATATCCATTGATGTTTGACATCAGAGATGATATACGGGTGCTCAGTGGAGACTAGGTACACCGGACGGACTCGCCGAGAACTCCCAGATGGTATTATACCTTACGTCAGATGGCAGTTCTTTGGTGACACTAGTACAGGTTAGTCTATAGACCCGAGATCGTCATAGAGTAAACCGTGGTTTTTGGGTACAGTCCCGAATCACATGGAGGCAATGAGCGATAGGAGGGGATTCGTCTCTCCCGGTATAGGGAGTTGATGTTGCGCTGTGTTCGATTGGCTATAACCAGAAATCCCTGGCCAGGGTTGCTGAGATTTACTGGTAAGTGTTACCAGTAGTTTCTCGAAATGTTATAGACCTCATATCGACACGACTTATCGAGCTACTGGGGTCTGACGTTTACCACCCCTAGGCGAGATATGCGACATATCAGACGAACAGACCGGACTGTACGGTAAGTGTTACTGGTTGGATTCACAGGAGTGTGAGCGGGCTTGCTCGTTGATCTGCTGATCGCTCAATACCCGGGTGGCCGTTACGTTTAGCAGACCGCTTGCGGCTTGTGGGTTTTTGATATGATCATCACCTACTGCCGGCGTATTGACGAGTCTTTAGAGTCCTGCACAGAGGTTTCCTGGCTCAAGCGAAACGAAATAGGAGCGCATATTTGATATGTGCAGGACCGAGAATAATACCAGTATGTGATATTGTATTCTATTCTCGCGATTTGTATCATCGGACGGTTATATATGATATAGCCGGGTTACCGAATCAAGTGTTGATTCGATACATTGATACACTTGATATTAGTCGGTTATATGCAGAATGACCGGATCATTAAATCAAGTGTTGATTTAATGATTTAATGTATAATTATATATTTGATATATTACTTTACATTAACTAGTATTTGTTCACTTAAGATTGATTATCTCACTTGATTGTGCACATTGTATATATGATATATGTTTGTGCACTAGTTTGTATCATGTTTGATGATACATGCAAATTTGGGTGTGTGTTTACTTTAAACCTTGTTTAGGTTAATGGTTAGGGTTTTTAATTAATTATTTATTTTATTCATTTATTTTTTGGGCAAGAAATAAAATGGTGGCTTCTTTTGGTTTTTACTTGAAGCTTTGAAAAGCTTTGACCATTTTGTTTCTTTCCTTAACCTAACCATTCACCTAAACCCTAGTTTTTTCTCTACATGTGTTAAACTCACCCATGGTTGCATTATGATAAGGCTTCACTTGATTTTCTATTATTAATAATTCTTTTCCATTCTTTTCTTCTTCATCTTCTTCATGAAAAGAAAAAAAGATTGCTAGAAAATTTCAAGTGTTGAAATCAAGTGAGAAATCCAATTCTAAAGTGAACTCACTTCCTATTTCTTCATCCTCTACCACTTGCCATGTAGTATAGGGTGTTTTCTTCACAAGTTTCATGACTTAGTGAAGGTGGAGCTTGAGTTTGAGTTGCCTCGACGTAGATCATCTTCGGCATCGAAGTCAACGACCTAGCCCGCTCATTTCTCTGATGAAACCGACGCTAGAGTCCAGGATCACGATGATCGCAGCGGAGGGACGTCATCACGGAGCTAAGGAAATGGATGACCGGATCTACAAAGGTTGTATTTCCATTCACTTAGTAGCAAAGTTGTTTGCTTGCATTTACTTTTCGCCTAATCTCTAGTTAACGATCTAGGTTAGGGTTTCTCGGCACCGGAAAATTTGAATTTGGCATGGTAGATGCCTTGTGGAACCTCTTGAGTGTGCCTAGGAACCCTACAAGGCATATGCGCCCCCTAGTGCGCATATACACAAGCTCAGGTGCCATGCGCACCACATGCAGCGCACGTATACCGGTACCATGCGCGCACGTGCGCGGTTCCATGCGCAACACGTGCAACGCACGTGCGCTGGCATCAAGTGCAACACGTGCGACGCACGTGCGCTAAGTATAAAGAAACCTTTCCGGCATTTCAAAAGATACTGCTCCAACATGTTCTCTATCCTGATAAATGGTACTGGTTTAAGGGTACATCCCTTCACACCTTCGATATACTGCGTTGTAATTTCTCAGCGTATTCGGAGAAGTGGTGGGTTCCAACAACCAATAATCCCTCATTCATCTTCCCTTTGAAGCCTAGGCTTCACCAAATAAAAGCATACGCTTCACTTGAAAGTTTAAGCCTTTCTCAACGGGCGTACCATATGCAATTACGCAAAAGCACAAACGCCAATGGTGCTCTCCAAATGCGCACGTGCGATGCACGTGCATCCAAAAGGAACGAAAGACATGAGTTTGAAGCTTTTGTTTCATTGAAAGCCTTTGCTTTCTCGAAAGTCAATAATTTTCCCATACAGATGCGCACCATAGTTTTCTAACGAACAGTGTGCATTTGATATTAGGTCGCATTTAAAAAGAAATTTGCCTATACAGAAGTGCACACATAAGCACTTAGATAAAATATTATTTCTGATAACAAGTGCGCAACCACGTGATATGCGCAACCCCATGACTGATAGCAAGTGTGCAACCATGTGATATGCACGTGATAACAAGTGCGCAGCCACAGGATATGCATGTGCGCAGCCCCCAACCATAAGAGATGTGTATCACGTGATATGTATGTGCGCAGTCCCTGATCACAAGAAAGTGCGCAACCCACGTGATATGTACGTGCTCACTATCTTTAAAGATGATACATATACATGTGCACTTCACATGTACATGCACACATGGATAGTAAGCCTTTACTTGAGTACATAGTTAAAATAAACTGAGTATAGAAACTTTTGTTTCCCATATACACGATCCATTGATCAATATGTCAATGATGTCTAAATTGATCTTAGTCACATATACGACTAATGATCATCCACCCATATTGATCGTAGTCTCATATATGACTAATGATCATTCATTCATATTGATCTTAGTCTCATATACGACTAATGATCTTTCATCTATATCATCCAAGTTGATCTTAGTCGAATATATGACTAATGATTTTTCATCCATGATACCTATATTGATCTTGGTCGGATATATGACTAATGATCTTTCATCCATGATATATATATTGATCTTAGTCGGATATATGACTAATAACTAATGATTTTTCATCCATTGATCTTAGTCTCATATAAGACCAACAATCCTCAGTTCCGACTTGATCTCCTCCCTCATATACGAGATTTGGTTCAAGAGTACATCTTGTCACACTTCTGATATACGGCGCTGTAATTTCTTAACGTCTTCAGAGAGGTGGCGAGTCCCAACAACCAACAACTCCTTCCTCGTCCCTGCTTGATGAAAGATATGAAATTTCATCAAGACATGGAATGTCCTACGCATCCCATATAGATGTGCACCCTCATATCGATACACCCCACATTGATACACTTGCATATTGATATGCATACCTCATATTTACAACCATCCCATATAGAGATGCATCTCATATTGAGCTCCGACTTTATACATATATGTATATGTATATTTTTGAAGGAAACATTAATGCCTTCAAATTGGATTGCACCCCAATATTGGGCGCGTCCCATGTTACCATCATTCACTTCGCCACGTAACATATACACGTGCATGCAAGATGAAAGATGGACCGAAATGTCCCTAAACTAATATTAGACCGTGATGTCCTTAAACTAATATATTTGGCCTTACGGCTGATCTCCATATTGATCCCCGTATACAATCCACGGGCATAAACAAGCCATACTCCATTCATGTTCCCTATGGACCGCGATGTCCTTAAACTAATATATTTGGCCCTGCGGACTGTCTCCATATTGACTACCGTATACTATCCATGGGCTATTCATATATGATCTGATGATCAATTGAGCCAATATGCTCACTGTTCCTAAGTAGATCTTAGTCCCATATAAGGCTAATGATCCTTAGATCAAATCCATATATTTCATGAACTGATGAACCTCATTTATATGAGATCTGTGTTCTAAATTCAAAATGCCATATAAACAAACATAACACGACATGAAGTGATGCACATGGAGAATGTGAAAGTTGTTATTGCGTTGCGATAACGTAATTAATTGCAGGGGCTTGCGCCTGCAGGGAAGTGCGTCCCCACAATCAAAAACCCTTCACAAATGAGGGGGGATCTGATAAGTCACGCTATATCGGTCGCATCCATCCAAACCTCCGATATACGGTGTCATAAAGCAACTTGGTATATTCGGAGAGGTGGATGGATATGTTCCAAATAGCATCTGCCCCCGTATTCAGGCTAGACGTCCTTCTGACACCTTAGACCCGTCTCCGACGGTAAACACCAAGCGACCGAAGTGGTTATCCCGTGGCCACTTTACTTGTTTTACATATAGCCGGGCTAGAGGTATGACTCGTCGCACTGGGTGCAAGTTTGTTGGGAGATCCCAAGCATGTCGCAGGGTGATATAACCGGGCAATTCAATCATAAGGTGATTAGACTTGGGTCCGTATGGTATAGCTTTAATGGCATATTCTTTCAGAGAGAGAATTTTATACAGTAGCGAATTGCCATACGACGTGCACAAAGACCGTCCACATAAGGAGGTTGAGAGATGATCACATTTCTCTCACTGTGTGGACCCTTATGACAACCTCCTTCAATGAAGGACGGGAAGTCAATATACGCTTAGCGACACTGGGCTGTCCGGATAAGCATGTTATAAGCATCTGCTAATTTGACTGCTGTTACCTGCTGCGATGACTATATATCGCACATTCGGGGAAGTGTCAGGAAAGCGGGTAAATAGCAGACCTAGCTATTCAGAGTCGGAGGAAGATCCATTGGGATGTCTCCGATTGCATTGCATGGCCAGCTCTTATCGATGCCATGGTGGCGAAGTTTAAGAGTGGGATGAATCGAGGAACTATCGCGGTGTTCGAGTACGCTTCCGAGAGGGATCAAAGGTACTTAGGCTATCAGATCCAGTGTTTGAGATTTCGCGAGCCTAATATATATTTGGTTTATGTTGCTTTTCTTTTAGGGAGATCCTTGTGTCGGTCCTAACGGATCTGGCTGTAAGGCTACCCATTTGCAGGTTCTCAACGGTCCATCTCGCACCAACATGTATGGGTATGAATAAAAACGAAAAAGGAGATTCTCAAGGAGACAATTGACTCAAGAAACCGGCTCAAGGAAATATGGACGGCGTCACTCGAAGGTGCGAATGGGAGTATGTTGGCTATTGGGCTTCATCCAGCCCAATACCCGCCTCTTCTAGTGGACTATATATATATATATATATATATATATATATATATATATATATGAGAATAATAGAGGAAAGAGGCCATAAGAGGGAATTTCCTCCTGTGGCGTCGAAAAAATACACCCTACCTCATTTTTTTCCGACGATCGGCATGCACCATCTTCATCGCTATCATCTAAGATGTGGGTACACCAAATTTCATGTGATTCTACAACTTTTTCACCGTTGATTTAGTGGGTTCAAAATTAACGGTTTACCGACAATAGAACTTTTTATATTACTAAATCAACGGTGAAAAATTTATAGAATCACATGAAATTTGGTGTATCCACATCTTAGATGATAACGATGAATATGGTGGGTGCCGATCATCGAAAAAAAAGAGGGAGGGGGTATTTTTTCGACGCCATAGGAGGAAATTCCCTCTGGCATCTTCCCTCTCCCTCCCTCTCCCTCCCTCCCTCCCTCTCTCTCTCTCTCTCTCTCTCTCTCTCTCTCTATATATATATATATATATATATATATATATATATATGAGGTTAGGGTTTAATCTAATTTAATTGATAATGGACTGATTTAAGAAATTGCTAGGGTTTGAGCTGTCGTCTTTTCTTCTCCAAGTTCTATCAAGAGTTGGCTTGCGATGTGATCACATGGGAGATTCTTGCTCATCAAAGGTGTGGTTTCTCTCCGGCCGTTGCAAGGAGGCGAAGGTCAATATTTGTTGTGGTAACGTGGGCGAGAACAACGATCCCACCACTTTTGGGTTAAGATAATTCATGTAGAATCTTTTGTGTAAATCTTCTATTCCGCTGTCATGATTTGATGTTATGATATATGCACCTAAATGCTACACACTACTTTTGATCTATTTTTTCTAGAAAAAATGTTTAGATTTTTTTATTTTTTTTGGAAATTTAATTCGATAAATCCAAATAATGTGAACATATAACATAATTACAATCAATAGCAAGACCGCATTAGGTTGCACTGGTTCTTTTTAATTAGTCTCTGTTAACAATTACTTGTCCTTTTAGAAAATTATTTTGGTCCTAGATTACTTATACTTTTATAATATAGAGGTGAATGGTATAGAATTTCTCATCATATTTATTGTTTTTGTAAAATATCTGAACTAAGCTCATTTAAAAGAACAAGTAACTGTGAAGAGAATAAAAAATTTGTTAAAGTCCGAAGACCCGGAGTAAATAACTTTGGTAGAGGATCCATAAAAATCATTAAATATCAAAATCCGGATTCATCAATAGATAAGTTATATAATTCCGATTTAATTACATCGATAGAATATTAAGACCGCCACTTAACTATACCTTATATCCACAGATACTTAATTCATATTCTCCAAACTCAAATCGTGGCTTTTATATATTTAGAAATTAGCCACAAATTCAGCCATAATTCTTATTAGGAAACACCATAAGTTTTTGCAAAATATATATTTCTAAGTTTTAATTTTAACTAGAACCCAAAAGGGTTTGCTTGGCATCTTCTCTTCTATTGTCGCATGTCAGGTGGCAAAAGAAGGATTGTTAAACCCATTTTCTATGTAGTACATATGGATTCTATCATCCTGATAGAAAAAATATTTTTCCTTCCTAAAATATGCCTATCAAAGCCAGACGGCCGTCGAAATCAAGATATGAACCCTTTCTGTCGTAAAACCCTAATTTTATCAATAGGCGACTTACTTGGGCATCAGAGAAGTTCCTTGGAAGCCCACAAAACAAATCTATTGGTGCTCACACGTAGGATTTAATACCGTTCCTGTATAAATAAATCTTTAGGTTGATAGCAACACCATTCGATGGACACGAAGCAATAACTTTTCAATAAATTGTGACGATAATATCTCAAATCGATGGGCAATACCGATAATATTGTTGAAGCTATATTCCCGATTAGCCAATGAACAAAAATATAATTAGCTATAGCTCAGTAAGTATGACACTTTACCTCTTAAAGGGAGAGCCGAATTCGAACCCCAACGCTTTCGGGATAAATTCGTGGGTCACTGGAGATTACACTCTTCAAGAACGTCTAGGCTAATCTCCATAAACCGATTATTTTCCTACTAAATCTTAGTTTTTATCTAACCAAAGCCTCATTTAATTTCCAAAGAAATGATAAACATGCACTTATTCTAAACAATAATTATCACTGTAAATCGCTCGATCAAAAGAAATTCCCACGACTTTGCAACTCAGAAGAAACTAATTAAAAAAATACATCTTAAATTCATGTATATGACTTTATATTCAAAACCATTCAATAGTCTATCCAAAGAAATAGTTACTAACAGAGACACCCAGGAAGATTTTCTGTGTCCCCGCTGACGCACGACAGACTGTCTGCTTTTCCACGCTTTTACGGTGGTCAATCCGCTTAAACGAATCAAAAACTTTACCGCAAATTACAGGGTGTGTCAAAACCGTGCTGTTACAAGTTCAATATAGGAATAAAATGTGTGACCAAGTACAAAAGATTCCAGACTTGCTAGCCAGCTGAAAATGGAAGGAAAATTCATAGCAAATCAAAGATTCATCATGATAACAGAAATTAATTGACTATTAGGGGATATGATGCAATGTTTTCATACAATTCAGAATTGGTAGGTAAGAATACCGTTCAATATATACAGCTTCAATGACTTCATTTACCAAGCATCAACTTGAAATAATTTCATCCACACTTACAATAATTCCATCCACAGTTACGGCTAACTCATGAATAAGCAAAAAAAAAAAAGGCAAACCAAAAGCAGAACGGAAAATAAAATATTATGGCACAAACATCGAGATTGCAAGTACAACGATGATACCTGTATCAGTACAATCAACACTCCGACATGTACACCCCATAATATATCCTATAACAACATTAACCTGGCAATTTTATATAAGAGTTTTGAGGAAAAACGGAAATAAACCCCCAAAAAGACGAAGTAAAAGTAAAATGAAACTGGAAATAGATACATTCATTAAGGTAACTGGGGTTCAAGGTTCAAGGAGACGACCCGAGACTGCCTATTGCGCTTCGCAACCCTAATGAACACCATGGATAAACAGGAAGGGGCCCACCATGGCCTGCGGACTTCTTGCTCCCCTTTCAAGCATGCAACTGCACATTACAATATGCCCCCCAAGAACAGAATAAACTGTATCATTATAATTTCATAGCAACAACTTTCTTTGGAAAAAAAAAATTCATTATGAGGAAGCATGAGTATAGAGCTGGGCCACGTAATAAATTGACATGAGCTCAATCTACGCAATTTATTACATACCCCCAATGTATAAGGAACAAAGCCAACTCTTCTATCTGAGAATCAAACAGTAACTTCGGAGGCTAATAGTATGGACGCAAATCAACCAATAGTTAGAGCTAATTAGCCTAATTGAAAATATGAAAACCCTTCTGGCTTGGAAGTTAAAAGCCTGGAAAGAAAATAAATAAGGCTGAAAATAACAGATGGACTTGACAATCTTTCCTTGGTCAATCAGTCTGGTCTGAAAGCACTATTGCAATCTCGTAACACAACCAGTTGTGTCCCCCTGGCAGCAAAGCTGCCAACCTAGCTCATATAGTAAACGAGATGAAAGGCTAATCAAAGGTGGCGGTTCACAATGAAACGTCCATTCTCCATTAAAGATTAATTAAGAGTTGGATGGGGGTTAAGATTCATGTAGCCAGGGACGTAACCATGCAGAAGGTTGGTGGGGCTAGTTGCCCCCCCCCCCCCACCACCACCACACACACACACACACACCCCAAAAAAAACCATCCGAGAGATGCACTTGAAGCTCTAATTTTGCCCCCACATATCTCGTCACAACTAATCCTCTAATATGTAGTATCCCCTCCCTAATAAATGGGCACTACATGTTTATAGTTATGATTTTTTATCTCAGTAAAATCTCCAAATCTTTTCCATAGATATCCAAATTAACACACTCCTTGTTGCTACGCTAGAGTTTCTAAGCAAATACAATAAATTATCTCCAACTTGGAATAAATGTTGTGTATTAACTTTTCATTTTATCCTAATTTACAACAAAAACGGAACAGATGCTAGGCTCTCCTAGTCAAATACAACAAATCCTATTTTTAAGTATGAACCTCTTAGTATTTCATTGATTAAGTGTATCCTTTCTTGAGTTTCAGACCATCAAATTTGTCCATGTTGAGCAAACAATAATTAGTAGTAGTTAAAATTATTTAAACTTTAACGTATCCAAAAGATGTATAAGTATATGAAATAGCCTCTTAATTTTTTGTTGCATTTAAGATTAACCATCGAAATGAGGAAAATCATACAAATATACTTTTTGCCCCGTGAAAGGCAAACCCTGGTTCCGTCCCTGCATGTTGCCAACCCCAAAAGTCCAGCATAAAAGTTTCTTGCTATGGTTAACCATGACATGGAATTTTCAGTAGCATAGCAGTATATTCAAAAGAATAATATGACGTGTGTCCATTACATGTGTCTAACATGACATTACTTCACAAAAATGCCAGTACTTACATAGCATGGTTAGAAATATCAGCATCCGCAATGGCTAATTGATCCTGATCCGCAATGGCTAATTTCGATCCTAAAAATGACTGTCCGAGTTCCGATACCATCCTATTTTGAAAAATATTGGGTATGCCATTTGATTTTCAAAATTAAGTTGATAAATGGGTTAGTGTGTTTAATAATAGATGGCTTATTACTGTTTATTTGACATGGTAAATAACTAAAGAATAGTTTTAAGTAAAAAGTTTTAAGTATTATTACTAGATATTAATACAACCATCCCAGATATCATTAAAAACTATAGAATTTGTTAAATTATTTATTGTACTTTAACCATTTATCTAAGAAATTTACAATTTTTAAAATCCCATTTCTCCCTCTTCACTTAATATTCAATTCCTAGTAGTTCTCTGTTCTCTATCAAATATGTTCGTTGCATATACTCTTTCACAAAAGAAAAGACTGAGTTTGGATGCAAGGGTTATGATGATGCTCACAAGTGGTGTTTCCTCATATTACGACATGTGGCGGATGACGTGTCCCGAAGGCTACGGGGATGGAATAAATGAGTCGCCTTAGGGACATTCCTCGGGACCCAGTCCCGAGGAAGTATCCGACCTTTCAGGAAACTGCCCTGAGTACTTCCCACCTTCACCAAGCAAACTACCAACAGCTCGTCTCCGATTCCTCGGACTCCTTGCTCGCCTCCGAGCCATCTGACAAGTCGAGCTTTCTCAGCCTCCCGGCTCGTCTCCGAGCTCTTGACAGACCGAGCTTCCTCGGTTTTCCCCGATCAACCAAGAGCACGGATCCCATGCGCCCCACAACGGCTCCGTGTATATCGCCAGGTCGAGATATCTGCCTCCCCACAATCTGCGTCTCACGCTAGCGCATCCCCCATTAATGGACGCATCCTGCCATTCAAGACGAGGATAACGCTGGGGCGTAACTGACGGCGATGAACTTGCGCCTGCTCGCTCCACGCGACCACTATATAAACCCCTCTCAGATGACTCAGCTAACTTGAACTCATTTCCAATACGCTGTTGCTCTACATCTATTTCTCGGCTCTAACTTGATCGTCGGAGGATCCTACGGTGGTCACCCATCCCGGAACTTCTTTTGCAGATAACTCGGCGTCAAAGCCAACCCATTGAGATCCACGCTCAATAACTCCCAAACTAAATCTCAACCGTCAAAGATCGCCATCACAGGATCGACAAAGGACAGCATCTGAAGGAGATCACAGCCTCCATCAGTTGGCGCCGTCCGTGGGAACGTTTTAGAAACTTCACCCCTAAAGTTGATCTTTCGCACTCGATCCGATGGCGAGCGACAACCGCAACGATCCAAATACGAGCCGCCACAACGGAGACGGGAGCGGCTCGTCTCCCCCTCCCAACGCCATCAACACCTTATCCGTCCGGATAGACAGGCTCACATAGCTGGTGGATGCCCCCGTCCGTGTTCAAGCGGCGGGCCCTACCCACCAGACTGCGGCTCCCCCGCCCCGGGATAACGACATCCGCAGGACGGATGGGTACGCTCAAGCCCTCGAGCTCACTCACCCTCATCCCAGCGCCACCGAGCGTCGGCGGCCGACTCCGGCCACCTTGACTCGCATGCGGTGATTGATTCCATGACCCGCTAGGCGCCGGACAGCTCGACGCCACAATCCCAGGGAAAACTGGGCCGTCGCTCCAATGTCCGCCGTGCGTTCTCTCCCCTTGAGAAGGTGTCGATCAGCTCGCCTGCTTTCAGGCATGACCGACGCCCCCGCTCTCGCCGGGGCCGCACGAACGGCGAACGCGAGGACTACTCGAGAAGGGCCTCGCCCGAGAATTTTAGAAACTTGATAGAGCGAAATTGAAACCGCACCAGCGCAGACCCGGAACGGGGGTAGCTACCACTCCAACTGTGCAGAATCCTCGAGGTACCACCACCGACAAAGAAAATCGAAGGCATATGACGGGATGGCCATGCGTCCGGCGAAGGGGCCGGATACTCCGCCGACTCACTGACAAAGCCCTTTACAAAAGAGTTGTTGGCCGAGCACGTCTCGTCCAGGAACAAGCCACCAAAAGTGGCCCTCTTCGACGGAAAGTCTGACCCAAATGACCACTTGGACGCATTTCCGGCGGGCATAAGCTTCCAAGATAACTCAGACGCAGCTCAATGCTGAGCTTTTCCCGCCACCTTGATCCGAGCCGGCCAGGACTGGTTCTGGGGACTTGCGTCGCGCTCTATCTCTACATTTGAAGAGCTGGCTACCGAATTCCTCGGTCATTTCGTCGGTAACCGACGACAAAAGAAGAAAGTTGACTATTTATTCACTGTCAAGAGCGGGGATAAGGAATCCTTCAGAGGGTATGTCACCCGCTTCTACGACGCCTTCCTAGAGGTCCCCGAGCACTGCGATGAAACAGTTATCACCGCATTGAGGTCGGGTCTTAGACACAGAGTGGCTCCGCTGGTTTGCATTGGCGCAACCTAAGACCATGGCCGTAGTAAAAGCTTGGACTGAGCGGGAAATCCAACTCGAGTCAGAGATGAATTCCAACCTGCCCAGAGACGACCAAACCGACCAAAAGAAGAGAGGCAGGGAAGAGAAAAAGAAAGTCGATCGTTCAAAACCTTACTCCCCGAGGTTTCAGAAGTACACTCCTCTAAACATCTCTCAGACCGTGCTGTTAAAGGAAGCTGGCGAGAGGTTCTTCCGGCTCCTGCCGGCTACCCGAAGCACGGACAATCGGCTCCGAGGCCCGTATTGTGCCTATCACCGGACGCAAGGACATCCGACCGAGAATTGTAAACAGCTGCGCGGTTACATCGAAGAGCTGATCCGCTCCGTTCACTTGGTGAAATACCTGTAAGACAAACGTCAAGCAGATAGAGGGCAAGCCGGCCAAATTACAGCCGAAGAGCTGACAATAGAGCAGATCATTGTCGTCACCAACTGACCCAAGTCCGAGCAACGAGGCCACCCGCCAAATCCGTTCATTTAATACGGGAGAGTTTTAAATTAAATCATTGAACCTGTATTTTCTTTAATCATAAAGATTCTTGCTTCCCTGCAATCTGAACTGCTTCTCTCAGTTTCCAGGCTATAACTTATTGCAGGGCCACCGAGCAGCTTCCTGCTCGGTCCATCCGCAGTGGGTAGCTTCCTGCCCGACCACGCTGTGGATCCAAAGCCCTCCTCACGAGGCCACCGAGCAGCTTCCTGCTCGGTCCATCTGTAGTGGGTAGCTTCCTGCCCGACAACGCTGTAGATCCAAAAGCCATCGTCACGAGGCCACCGAGCAGCTTCCTGCTCGGTCCATCCGCAGTGGGTAGCTTCCTGTCCGACTACGCTGTGGAATCCAAGGCCCTCATCACGAGGCCACCGAGCAGCTTCTTGCTCGGTCCATCCGCACTGGGTAGCCTGCTGCCCAACTACGCTGTGGATCAAAAGCCCTCCTCGCGAAGCCATCGAGCAGCTTCCTGCTCAGTCCATCCGCAGCGGATAGCTTTTTGCCCAACAACGCTGTGGCTCAAAAGCCCTCCTCACAAGGCCACCGAGTAGTTTCATGCTCGGTCCATCCGCAGCGGGTAGCTTTCTGCCCAACAACGCTATGAATCCAAAGCCCTCATGAGGCCACCGAGTAGCTTCCTGCTCGATCCATCCGCAGCGGATAGCTTCCTGCCCAACGTTGTGGATCAAAACTCTCACCACGAAGCAGCTGAGTAGAAAGGAAGATACTGACATTCCTGCACTTAACCATCAATCGACTCATACTACCTCGACTCCGGAGAAAAAGGAGGGTATCGACCTTCCTACACTAGCTACCGTTTAGCTCGACGCGCGACCACCACCCCGACCCCCGAGAAAAGGAGGACACTGACCTTTCTACACTTGGCTGTCGTTCGACGCTGCTCGATGAACGGTCAGCAAATGCGGAAGGGGTGGACGCCGGCCTAACACTTGCAAGATAAAGATACTTACGAGCTAAAAGCAATTGCCAGATAAAGATACTTACGAGCTAAAAATACTTGCAGAACGAAAATTCGAACAAAAGTATACGAGCTAAAAGTACTTGCGTGGTGAGATGACATTTGAGCAAGGGAAAAAGGCGCACTTTATTTATAATCAAAAATAAATACAAGATATTCTGGGCTCCTCAGCCTTGCAAAAATGCCCGGAGGCATACAAAATTTTGAAAAAGAAAAAATCCCCAAGGAAAGAAAGCACAGGCCGCCCGCTCGGGGAGGACCTCGCCCTGCTCGAGGCCGGCATCAGGAACCAAAACTACGACCTCAGGGTCGGCGCTCCCACCGGTAGCCTCGCTCCCTACGGCCGCCTTGGCCACTTCCCCACGGCGCTTCCTCGGCCAGGGGATACGTAGCACGGAGCTCGCTGATATCGAACCCCGGCACAAACTCCTTGACAGCGTCGAGGGCGTTGTGCCACGCGACGACCGCGGATTCGGCGAGATCAGCGTAAAATTGGTCTGACGTCTTATACGTCTCCACGGCCTTCGCCGCCCGACACTCGGTGAGCTTCACCGCGTCCAAAGCCACCTGGACATCCCTCTTGAGGTTGTCTCTCGACTTCTTCACCGCATGGTAGAAGTCGTTCACCTCCTCCAACTTGGCCTGAATAGCCCGGTTGAACTCGTCCAGAAGCCGATGAGACTCCTTCAGCTTGGAGTTCGTCAGCCCCTCGGCGACCAGACGAGTGCCGAGGAGAGCCGCCTTCTCCTACGCTTGCCGCAGTTGGAGGCGGAGTTCCTCCTCCAACTTGGAGGACTCACCTGCCTTTTTCATGGCCAGGGCTACCTTCTCGGATTCCATGGCGACGAGGAGTGCGCAGTGGTGGACATGAGGAAAGCAGCAAACGGGTTAGAAAGCTCAAACCGAGGAAATAAGACTTAAGAAATCTTTTGAGAAAAGTCAGAAACCGATCTGAATCGCCTCTTGTTCTATGGCGGCCACATGGGCCTTCATGGTTCCCCGGGTTATTTTAACCCCGGCCGCCTGTTCCATGTCAGAATGCAGGCTGTCGGCGACTGAGAGCCCCGAGGACACCTCAATACAGAAGTCGCCCTCCTGCACCGGGTCCCGGTAGAAGGTGGTCGGGAGACCGTCCGCTTCTGCCTCTTGAGGGGGACTTCGGCGGGCCCAGCCTCTTCCTCCTCTCGCGCCCGGGACGCCAGGCCCCTCGAGTGCTTATGGCTCCCCCCACGGCGTTCTTCTGGAACTCGGGGAGCGGCGGAAGGCTTAGACGGTGGGGTTGGCCTCGGGGCCGAGCTCGGACCGGATCAGGACGAGCTTGCGCCCCAGCCTTCTTTCCCTGGGTCTTGGCGGCCAGGGCGGCTAGGATTTTTGCTCGGTCCATGGGCTCTGCAAAAAAGAGGGAACACACAAACAAAAAGGGTTAGCGACGCTAAAACGGCAGAGGAAATTTAGTAAAGTCTATACAGGTCGTCGAAATCCCTAACATACCTAAGAAACGCGCAGGACTGAGCCCAACCCAGCTCAGTGCTTGCTCGGATAGCAGTACATCCGTCCGTCCGTTGGATCGGCTCCCACTAGAACACCACCCTCGCTTCGGGGGAAGTCGACTGCTTCGCCCTCCGGCAGTCGGCCCTGCGCCATTGGGTAGGCACAGGCAAATCCTCGCCCCAGGCAACCTGACGAATACAAACTTCTCCTTCCATTCGTGAATGGAAGAAGGGACGTCTACTACCCCTGACCCGGCCGTCCCACCCTCACGCTTCTTATATGAAAAATACACCCAGCTCGGCTCTTTCTTGCTGGTGCCGGGGTGATTTTTATAGCAGAGGAAGGACACAAGAAGGGTCAAACGGAAGGGAATCTAATCAAGTTTTAACCGGACCAGAAACCCGAGGAGGATTCTCCACGAGTTCGGCGCTAACTGGCACGGGGCAAGATGAAAGCAACGAAGCACCCCACAAACCTCGGTTGGGAAGGGAAGACGCATTCTTTCCCGAAATGCTTCTAAATACAGGGCAATCTCCTTGCCCTGCACCTGGTCTGCCCGCTCACCCTCTCTGGCTAAACGGATAGAATAGTTATAGGGGTGTGGAATCGAGTCCGAATTTCGGAAAGCTCGTCCGGACTCTTCAAGACGAAGGGCGCATCGCGGGTGTTTCCGATGCGCACCTTGGGGGCCCTTGTCGCCACCCGACGGCGAGTGACAAAGACAGCCCTGACTCTGGAGGCAACCCGACACAGAAAACGTGGTTGAAGAGGAACCCTCTTGGCTATCTGAAGCCGAAGAGGAGGAAGACCCACTGGACTCGGCCCCAGCAACTGGAGCATCATCGTCCAACTCTACCCTCACTACCTCTACAGACTCCTCAGATGAAGATATCTAATCTAATTCAAAGAAAGGGACTTGCCGAGGAAAAATCTAAAAAATGGAACGTCGGGCAATCTTCAACAAATAAAAGAAAATTAAAGCAAAATATTGGCCCTAGGAGGGTCCCCTCCTATTTATACACCTCAAAAGAGAACATCTTACGGCCCAGATTGGTTCCCGCCAAAACGTAACGTCGCGCCCAAGCGGCGGTCGAAGCTCCACGTGGCGGTAGACAATTGGGGACGTCTCTTCGGTTGCAGGAGTCAGAGACGGCCTGTCTCGCCCGCCAACCGACGTCCGACACGTAGCCCGTATCCCAACTAGCACAACGACTGAAACGGCACCCCCTTTTTAAAGCGCGATCATTTCAATGATCCGCTGACGCCATCGAGGATACGCGCAAAAATTCAGGCGCACGACGAGGCGACAGTGGGCCAAAGGATCGAAACGACACAACCGCCAAACGCCATGTCGTTCCCAGGCGACCCACATTATGATTCGCGGCGCCAAACCGAGCAAACAAAAAAACCGAGCAGGCCACTCTCGACTTGACGTGATCCCCACCTTCCTCCGGTATCTCACTGGCAGTCCCTCGTGAGTGCGGCACGCACCTTTTTCTTTGTTTCGGAGCGGGGCGTGAATAGGTTGGAACAAGAGTGGGGGGCTAATGATGATGCTCACAAGTGGTGTTTCCTCATATTACGACACGTGGCAGATGACGTGTCCCGAATGCTACGGGATAGAATAAATGAGTTGCATTAGGGACAATCCTCGAGACCCGTCTCAAGAAAGTATCCGACCTTTTAGGAAACCGCCCTGAGTACTTCCCACCTTCACCAAGCAAACTACCAACGGCTCGTCCCCGAGCTTCCCCGGTCTCCTTGCTCGCTTCCGAGCCATCTGACAGGTCGAGCTTCCTCGGCCTCCCGGCTCGTCTCCGAGCTCCTGACGGACCGAGCTTTCTCGGTTTCCCCCGATCAACCAAGTGCGCGGATCTCATGCGCCCCGCAACGGCTCCGCGTATATCGCCAGGACGAGATATCCGCCTCCCCACAATCCACGTCCCACACTAGCACATCGCCCACTAGTGGGCGCATCCCGCCATTCAAGACGAAGATAACGCTGGGGCGTAACTGACGGCGATGATCTCGCACCTGCTCGCTCCACGCGACCACTATATAAATTCCTCTCTCAGACGACTCAGATAACTTGAACTCGTTTCCAATACGTCGTTGCTCTGCACCTATTCCTCGGCACTAACTTGATCGTCGAAGGGTCCTACGGTGGTCACCCACCCCGGGACTTCTTTTGCAGATAGCTCAGCGTCAACGCCAACCCATTGAGATCCACACGCTCCAAACCAAATCTTAACCGTCAAAGACCGTCATCACAGGAACGATGAAGGGCAACATCTGAAGGAGATCACAGCCTCCATCAGGTTACAAGGAATCGATGAAGTAAAAGTGATACAATGGAGGAACACACTGTGTTTTACGTGGTCTGCTAACGATGAAGTAAAATGATGTTTTTGGTAATTTGTTTCCTAAGAAGGGTTTAAGCAATTGCACCAAAATATTTCCCTACACTGTATCTTTTTTTGGGGTACCGTAATCTATCAATTTATCTCTTAAATTGTTTCACCTCGAAAGCACTGACGTTGATTAACTTCCATACAAGAAAGCGAAGTGAATAATTATACGCCATAATTAAAGTTAGGCTGAGAAGGTTAGACTTAAACGAGAGGTATATTTGACATGGTTATGTATAGTGATGTCGTATAACAAACCAAAATTGAATACAATAAAACTACAGAACCATCATTCTATGTTCTTTATGCATGAGCGATGCATTTAACTGATGATAAATTAGTCAGAGTCAATTAGACTATCTGCCCAACATAATTAATAACAAAAATATAAGCCTCAAATAACCGGTTAACAGTTTTGGACCATCAACAATAGCCTGGTCAAGCTTGAAATGAGGCTGGGCTGTATAAACCCCAGGCCCATGTGGTTAGGCTTTATTTTCAGAGATTAAAGATAATCCATGTCAATAGGTGCATGACCCCCTAAATTGCAGCTTTAGGTGACAGATACCAAAAACATCCCTTGAGCTGTTGTCTACTAGCAATGTAAATTGTTTAAATATATGCACATGCCCCCATACATCTCTTAAAAATTATGACATGCAGCTCAGCTAACATATATAGAATGAAATGATAACCAAATTATCAATGATAGTTAGACGGCGTACAACCCCATATTCTGTAATCCATCCTGGGAAAGAAGTACTAACGAAAAAACTAAAAACTTAGAGAATAATTATATGATTTTCTGTAATAATGGGGACACACACACACACACACTTCAGGGAAGAAGCAGAGAACCTTTGATGCGCCTTAGCTCCTTGCATAGAGTGATAAAATCACCCCACTTCATATGGCAGCGCCTGATAAACCGAAGGATCAGCTCTGTTGTGAACATGGACAGGCTCTCCAAGTACTCCCCGTTGACACCATTATCTTCGAAAACTTGGCGGTAACTACCAAGATTTATCTCCTCCAACCACAGACCAACATCCTGCAATCACATTCTCATTGTCAGTGGCAGAAGTATTTTGATTATAAAGTACATAGATGTTTTTTATTTGGATCAATTGCACAAAACCCCCCTTAATTATCCCGTATAACACTTGTACTACCTCAAGTGATTTATTGCGCAAACGCCTCTGCTCATCGACCAAAACCACGAAAACACTCAAATTCTAATCTAAGAAAACACAAACATGTTTTAGAATTAAATTAGACAATTATTTGAATTGTTTAGAGTAGGATTTGAAAGTTCTAAGGGTTTTCTTCAATGCACAGAGAGGCTGTAAGCGCTAATAGTGTCACTTGATGGGGGTATAAGTGCTGAAAGGGGTAAACTACAGTGGGTTTTGTGCGATTAACCCTTTCTTTTCCAATAATAGCCAATTTCATACAAATTGACACATCTGTGCTTTTTCACTCTCTCAAAACTTGTGTTTTACCAATGAGGCGGCAAGATGAATAAGATAATGAGAAGAGTAGATCAATCTGTAACAAAAGCTTCAAGAAGGCAAAGAAAATCTAATCGGCAATACTGGCAACTAACATTCACCATCCAGATATAGCGTCAAAATTAAGAATTTAGAAGACGGGAGATGAGGAATCCACGAGAAGAGCAATAAATGGGGAGTCGACAAAACTTTTTCTGTTGGAAAACCTTTTTGATCCCATTGTTGAAAGCTTGAACATGGTAAAACTGGTAGCAAAATATGATCTTTTTATGCAGAGTGAGTCAACTATATGTGTCATGTTTACACTCAGCAATTTTCTTTATCAAGTGTGGAGGTCTTGGGAGTTTCTGTAAACTAATTGTTTTGAAGTATACTGTACTATGCAAGAGCTTATTCTCAAATCAAGCAGATAGGGATCAACCACATAGGTAGAGAACAATGATTCCTATCATATTTAATGCATAACATCATTTTACTACAATGAAATCACAGTCAACATATAAACTAGACTATATGAATACAGCTTCAAGCCTCAATAATATAATAATAATGTACATTACACTACGAGCGCACGCGCACAAACACAGATAATCTTATATGCACTCCAATAATCACATGAACTATAAAGATGGGCATGTTATGTGTAAATAAAAAATGGTTCAGGAATTCATTTAATTATGAGTACAAAACTAGCAAGACAAAAAAGAAGCCACGAGGGAAAAACTAGCATGACAACACTACAAATGCAAGAAAATCTTGATACACCGATCACCATCCAATGGATGCAAAATTTTCATATTCATTTTTTCAGTCACATTCTTCAACATATAAATGCATCAGAATTAATCAGCATAATTCATACAAAATAGGATACCATGTCATAATTAGATAATACATTCATCACGTCACAAAATGGCGTAGAAATTGTCTATTAATCATTTCATTATTGATTAGACAATTGGCAATATCAATCCTTTTACGAAAATGGCTAGGGTCATTTCTCTTCCTCTCATGCACATGGACGACTCTCCTCCCGGTGATGAGACCCATCCCGCTACGAAGGCCAAGGCTTAACATTCTGCCGCTGTTGTACCTCTCCTTCCAAATGCTGAGATAACTCGGCTGCTTCCGGCAAGAAATTCTTCTTCTATGAAAGGTAGGGATGATGGTAAGGTACCTCTCCTAGTCAGAGGTACCGGGATTGGAAGGAGTCCAGTCAACATGACGGGTCACCTGCGGTGGAGATACCATGACAGTCCAACATATACAAGCTCATATAGAAGAAGAGGTTGCACCTCCACTTGATGCTTTAATCATCCTAAGTGTTGTGCAATCCTCTCCAAAATATAAAATTTACTTCGATTGTTGAATATGCATAAATCTCTTATTCATATATAATTAGGAATTTGATGTCCAGATGATCAAGAGAGTTATATCAGATCCTTAGGTGCAACGGGGATCAGTGAAAGTGTCAGATACAAGGACAATGAGATACTACTTCCTGGAACAACAGGGACTCAGGGTAGACCAAAAAGAAGTATATTATGAAAGTGAATAAAGAATAGGATGGATGTAACTAAGTACAAATGGAGGATATGACCCTTAGAGGAAAAGGATTGATGGACCAAAGGCTTCTTTTTATTTGAAAGCAAGTCTTTATTGTTGTGCACGAAAATCCATATTCAATATGGAAACAATCTAATAAATAATGCTGGATATATTCCAAGTTAGTTACCATCTTTTATAGTCCTTGCTTCATATAAGACCCCACGTCTTTCCCAATCGTGTTACACTGAAACAGTACTCAGTATCATTAGACACTCGGTTTCTTTTTTTCCTCTCTATTGTCTCAAGACACTTGGATAACTTATGGACAGTTCAATATGGTTAGATACAAAGGGGCAGGAAGCAATTTTAGGTGAAATCCCCAGACATGGTTTGAATCAAGCAGAACAAACTAAGAAAGGCTCAATTCTACCATTCAATTGTATCACTATGAGATACTAACTTCTAAATGAACCTACAGAAAAAGCCTATCCCGCTGGAAATCGAATCAGAAGCTTTTTGGTATTAATAGCTAGTGTGATACATGAGTTTTAACAAAGTTACATTAGACCGGGAGTCTCAACAAATAACCATACTTTTCTTACTTCTGTTCTTTCTTGTATTACAATCTTCATTTGTTTCTTCTCTTGCAGGTAACGTCATGTTAGTATAAACCTCAGATGTTTCTGAATCCTTCTTTATTATCAGACTATGATGACTTGTTCCTCACATATTTGGCTTCCATCTATTTCTTCATTATAAATATTGTTTATCATACAGAGGCCAAAAAAAAATTACAGTCATAATTGTTATATGTCTCGAGTTTTGTTTTGTTTTGTTTTTGAATGTTTCATCTGAAAAAATACATGTTCGGTTAGTTTTGAGATACTCCACATCAAAATCAATTTACTTCAATGGTCAGCCATAAATAAAAATTTCAAAACATCGCTTGTAAAGTACACAAGCATGGAAAACAAATGGGAACATGGGCACTAATATCAGAGCATAAGATGTAGAACGTCACCAACATCAGCACTTAGTTTCTCTCCGGGTACCATTAGACACCCTGGTCCTAACTACTTATAAAATTAACATTGTCACATGTATTGTCATGGTTGGATTCAAGACTGCCAATGATCAAATCTTCATCTCTATAGATAATTCTCGATCAGTTGAGTTACAAACACTGACAAGGAACCCACAAAGTCTACTGCCAAGTCACATAACTAGTACTTTCTTGACATAATCTTTTACTACCCACCCTGCATTATAACTTTTTATCTGAGGAAAATAATTGGTAATGCTACAAAATGCTATTTATTGAAACCAAGATTTTTTTTAAATATATTACTAATGAATCGGAGTGATATAAAAAAAATGCATCTATAAACTTCAAACCACCTTTATGCTACATAAAATAGCAATACGATAATTAACTTCATTGGCTGTTTCGAAGTTAGAAGTATTTTCCGTCAAGGATAAAGATAGAAAAATATCAGAGACAGTTTAGACATATGTGAATGAGGTCAATAAATGCAATGGGCCTACACAGGCTAGAGGCAAGCCTAAATAAATAAGAATAGAGAGAGTAAATGTATTGTTAGGTTGATTTAATTGCATAGATGAGCTTTAACTAAGGGGAATAAAAAAGAATTGAATGCAGCCAAACCTTAATATGTCGGTAAAGGGTTCTTGGTGGTGGTGGTGGTGACCGTTTAAAGTTGGAATCTGAATCTTTCAATTAGCTCCATTTTATGAAATAAGATATAATAGTGGGTTGATAGGTTAACCAAACTGGTTTGCGGATGAAGTGCAGATATATGTTGTAATACTCCAGTCTATTGATATGTACTTAGGATAAGCCTTGAACAAAATGTCAAACCAGATCATACAAATCGGGGGGAAAAAATTAAAATACATATGCAACTGGGTGTTAAGCAACGACATCACTATCCACAGTCAAATGTCGCATTTCACATCATCAGTAGTAGGAAAAAGAGACACAATAGTAACAGGGGAAAAGAATCCGTGGCCTAAATAAACTTAGAGTCAATCTAATGTTCCATAGGACAAGATTTTTGCGATTGAACATGAAAATTATCCCCATAAATTAATAGTTCATCTTTTAAATTTCTCTATATCAAGTTTCCCTTTTTATATTCTCTAAAAGCATTTTCTTCGGCATAACAATGGCTGCAAAGCCTCAAAGACCCAATTTGGGCACAATAAAATCACAACGACATCACCATCCACAATCTAATGCGCTCGCATTTCACATTATCGGTAGTAGAAAAAAAGGACATGATAGCAATAGAGGAGAAGAACCCTGGCCTAAATAAATTAAGTCAATCCAATTTTCGATAGGAGAGGAGAAAATTTTGCAGTGGAACATGAAAAGTATAACCATAAATTAGGAGTTAATTTTTTTTTTAAAAATTTCTCTTTATCTCTAGTGCTTGCTCCAACCATCTCAACAGCCTTACAAACTCCTGCTTAGCTTTTTCTTCAGCATAAAAAATGTCTGCAAGGCCTCAACGACCCAATTTGAGCACACCAAAATCACAATACAAATCAGCTAAATTTAAGGAAATTAAAAGGATGAACTTTGACTACAAGCTGACCAATTGTATACCTCAACAGTCCAAATGAAGAAATCCAAGGGCTCAGGGGGCTTCCCCTTGCTCATCTCCACGCGTCGCATGCCAAAACCCTAGAAATCAAATGAATCCCATCAAATTTTTCGAAGAAAGCATCAAAAAATCAGCTTAAAAAGCTTGAAATCCCTTACCTGTGACGACAAAACCGAAGGCAATGAGGCCCTCAAAAGGAAGGATCGAGGTTGAGGGATCTCATGAACTGATCGAACTCAAAGTTTGGATCTTTGAATCGAGGAGATTTTGAGGATTTGATGGATTTCCCTCAAATTGAGAGGGATGAAGAAAGAGCGAGTGAGAGGAGAGGGATCGAGTTTATTACAGGCAGTTTTAGACTTTTAGTAAGAATAAACGTTTTGCATATGCACCCTTCAACAATTTATTTGTTACTTTCTGCTCTCAAATATAAATTGGAATTTGTTGTTTTATTTCTCATTATTTGAAAATGTTCTAATAGTAAGATATAAACCTATTGTGATATTATTTTTTAGTTTTTGGTAAATTCACATTCAAATTGTAATGAATATAAGTATTTCAACAAATTTAAGGGTTCGATACATAAATTATTTTTAGTTTCCCTTTCAGCTATTTTAATAGCCATCTTTGCTTTTCAGAAATAAGAAGTATATGTTTTTATTTGTGTATGTTTTAGACTTCAATAACAGCTATATCGTTCATCTTAAAATTAGAGGATTGTACCATGAAATCATAATGATAAGTGCTATACGGTTCATCGTAGAATGCACCATTGAGTACTTGAAAGGTACAATGATGCGTTTTCTACAAGTGAGTCCATGGAAAAACTTGTAAAATGGCTAATTCTTTAGGTTAAAACAAATTAGCTCAATCAAAAATTTTCTATTCCTAAACTTATCTGCTTGATTTTCTTGGAATTCGGGTATTTCGTCTATCTTTCTATTTAGTTCTTTCATTTCTTTTCCTCTTTAATATTCAAACAATTTTTTTTCAATTTCCAATAAGATTTATCCGAAACAATCCAAACATGTTTAGAATTTTTAACTTGAAGTAATATGGATGCATTTTTATAAATCTGACCGATATGAAGCCAAAGTACCCAAACATGCCCAAAGAAAATTACAAGAATAAAGATAAAGACTATAAAGTCTGTGTATGGTTCAGTTTTACTTTGGGTTTATTCATTTGTTAATTACATTTCAGAAAAGAGGAATTAAAATGCAAATGAGGAGGGTAGAAGCTTTAAAATGTGTATCATGAGGAGTGAAAGTGCAAAAAGTCGTTTGAATTGTCTGCCCCCTTAAAGAATATGAGGATTTTTTCCTCAAATTAACCTTGATTTAATAAATAATTCCCCAAACAATACTAGCCCAAAAGTGTTTCCGAGAATAGAGCTATGTACACCACATAGGATTAGTGCCCGAGTGATAGCCATATCGAAAAAGAAAACGCTATTGCCAATAGCGTTTTCATTGGAATGAAAACGCTATTGGCAATAGCGTTTTCTTCAAAGTGAAAACGCTATTGCTAATGGTGTTTTTATTTGAAGATATTGATTTTGTTAAGATTGTTTTAGATTTTGATTGTGTTTTCTTCAAATGACATAGGTAGAAGCTTTAAAATGTGTATCATGAGGAGTGAAAGTGCAAAAAATCGTTTGAATTGTCTGCCCCCTGAAGAATATGAGGACTTTTTTGCCAAATTAACTCTAATTTAATAAATAATTCCCAAAACAATACTGGCCCAAAAATGTTTCCGAGAATAGACCTCTGTACACCACATAGGATTAGTGCCCGAGAGGTAGCCATGTCGAAGAAGAAAACGCTATTGGTGATAGCGTTTTCTTTGGAATGAAAATGCTATTGGCAATAGATTGTTAATGGTGTTTTTATTTGAAGATGTTGATTTTGATTTTGTTAAGATTGTTTTAGATTTTGATTGTGTTTTCTTCTTTGACGTAACTGCTCCCGCGGGGACTAATTTTACAAGGCGTATGAAGGTCTATTCTCTCGAAAATACTTTTGACACGTTTTTATTTTGGTGATTATTTATTAAATTAAGGTTAATTTGTGTGTTGGGAGAAGGGAGGGAGAGGGTGGGAATCGAATTTGAGAGGCTCCCCTTTTCCTTTAGACAAAGGAGAAGAGAAAAGATATTAAGTGATGGTGAAGAAAAAAAGATGGGAACCAATATAAACATTTGAAATGAACCATTGAGCTTAGCTTTTTAAAAGCCTACATTGGATTCGTTTAGGGCCTATTTGGTTGTAGGATTTGTGTGGATTTTGTACTGTTTGGATTCTAGGATCCTAAGATTGGCAAATATTGTGTTTGGCCTAAGATCAGGCAAGTTTGGATTTGGTTGTTTTTAGTGAGGTGCCCACAAGAAAACATGGATCCTCAAATACTTTCTTTTGGTCGGATTCTTGTGGATTCAAGCAAATTAGGTGGGACCCACTGCACTTTATATATTAAAAATTAACTTTCTCTCTGCCTCTCTCTAAAATACTTAAATCCAAATTCCACCTTTTTTATCCCAACCAAACAAATATTATAATGATCTACAAATTCAATACAAGGAAACCACTACCAACCAAATACAAATTTAGCTAATCCAAATTTTTTCAATTATACTGTTTGAAAATCCAAATTTCACAATTCTACAACCAAACATGCACTCAAGGGAGCACCATGAAACCTTTTTACCTTCATTCATGTAACATGTGAACATAAAAATATCTTAAGGACTTTCCTAGGAAAGGAGGTTTGAGTTTACACGACGCATGTGAGGGTAACGGTGCAATTATATGCATAGATAGATTATTGTACTCAAGTGCTAAGCTAATGATGGATTGATAGTAGGCTTATCTCATCGAAACCGTATCGTGGTTTATCCGGTTTTTTCCCGACCACATTACCTTCTATTAAACAATACCCTCATGTCCGTTCGTTTTTACGTGAATTAACCCGATTATCCCTGAATTCTAAAAAGGCTGATGTAAGAAGATGAGGGCAATTTGGAGATAAAAGAGCCTGAAAAGTGTAAGAAGTAGCGATCGTGAGAGGGTGTCGTTTAACAGAAGGTGGCATCAGGATGTTTTAGGGATGGAACATTCCATTAAACAGTATTGCTACAACTTTTTAGAATAATCAAAGTTTCAATTCCACTTTAAAAAAACATCTTTGATAATTTTATAACATATTGTCCAGTTAGAAGTCATCCTAGCTTTGTTTTTTCCTATGAAATTAGCAAATGGAGCTGGAATGGATTTTAGATAATTATTATAATTAAAAGTACAAATCGAACTATTTCATCTCCAACAGAAAGCCAAAAAAAGTTAGAAATTTGTCAATAAGCTTAAACTATTCTTTTTATATAGAGAAATATCATAACTCAACTCCAAAGCCAAATAGTACCTTAATAGTTTGTATCATCAAATCTAGACCTAAAGTTCCTACATTTTAGGATAAATTAATCAATTGCTAAGATAGCTTGTTGATAGCTTGCTATACCTCAATTAGAGATGTTAACGGATTGGATACAGAAGGGATATAGATGTAATCATATCTGTATCCGGTAATCATTGGGGAATTCGAATGAGGATATAGATAATAAAAACCACTGTCCATGGTTAGAAAAATTCAAATACACATACATACAGAATGAACACCATAAAAAGTTATACATGGTACAAAAGTTCACATATTAAATAGGATACCAATTAATATAGATGTTGTCATATTCATATCCGGTTATAGTTGGCAAATACGATTGCACATACGGATAGTCGTCGGAAATGAAAATCAATATCGTATTTGATAAAATTCAGATACCAATACAGATCCCATTCTAATTATTCGAATCCATTTGCATCCCTAATATCAACCACCAATTATGTCGAAATTTACAACTTTACCGAACATTCATTTAATACTATGGTCTGTGGTTTATCATGGTTACCAAATATACAAGATACTCCCTCGTTCACAATTGCTTGTTCTTTTAGAAAGGTTTTTTGTCCTAAATTACTTTTTATGATATATATGTGAATAATATAGAATTTCTCACCATATTTATTATTTTGTTTTTGTAAATATCTAAACCCGTCTCATTTAAAAGTATTGATGCAAGATTCCAAAGAAAATTTAAGAAAATGAGAAGACAGCATTCATTTAATATGAGGGTAATTTAGGAAAATTTACTAGGATGATAATATTATAATATTTCTTTTAAATAGATTTCAAATCAAACCCTAATTGCCGTGCAAAAGTCTAAAAGGACAAGTAATTATGAACGGAGACAGTATTATCTTTCAATAATCTACAAATCTCACAACATGATAGCATTCAATGTTAAAAAGCAGCAGTTGTACCCCCCATTATAGTAAACATACACACCTTCTTGAGTTTTAAATCCAAAAATAAATGGTTAGTAATTGTTGATACTTGGTCACATCTGAGTTTCAAATTAACAAATTCCATGTTGGTACTTGACGCGGATCGGTTCCGCGCGTCAAGATGTTACCTTCCGTTGATGGCGGCGATAGACGGCTGAGATTTGGTCTGGAGGCAGGCTTCTGAAACGTGTGGATCTCAATGGGTTTGAGGTTGTGATTGTCGAGCTACCTGCAAGGAAGTCTCGGGTGGTTCTACCACCGAGTACCCTCCGACAGCCACGTTAGAGAGGGGATCCGAGCAAAGTAACGGTTTAGTGGAGTAAAAATAGCTTACTCGAACCGTCTGAAGAAGAGGTTTTTATAGCGGTGGTAGCAGGCAGGGCAGGCGCGGGAATCACGCCGAGCGTTACGCTCCTAACGTCATGCCCGTGCGATGAGCGGGATCTCCCATTAATGGCGAGACATGCTCGTTAATAGGGAATCGTGATGGCGTGAAATGTGGGATGTGGCCGGCGGAAATCTCGCGCATGGTGAGATACGCGGGATAGCGGTTGCGCCTGTGAGCGGTGCTGTTGATCGGTCGATGAGACCGAGGAAGATGACCTCGGCGGGAGAGCTCACAGACGAGCGGGAGAGCCGGGGTATCTTGGTTCTGCGGTAGCCCGGAGACGAGCTGTGAGGCCGAGGAGGCCAATTGTACTGAGGGCTCGGAGGCAGGCCAGGGATTGCTTGTAGGACGGGCATAGGAGTGGTCTGGTCGGCCACTGTATATCCTTTCTTGCACGCCCTGGGACACGTCGTCTGTCATGTGTCATGATCTGGGAGATCACCGATATCGAGCATCATCATTAGCTCCCCACTCTTGTCCCGACCAGCTGACGGGTCGGGTTGAGAGTGGTCTGCCGGGTCACCCGAGGTGAGCTCCTTTCCGAAGATATCGTCGGGCGTGTCTCCAGGCAACCTGTTGTATATTCTGGATGATGCCAGCGAATCAGGGCGAGATCTTTGCATTAAAGAGGGTGCGCCGGATCGTGTGTACGTTTACTGAAGCGACGGTCCACGTGTCGGGCGCTAGTTGGCTGACGCGATGGGCCGCAGACCTCTGGCTTCCGATGGGATACGGCCAATGCGCGTGCAGCAGGTGGAGCGATCGTGGTCGTCGAATGCGAAGGGTTGTTTTTGGCGGGAGTCGACTGTCGCCGTTGGAGGAGGACGCCGGTGGCAATAAGTAGAGGTAGGGTGCACACGAAGGCTCATTCCTCTTTATAATCTCCTCGTCTTTGGTTTTGTTAGCTCGGCGTTCTCCTCTTTAAGTCGGGATTTCCGCGTTTGCTTTTCCGAGGACTCTTCCTCATCAGGTTAGATGTCTTCCTCTTCTTTCTTCTGCTTCTTCTCCTTCTGAGTCGAGTCTACTTCTCCCTTTGGCAGGGCAGATGGATCGATCTAGGACTTTTGGTGCTCTCGGCGCTCGGTTTTGGATAGGGGCCGGCAGTGCGGCCGTGCCTCCAGCTGACCCGAGCCCAGCACCCAATGTGCTGCCGATGGCGGGGCCATCTACCTCGTCACGGGCTTCCGACGATTGTCCCGACGGCGGCCAGAGGCGTCTACGGGTTCCCGAGCCCCAGACGAGGGATGCAGGAGAGGACAAAGACGGGGTTCCTCTTAAGAGGAAAAGGACGGTCTCTCGCACGCCACTGTCAGAGAACCCTGGGGGGACTCCTGTGCAGGAGGGGGACGTCCATTTCGTTGTCCCATCTGGGCTTTCCGTTGCTGCCGGCCTACTTGCTGGTATGGAAGAGTCGACCGGATGCAAGATTCCGCGGGGGACCCTGAGGGCCCAAATGGCGGCTATAACACAGGAGGCGGTGCAGGTATGTACTCCCTCGTGTGTCGTTTTGAGCGCCCTTTTTTAGTTCGAGGGTCATTAGGTCTCTTTGATGTTTTTCGTCAGGTCCTTCAGCGCTGCGCCCTCGTCACCCGCATGGAGGCCGAGGGGGCCCTCCCTGCTTCATTGCCAAAGGGAGAGTCCTCTTCTGAGGTCGAGGCACTGCGACTTGAGCTGCGTTTAGAGATGAAGAGGACGACAATCTTGGAGGCCCAATCGGCCGCCACGGAACTCTCCGTCTCAAGGTTCCGGGAGTCCTATCACCGCCTAAGTGAGTCCCACCGAGTCGTCGAGGCGAAGTTGATAGAACTGGCCGATCGTTTTGCTGCCATGAAGAGGGCGACGAGTGCCAGTAGGCGGGATGCCGAGGCGGCGCTTCAGGCGGCGGAGGTTGCCAAGATTCGGGCTAGGAAGGTGGTGACTGATTATAAGAGGTCGGACCAATTTTACGTCGACCTCGGCGAGGCCTCCGCCATTGCGTGGAACAAAGCTCTCGATGCCGTCAAGGAGCAGTTTCTAGAGTTTGCCGATGGTGAGCTCCGTGCTCGAGTCCCACTTTTCGTGGTCATGCCCCCAGCCGACGGTGATAAGGGAGGCGAGGTCTAGGCGGGGCTCGCGACTCGAACTTTTTGGCTTTCCTTCCTCTCTCTTTTGTAAGCCTCCAGGTAATTTGATAAGGCTGGTGAGCCCACAATACCCTTGTAAAGACTTTGACTTTGTGAATAAAGAATTTTTGCAGTAGTATTTGCGCGCGTATTTTCCTTTGTCGGTAAACACTTGTAGTTGCATAGTACTGCCTTTGTGTTATGTCGGTTCTTCGTCTAGCGATTACGCGTCGGGTTGAATCTGTTCATCAGCCCAGTGTGCAAAGACGGTATCTCCATAGCCCCGAAGTCGAGGCGGAGATCGCGCATACGTAGACATACCGGATGTCTCGTGGTGAGGTCATGTTCCTTAGAGTGGGAGGCTTGGAGAGGCATGCTAAGGACAGGGCCAAGCAGGGTAGCTGCTTAGTGCCCCTTGGTGAGGGCTTTGATCCTTAGCGAGGGAGGGGCCGTAGGTGTCCTACTAAGGACGGGCCGAGCAGAGTAGCTGCCAGGTGCCTCATGGTAAGGGCTTTGATCCCTGGTGTGTTGGGGTAGGGAGCTACCGGCCAGGGATAACCGAGCAAGGACGAGCCCGGTTGCCTCTTTCAAGGGCTTTGATCCTTAGCGCGGGAGATGCCGTAAGAGGACTACTAAGGATAGCCGAGCAGGATTGCTACCCGGTGCCTCTTAGCGAGGGCTTTGATCCCTGGTTTGTTGGGGTAGGGAGTTACCGGCCAGGGATAACCGAGCAAGAGCGGGCCCGGTTGCCTCTTGCGAGGGCTTTTTATCCTTAGCGCGGGAGGGGCCGTAAGAGGTCTAGTAAGGATGGCCGAGCAGGGTTGCTACCCGGTGCCTCTTGGCGAGGGCTTTGATCCTTAAGGATGAGCCGAGCAGGGTTGCTGCCCGGTGCCTCTTGGAGAGGGCTTTGATCCCTGGTTTGTTGGGGTAGGGAGCCACCATCCAGGGATAACTAAGCAAGTGCGGGCCCGGTTGCCTCTTTCAAAGGCTTTTTATCCTTAGCGCGGGAGGGGCCGTAAAAGACCTACTAAGGATGGTCGAGCAGGGTTACTGCCCGGTGCCTCTTGGCGAGGGCTTTGATCCTTAAGGATGGCCGAGCAGGGTTGCTGCCCGGTGCCTTTTGGCGAGGGCTTTGATCCCTAGCGTTGTGGGGTAGGGAGCTACCAGCAAGGGATAGCCGAGCAGGGTAGCCGCTCGGCTGCCTCTTGGTGAGGACTTTGATCCTTAGCGCTAGAGGGCTATGGGAGGCCTGTCAAGGATTGACCGAGCAGTGAAGTTGCTCAGTTGCCTCTTGGCGAGGGCTTTGATCCCTAGCGTTGTGGGGTAGGGTGCTACCAGCCAGGGATAGCCGAGCAGGGTAGCCGCTCGGCTGCCTCTTCATGAGAGCTTAGATCCTTAGCGCTGGAGGGGCCGTAGGAGGCCTGCTAAGGATGGACCGAGCAGTGAAGCTGCTCAGTTGCCTTTTGGCGAGAGCTTAGATCCCTGGCGTTGTAGGGTGGATAGCTACTAGCCAGGGATAGCCGAGCAGGGTAGCCGCTCGGCTGCCTCTTTGTGAGGGCTTAGATCCTTAGCGCTGGTGGGGCCATGGGAGGCCTGCTAAGGATTGACCGAGCAGTGAAGCTGCTCAGTTGCCTCTTGGCGAGGGCTTTGATCCCTGGCATTGTGGGGTAGGGAGCTATCAGCTAGGGATAGCCGAGCAGGGTAGCCGCTCGGCTGCCTCTTGGTGAGGGCTTCAATCCCTGGCGTTGTGGGGTAGGGGAGCTACCAGCCAGGAATAGCCGAGCAGGGCAGCCACTCGGCTACCTCTTTGTGAGGGCTTAAATCCCTGGCGTTGTGGGGTAGGGGAGCTACCAGCCAGGGATAGCCGAGCAGGGTAGCCGCTCGGCTACCTCTTCGTGAGGGCTTAGATCCCTGGCGTTGTGGCGTAGGCAGCTATCAGCCAGGGATAGCCGAGAAGGGTAACCGCTCGGCCGCCTCTTGGTGAGGGCTTTGATCCCTAGCGTTATGGGGTAGGGGAGCTACCAGCCAGGGATAGCCGAGCAGGGTAGCCGCTCGGCTGCCTCTTCGTGAGGGCTTAGATCCCTGGTGTTGCATGGTAGGGAGTTACTGGCCAGGGATAGCCGAGCAGGGTGGCCGCTCGGCTGCCTCTTGGTGAGAACTTTGGGAAGATGGACAGTCGCGGGTGACACGTGCCACGAATGTGTGGAGGAGGCGAAGCGCCAGAACCGCGTCGTTTCAATTTCGCATCGAGCGGCACGATGTCCGCCGCGTGGAGGCACAGTTGTGGGTGAAACGGGCGACCGTTGAATTCCGGGGGCGTTGTGGGCTATAAAACGGAGGGGGTATTGATTACTCCCTTCCTTACATTCGAAATGCAAGAATGGAAGACTTCCCTTTTGTTGGAGATAGTGCCCTCATAGTCAATTATTGGATCGCAGGTACGTGATTGCAATGATTGCGGAGGACCTATCCCGGTAGCACAGTCTTACTCGAGATGATAGTATGCTATCTGGTTTGCCTTTATCAGTCGTGTACATGTTCAGGTGACTGATTGCATGTTACACTTTGATAGAGCCCTTAGGATCTTGCTTTACTACCAACAGTATGATGGCGATCATATACGTGAGAGTTGGGTAGTTTATATGCATATCCTTAATTGTGGTCCCTAGTCGTGGGAGTTTCGAGACAGGGCATCGATACTCCGGAGTAGACTAGTGTATACAGTCGAGACCCCGACGAGGGGCGGTGGCCGGTCTCACAAGCCACTGGTGTCAGTTGGATCACCTAAGATGTATACAGGTGCTCATTGGGTTATGAGTACACCGGACAGGACTCGCCGGGAATCTGCTAGTTAGTATTATATCTATCGTCAGATAGCAGTTCCCTGGTGACATGTGTACAGGTTAGTTCATCGACCTGAGGTCGTCATTTGTCTCGTGTGAGTTCCCACTGTGCTTTGATTTCTACCCTACCACGGCTCAAAGGAGTCGTGCAAACAGGTAGCTTTTGGGTACAGTCCTGAGCCATATGGAGGCACGTGAGCGGATCGGCAGGGGATTCGTCTCTCCCGGTATTGGGGGCGAGATCGTGCTGTGTTTAGGAGAGCCATTACACAAAGCCCACGGCCGTGGCAGGAGATTTACTGGTAGGTACTCCAGTAGTATCTCAGGGTGTTATTGGGCTTCACTCCGACACGACTTATACTGCTATTGGGGGTCTGACGTTGCTAGCCCCCTAGGCAGATATGCGATACTCATTGACGAACGGACCGGACTGTATATACATAGTCACTGTTAGGCTCAGTAGGGTTTCTGAATGAGTTCGCTCATCGGCCTCCCTTGAGTGCGCTCATCGGTCTCCCTTGAGGTCAGTCCGTGGGCAGCCGTTACGCATTGCTAGTGCCGCTGACGGTTTGTGGTTAAACCCACTGCCAGGGTACTGACGAGTCATTAGAGTCCCCCACAGACAGTTTCCCAAGTTCGGGCGAAACGTTGTAGAGGCCGTATGGTTTTATGGCAGGGTTCGGAAAATGCACGTGCGTTTACGCACGTGTTATTTATCGGGCAGATGATACTGGTCGGCTTTGGTTTAAGCCGGATCCGAGTATTATATTGAGTAGGTATAATATCTTTGTCTCAGTTGCATTTGTATTCGGTCGTAATACAAATGCGGGTATATTTTTACAGTTTCGGGGTTATCCTGAAAGTCGTTTCAGGATCACTTTTGGAAGTTGCCAGTTTCCAGTTTTCTATCAGCCGTCTTTTAACATTCTGTTAAAGACGGATTTATCTTTTCTTCCGAGATGATGAGTCAGTATTCTAGAAGTTTCTAGATATGATGACTAGGATAGTGACTAGGCTAGTGACTCATCTTTGCATTTATTAAAGGGTGACTAGGTTTTAGTGACACATTGTTTTAATTAATACCTTTTGGATTGCTTAAGATATTTTGTGATGATAAGGTTACATGCTATGGTCACCTCCCTCCTCCTACCATCACCTCCCTCTTCTACAAATAGTGGCCGTCCCCTTTGTGTGAGAGACAGAGATTGATTTTCATTTTGGGAGAGAAAAGACTATGGTTTTGTGTGCATGGAAATTTCATTGCTTCTTTCATTTCCATCACCCGATAAAATTGGCAACTTCATTAACCGATCGTCCACGGATTTGGACGAAGTGAGACAAAGTCATCTACTCATTCTCTACATCATTCTTGGTCGTCTCTTTTAGCAAACTTGACGATCGAGTTGCCTCAAGTCAGAGGCGGGAGCCCGTTTAAAGAATCGGTGATGTGGTGCCACCTCGACGAGGAGATCGGAGATCGACGAGATCAGAGCAGCCGCAACGGAGCGTGGGATGATGGTTGAAGAACGAAGGACTCGGATCGTTCGGTACAACCTTTCTACACTCTTTACTGTTTGTTAGTTTAGCAATAATGGCAGATCCGGGTTAAAGTATACGATAGCGCCAGTTAAAAGTTTTTTGTTCCGCATTTGGCGTCTGTAGACTGCCGGGGCGCTAGCGTAGACTTACAGTGGTATCAGAGCCTCACCATTTTGCTATGCTAACTTGTGCTAACGCGTTTAAAATATCGATCCAACCGGAAATCGAAAACTGCAAAAATCCAAGCCGACAGTTTCTGTTGATTTTAAATGGTCTCAAAAATTATTTCTGCATGTCTTAAAAATCTGTGCAGGGTTTTTTAAGCACACGTACAAAATTTGGACACGTGATCTCTCCATGGAGGCGCGGATCCGCGGCCAAACTCATGGTTTAGCCGCTGATCCGCGGCCATATGAAGGGATCAGTGCACCAAATTTTGTATTTGGGTTCTCTGTTGGATTTTGTGGTTTTTGGTATATATCATTTTGGCCCAAGTTTTGTTACTGTTCACCAGTAAGTCGTGGGGCCCACTTTTTGATATTTGGTCGATCGAAATTTAAACACGTTAGTTTACAGTGCTTACATTATATCTCCGACCGGGAATGTTAATGGATCGGTAAACCGCGTCTGATTGCTATAGTTCTTTTAGACGGGTTTGCGAACGTGACATTCGCGTTGATGTTCTGTTTTGTGCTGTGATGTTGCGGATTTGTCGTGGTGGATAGCAGTGTGCAATGGTAGTACAGTTTGTGTTTGTTTGTACATTTGATATTTCGGGGCGAGCGTCCAACATGTGGACTGCCGTCACTGCCTGTTGTATAATATTCTTTTGGGGCACGACCAGGTTGCGGTCGATGTACCTATTGTACTATTTTTATTACTGTACTAGGCTTTGCCCCGAGACGGAGTGCACGGATAGCCGGGTTATGGAGGGCAACGGGTCCGCATCTCATGGCTTTGGGAGGCAGAGGGGCCCCACTCTAAAATTGGCAGACTATTCGCCGCACTCGTAGGGGGTACAGGTTGACCCAAGGAGGGGTGCTCAATTTACCGGATTCCGTGAAGTGCCGGGTGTTCCATTCACTATGCTGTGGGGGACTGCCTCGCTTCAGGTTTTGGCGGGTAACTTGCCGCACCCGTAGGGGTCTAGGTTTCATTGCACAGGCTATCCACACGACAGGGGAACGTCGGGTTTCAGCAGCGGCTCTGTGAAACCCGGGGATCCCAGATTATCTGTATTGTTCTGTGATGCTTATTACTTTTCTGTAATGTTGCATATTATCACACCTGGAGCGATTATTGTATATTGGTTTATATACTATTCAATGTTGTATATGTTTTACACCCGCGCTAGTCCAGTCCCCGCTCTGTCGTTAGTTAAGTAACCTAACGGGTGATGACGGGACCCAGTGACGAATGCGGATGGCATATACGTACATTTTATTTTCGTTCTTTTCTGGTGTGATTGATTGATGGGACTGTGTTGATTCTGATCAACGCAAAGTAAAACAAACCTGTTTACAGTTGTTGAAACAATTTTAAAAAGTGTTGTTACAAAGACGTTTCCTTTTGTTATGCATAGCAGTATTCAGTGGAATATCCTGCACCTCATTCGACGGGGCAAGGGCTGATATCCCTTCACCGAGACTGACCCCTTGGGCAGAAGTTTGCGTCAGTGTAATAACTTCACTATAGTCGATTACATGTTGCTTTGCATAGCGGTATTCAGTAGAATATCCTGCACCTCATTCCACGAGGAAAGAGCCGAGATCCCTTTACCGGGAATGACCTCTTTAGAAAAAGGTTTTCGCCACTATATTTTAAAAAGCTATCAGGTTCCTTCAGCGATATCAAGTTCACTACGTTAAAGGTTTTTCGCCAAAAACCAGTCGTAGCCCTCCGTCGTTTCTTATGGATGGTCAGTAGTATTCAAGCTATGTTTGTTGGCATACGTCAAGGCATAGTGTTTGGTAGCTGCTGGGTATTCATTTGTTGCATAGATAGATGAGTTGGTTTGGGACAGTCGTATTACCTTGTTGGCATACGTCAAGGGTATGTACGGGTGGGTTCAAATTAACAAGATAATGACGGGCAGAACTTGACATGTGACTTATGATTTGTTGGCATACGTCAAGGTCATAAGAGCATGGGGCAAGAAAATGATATCGGGAGTTTCTAAAGAAACTGAAACTTGCCAAGTATGCGCATACCTTCTGGAGTATGAATAACGTGGATGCATTCCATCACGTTAACATGCGATGAGAGTTGGATCCCGATTCCCACTGATGAGTTGGTTTACTCTTCGGGTGATCCCGATTGATTCTTCTTTAGGTTTGGAGGAGAATTTGACAGGACAGTGGGAGGTTTCCGGATTAGATAAAGTGATGACCATTCTGATCTAGGTTAGAGTGCACGCAGAGTGTTTCTTTTCTCTCTCTCTCTTTGGCAGCGACCTTTGACCGACCCTAGACTATGACTCAGTGACCAAGTTGACCGAACCTTCTTAAAATACTGGCTTTTGGATTGTCTGAGTTGCATAAGTCATTGCCACTCCTTCTTTTACCCTTTGCATTTCTCAGAACACCCGTATTACTACGGATATCCACTTCCATTGGATAGATCCATCGTATGGTTATATACGAACTCGAAGGGACTTCTTCGAGGATGGATCCAGGTTCAGGAGAATAAGAATTGGTTTATTCAGTTGTCTTTTATTATCACCTTCTCTCAGGTTGCGAGAGCTCCTTGGTTTAGGAGAGTACACCTATTACGCTTATTGGATAGTCTTATTCCAAACCATAGGCTGGTGCCGAAAGGTAGGGAATGAAGAAAACCAATTAGCCTAAGTAGGGTGTGCAGAAGGTAATATGTAAAGACAAAATAAAGGGATTAGAAAGAGGGCAAAGTAAATTGCGACTGATATCATTCACGACCAAAACCGCGTACTTCATCGCCGCTCCTATTTCACCTTTAAAAGAATAAGGTATTATTCAGTTGTCTTTTATCATCACCTTCTCTCGAGATGCGAGTACTCCTTGGTTTAGGAGGGTACACCTATTATGCTTACTGGATAGTCTTCTTCCAAACCATAGGCTGGAGCCGAACGGTAGGGAAGGAAAAAAACCATTTAGCCTAACGATGGTGTACAGAAGGTAACGACTAAAGACAAATAAAGTGATTTGGAGAGATGGCAATAAAATATACGGTTGAAGTCATGAATTGGATTATGGAAGAGGCATTGCTATGAATACCAGGATACCCCTACGAAACATTTTCATATTTCAGTGCATTGTTAAAGAAAACCTGTTTTCCCGATTAGACACTTACTCCAAGGGTATGTATTTACCAGGTTTCATTCTCATATCTGTATGGTTTTACAGATGATGAGTGGGAGTAAGATATTGGGAATTAGGTGATCATCCTCATTATATCGGAATTCGTTGTAATTGGTGATATTTGAGGAAATCGCCAGGGTACAGTTTTCAACCTACAACGCACAGGTTTTGAGTTGTTTAACTCAGCGGACTTATACAGAGTATTGTATGTTGTCCAGTGTCCATCAGGACAAAGGGGTAGGTCCTCGTACTATGTTCTGTTTACTTATAACTTCTCTAGTATTTAGACGAGTGTTTCATAGAAATACAAGGTCTAAGTTTTGAGAAGTTGTGGGTATAAGAATAAAGTAAAGAACCAGATGTCACAAGTATCGGGATTCTTCAAAGAGATCGAAGATGTAGATTCTTGTGATTGGTATTCAGATGATAGTGATGGTTTTGAGAAACGTGTTTCTCTTTCAGGTTACTCATAATTGGATGGATTCCTAAGTTGAGTAATGCTGATTAACCTCTTTCCATTAAGTTGATATGCACTGGAGACAGCTGCATGATTTGAATATGGTTCCAATTAAATAAGTGCCAAATTTTCTGTATTGGATATAGAATGGATCGTACCTTAAAAGAAATTAAGGTATGGGGAGTTGTCCAGCTTATGCTTAAAACCAGACTCTGGATAACTCAGGGCACGTTTCTGTAATGGCTGTTTTGTGGGTTAACCCTGGCTATGACGAGGGTTGATATTCTACCATTTGCAAGATCAATAGTGATATTGTTCTTGACTCGCCACAGTTTTAGTAAAATGGATCTTTTTCAGAAAACAGTAGTGGGAGTGTGGTAGAACTGGAAGTGATTCCAGAACCGCGAACGATTACGGAAAATTTAATAGGACCTATACATTCAATCAGGTTTGACATTCCAATAGCCACTCCGCAGATATGGTGGGTAACCTCAGACACCCGAGAGGTACTTCGGTAGCCTCAAGGACGGTGACAGGGAGGTTCTTATCTACCAAGACTTGACACTACTGTTGTTCCAGGCTATGAGACCCGCTAGGAGGGTTGTCGTAGTCAGTGGGAGCAACGGAAGTATGGTGGGCAAGTAGCTTATGTCTATTTATAGACTAGAGCAGTAATAGCGGAGATAGATCATCTGATTTTGATGTGACAGTCATGGGTTTGACTTCAATCAGGATAAGGGATGGATCTGTTAAGAAGGCAGTAGGGTGTGATGTCATGGTATCTGGATGACATACACAGAGTAGGATGCAAAATTCCTATACTACGATCGGTTGTACTGTGGTCGTCACACAGTTGTTTCTCCAGACAGGACATGGATATAATATTAGACATTCTGGTTTCTGGATCCATGGTTTTAGATCTAGATTTGGGTGGTTTCCCAATGTGGGTACTTTGACAGATATTCTAATGGTTTTTAGAATAGTTGACTCCTAGCATGGTAGTGTACCTGCAGGTGATGGAGTCACCCTCTCTAAAGGTGTCGTATAGACTAAAGGGGAGAGGGATGTGCATGATTGGCAGATCACTTGCTTAGGCAATTGAGTCAATCATGTGATGTCAAGTACCACACCAAATGTTGGTTTTGCACTAGATGCAATAAGTTTGTATTAATCCAATCCTGGAGAAACATAAGGAAGCAGTTTTAGAACATTGGTACATGTTCTACGGATTTGATAACGGCAGCCTCTTTCGGGAGACGGTTATCATTCCAGGCTTCAAAGGTGACATGGATGACAGAGTGATTGTCAGAGTTTTAGTTTTCCCTTTGACGAGGGACAGTATTATGGACAGGTGGTTCCAGAGGATACTGTGGGTGGTATGGTGCCGGATACTGATTAGGTTCAGTTATCCATACAGTCTAAGAAGTTTGGATATGGAGTTCATTTATGAACTAAGGTCCCATCAGATATCCAGACATATTCTAAAGACAGGTACTACTCAATTCGGGAGATGGCTTTCTCCGCGAACTTGAGATTAAGAGAGATATAAAAAGATACTTCTAGGCGGATCCACTCACTGAGGCTATTTCTCGAACACAATAGTTTTACAAACGGGCTTTGTGAAACTGATTAGTAGAGGAGTTGGATGTTCGGTCTCACACGGGCTGTGAGTAGTCGACATCGCAATATTAGCCTTGAGTGCAAGTGGGAGATTGTTGGAGATAGTGCCCTCATAGTCAATTATTGGATCGCAGGTACGTGATTGCAATGATTGCGGAGGACCTATCCCGGTAGCACAGTCTTACTCGAGATGATAGTATGCTATCTGGTTTGCCTTTATCAGTCATGTACATGTTCAGGTGACTGATTGCATGTTACACTTTGATAGAGCCCTTAGGATCTTGCTTTACTACCAACAGTATGATGGCGATCATATACATGAGAGTTGGGTAGTTTATATGCATATCCTTAATTGTGGTCCCTAGTCGTGGGAGTTTCGAGACAGGGCATCGATACTCCGGAGTAGACTAGTGTATACAGTCGAGACCCCGACGAGGGGCGGTGGCCGGTCTCACAAGCCACTGGTGTCAGTTGGATCACCTAAGATGTATACAGGTGCTCATTGGGTTATGAGTACACCGGACAGGACTCGCCGGGAATCTGCTAGTTAGTATTATATCTATCGTCAGATAGCAGTTCCCTGGTGACATGTGTACAGGTTAGTTCATCGACCTGAGGTCGTCATTTGTCTCGTGTGAGTTCCCACTGTGCTTTGATTTCTACCCTACCACGGCTCAAAGGAGTCGTGCAAACAGGTAGCTTTTAGGTACAGTCCCGAGCCATATGGAGGCACGTGAGCGGATCGGCAGAGGATTCGTCTCTCCCGGTATTGGGGGCGAGATCGTGCTGTGTTTAGGAGAGCCATTACACAAAGCCCACGGCCGTGGCAGGAGATTTACTGGTAGGTACTCCAGTAGTATCTCAGGGTGTTATTAGGCTTCACTCCGACACGACTTATACTGCTATTGGGGGTCTGACGTTGCTAGCCCCCTAGGCAGATATGCGATACTCATTGACGAACGGATCGGACTGTATATACATAGTCACTGTTAGGCTCAGTAGGGTTTCTGGATGAGTTCGCTCATCGGCCTCCCTTGAGTGCGCTCATCGGTCTCCCTTGAGGTCAGTCCGTGGGCAGCCGTTACGCATTGCTAGTGCCGCTGACGGTTTGTGGTTAAACCCACTGCCAGGGTACTGACGAGTCATTAGAGTCCCCCACAGACAGTTTCCCAAGTTCGGGCGAAATGTTGTAGAGGCCGTATGGTTTTATGGCAGGGTTCGGAAAATGCACGTGCGTTTACGCACGTGTTATTTTTCGGGCAGATGATACTGGTCGGCTTTGGTTTAAGCCGGATCCGAGTATTATATTGAGTAGGTATAATATCTTTGTCTCTGTTGCATTTGTATTCGGTCGTAATACAAATGCGGGTATATTTTTACAGTTTCGGGGTTATCCTGAAAGTCGTTTCAGGATCACTTTTGGAAGTTGCCAGTTTCCAGTTTTCTATCAGCCGTCTTTTAACATTCTGTTAAAGACGGATTTATCTTTTCTTCCGAGATGATGAGTCAGTATTCTAGAAGTTTCTAGATATGATGACTAGGATGGTGACTAGGCTAGTGACTCATCTTTGCATTTATTAAAGGGTGACTAGGTTTTAGCGACACATTGTTTTAATTAATACCTTTTGGATTGCTTAAGATATTTTGTGATGATAAGGTTACATGCTATGGTCACCTCCCTCCCCCTACCATCACCTCCCTCTTCTACAAATAGTGGCCGTCCCCTTTGTGTGAGAGACAGAGATTGATTTTCATTTTGGGAGAGAAAAGACTATGGTTTTGTGTGCATGGAAATTTCATTGCTTCTTTCATTTCCATCACCCGATAAAATTGGCAACTTCATTAACCGATCGTCCACGGATTTGGACGAAGTGAGACAAAGTCATCTACTCATTCTCTACATCATTCTTGGTCGTCTCTTTTAGCAAACTTGACGATCGAGTTGCCTCAAGTCAGAGGCGGGAGCCCGTTTAAAGAATCGGTGATGTGGTGCCACCTCGACGAGGAGATCGGAGATCGACGAGATCAGAGCAGCCGCAACGGAGCGTGGGATGATGGTTGAAGAACAAAGGACTCGGATCGTTCGGTACAACCTTTCTACACTCTTTACTGTTTGTTAGTTTAGCAATAATGGCAGATCCGGGTTAAAGTATACGATAACGCCAGTTAAAAGTTTTTTGTTCCGCATTTGACGTCTGTAGACTGCCGGGACGCTAGCGTAGACTTACACCTTTCACCATCCAAGATATCAAAAATTTCGAGGACGTGTACCTCTACGATCAGTACTGCAGTGATGACACGGTGCAGTTGGTGATAGACCGGATTGAGGATCATTTCGGCTGATTGCTCCCCCGACGCTCCTCCCTACATCAGCTGTTGATGTACTTTATCTGGAGGGCGTCGCCGGGACTCTACAACCCCTTATCCGAGCAACTGAAAGACGAGGCCGTTGGCAAGCTAAGGTCTTTGAGACTCTGTAGCCTGATCTCTGCGAGCCAGCTAAACAGCTCGGAGGCGCTCGTCCTTGAGTGCTACCATTTGAGGCTCGATGCCGACGCTAGCGGGGGGCATCGAAGGCAGAGATTAGATGTCGTGAGGGCTCAGCTGGTGGAAATATCCTCAGAGTACCACGAACAGTTCTCTCTGCATCCCATTCCCCGCTGTTGTAATAATTTTTTTTTACGGCTGAGGAGCCTATAGCACCTTTTGAATGAATAAGATTCTTTTTCTTTTATGCAATGTTTTATTGATCCTTTTATTATATAAACAAAAGATCTCAAGAAAGGTGTACATTGCTTTGGAAAAAAATACATGCTAGTAGATGTTCTTATTCGTGCAGCTTGAGCCCTTCGGATGTCTGTTGGCATCTATGCCCGGCGTAAGGCACCGAGCTTCGTTGGTGCCAGACGTATCCTCTACTGACACGACCATGATTTGGCCGATGGTCAGCTCGGCGGGAAGGGGAAGCTGCTCCTTCTCGCGGTTAGCTTGCCGCTTGTCCCTCAAATATGCTGCGAGGTGCCCCGAATGGATGAGCTCCTCAATGTAGTCACGGAGCTGCTTGCAGCTCTCCGTGGAGTGGCCTAGTGACCTGTAGAAACCGCAGTATGGGCCCCGGGTTCGTTTTGAGGCCATTCGCGAGATCGGGGGAAGCTTGAAGAATCTCTCGCCTTTGGCCTCCTCTAGTAGTATTGTCTGGGAGACGTTGAACGGGGTGTATTCCTGAAACTCCGGGAGATAGGGCTTTGCCCGCTCAGGTCCCCTTCTCTCTTCACTTGCCTTTTTCTTCTGGTCGGCTTACTCTGCCAGGGAGAGATTTGCATTCACCTCGGATTTGAGCTGGATCTCGCGCTCGGTCCAGGCTTTTACCTCGGCCATGGTCTTAGGTTGCGCTAATGCAAAGGAGCGTAACCACTCCTTGTGCCTAAGACCAGACCTAAGTGCTGTGATGATGGTCTCGTCCCGGTGCTCTGGGACCACGAGAAGGGCGTTGCAGAAGTGGGTGACGCATGCTTTGAACGTCTCCTTGTGCCCGCTCTTGATCGTGAAGAGATGGTCGACTGTGCGTTTTTGCCGCCTGTTCCCAACGAAGTGGCCGAGGAATTGGGTGGCCAGCTCATCGAAAGTTAAGATCGAGCGAGGTTCGAGTCCTCGGAACCAGTCTCGTCCAGAGCGGATGAGAGTGGTAGGGAAGGTTCGGCACTGGGCGTCGTCGGAATTATCTTGGAAGCTTATTCCCGCAGTGAACGCATCCAAATGGTCCTTCGGATCAGATTTACCGTCGAAGAGAGAGACCTTTGAGGGCTTATTGCGGGAGGAGACGTGGACGGCGAGAAGCTCTTCGGTGAATGGCTTGGTGAGCGAGTCGGCGGTGTAATTAGGCCCGTCGCTCGAGCGGTGACCTTCCCGATGCATACCCTCAATTTTCTTCTCGAGGGCGTCGAGTCAGCCGTGGTATCCCGACGATTCGGCACATTTTGATCACTGGCCTCTGCTATTGGAGACCTGCGTGTGGGAGCGGCCCCGGTTCCTCTCAATGAGGTTCCTCAGATCCCCCGGCGAGGTGGTCTTCAAGCCGCTGTGGAAATCCCCGTCCGCGTGACCCTATCGAGGGAGGGGTGTTGGTCACGCCTGGGAACAGGCGAGTTGACCGACATCTCCTCGAGAGGGAAAGGGTCGCGAAGAGGCTCGGGGCGAGGTGCTCTGGCGACGGACCTCGGTGTTGAACTGTGGGGTGCCCAGCGAGTCGCAGAAGGTATTGGCACGAGAGATCTGCGGCCATGGGAGGTAGCGAGGCGGTGGTCGGCTGTGCCGACGCTCGCAGAGTCTTCTCTCCCCCTGTAGGGGTCCCGGTCTCGAGGTGGAGGAGCGGGGACCTGGGGAACTTGCCCTGCCATTTGGACACGGATGAGCACCTCCACGATAGACGCGAGTCGGTCTATCCGGCCGGTAAGGGCGTTGATGGCATTTGGCGGAGGAGGTTCTTCCACGCCTCCATTGAGGGGGAGGCGGCCGCTGGTGCTGGGATCGTCGTGATGATCGCTCGCCATTAGATTAAGATCAGAAGATGAACTTTTGTTTCGTGGAATCAAGCTTTCCCACAGACGGCGCCAGCTGACGCGGGTCGGATCCACGCGTCAAGATGTTGCCTTCCGTTGATCCGCTGATGACGGCGATGGACGGCTGAGATTTGGTCTGGAGGCAGGCTCCTGAAGCGTGTGGATCTCAATGGGTTTGAGGTTGTGGTTGCCGAGCTACCTGCAAGGAAGTCCCGAAAAGGTTGTACCACCGAGGACCCTCCGATGGTCAAGTTAGAGAGCGGATCCGAGCATAGTAACGGTTTAGTGGAGTAAAAATGACTTCCTTGAATCGTCTGAAGAAGGGGTTTATATAGCGGTGGCAGCAGACAGGGCAGGCGCAGGAATTACGCCGGCCGTTACGATCCCGATGTCATGCTCGCGTGATGAGCGGGATCTCTCATTAATGGCGAGACAAGCTCGTTAATAGGGGATCGTGATGGCGTGGAACGTGGGATGTGGCCGGCGGAAATCTCACGCATGGCGAGATTCGCGGGATGGCAGTTGCACCTGTGAGCGGTGCCGTTGATCGGTCGATGAGACCGAGGAAGATGACCTCGGCGGGAGAGCTTACGGACGAGCGGGAGAGCCGATGTATCTTGGTTCTGCGGTAGCCCAGAGACAAGCTGTGAGGCTGAGGAGGCCAATTGTGCTGGGGGCTCGGAGGCCAGCCAGGGATTGCTTGTAGGACGGGCACATAAGTGGTCCGGTCGGCCACTGTAGGTCCTTTTTTGCACGCCCTGGGACACGTCGTCTGCCACGTGTCATGATCTGGGAGATCACCGATATCGAGCATCATCATCTTCCGTTGATCCGCTGATGGCGGCGATGGACGACTGAGATTTGGTCTGGAGGCAGGCTCCTGAAGCGTGTGGATCTCAATGGGTTTAAGGTTGTGGTTGCCGAGCTACCTGCAAGGAAGTCCCGGGATATTTGTACCATCGAGGATCCTCCGACGGTCAAGTTAGAGAGGGGATCCGAGCAGAGTAACGGCTTAGTGGAATAAAAATGACTTACTTGAACCGTCTGAAGAAGGGGTTTATATAGCGGTGGCAGCAGGCAGGGCAGGCGCGGGAATCACGCCGACCGTTACGCTCCCGACGTCACGCCCGCGTGATGAGCGGGATCTCCCATTAATGGCGAGACAGGTTCGTTAATGGGGGATCGTGATGGCGTGGAACGTGGGATGTGGTCGGCGGAAATCTCGCGCATGGCGAGATTCGCGGGATGGCGGTTGCGCCTGTGAGCGGTGCTGTTGACCGGTCGATGAGACCGAGGAAGATGATCTCGGCGGGAGAGCTCGTAGACGAGCGGGAGAGCCGAGGTATCTTGGTTCTGCGGTAGCCCGAAGCAAGCTGTGAGGCCGAGGAGGCCAATTGTGCTGGGGGCTCAGAGGCGAGCCAGGGATTGCTTGTAGGACGGGCACAGGAGTGGTGGTCTGGTCGGCCACTGTAGGTCCTTTCTTGCACGTCCTGGGACACGTCGTCTGCCATGTGTCATGATCTGGGAGATTACCAATATTGAGCATCATTAGTACTTGGTCACATCTGAGTCCATTTCTGATCATCTTACAGCACAAGAATACATCCGCTGGCAACATGAGAAAACTAGAAAACAAACAAAAATGCACACAGAGGTTTAAAGAATAACAACTGCTGCTGCACTATTCCATCAAATGCCAGCATTCCTGATTTGCTTTTATTTCTTAATTTTTGTCTCTGGACCCAGCAAACATCATGATAAGCTACTCTGAGCTCTCATGCTCTCTTTTTAAATGAGCAACATTCTAACATGTAGTAATGTACCATGCCCAGAAAATCATTCTAAGAGCAACATTTGCCCAAAACAATTTCAAATGCCATTTGATATATGAGCTGAGAGAAATATATGATCCAAACGCACTCGTACCATCCGAAAATATTATTGATGAAAACAAACAAGAAATTCGACGGGGAGCTAATTTGCACTTTGTAGGCTTTCATTGGAGAACATGCTATAGTCTCTCTCCATCTTCTCGCCTGATGGCACAGATATATTGGCTCAGAGACCATTGAACTCATTTGGTTAAAAAATCCTCGTGAACACAATCAAGACCTTTATAAACTCAAAACGAGCTATAGACGCATCAACAATAAAATCAATTTTGGACAAAAGGGATACATGGTGCCGGACAATAATAATATGCATAAAATAACAAAGAAATATATGACTAACGCATTATACCAAATGAACCGAAAAAAGCATGGTGTGTTGAATTATTAAATGTTGAAGTGACATTTTATTTATTTAAAGAGAAAGATGTTGCGACAAATACGGTCTCAAAGTAATACAAATGATATAGAGAGTCAATCAAATAAACAAACACGATAGGACTAAGAGTACTAACCAAATAAGACACCAGATTTTACGAGAAAAACCCTTGCGGGAAAAACCACAAACGAAAGAGAAACTTTACTAATCAAAAAAATATGGAGTGTTACAAACGGTGGATGAAATCTCACAAATCTGTCTCACAAAACTCTAGCCTCCTCTTCCTAATATAAAGGATTCTTTCCAAAAAGGCTATCACAAAAGGCTATCAAATCTTGAGTTACAAAATACTACAATATATATAGTATACTAAAGATCCGACTGAATAACTAATTTCCCAGTTATCTCAAAACAACATATATTCGGCCCGATCCGCTCTAGAACTGCGACTCAAGTTGATGATAAGCCGGCTTATACAAACAAAGAACTCCACGCTAGTCGTGAGCCGACTCAAGTATATCCTGAGTTGTCTCTTACAAACAGAGAGCAGATGATCATTCTAAACGTCTTATGAGACGACTCAAAATTGTCTTGAACCGTCTCTTGTACCAAGACAGCAAATGTCAATTCTGAATTGATCCGGCTAACAAGTCGTTCAGAATTGACATTTGCTCTATGTGAAACATCAAATCGATGGAAAAATTTAGTAAGGATCAAGAATACAACTCATATTCAACAAATCTCCACCTTATCTTGCATGCGCCACAAAAATTCTCCATAAAATTAATAATAGCTCTATCTCCTCCACAAAACCCTTAAAGAGCTCAATGAGTGTGACGCACTCCAATTATGTTTAAGCAACGCTCAAACTTAACAAACGAAAAAAACTTAGTCAACATGTTGGCCGGATTATTCGTTGTGCCAACCTTCTTTACAATTATCTCTTTCTTATCAACGATATCCTGAACAAACCAAAACCGAATATCGATGTGCTTCGTTCTGTCATGATGCATCTGGACTTTTGTTAAATGAATCATGTTTTGGCTATCACAATAGACTATTATTGTATCCTTTTGGATACCAAGTTCCGAAAATAGTCTTTTCAACCAGATTGCTTCCTTAACGACCTTAACAACGGCCATATACTTCGCCTCCATCGTAAACAACGCTACCGGAATTCATTCCTGAGCTCAACCTACTAAACTAAGGAGGGACGTAGGCTATAACGAAGCACGCCAACTAATGGCGCATTCTCCTAAAGAGAATACATAGCCGGGGATCAAGCTACGCCTGTTGAGGTCACCTGCATAATCAGAATCGTTGAAGTCAATCAAACTGTCACCGTTCCTTCCAAACTCCAACCCCACATCAGAATTACCTCGTAGGTATCGTAAAATCTATTTTACTACTTACCAATGGCCTTTATCAGGAGATGCCATATAGCGACTAACAACACTAACTGCATGTGAAATGTAGGGTCGGGTACAAATCATGGCATACATAATACTTCCCACCGCACTCGAGTAAGGAACATGCAACATATACTGTGTTTCTTCCTCTGTTTACGGTGATAAATGAGTCGAAAGTTTGAAATGAGCTGCCAAAGGGGTATTTACTGATTTAGTGTCTGCCATGCCAAAATGCTTCAAAACTTTCATAACACATCGCTATTGAGATAAGTAAAGTTTACTTCCTTTGTGATCGCGCCTAATTTCCACACCGAGAATTTTCTTGGCCGCTCCCAAATCTTTGGTCTCGAACTTGTCTTTCAACTATTTCTTAAGCTTTTCAATATCAAACATATACTTTACTGCTATTAACATATCATCAATATAAAACAAGAAGTATATGAAAGAACCATCGGTGAGCTTCTTGCAATAAACACAATTGTCGCCCTTACTTCTCATAAACCCGATATCCTTGATGAAGGAGTCAAATTTCTTATACCAATGTCTAGGTGACTGCTTCAATGCATAGAGAGACTTCTCTACCAAACAAACGTGGTCTTCCTTACCTTCAATTTCGAAACTATTGGGTTGTTGCATGTAGATCTTTTCTACCAAATCACCATGTAAGAAAGCGGTCTTAATATTGAGCTGCTTGAGCTTCAAATCTTGCATAGCTCCCAAACTGAGTAAGACACGAATAGAGGTGTGTTTTACAACCAGAGAAAATACTTCATTGAAGTCCACTCCCCAAACCTATGAACAACCTTTAGCTACCAACCATGGCTTGTATTGAGTATCTGCAACCCCTTGATCTCCTTTCTTCTTTTTGAAAACCCACCTGCAACCAATTACTTTCTTTCCTCTTTCGGGCTTAACGAGCTTCCATGTTTGGTTCTTGCTTAATCTCTTCATTCATAGCGACTAACCAACGAGCCGACTCATCAGAAGAAATAGCTTCTTAATAACTAGTAAGCTCTCTACTATCAATTGTCTCTCCAACGGATAGCACATATGCCACTAGATCATCATAGCATATCTTTGTGGCGGCCTAATGTCCCTTCGTTGTCGGTCTCGAGCGAGTAAATACTACTCATCTTAGGATTGTTTTTCATCAGACGATGGTGAAGGAGAGATCTCCTATGAACCCCGAGCTTTCACCGACCTCAAATTCAATGCTCGGCTCATCCTTCCCTGTATCATCTTGAAATGGAGATTCTGCGTTTTTCAGCTTCAACATAGCAGACTTGTCAAAAGTGCATCTCTGCTAATCATAAACTTTGACGACTTAGAATCTGAACACCACAACATAGAAGCTTTGACCCCGGTGGCATAACCAAGAAAAATGCATTTCTTCACTCGAGAATCTAACTTGATTTCATGACAATACGCATATGCGAGACAACCAAACACTTTAAGTACAGAATAATCAGTGTGCTTCCTAGACCATATCCTATCCAGTGTTTTACTACCAAGCGATGTATGAGTTGATCGATTCACTACGTAGTATGCCGTATTCACTGCCTATATCCAAAACTCCTTGCCAAGCCCTGCATTAGATAATATGCACCGATCTTTCTCCATAAGAGTCCGATTTATGCGCTACGTGACTCTATTTTGCTATGGTGTGTGGACAACAGTATGATGCCGAACAATACCTTCGTTTTTGCAGAATTCATTGAAATCTCCACCATAAAATTCTAATCCTTTGTTCGTCCTTCGGCTCTTGATCTGCTTGCCTGTCTTCTTTTCAATCTTCTTCCATTGATTGAATGTAAGAAACACATCACTTTTGTGCTTTAAGAAGTAGACTCAAACCTTCCTCGAATAGTTATCGATGATAGTAAGCAGATATTTGGCACCGCTTCCTTCGGAAGCAGCTTGAAAGAGTCCTTAAAGATCTGAATGGATATAATCAAGAATACATTTTGTGTTGTGTACTGCCGAACTGAAGGTAACTCGTTTTTGCTTCCCAAAAATGCAATACTCACAAAACTCCATCTTCGACGTACTTTGACCATAAAGTAGACCCTACTTTAATAACTCTGTCATACCCCTCTCATTCATATGCCTGAGTCTTATGTGTCATAATCTGGTGACATGTGAAGCTGATATAGATTTAGATGATGAAATTGCCGCTAACCCGCTAGTTGTCAAACCCTGCAACAAATATAAGGACCCAATTTTCAAGCCCTTCATAACGATGAAAGCACCTTTGGTTACTTTCAAAACTCCTCTTCAGCGGAGAACTTGTAACCCTTAACGTCGAGTGTACCCAATGAGATGAGATTCTTCTTCAAGTCAGGTACATGCCTAACTTCCGCTAATATTCTCACAACGCCGTCAAACATTTTGATTTGGATGGTCCTCTTATCAATAGCTCGACACGAACTATTGTTACGCATCAAAACCACTCCACCATTAACAGACTCATAGGTAGTGAACAAATCTCTATTGGAATACATATGGTAAGAACAATCTGAATCCATAATCCATTCGTTCTTGGATTGATGTATGTTGTCAAAAACCACAAATAGATCTCCTTCCCCTTCCGCAATACTAGTTTCAACTGAAGACTCCTTCTTCTGTTTGTCTTCAAACTTCTGCATGTTCTGCAATTTATAACAATCAACTTTGAAGTGCCCCTTCTTCTTTCAATAGTTGCAGGTCAAGTTCTTATTCTTGGAATTCGACTTTGGCTTTTTCTTGCTACCTTTCAGATCTGTCATGCTCCACTTCCCAAAAGACAGAAGCAGGCACGTGACGAGACCCACGACGTATTTATTCCGAGAAGGTCCTTTCTCGAAACAAATACGCTAAGTGTAAAGTAAGCAGTATAAAATATAATAAGAATAAACATGATACTGAAATTTCCAACAACTTTATTTACATTCAAATTTCACAAGTTTCAAACTGATTACAAGAGGTCTGAACGAGAAACATAAACATAAAAGTCTAAACATGTGGCTTACTGAAACGGAAAAGTTGAAATAAAGAACAAGTGGCATACTGAAACTGCAAATTAGAAAGAAAACTAAGGAATGACTTCAGAAGTGAACTGGTCATAATTTTCAGCAGTAGGTTCCTCCTCCTCAGTCTCTAGATCATCTGACGAATATTCCAAAGAACCAAAAGATGGGTGGAATGCCCGTCAGCGAACTTTCTCTTGGTAAGTCCCCAAAAAGGATAGAAATATGAATGTGGTAAAGAACAACAAGTAAGCAGAATATGAATTCTAATGTGGTTATGTAAAGGTGTCAATTAAACTTAGCAATTATATGCAGATGGCAAGGTATCATGAGTATGGCAATATGTATATAAGCATACTAATGTAACATGAGCATAGAAAACAAGTATAGTATGGTCGTGTAGTGTAGGTATAATGAACATATAACAAGTAAAAGTGTTGAACATGTATTGAATAACAATGTGTCCTAAAGAGATCACTAAAAGGGTAAACTATTCTAACGACAGTTCAAATGTGAATGTTAACCAATCTCAAGAGCATTCTCGAACTTAAGAATAGGATCCCGGGAGTAAGGAATCACGAGCCCGAATCAATATGTGTTAGTAATGCGACTTCAACCATCGTTGAAGTATTCAAAACTCAAGAGTAAGGCCCCAGAGGCTAGGAAACCGGGCCATTATGATAGATTGCATGTGTTAGTAAACATGATTCATGAAGTAGGAGGATTCCTAAGATTCCGTTGGATTCACACTTAAACTACCCCAACACCCCGTGTATCTAGTTTTATAGTTAAAATTGCAAGTCTTATCCGAATCCATGAATACATAAGAAGAGTGCAAGTTCGAGTTGCAAATAGAGTTCCAGTATTCATGTCATGTTCATGTATTCATGCTAAGTGTTTATATCAAGTTATTACTGTTGGGGTCGAAAATTACACCCCAGTTGACCAAGTCAAAGTCAAAGTCAACCCCAAGCAAGCGGGCCCAAGCCCAGATCAAGTGGACCCATGCTCGAGTCGAGCCCCGCGGCCAGCTTCCCCATGCCAACATAAAAATCATGTAATAAATAATTTTAATGTAATCTTTTATGCATGAATGGGTATAAAGCCAAATTTTTGTAAAGCCTATGGCTTATGTGCAAAACAAATGAGCACATAAGACATAGGATGGGCAAAATGCCATTTTGTAAAGCCCAATGGGCTATGTGTAATTTTGTAAGCCTATATAAGGCAACATGACAATGAAATAAAAAAAACTTTTCATTCTCCTTAAAATCTAGGGTTTTTGTGCCCCCTTCTCATTCCTCAGGGTTCTAAACCTTCTTCCCCTTTTCAATTAAATCAAGAGTTTTACTCTTCCTTTTCCAAAATTAAATAGTTTTTCACCACAAAACCCACAAAGGGGAGCTCAGATCTTCCATCAGATCTCAAAAAGTGAAGATTTTTAAATCTCACCCCCTTTCTTCAAGATCCGGTCAACCGAGAGGAAGAAGAAGGAGACCCATCTTCAAAAATCCTATCTTGGGAAGATCCGGGGCCAAAGTGGAGAGAAACAAAGGGCCTCCCTTTGATCATTTCTAAACATTTCAATGAGTTTAACTCTATTCAAGAACTGTTGGAGTTCAACTCCATAAATTAATCTCTTTTTAGGAGTTTAACTCTAGAAGTCAAATCGGGAGCACAGCTCCCAGTGTAGGGACAAAGTCTCTTTTCCTGCTGACGCCCAGCGTCTGCGTGCCAAGCACGTGGGGCGCCGGCGCCCAGCGCCTTGCGCCTACGTGCCAAGCACGTGAGGTGCCAGCGCCCAGCGCCCGCGTGCTAGACACATGAGGCGTTGGCACCCACGTGTCCTTTGGGCGCTATTCTTCCCTTTTTTTTATATACACACACTCCACAACACTATCCCCATTAGAAAAAATTTCTAACGGGGCGCTGCCCCGCACCCCGCAAGGGGGCTGCTAGCCCCCTTGACCCCTAGCCTGCTATTCGGATAGCAGGACCATCGTAAAACTCTACGGGGACCCCGATATATCCAAAACCCCTCAAGACACACATACACACACTGCATGTTGAGTTCGCATGACCTGTTTGACCCGTCAATCAGAGGTTCTCTCACTCCAAAGGCGAGGGGTAATTAACGGCAGCTTAGTCCGTGGCTGCCGGAGATTCGGATCCCCACAATCAATAAACCCCAGCCTACCCTAGGCAGGGGGAATCTGTAGTATGCCTGACAAGCGCGCGCGTATTCCTATCTCAATAGGGTGACGAAAAACACCCTACAGAATCTGGCACGTCCGGTGGGACGTATCTTTCCTCCCATTTTTCGGGTTAAGCATTCATGCGAACTCAATCAACATACATATCGATATTTATACTAAAATAATGCTCTTTCATGCAGGATTTCAAGCGATCAAGCCGCAACAAAATGTCTCCAAGGATAATCTCAGCTCTCAGCACAACTCTCATCTCCTACACGATGAAGATGGACGCTAGGACGGTCCTCCCGGCTAGTCTCAGACGACAATAGGAGGAGCCGTTGCTACAGTTCGACTCTATTCTGTTAGTGCCAGCTAATGCCATCCCTGCTCCTCAAGGTCCGGTAACCAACAAACCGGCCTCGAAAGGCAAGAGGCCAAATGTGGTGGTCTCAAGGATGCCCCGACCTAAACGCAAGTCGGTGTTCGAATGGCTTTCCATGGCCCCAGCTGGGGGAAAAGCCGTCAGAACAAAAGAAGTTGCCAGACGTCGTGGGCAAGCCCAGGCGATACTTTCAACTGACACGCGGGCGGATGTCTTCTCAAGGCTCCCCATCACTCGGCCTATGGCGGCTTCCCGAAGAGCAGAAGCCTGCCAAGCGCTCAAAACAGAGAAGCTGAGGCAGAAGCAACTCAGATACAGAGCCAACAAAAGAGTTAGGGCTCTGGCCATGTTAAAATTTATGAATTTCCAAAGCCCAGACCGCTCTACAAAATCAGCCGCCAAAGATAAAGAGATGGCTGTATATGTGGTCTACACTGTCTATATGGTCGGACATGAAGAAACGAACCCTCCTATTCTTCATAGCCATGGTGATGATATGGTTGACGCTACCCAACGTTGACTCGGTCTAAATAATGAAGAGCCCGCTCAGGCCGATAAGCCAAAGGAGCCCGTGGTTCTCGCCGGATCAAGCTCAGGTGGTAAAGATGACCCCATTGCCACGTCCGGAACTACAAAACAAGTGTTATTCCAATGGCTTCAAAGGCATCTTCAGGACAGGGACGAGAAGTTGGCCATGGTCCATTCCAAAGTCGACGAGCTGGCAAATGTCGTGGCAAATTTCACAACTCAAATCGCCCGATTGCAATTACATCAAAATCAAATTTTGGTTCATGAGTCAGGGATTGATACCCGGAGGCAGCCAACCGATACCCCTTCTGCCCACGAGTGGAGCTCCTTTGCGAAAAACGGCCGCGATCAGCCTCCAGTCCCTCCGATACGTACACCGAGCGTCGTAAGCGGATAGCAGACGAACCTAATATCGACCAACCTCGAAAACCGATGTTGGGAGGGGGAGGGGAATCGCCTCTGAAAGAGAAACTGGATAAGGTCTATTCCTTCAAATGGGACAAAGTCCACAAGATATTCAAAGACGCCCTAAGAAACGGTCTACAATTGCCAGAATCAAAAAGACCGCAAGAAGCGAATATGACCGACGACCCCAAATACTGCTTCTATCATAGAGTGATAGGTTATGCCATTGAGGACTGCTTCGTCTTCAAAGATTGGGTCGAAAAGCAATACAAGGCAGGCGAGATAGAACTGTTTAAAGGCGTGTTAATAAACAGTCAAAATGCGACCGCCAATTTTATACAAACGGAGACCGAAGTCCTTCGTGAAACTGATTCTCTCAGACATCTGCCTTTCTCTGAAAACAGCTGACCACCATGTCGTTAAACTGGAAACAGATGACCGCCGCGTCATTAAACTGGGAACAATCGACCTCTAAGTCTTTAAACTGGGGATGTAAAAATGTGTAAATAAATAAATAAATAAAGCCGAAATGATGGAGCAACTCGCAATAAAAATCAGCGAGTACAATAAAGATGAAAAATACAGCCAAAATGATGGGGCAGCCGCGAATGAATAGCCGAAATGATAGGGCAACCGCGACCTTCGTGATAAGAAAAGATGAAATGATAGAGCAATCGCGGTAAAAAAAAAAACTCCAACAGTGAATGATGAGTCGCTCCTGGTACTATATTCCAGTGTAGCGATGCAGACGCCTTCCAAAACTTAAATCACCAATGGCAAATGATGAGTCACTCATGGTACCAAATTGCAGTGCAGCGATGCAGAGGCCAACCAAATCCCAAATCTCTAAATTCCCAACGGCGAATGATGAGTCGCTCCTGGTACCATATTCCAGTGCAGCGATGTAGACGCCAACCAAATCCCAAATCCCTAAATTTCCAACGGCGAATGATGAGTCGCTCCTGGTACCATATTCCAGTGCAGCGATGCAGACGCCAACAAAGTCCCAAAATTCTCCCAGCCCTACGGTTAGTCCCCAAATTGACTATCGTATACAATCCACGGGCTCAAATAATTCTCATCATACCATACCCCACTGCAATCACCAGTCCAGCGATCGGTCTTCGCCCTTAGAATTATGCTCCATTGGGAAGACCCATTCATGTGTCCTCATGATACATGAGGAGAACAAACTTATGGGATCCTCACGACTCGTAAGAAAACACCTTCGTGGGATCCTTACGACTTACAAAGGAAAAACATACTTGGGAGTCCCCACGACTCCTAAGGAGAAAGTACACCTACTAGATCCTTTTGACTCGTAGGGAGAAAATACTTTTATGGGACCCTTACGGCTCATAAAATTGAAAAGTCTTAGGTGATAGGGACCTAAACCTGTCTCCCAAGCCATCGCACCCCAACAGGCAAAGGCAAATGATGAATTGCTCCTGGCACCTGTGCTTCAGTGTTAGCAACGCTGATGTCGGCCCCTACCCTAAAATTACAAACTTCATATCCAATAGACCCCTAAGTCGTTAAACTGGAAACAGATGACCTCTAAGTCGTTAAACTGGGCACAATAGACCCCTAAGTCTTTAAACTGGGAACAGATGACCTCTAAGTCATTAAACTGGGCAAAATAGACCCCTAAGTCTTTAAACTGGGAACAGATAATCTCTAAGTTGTTAAACTGGAAACAGATGACCACTACGTCATTAAACTGGGAACGAGGGAAATCTCCTCATGGCAAATGATGATTCGCTCCTGATACCATATTCCAGTGAAGCGATGTTGATGCTAAACCAAAACCAAAATCCCCAAATCCACTCATGGCAGATGATGATTCGCTCCTGGTACCATATTCTAGTGTAGCGATGCTGATGTCAACCAAAATCATATCAAGTCAGCAAGACAGCTAACGACCTCCCTGGCGGAATCAAGCTCCACCTCGGAAACAAGTCAAATCCTAACACCGCAAGAAGCGGAGCAAGTCAAATCAAGCACCGACCGCCCAAGTCGCTAAAAGGGCAGCACCGACCATCCACGTCGCTAAAAGGGCAGCACCGACCGTCCACGTCCCTAAAAGGGCAGCACCGACCGTCCAAGTTGCTAAAAGGGCTGAATCGACCGTCCACATCGCTAAAAGGGTAGCACCGACCGTCCACGTCGCTAAAAGGGCAGTATCGACCGTCCACATCGCTAAAAGGACAGAACCGACCGTCCAAGTCGCTAAAAGGGCAGAACGGACCGTCCACGTTGCTAAAAGGGCAGCACCGACCATCCAAGTAGCTAAAAGGGCAGCATCGACCGTCCATGTAGTAAAAAGGGCAGTGCCAGCTTCCCACAAAGCAGGAACCAAATCACTTCGTGCCGGGGAAACGTCTACCACGGACACTCCGCCTCGGAGACGCGTCAAGCGTCGACCGTCCACGTCGTAAAAGGGCAGAACCGACCTTCCAAGTGGCTAAAAGGGAAGAATTGACCGTCCACGTCGCTAAAAGGGCAACATTGACCGTCCAGGTCGCTAAAAGGGAAGAACCGACCGTCCAAGTCGCTAAAAAAGCAGCACCGACCGTCCAAGTCGCTAAAAAAGCAGCACCAACCGTCCAAGTCGCATAAAGGGCAACACCGACCGTCTACGTCGCTAAAAGGGCAGCATCGACCGTCCATGTCGTAAAAAGAGCAGCATCGACCGTCCAAGTCGCAAAAAGGGCAGCACCGACCGTCCACGTTGCTAAAAGGGCAGCACTGACCGTCCATGTCGCTAAAAAGGAAACATCGACCGTCCAAGTCATGAAAAGGGCAGAACCGACCGTCCGTATCATAAAAAGGGCAGTGCCAGCTTCCCACAAAGCGGGAACAAAATCACTCCGTGCCGAGGAAACGTCTACCACGGACACCCCATCTCGGAGACGCGTCAAGCGTCGACTGTCCATGTCATAAAAGGGGCAGTGCCGGCTTCCTAAAAAAGTGGGAACCGAATTACTCCATGTCAGGAAAACATCTACCACGGACACTCCGTCTCGGGGACATGTCAAGCATCGACCGTCCATGTCGTAAAAAGGGCAGTGTCAGCTTCCCAAAAAGCGGGAACCAAAGCAAGTCGCCTCCACGTGAAAGAAGATCCATCAATTTCATGCACACGACCCACATGTGCGGTGTGCATTTATTGATGGGGACACTTTGTTGGGGTCGAAAATTACACCCTGGTTGACTAACTCAAAATCAAAGTCAACCCCAAGCAAGCGGGCCCAAGCCCAGATCAAGTTGACCCATGCCTGAGTCGAGCCCCCAGCCAGCCTCCCCATGCTAACATAAAAATCATGTAATAAATAATTTTAATGTAAATTTTTATGCATGAATGGGCATAAAGCTAAATTTTTGTAAAGCCTATGGCTCATGTGCAAAAGAAATGAGCACATGAGACAGGAGATGGGCAAAATGCCATTTTGTAAAGCTCAATGGGCTATGTGTAATTTTGTAAGCCTATATAAGGCAACATGACAATGAAATAAAAAAAAACTTTTCAATCCCCTTAAAATCTAGGGTTTTTGTGCCTCTTTCTTCTTCCTCAAGGTTCTAAACCTTCTTCCTCTTTTCAATTAAATCAAGAGTTTTACTCTTTCTTTTCCAAAATTAAATAGTTTTTCACCACAAAACCTACAAAGGGGAGCTCATATCTTTTATCAGATCTCAAAAAGGGGAGATTTTTAAATCTCACCCCCTTTCTTCAAGATCCGATCAACCGAGAGGAAGAAGAAGGAGACTCATCTTCAAAAATCCCATCTTGGGAAGATCCAGGGCCAAAGGGGAGAGAGACAAAGGGGCCCCATTTTGATCATTTCTAAACATTTCAAGGAGTTTAACTCCATTCAAGAACTGTTGGAGTTCAACTCCATAAATTAATCTCTTTTTAGGAGTTTAACTCCAGAAGTCAAATCGGGAGCACAGCTCCCAGTGCAGGGACAAAGTCCCTTTTCCTGCTAGCGCCCAGCGCCCGCGTGCTAAGCACGCGGGGCGCAGACGCCTGTGTGCCAACCACGTGGGGCGCCCGCGTGCCAAGCATATGGGATGTCCGCGCCCAGCGCCCGCGTGCCAAGCACTTGGGGTGCTCGCGTGCTAGGCACATGAGGCGCCAGTGCCCAGCGTCCGCATGCTAGACACGTGAGGCGCTGGCACCCACGCGTCTTTTGGACGCTATTCTTCCCTTTTTTTTATATACACACACACACTCCACAACACTGTCCCCGTTAGAAAAAATTTCTAACGGGACGCTGTCCCGCACCCCGTAAGGGGGCTGCTAGCCCCTTGACCCTCAGCCCGCTATCCGGGTAGCGAGACCCCCGTAAAACTCTGCGGGGATCCCGATATATCCAAAATGCCTCAAGACACACATACGCACACTGCACGTTGAGTTCGCTTGACCTGTTTGACCCGTCAATCGAAGGTTCTCTCGCTGCAAAGGCAATGGGTAATTAACGGCAGCTTAGTCCGCGGCTACCGGAGATTCAGATTCCCACAATCAATAAACCTCAGCCTACCCTAGGCAGGGGGAATCTGTAGTACGCCTGAAAAGCGCACGCGTATTCCCATCTCAACGGGATGACGAAAAACACCCTACAATTACGTATTCATAATTCGGGTCAAGTCTAGTCAAGTATGTAATAGGTTTGATTGAGTAAGTCATATAGATACAATTGAGTTTATGTCAAGTTGTGTTCATGGTTCGTGTCAAGTCAAGTCTTAGCTTGAGATGGTTTAGTACGAGTTCATGTAAAGTGTCATGTGTTGGGTTATATTTGAGTCTATATTCATATAACTTGATTTTCATGAAGATATGATTTATACATATATATGGAGCAGGCAAGTAATAACATTAATTGTCTCCAGCTCCCCGAGGCTCAAGAGAGAATAGGCCATTTAAACTCGTCTGCTACCTACATACTTGCTAGCTACTAGTTTTGTAGTTCTAGGTATTTATGTGAAAATATATCATTTGACACTTTAAAAGTATTTATATAAAAATAGTATATTACAAGCTCGAGGGGTTTTATGTAAAATACTTTATTTTGAAACCTAGAGGTGTTTTGGGAAAAATATATTGATTATAATATCGAGGGTTTTTAATAAAAAATATATTTTAGAATTCGTGGTATTTTAGTGACAAAACCTAGCTTTTAAGAGTTTATGGTATTTTAATGAAAAATCTATCTTTTGGAAAACTTGAGGTATTTTAATAAAAACTTAAATCTTTTCATCTTAAGGTGTTTTATTTAAGATCTTATTTGCAAATTTATTTTCTTTGAAGTTACAATATAGGATATTTAAGTTATTTTTAAATTTGTTTAACTTTTCTTTAAAATCCCGTATTTTCTTTTCCTTTGAGAACGCGCTCCGTAAAGAGTTCCAATCTCACATATTAGACCCAAGATGTGTGATAATCCACACCATCTTTTAACAGGGCTTTCCTAAAAAGGGTTGTTGGGACGTAATTGCCAAAGGAAAGGATTTTAGGATTAAAAATTCTATGTTACCAAGACTTGAAGGTATTTTAATGAAAAACGTTTCTATTAAAAACGCTATAAACACATGATCGTGCTATGAATCAAAGGTGTGCGTATGGAGTGGGTCATTATCCCATGTACTAACTATGTAAACATGTCACAAGAGATAGTACCGAGCAAACATAAAAGTATATGGTATTTAACCGTTACTTGGCCTATATCGACTAATATTGTTTTGTTAACATGTCATAAAATTCCATTTAAATTTATCTAACAATTACATGAAATGGAGAGTCATAGATTCAAATTTTATACCATGATAATTTTATTATCTATAAAAAAATGGAGTTATAGTGATATAGAAATCTAAGGTCTTCGTAATATCTAATATGCTAACATGATTCAAGTTATAATGAGAGAAATGAAAGAGATAGAATTTGGGATTTACGGGTTGTGCTAGACGTATAGGAGGAAAAAAAGTATCGGTTTAAAGAACCGAGACTAACGATGCGAGGAGAAGACTTGAGATCGACGAGGCGAGAAGAACGGGGTTGAAGGACTTGAGCTTGGCTTGGAGTTGATGAAACTTGGACTTGAGAATCTTGAGAGATGGAACTTTTGAGAGCAATTTAGAGTATTTTCAGAAATGGGGAGGAAGCTAGGATGGTAGGTATTTATAGGGAATGAGAGATAGAGGTATAGTGAATTAAAAAGAGGTAAATTGTAATAAAAATGGTGTTTATGGAGGAGATGAAGAGTCTGCTAAGTTACTGAATTGAATGGGGAAGTTTGGTGTATAAAAAAGAGCAGAGGGAAGCCCAAAGATCACATGTGCAAAAGACGGAGGTAATTGAGGGAAGGGAGGCCGACCAAACTGGTGTTTGGGCGAACCCGGGCGGTCCCACTGTATCGGTATGGATCGGGGTTTGTGTCATGGGTCGGGTTTAGTGTAAGTAGCCTATTTATACTTCATTTCTATTAAAACGTTTCGAAACCCCGTGCGATGCTCGTGCAAACTCTTGGGCTCCCAAAATGTCAAAAGAAAAAAATACTAAAATAATTGTGGCAGCAAGGATTCGAACACGCAGGCTATAGGACAGCAGTGAAGAATCTTAACCAATGAGCTACAAGTTGTTTCTTACACTTATTTAATAAGAATTACTTATAACTCCTAATTAGAACAGAAATTCACTTTTTTTATTAATATTGGATTAACAAAAGTGTACAGGGATTTTAGGGTCGTTACATGATCTCTCTTCTCCGCTCGCCCTCGAACAAATAAGCCTGGTGTCACGAAAGTGCTTATAATTGGATGGCAAAGAACATAACAACAACAATACTTGATCTTCATCATCAATCTTAATATCGATCTTACCCAAATCTATAATGATCGAATTAAACCCACCAATGTGAGATTTGATAGGAGAGCCTTCTGACATACGAAGTGAATAGAGACGCTGCTTTAATAGGGGTCGATTTGTGAGAGACTTCTTCAAATATAACTTCTTTAACTTCAACCACAAACTAGCCGCCGTCTTCTCCACTAAAACTTCTTGCAAAACTTCATTTGTCAAAGACAACTGGATAGTCGTGAGGTCCTTTTCCTCTCATGCTTCCTCCGTCATAGTGAAAGGCCTTGAATTCTTTCTAAGAATCACTTTTTCTTAAATTATTCTGTGTCAAAAAGACAATCATACGAACTTGCCATAGACTAAAACTCATAGACCCATCAAACTTCTCAATATCAAACTTCATAATCGTTGGAGACATGATGTAGGATTGATTGGTGTGGAATTTAGTTCTTATGCTATTTGTGATCAAAGAATTAACCGCAATCAAGAACGGTGTCGCTTGGTAGCTAGCCGGTTGAATACGGGTCGTTCCACAGGGATTACATGTATTTTCTAGTTGTTCTAACGAGTCAATTTCTATTGTGGTAGGTTTGATTTTCAATAAAAACTAAAGTTGAATTTGATTAGGATTAAAACCTTGCTAGGGTTAGGATTAGGTTGGTTTGGAAAGTCAATTATTCTCACCGCTTTCTTTGCCCTAATTAAGAACTTTTAGGTGTTAAGGTAATAATTAACAAAGGGGATTAGCACGATCGGGAAGAAACTAGATTTCTTCCCTTTTGTCCTTGTCCGTCCTTTCTTAACTCTTACCCTAACCTCCATGGAAATCATACACAACCGGTCTTTAACTATGGTATCACCGCTACCTCTTGGGATAGGGTACCGTAGTGAGCGGTGTGTGTATGTATGCATAAAGTCCTACTTTAAAATGTATAACGGGCAAGAAAGGGGTGAGAGATTTTCATCTCTCAAACCTTCCCCAAACCTAACCCTAACAAGTGAGGAACTACTCACTCATTAGGGAATTGATAAACGAGTTCATTTTTTATGGTTTTAATTTAACAATTACGGCAGATAAAAAATTGCGGAAAATAACTATGGCAGAGAATTAAAATTGCTAGAGAAATAAGTAGGGCAGAAAAGAAACTTACTTTTTTATTTGATGCAATCTTCGACAATTACAGGGAATAAAAATTTTAAACTAGATAAATAAAAAGAGGCATGCTCAAAAAAGAGCAGTAGAGTTCCTATTTATAGAGAATAGAAACCTTAGCGTTTACATCTGATCCATATCTAGAATTACAAAAATACCCAAAGAAAACCGGGTCAATGCACCGACTCCACCGACACGCACCGACACACACCAACACGTGCACAACACGGCCGCGGATCCACGACCATATGCCTTGTTTGGCCGCGGATCCGCGGCCATGTGATGGGCTTGCTGGCTCAATTTTCTAGGGCTTCTTTCTGTTGCTATTTGCTTCTGTTTTCTTCACTTGGTTTTTCAGACTCTTTTCTAGTTTCTTCCAGATTTCCACAGTGCAGAAATATTGTGGACTTTTACCGTTCGTTTTATGTTGAAGTCTTGAATCATGTGTTGCCTTCTTTGTGAAATCGAACTGTTTGTTGATCTTCGTTTGTCCCTCAAACTATAGGCGGCATCAAAGATTCTTCTATTTGTTGGTGGTAGTCTTATTTTTGTAGCGTCATTTCACCATTTCACTGTATTGTTCCGAGAACCTGTAACCTGCAACTATTCAACAGACATGGATCAAAAGCACCTATTTATTTGTAAAATGATTAAGAATGGGGAATATAATAATGCAAAATTATGAGATGAACAAATACCCCCAAACTTATCTTTTGCTCGTCCCGAGCAAAACCAATTTATTCTCGAAAAAAACCTAACCTCACTTTCGCAGGGAAACGCGATTGCACCGAGCTCGTGCAACAAGCCGTTAAACCTCTAGGTGTCCTTAGTAGGAGGAGTGTTGTCTCCTGAGGGTTTTCAGCGGATACTACCCACAAAATCCTATCAATTTGGCCTATTGACTTTTATTCTTCAATTCGGTGTTCTAGCAAGAAATTCTATTATCTTCAACTCAGAAATTATCAACCCATATTTTTCACGCTTCCTTATCATTTAACTTAAGATTGTATATGTTCTGTAAATTTACTTAGGTTTTAGCATCTTTTGAATCTTCCTTCTAAGGTTCAATCTCAATTTAGGAATTTTTATCATTTCTACTAAAAATATAAGTCCTATTTTTCATTCCTATCTCTCATCCAAACTCCAATCATATACCCCAACGTGTGTGTATGTATCACTTCTACACTTGGAAATTCAAATCAAGCTATTATACTCTTGTCCATCGTCCAAAGTACTTTTAGTTGGTGAATTTTTAGATGAAATAGCCCACACATCCTTCATGCGACCGTTAATATTTCTTGAGGTACTAACGACCGATTACAAAATGTGTTTGCGCATTAAGGCGTAATTCCTCGTCTTGTAATACCTAAGGCTTTAGCGGTGACTCCCAAACCAATTGGTCTAAGGCACTAGGTGATAAAGCACCCTCGCTATATATTTTTATTTTACGCAGCCTTAAGTAATTACAAAACCAGTGTTTATTTTTTTATATCTCTTTATTCACACTTATAATTTTATTTTCCTTCATACTAAGGATTTTAGACAAGAGCATTTCAAGGTATCCTCTACTATTCCAAGTTTCAAGGTTCGTGTTTGTGCAAGTTGTAGGGTATACATTTTTAGAATTTAGACTTAAGGTTTGGAATTATTTTTCAGACTTACACTTCAATAAAAATTTCAATACTCTTCCCTTATTTTAACTTAGCCCAATAAGTGAACTCAAAATTTGCCTATTTCTAAGCAAACTACAAAGACATATATTTTCTACCTTTAAATTTTAAGAAAGGCTATTTTTAGGGTTTTTAATTTACTGAGTTTAGGATCTAGTGTTTCCTAGCTAGTTAACCATCATGTTGAACTCAAGTCAAATATGGCCAAAGTTGAACTTTTCAATTTTTATAAATTTTTATAATTTTTTTTTTTCAATTTTTATGGATTTTAAAATAAGTATGCAAATGCAAAAATATGCAAAGGAATAAAGCTTACCGAGCACACCCCCAAACTTAAAGTTGATAGTGCCCTCACTTTCAGGCTACACCAAAATGGTCAAAATTGTCGGCACTCCCCTGTTTGTTTATTTTTTTTTACTTTTATTATTAACAGAAAAAGAAAACAAAATATATGTACACAAAAAGGTTCCCCCCAAACTTATTTTTGACTCACCACTTTGAGTTAAAAAATTATTTTCAAGAGCCAAATTATAACCCCCTCCCCAAACTTAAATTAAAAAAATGCTAAGCTTTTTAAAGAGGGGGGGTCAAAGTTATCGGTCAATGTTAAGCTCTGCAAAGACCAAAAGTCAACACCAACCATTCGAAGAATTTATCAATGTAACATATAAGTCGGTGGAAGAACATGTTATATAGAGTCAAGAAGAAGTGGGGAAGAGATAAGTGGTGGTATGGAAAAGGGTTTATGTGAATGTGAGTGTGAGGAGATAAGAGCTGATGATAAATAAAAACTAGAATGTGAATGATCAGAAATGAGTGGAATATTGGCATTCTCGTATTTTATAAGAAGAAAGGGCGGTGGTTCAACTTCTATAGGTGGAGATTGATTAATCACAAAATCCATGTTGTTTAGGAATACAAGTTTGTCAGCAAAAAGTTCTTCAAAACACTCATCGATGTAATTGAACATTTTGCTGTCAGCAAGTTTTGTGCCAGAATTTATCATACTAGATTTGTCAAAAATTATGGAGGTAGGAGACTTGAAAAACTCATCTACCTCATTTTCAAAAGTATCCAAATCAAGTTGGCTTTCTGGAATGATCAAACTTGAATTATCGGATTGTGATTCATCAACACTCACTGAAATTATAGGAAGAATAGAAGAAGAACCCGAGAAAGTGGGAGAAAGAAGTTGAATACGAACTTGAGGGTGGAGATGGAGTGTATAATTTAGCACTATTTGTAATGACCGATGTGTAAAAAGCGATTGTGCTAATCTATCAAACCACTGGCTATCAGAGATAGGGAAAATGATACCACTATCAAGACATTTTACAATCTCCTTTTTAACAGCCTCCTTCATTATGGGGTTGAGACGTCTCTGTGGATCCCTTACTGGTTTGGCATCATCCATCATATGTATATGATGTTCAACTATGAGGGGACTAATCCCCTTGATGTCCGCCATAGTCCAGCCAAAAGCTTGCCGATTATTTTATAAGACCATTAAAAGGGCTTTCTCTTGCTCGAGGGCTAGAGAAGCCGAGATGATAACAGGAAGGGTCTCATTCTTACCTAAGTAAGCGTTTTTAAGGAGAGACGACAATAGCTTGAGTTCGAGTTTTGGAGGTGAAACAATTGAAGGTAAAATTGGTGAAACTGTCTCGAACTCGAAGGATTCTAACAATGGTTCGAAGCGAGTGTAAGCAACCGAGTCGGATGGTTCAGCTAACTCATCCGAAAATTCAAAGGACTCAAACTCGGGTGGTGGGTCTTCAAAATCGTCCGAAAAAGTGAAACACTTGTAATCTATATCTGGTGTGAAAGCTGTGTCAGATTCAAGGAGGAACGCACTAGTGGCATCAAAACTGCTGTGATCGAACAGAAATTTTTCGAGCTCATAGTCCTCCTGCGTGATTTCTTGGATCGAGCAAATATCAGGTATACTAGCATTAGGCTCGGAGGGCTGATTCCCCAACTTAAAAATATTGATTTCAATTGTCATGTTTCCAAAAGATAGGTTCATCGAACCATTTCAACAATTGATCACTGTTCCCCTCTGAAAGACGGCCAAGACTGATGTCTTGCCTGAAATTCGGGACAGATGCTAATTGGTGCTATCCGTCTACCTCTCCGAAGATGCCAAGTTGATTTATGGCACCATGTATTGAAGGTTTAAACGGATGCGTCCGATGTAGTAGACTTCGTCAGATTCCCCCTCGCTTGAGGGGTTTTTGATTGTGGGGACGCTCTTCCCTGCAGGCGCAAGCCCCTGCAGTTAATTATGCTACCGCATTGCGGTAACCATTTTCTCCTTCTCCAGATGGTCACTTTGTGTCATGTGTGTTTGATTTGTGTTTGGTTGCCTGTGGATTGTATACGGATACTGAGTTATGTCGTCGCCCGTAGGGCGTGGACTAGTCCAAATCCGTATCTTTCCTAGATTTGGGTTTGGGGGTTGTATTTAAGGATACGTTAACCTCATTTGAGACTAAGATCGACTTAAACGTTTGTTAAGGATACGTTAGTCTAGTTTTAGACTAAGATCAACTTAACGGGATCGTTTAGATCCAACAGGAGAGCAATTAGGAGAGCCCTGTTGTTTAGTTTAGTGACATTGCGGTCAATAGGTAGTATAAGGACATTGCGGTCCAATATTAGTTTTAAGACATTGCGGTCAAGGTTAAGGACATCGTAGTACGTGGATTTAAGGACTCCTCAGTCCGATGTTAGTTTTAAGACATCACGGTCAAGGTTAAGGACGTCATAGTCCGTTGTTAGTTTTAAGACATTCCGGTCGAGGTTAAGGACGTCATAGTCCGAGGGTTTAAGGACCCCACAGTCCGACGTTAGTTTTAAGACATTACGGTCAAGGTTAAGGACTTTATAGTCCATGAGTTTAAGGACCCCACAGTCCGTATCAATGTGTGGTCATCAGGACCCGTCACCTCTTTGAAGACGTTGAGGAATTACAATGCCAAGTATCAAAGGAGTGAAGAGATGTACCCTTAAACTAAGGTAGATTAAGTGATCTGTAGTCCAATTTGGAAACTAAGATCAATTATTATATTATGAGCCCATTGGCCCAGTTAAGTTTGAATTGAGGACTTATGGCCAGCTTGGGCTAAGTCCAATCATGTTTGGGATATTGGCCCTCTGTTAGTTCATTGAAGGAGAGGCTTTACCTCTGGAAACTTAGCCAATTGGGCTAAAACTAGTGTTAAATACTAGAGACCAACAGTGTTGAACACTGGGAATAAGATTAACAAGTTAGTGTTAAACACTAAAAGATAATCAGTGTTGAACACTGGGAACAGAGTTTTCAAATTAGTGTTAAACACCAAGCAAATCAGTGTTAAACACTGCAAATAGAGTTTTCCAATTAGTGTTAAACACTAAGAAAATCGGTGTTAAACACTGGGGACAAAATCTCCAGATTAGTGTTAAACAGTAAGGAGAGAGGGGTCACGTGTGGACACGTGAGAGCGCCCTGATTCCCCTTATTTTATTCAGTCAAAAGTATTGAATACTTTGAAGTATCACGTGCTGTCACGTGATGGGAATTTGGGTGTTTGTCTGTTAAAGCTTCAGCCAAGGGGTCACGTGGTAGCACGTGAGAGCACCTTAGAGCTCTCTTCTGTTTCTTCTGCCTTTTCTCTGTGTGCTTTAGGGGTCACGTGGGGGCACGTGAGGCATTGCCTCAGAGTTTTTTTCTATGGATCTTTGCAGGGGTCACGTAGTAGCACGTGGCTCTGACTCAAGTTCTTTTCTGTGGATCTTTGCAGGGGTCACGTGGTAGCACGTGACTCTGACTCTTTGCATGTTTTAAATATCTGTTCATCTTTTAAGAATTAAATTCTTCATAGGGTCAAACCCTAGCAATAAACTTTAAAGGAATTAAATTCCTGTTAGTTTTGAGAGAATTAAGTTCTCAATTAGGGTTAAACCTTAGTTCTGTCCATTCTGAAGGAATTAAATTCCTAGGGTTAAACCCTAATTTTATCTCAAAGGAATTAAATTCCTGTTATTCTGTGAGAATTAAATTCTCTCAACTCAATTCCTCCTCTATATTTTAGATCTGCATGGCTGGATCTCAACCCAATGAGAATTAAATTCTCAATTTATGGGGAGATGTGCACTTTGCTGATCCTCAACCAGAGAAAGAACTAAGTTCTTTTCTTTATATAAGAGTTAAACTCTTTTGAGAATTAAATTCTCCTTTGAAGCCTCCATTTTCTTTTCTTACCTAAGGTTTTCCTTTTGCAGAGAATCAAAGGCTCTATATATCTCTCTCTCTCTGTGCATCAAAAGAAAAGGTCCCCCCTCTTCTTTTCTTGGCTCCTATTTATAGGAGAAGGAAGAGAATCAATCTGTTTAGTAAATCTCTCATTGAGAGATTTGATTTGTTCATTGAGAGATTTGATTTATATTTATCATTAATCTGGGCCTTTAGATTGTTAGGTGAATTTTATTCACCATTGGATTTTAAATCCAAAGATATCTCTTTGTTATTTCGGTTAGATTTAGGGGGAAATCTTTCCAAGTCCAAGATTTTTCTATAAATTGGTGATATTTAATCACCTTTAGATTTTTAATCCAACGGTTTCAGATAATCCTTTTTCATTTTGGAAAGATTTGAAAGATCTTCCCTCAGAATTTAATTCTGTCAAAGAATAAGGCTTTTGAAGCCGGTCACGTGTGTCCACGTGACCCCTGGTCACGTGTAGGTACGTGACCCTGGAATGGGCTTCTCTTCTTCTGCGCTCTGTTCTCTGGCCGCTGCTTAACCATCACGTGCCAACACGTGACTACTGGTCACGTGTGAGCACGTGATGCCTCTTCTGAAGCTCTTTCCTGATTTTTAATTAGGGAACAAATGTGCTCTGTACCGCTGCTTAACCATCACGTGCCAACACGTGACCACTGGTCACGTGTGAGCACGTGATGCCTCTTCTGAAGCTCTTCTTGATTTTTAATCAGGGAACAATCACCGCATTAGAAGTCGTAAGGAATGGTCGACCGAGTATCATCGGAATTTGACTCCGGGGGTTAGCTACAGGCTGTGTGTCCATAATAATGAAATCAACGGGGAAAATGAAATCCCCTACTTTAATTAACACATCCTCTAACTCACCCCTAGGATGGGTGATAGATCGGTCAGCCATTTGGAGAGTACAATGTGTGGGCTTAAGCTCTCCAACGCCTAATTGTTCATATACTGAATAGGGTAGCAAAGTAGCACTAGCACCAAGATCTAAAAGTGCGCGATTGATGTTCTTATCCCCAATTGTTATTGAAATAGTAGGACAACCAGGGTCCTTATGTTTTTGGGGTAAAGATTGGGTAAGAGTATCGCTTACATCACTAGCCACGAAAACTTTCTTGGGTACCTGTGACATCCTCTTCTTGGTGCATAAGTCCTTTAAGATTTTAGCGTAAGAAGGGACTTGTTGTATTGCATCCAAGAGAGGTATGTTAATGCTAACCTATTTGAATAAATCCACAATCTTCTCCATTTGGGGAGTAGGTTTATTGGATCTCAACCTGTTTGGAAATGTAATATTTTGAAAATTTGTTGAGTCCAATGTTTGTGGAGTAGATTGCGGAGTTGAAACGGATCCCAGTGTTGGTGTTTTCGTGAAATGAGATGTGGTTCCGTTCGAATTAGAAGAAGTAAAGCCTTGTGAAGGATAAGGAACAGGCTCTGAAGAAGAAGATGATGAAGAAGATGAAGCGGAAGAAGATGAAGCGGAAGAAGATGAAGCGGAAGAAGCGGCGGAAGATGAAGAAGAAGAAGCGACGGCCGGGGTTTCATCACTAATACCCACATTATTGTGCAACACTCTTCCAGATCTCAACGTGGTCACAGCATTTACATTATGATTTTGTTGTTCATAAGCAACATGTGCGTTGTGTGTGTGACCGGGATTTGGCAATGGTTGAGATGGAAGCTTTCCCTTTTCTCGCTCGCTTAACGTAGCATTTAGTTGTGCAATTTGGGCCTCAATTGATTTGATGCTCTGATCATGTGAAGCACTGTGTTGCACCAAAGACTGAATGGAAGTCTCCAACCTTGCTGAGGATTGTGTAGATTGTTTTAAAAACGCATCCAAATTTCGTTCTAGCGAGAAAACCTTATCGTTATTCGGCCGAACAAAATTGTTTTGAGGATAAGAGTTGTTGGATACAAAATTGTTCATTTGGTTTGGGTAAGGTTGGGGTTGGAAAGGTTGCTGATATTGAGTTTGTTGAGGGACTTGTTGTTATGGAGGAGGCCTTGTTATTGCCTTGGAATTGTTGTTGATTTTGATTCCAAGCAAAATTTGGGTGGCTCCTCCAACCAGGATTGTAAATTGAAGAGTATGGATCATTTCTTTGCCTTTGCTGAAAGGCAGTATTGACTTGATCTTGTCCTTGAACAGGTGGATTGTAAGGACACTCTTCAGTAGGATGGGACGGATCCGAACAACAAGCGCAAATAGTGCGTGGGGGTAAAGCAGGGGCAGGAGAAGGCGATGGGAATTTGCTCTCAATGGCTTCTATTTTCTTCGTGAGTGCAGCCATTTCGGCCTTCATTGCAATCGACATATCAAGTTGATGTATGCCTGCCCTAGACTGACCTGATGAAGTAGATGAGGTGGTCTTAGTACTTTCCCACTTAAGTGTTTGTTCAACAAGATCATCGAGAAACTGCCAAGCTTTCTCGCTATATTTGTAAGAAAGTGACCTTGACAAATGGTTTCCAACAACTGCTTAGTTGCTGGGTTCAGTCCTTCGTATAAAGTTTGGCAAAGTTGCCAATTCTCGATACCGTGGTGAGGGCACTGAACAAGGAGGTCCTTAAATCTTTCAAAACACTTCCAAAAAGGTTCGGAAGGAAGCTGGGAAAATTGAATAATTTCGTTGCGAATTCTCGCGGTCTTGTGGTGTGGGTAAAACTTTTTTAGAAAAGCCTTAACAAACTCTTCCCAATTTTTTATGGAGTGTGATGCTGTGCTATATAACCATTTTTCAGCTAGGTCACATAAAGTGAATGGAATGACACGTAGCCTTATAGCATCATCAGAAAGTTGTGTGGTCTTCATCATTGCGCAAACATTCTGGAATTTGTTAATGAAGATGTAGGCATCTTCGGATTCCAGCCCGTGAAATTTAGGCAACATATTGATGAAGTGGGGTTTAATTTCAAAGTTATCCCCATTGGCCGGTGGAAGTGAAAGACAAGTGGGAAGTGCGGTGCGGATGGGATAGAAAAGATCCTGGAGCGCGATTCGTTGAGGCGCTTCAACAGGAGGGTGTGGTGGGTTATTCGCACCTAGTGGAGGTGGAATCAGTCCCGCAGGTAAGGGGTTGTTAGGATTGAATCCCGATATCTCCTTAGAAGATGATGAATATGAAGATGAAGGTAAAGAAGTGGATAGAATTTCGACTTCGGAGTCGAAAGCGTCGTCAGTTGGTACTAACGAGACACGGACTAAACGGACGCTAGTGTCCCTAGTCCAGCTGGACATACACTAAAGAGGTGTAGTGTAGTCAAAAGGTAAAAACAGAAGGTGGGGGTAAGCAAACGTCAATGAGAGGAAGTGGGTGCTTGTGGGGTGCAATGGATTTCAAGCGACAAAGTGGCAAGTTTTTGTAAAAATTTTGTTTTGTGTTTTTTTTGTTTTTATAAGAATTTTTGCAAATTTTTTTTTTATAAGAAGCTTAGACACACGTTCAAGCAATCACAATATGCACAATCAAGCCTAGAGCTAGGGTCTCCTTGGTCAACTAGACTGCTCCTAACTGTTCCAAAGGGTAAGTTGTGAGATCCTCAAATCGCCTCTTCACCGCCAATTGTGGCCAGGTAAGCACAAGTAAAGAAAGGAGGGATCCGCTCACGAATCACCGTGAGATGAGCCTTTTAAAATTACCTTTCCCACTTGTTTAGCCTAGGCACCACAAAGTCTGGTTTAGATAAACGACCGATGCCTACAACTATTCCTTTGTCCTAATGAGCACGACAGTCCTTATAGGCCGAGTCTAATCTTTTTTAATTAACTCGATGGTTGATGTGAATGCTTTTTATGATTTTTGGGGTCCTAGGAAGGGTAATGAAATCCCCACCCAATCTGGATTGGTGTTATAACCCCTTAAAAGTCAGTTTTAAAAATGCAAAGCAGTAAACACACAAAACACTTGCAAGTTTTTTTTCCGTTTATTGCGGCGCAAAGAATCCTGTACAAGATCAAGTTATTGGAGAAGGGGGAGAAGTTTTTGCGCAAAGAACCCTGCAGGAAAATTTTTCAGAGGACTACAGAGGGCAGAGGGGAGGAAAAGAAATATTACAGAGATGTTTTCAGTTGCTGACGTCAGCAACAGGCCGCGGATCCGCCGCCAACTGCCTCTTTGTTCCGTGGTTCCGCGGTGGAATCGTCGGTTCAGATCCAAAAAATTCTGTTCTGTTCTGATTTTCCTCTGTCTGTTCAGATCTTCTGTTTCTGGATTTGTTCACCGAGTTTGCTCCAGATCTGAATCAGTCCGTCTTTCCAATCCTGCACAATTCACATGAAAACCCTTCAAAAAATAACAAGATGATAATTTTTTATATTTTTATATTTTTCAGTTTTTATGATTTTTTAATTTTTAACTAACCCGAAATTACAAAAAGAAAATAACTACGCCATCCCCGGCAACGACGCCATTTGATTGGTAAGGAATTTATGTGCTTATGCTATTTGTGATCAAGAATTAACCGCAATCAAGAACGGTGTCGCTTAGTAGCTAGCCGGTTGAATATGGGTCGGTCCACAGGGATTACGTGTATTTTCTAGTTGTTCTAACGAGCCAATTCCTATTGTGGTAAGTTTGATTTTCAATAAAAACTAAAGTTGAATTTGATTAGGATTAAAACCTTGCTAGGGTTAGGATTAGGTTGGTTTGGAAAGTAAATTATTCTCACCGCTTTCTTTGGCCTAATTAAGAACTTTTAGGTGTTAAGGTAATAATTAACAAAGGGGATTAGCACGATCGGGAAGAAACTAGGTTTCTTCCCTTTTGTCTTTGTCCGTCCTTTCTTAACTCTTATCCTAACCTCCATGGAAATCATACACAACCGGTCTTTAATTATGGTATCACCGCTATCTCTTGGGATAGGGGCCTTAGTGAGCAGTGTGTGTATGTATGCATAGAGTCCTATTTTAAAATGTATAACGGGCAAGAAAGGGGTGAGAGATTTTCATCTCTCAAACCTTCCCCAAACCTAACCCTAACAAGTGAGGAACTACTCACTCATTACAGAATTGATAAACGAGTTCATTTTTTATGGTTTTAATTTAACAACTACGGTAGATAAAAAATTGCGGAAAATAACTACGGCAGAGAATTAAAATTGCTAGAGAAATAACTAGGGCAGAAAAGAAACTTACTTTTTTATTTGATGCACTCTTCGACAATTACAGGGAATAAAAATTCTAAACTAGATAAATAAAAAGAGGCATGCTCCAAAAAGAGCAGTAGGGTTCCTATTTATAGAGAATAGAAACCCTAGGGTTTACATCTGATCCATATCTAGAATTACAAAAATACCCTAAGAAAACCGGGTTAATGCACCGACTCCACCGACACGCACAGACACACACCGACACGTGCACAGCATGGCCGTAGATTCGCGGCCATATGCCTTGTTTGGCCGCGGATCCGCGGCCATGTGATGAGCTTGCTGGCTCAATTTTCTAGGGCTTCTTTCTGTTGCTATTTGCTTCTGTTTTCTTCACTTGGTTCTTCAGACTCTTTTCTAGTTTCTTCCAGATTTCCACAGTGCAGAAATGTTGTGGACTTTTACCGTTCGCTTCATGTTGAAGTCTTGAATCATGTGCTGCCTTCTTTGTGAAATCGAACTGTTTGCTGACTTCGTTTGTCTCTCAAACTGTAGGCGGTATCACAAAGATTTTTCTATTTGTTGGTCGTAGTCTCACTTTTGTAGCGTCTTTTCACCATTTTCGCTGTATTGTTCTGAGAACCTATAACCTGCAACTATTCAACAGACATGGATCAAAATCACCTATTTATTTGTAAAATGATTAAGAATGGGGAGTATAATAATGCAAAATTATGAGATGTACAAGGATCAAAAGAAAACACCTTGAGTGCTCTAAAACTTCAAAATCATAATCTAAGAAGATGGGAAACAGGACACAAGCGTTGTTACCACCGTAAACTTAGATCGTGAGATCGAAGGCCTAATGGTTCATACAAAACACTAAATCTTCCAAACAGAACCACAATGTAGCTATGATACCATTTTTTTGGCTCTAATACCAATTTGTTGCGACAAATATGATTTCGAAGTAATAACAAACGAATAGAGAAGCAATCAAATAAACAAACACGATAGGAATAAGAGCACTAACCAAATAAGACACCAGATTTTACGTGGAAAACCTTTGTGGAAAAACCACGGGCGAATGAGAAGCTTTACTATTCATATAAGTATGGAGTGTTACAAACGGTGGATGAAATCTCACAAATCCCTCTCACAAAACCCTAGCCTCCTCTCACAAATACGAAGGGTTCTCTCCAAAAAGGCTATCACAAAAGGCCATCAAATCTATGGTTACAAAATACTAAATTATATATAGTATACTAAAATTCTGACTGAATAAATAATTTCCTAATTATCTCGAAACAACTGATATTTGGCTCGACCCGCTCTAGAGCCGGCTCAAATGGATAAGCTCATACAAACAGAGAACTCCACACTAGTCATGAGCCGGCTCAAGTATATCCTGAGCCGTCTCTTGTAAACAGAGAGTAGATGATCATTCTAAACGTCTTGTGAGACAGCTGAAGATTGTCTTGAGCCGTCTCTTGTATCCAGAGAACAAATACCAATTCTGAACGACTTGTGAGCCGGCTCATTTAGACATTGTCACGCCCCGCTTCCCAGTATACGGGCAGAGGACGCGACAATGCCGCTACGTATTTACTCTGAAGTAAATACGCTAAGCGTATCTAAGCAATATAAAAGAAATGTACACAAGAGACAAATGTAATGAACATCAACTTATTTATTAACATTCTTTTACAGTACATGAAAAAGTAAATACATCTGAATGAAAACAAATGCCTAAACAGTGGCATAACAGAAATGGAAAATACAGAATGTAAAGGAAAATATACAAGTGTAACTACAGCTCGGGTCTTCAATATACTGGTCCAAGTCTTCAGTGCTAAGCTCGATCTCTGGAAAGTCCGAATCACCCGACGACATTTAAAGAAGAAGAAAGAGAATGTCGTCAGCGAACAAATCGATCGGTAAGTCCTAAAGATAAAGGAGAAGTAGAATAGACAGAGAGAGAGAGTATAGCTTTTAAAGTTATATTATATGGTTAACGCTGCTGTTTGTAGTTTGGTACAGAAGGATGCCAGTGTATACGAGAGGAGTCTCTATATGTCAGAGACTAAAGGCAAATGAAGTACAAGGCTCCGTTAGAATGCCCGGAACAACGGCGATTGAATTCAGGTTAGGTGTCTTAAATCTTGTAGTCTCGTGCCACTTCTAACACCTTCCGTACCAATCTACCTCTTAAACCCCGCAATATCTTGTTTGTATTGTATTGAAATTGTAATGTCTTGTATTATAGATTGTACAGATGGATGACTTGCCGAAACCATGATATCAGTAAATGGATGTAATTGGAGAATCATGTAGATGTATGAATCATGTAGATGGAAGTATATCCATGGTTCGGTTCAGTCAAGTTGTCTAAATTGATAGATTGAACAGATTGAATATATGGATTCATGGATTCATGTTGAATTGTACTTTGTACTTGAATCATATTGTAACATTTCAAAATAATAAAATATTATTTTTTGGAATTTTTATAATTTAATATTATTTTAATGAATATTTTAATATTTCGGTATAATTAAATACCGATAAAATGAGGAAAAATTTGGAAAATTATAAAAATTACTAAAAAGAGGGTGTTTTATTTAAATTATGCAAATTTTAAGTTTTTATGATTAGTTTGACACTAATTTAGTGCTAATCGCGATTAAAAATCGCTAATCGCGTTTTAAGCTCGTTTTGTGCAAAACATGCACAAGTCTTTTTTTCATGAGTTACATTTTTAGTTATCATGGCATGCTTCATGTTTATGGCTTGGTTGTTCATTTATTAGAAAAGAAAAAAAGGGTTTGAATATAATATAGAGATATGGTGTAGAGAGAGAAAGAGTGGGTGAGAGTCAACTAGGGTTTTGAACCATTTCCTCCACCATTTTACCTCATTTTCTCTCCTTTCAATTTCCTTCAGCTGCTGCTGCCTCCCCTTCACTCCCTCCCCTCTTCAAACCTCTAAAACTCTATGCTAAACACCTTAAAACATCATTTCCATTTCACAAAAAAGGTGCGCAAGCCCCCTAACTACCCAATGGACCAAGAAAGTATTCATTTTGGCACTGTTGAGGATTCATGAGGGTATATTGAGGTATTTCCTTCACATTTAATGTAGTATTTCTTGTGTTTAAGCCTCTTTTAAAGTTTAGTATCGATTTGGCGAAGTTTGACGAACTTTGGAAAACCCTAGAGAGGGTTAGGGTTAATTTGAGTCATGGCTGTGCAATTGGACTTTAAAGATGACCTTAGACCCCCTATGTAACCCTTCGAAAATCGTTTAGGCAGTTTTTCGGTAATCGGCAAATTTTTCGGCTTTTTCCGTAAAAAGTCAAAATTGATAATTTTCATTGTAGACCTAGTTATACAAAATTTAAATAAGATAATACTATAATTTTGTCACTAAAATGTCATTTATAATTTTCTAGTTAAATAAAAAAAATTTCGTAATTAATTATTTTTTTTTATTATTTTAAGCCTTTTTAAATATATTTAATTAGGGATAAATACAAATTTAATTAGGTAAATTTCTTAATTAGGAGTCTTTATAAGCTAAAATATGGTGTTAATAAAATTGTGTCATGACTTTCACATTTTTAGTTTTTGGGTTGGAAATTTAATGAGAAAATGAGGTAAAATAAGGGTTTTTTTGTAAAATGTTGAAAAGAAATGCATTAAATGATAACATGGGGGTGTTTTGGACCTAGAATCTTCTCTAAATTTCTCAAACTCTCTCCTCCACCTGCTGGCCGACCCCTTCACCTGCAGTTTTCCCCACTTCCTCACTCCATTTTGCTTCATTTCTTGCAAAAAAATTCAAGAAAAATCCACAATTTCCACCTCCATTCAAAGCTTAACCCTAATCCCTTCTCTCTTCAACCCAAATTTGTTCAAAAACATGATGAAAGGAGGCTTCTTGGAGACTTGATCAAGCTAGGGTTCAAGCTTGAGAGGTGAAAATCCTAAACTAGTTTGCTTACTTGAGGTTTAATTGTGCTAGAATTTCAATTCTAAATATTAGTTTAGTAGTAAATGTTTGATTAGGAAAAATCAAGAGAAGGTTTTGATTTTAGAAATTAGGGTTTGTAGCATAATGGTGGGATTATGTTAGGGATGGTTATCTAGGTGATTGGAGTGGTTAATTGTGTATTGGTATGCTCGCTAAAACGACAAATTTCAACGTTTGTATCGATTTGGTTTGAAAATCGCTTACTAGATTTTTACGAAAAATAGTATGCGTTCAAATTGCGCTAGGTTAGCGATATTATTAGCTTCGTATAGGATTATTAGAGTGCGCGAACGTGGGGTTTCGTCTAGTCGGGTTGTAGTTTTGTCGATTTCCCCGAAATGACGATTTTAGCTAAAAATTAGCGACTTTCGTGCGTTTTTCCGCGCACCGAGTGCATGCTATGTTTAATTTGTGAGCGTCGATATTTGTATAATGTGACTTACATCGTTTTAGGTGTTGTAATCTTATACTTGGTGTTGTGCAAATTTAGGATCGGTCGGGGAAACTTCGGATACGGCGCGCAAAGGCAAGGCGGTGGCCGGATCAGATTAGCGGGGATTTCTGGTGAGTAGATATATTCATCTATGGGGGAAACGTCTGGATGGCGTGAGGCCCCCCCTCCCTAGTTAGGATTACTCTACTTTATGCAATAATTATATTGTTAGCTAGCTTATCCATTTATGTACATTGCATACCCTTACAGCTAACCCTATACTAGATTGCATGGACATTCATATGACATTCATATATACATATGCGATATCATTTCGTAGGACACGAACCCTTACCATTGGCATCTATTGCACGCGCACTATTCATGTGACACACACGCCTTTGGTATTTGCCATGCCACGTGCACTATAAATACCTGTTTAGCTTAGTAACGCCATTGCATTCATGCATGATATTTGAGATTTTATCGCACGCATATACCTCGCATTGCTATCATATTCACATAGATTTCTAGCCAAACTCTCACATCATATACATTGATATCATAGACACTTATCATATATAACATGTGGGCATTATGATTTCTTGAGGATTTCAGTTTGCTGCGATTTCTGGATTTTTTTGGGGAAAACCGCAAGAATTTAACAAAGCTTACATTTATCATTTTTAAAACAAGTTGCGGTTTTCTCGTGACGTATGTGTCGTCCACCATGAGTTTTCATGTTTTCTGTTGGATTTCGAGACCCGATTCGAGGAGTGGATGAACCGTCTCGGGTACATGGTGGGCCCGGTATGGTACCCCGGGGTAAGAAGATCGAGTTGTAGACGATGAGCCTGGCAGGGGAAGACTACCTACCGGTGATGTCTGGCGCGGCGGATATCCGGAGGATACCGACCGTTGTCGTGAAATTTATGATATGGGCCGATCCGGACTGACGGAGCCCGATATTGAGACAGATATGATTCCTTTTTGGTGTCGATGCTTGACACGAGTTTTCAGATGATTTCTTGATGATATTTAGCTATTATACAGATATTCTTGTTCTAAAGTTAAGAATTCAATAACCTTAGCAGTTAAAACATTTAAAGACTTAATAATGTCATTGCATACCTGTGCATGCATACTAGAGATATTATAGCACATTTGGACATGCATGTTGTGGTGCATTGCGTGCATTCTTACGATTGCCTTATTAGATGTTATATTTACTCACGAGCTGGCAACTCACCCCCGTTGTGCCACAGTGTCTTGCAGGTCGGACCCGTCAGTCTTGTAGCGGCGGGCTATCTTGTCATCAGTTCCTTTTGCTCAGACTCGCGACATCGCCCGTAGGTGGGTTGCGAGTATACTTATTTCTTTTTGCTTTATCATTGTATCTAGTATTCTCCATCTACCACTTGTATTGTATATGCGACCTAGTGATGAGACTGAGAGATTTGTATATTTGTGGTTTCTTTTGGGTCGAGCTCACTTGAGCCGACGTGTGTTTTCTGGTATTTGCATCTCTTTTATGCTCTTTTTCTTGATATTACTATTATATTGCATGTGGTTGTGATCCGCCTTGGGCGAAGAGCTAGCTCCCGCTTGGGGATGCCATTTTTATAATTACAGGTTTATTATCTTGTTGTACCCATTTTGGGGGATAGAAAATACAGGGGAGACTCTGCCGAAATTTTCGGGAATTTTTGATGTTCTTTTTTTGGATTCTATGCAACTTAATTGATTTCAAAACCGTTTTCATCTAAGGTTTTCCTTCACTCTCTTTTGATTTTGGGTTAGATTTCTGGGCTTTGGCTGACTTAGGTTACGGTACGCCTTTAGACGTCTCGTAATCTAAGTGCCAGTCACGTTCCGTACTTTCGGGTCGTGACAAAGTTGGTATCAGAGCGTAGGTTTTTACCTTTCTGAGTATAGGACGACCTTGGTAGATGGAGTAGGTGACTTAAGCAGAGTGGCGTAGCGTGGGTATGATCCGCGGCATACTTACGATACGGTACTCCGCCTAAGTAACCTTAGGACATAATTGCTTGTATTTCCTTTCTTGATTCCTTGCATTCCTTAATTCAATTGCAATGTCCTTATCGGTCCTGTTTCTTATTCCAGCTTCGATGCCACCAAAGACTACGAGAGCTCAGCGGGCTGCCGCTAGGGATGAGATTCGAGCGGGTTCGTCTGAGGCGAGGATCGAGCGGGAGGATACACCTATCCCTCAGGGTCCTACTGATCCGCCTTATCCTGACCGTATTGCCAGATTAGAGGCCGGCATGCAAGAGTTGCGGCAGATGATGGGATCTTTAGTTGAGTCCAGCCGGGCACAGAGATCCGAGGACGTTCCTTCCACCGCACAGACCACGATCGTACCTGCTGCACAGATGGTCACTCCTGCTGCTACTACGGAGACTATTCCCGTTTCACTACAGGAGTTCATGAGATTGAGACCTCCAGCTTTTACCGGTACAGATGCGACAGAGGACCCACAGACATTTCTCGATAGGATGGCACGGATTGGCCGTTCGTTGAGGTGTTCTGAGGATAGATTGGTGGAGTTTGCGAGTTTTCGTCTGGAGGGTCTTGCCCAGACATGGTACGACTCAGTAGAGAGAGGCCGAGCTGCAGGTCTGCCTTCTATGACCTGGGATGAGTTTACATCTGCATTTCTTGCCCGTTTTCTTCCGGAGAGTGTCCGAGATGCTCGAGCCCGTAGTTTTGAGTCTTTGCGCAAGACTCCTGGGATGACAGTGTCGGAGTATGATATACAGTTTACCCAGTTGTCTCGATATGCTCCGTACCTAGTCGACACAGAAGAGAAGAGAATAAAGAGGTTTGTACGAGGGCTTGATACACAGCTATTCCTTGCCATCGGCACCCAGCACTTTGATACATACGCCGCCGCGATGGATGCAGCCTTACTTTTGGAGGAGCGTATTTCTGAGACTCCGGTCGTTTATGGGCCGAAGAGGATCCGTACTGATACGCCAGCTCAGCGGCAGATAGGCAGACGTCGTGATAGATTCTTTCCGGGAGATGGCGGAAGCAGAGGATTGAGACGAGGTCAGTTATTTGGTTCATATCCACAGACCCAGCAGTCGTCTCCAGGATGTTTTCGGTGCGGGAGTCAGTACCACCGTATCAGAGACTGTACCATGGGGCGTCCGGGCTCGGCGACAGTCCCGCATGTGACGTTACCACCTTCACCACCATCGCAGAGAGCTTTACTTCCTACTCCTGATGATGCTTCACTCCAGCCAGATGCTTCTAGAGGCCGTGGGCGTGGCGGTCCGGTTCAGAGTGGATGAGGCGACAGAGGCAGAGGCAGAGGCCGAGGTAGAGGCAGAGCACAGCCAGCTATTAGTGGTGGACAGGCCCGAGTGTTCGCATTGACTCCTCAGGATGCACAGGCATCCAATGCCGTCGTGACAGGTACTCTGCCAGTATGTTCTTTTGATGCACGGGTATTATTTGATCCAGGCTCCACACATTCCTATGTTTCCACGTATTTTGCACCGAGGTTGGGCCGAGAGTCTTCTCCGTTAGATCAGCCGCTTGTCGTTATTACCCCGGTAGGCGAGTCTTTTGTTGCCCGTTTTGTGTACCGATCGTGTTCCGTTCGTATCGGGGAGAGAGATTCTTCAGTTGATTTGATTCTCCTCGATATGTTAGACTTTGACGTTCTTCTTGGTATGGACTGGCTAGCCACCTGTTATGCATCCGTGGACTGCCGTGAAAAGGCAGTCAGATTCAGTTTTCCTGGTGAGCCGGTTCTTATTATTCAGGGAGATCGTAGTGCTACCCTTCCCAGCTTGATTTCTTCTCTTCGCGCTGGTCAGCTCTTAAGGAAAGGGTGTCAGGGATTCTTAGCCTATGTTTGTGATACTAGCTCCACAGAGGTTCCGTTGGACCAGGTCCCTGTTGTGAGAGAGTTTCCTGATGTATTTCCTGACGAACTGCCTGGTCTGCCACCAGAGCGAGAGATTGAGTTTTGTATTGACTTGATCCCTGGCACGGAGCCTATTTCTATACCTCCTTATCGGATGGCCCCGGCGGAGCTGAGAGAGCTAAAGGATCAGTTACAGGACTTGCTGGACAAGGGGCTTATCCGACCGAGTGTGTCACCTTGGGGTGCTCCCGTCCTGTTTGTTAAGAAGAAGGACGGAAGTATGCGCTTATGCATTGATTATCGTCAGCTGAACCGGGTTACTGTGCGGAACAGGTATCCCCTACCCCGCATTGATGACTTATTTGATCAGCTCCAGGGTGCAGGGTTTTTCTTGAAGGTTGATTTACGGTCAGGTTATCACCAGTTGCGGGTTCGGAAGGAGGATATTCCGAAGACAGCTTTCCGTACTCGATATGGTCATTATGAGTTCTTGGTGATGTCGTTCGGGCTCACCAATGCCCCGGCAGCTTTTATGGATTTGATGAATCGCGTATTCAGGCCATATCTCGATCAGTTCATCATTGTGTTCATTAACGACATCTTGGTTTATTCTCGGAGCCGGGAGGAGCATGAGCAGCACTTACGTATCACATTGCAGACTTTGAGGGAGCATCAGCTGTTCGCCAAATTCTCCAAGTGCGCATTCTGGCTAGACAGTGTCGACTTCTTGGGTCATGTGGTGACGAGAGATGGTATTTGCGTGGACCCGAAGAAGATCGAGGCAGTTCAGCGTTGGCCTAGACCGGTATCAGTCACAGAGGTTCGCGGCTTTCTAAGTCTGGCCGGCTACTATCGACGTTTTGTCCAGGATTTCTCCCGCATTGCTGCACCGTTGACCGGGTTGACCCGGAAGGGGGTTCCTTTTGATTGGACCCAGGCATGTGAGGATAGCTTCCAGCAGTTGAAGACTCGTCTGACTACTGCACCAGTGTTAGCATTGCCTTCAGGATCAGGCGGGTTCGTGGTATATTGTGATGCTTCTAGAGTGGGGCTGGGATGTGTGTTGATGCAACACGACAGAGTTATCGCGTATGCTTCTCGGCAGCTGAGGAAACACGAGCAGAACTACCCCACCCATGATTTAGAGATGGCTGCAGTGGTGTTTGCACTCAAGATCTGGAGACATTACCTATACGGTGAGTCGTGCCAGATATTCACTGACCACAAGAGTTTGAAGTATATCTTCCAGCAGCGAGACCTGAACCTGAGACAGCGCCGTTGGATGGAGTTGGTGAAGGATTATGACTGCGAGATTTTATACCATCCGGGCAAGGCGAATGTGGTGGCAGATGCTTTGAGTAGGAGGCCCGGAGGTAGCTTATCTTGTTTGAGCGCAGCACAGATGCAGTCGACGGCGGATTGGCAGGTTTTATGTGATAGCAGAGTGCAGTTCGAGTTTACTCCTACAGGAGGACAGCTGGCCCATTTCAGAGCGCGCCCACAGTTACTTGACCGTATCCACGAGGCACAGTCAGGCGATGCCCGTACATTAGAGATCATTGAGCAGATTCGACAGGGCAGAGTTTCTGAGTTCGTGATTGATGATCAGAGGATACTTCGATTTGGGACTCGACTGTGTGTGCCAGATTCAGAGAGACTGAGGCGTGATATTCTCGAGGAGGCACATAGATCAGTATACAGTGTTCACCCAGGTTCCACCAAGATGTATCGTGATTTGAGAGAGATTTACTGGTGGGACGGGATGAAGAAGGATATTACAGATTTTGTGTCGAGATGCCTGACTTGTCAGCAAGTCAAGGCCGAGCACCAGAGGCCAGCCGGCGAGTTACAGCCTTTGCCCATCCCTGAGTGGAAGTGGGAGCAGGTCTCCATGGACTTCATTGTGGGTCTACCCAGGACCAGTCAAGGGTACGACTCTATTTGGGTGATTGTTGATCGACTGACGAAAGCGGCTCACTTTCTGCCAGTGAAGACCACTTTTGGATTTTCTCAGTACGCCCAGGATTATATTGATGAGATAGTACGACTGCATGGTGTTCCGACTTGCATCATGTCCGACCGTGGCACCCAGTTTACCAGCCGATTGTGGCAGAAACTACAGGAAGCTTTGGACACCCGATTGAGTTTTAGCACAGCCTTTCATCCTCAGACTGACGGTCAGTCGGAGCGTACGATTCAGACTCTTGAGGACATGCTCAGAGCTTGTGTTTTAGATTTCGGTGGTAGCTGGGATCATCATTTGCCTTTGATCGAGTTTTCCTACAATAATAGCTTCCAGGAGACGATTCAGATGGCACCTTTCGAGGCTTTATATGGGAGGAGATGTCGATCGCCTGTATGTTGGACAGAGCTCAGGGAGAGCAGTATTTTGGGGCCGCAGATCGTACAGGAGACGACCGAGAAAATACAGCTGATTCGGGACAGGATGAGAGCGGCACAGAGCAGGCAGAAATCTTATGCTGACAGGCGTCGTCGCCGACTCGAGTTCGCTGTTGGCGATCATGTTTTCCTGAAGGTCTCTCCGATGAAGGGTGTGATGAGATTTGGGCGGAAAGGGAAACTGAGTCCTAGATATGTTGGTCCTTTCGAGATCCTAGAGCGTGTTGGTCCAGTCGCTTATCGGTTAGCTCTTCCGCCCAGCTTCCCCGATGTTCACCCCGTATTCCATGTCTCGATGCTCCGCAAGTACCTTCATGATCCTTCCCAGGCGATTCAGCACCAGACGATCCAGTTAGAGCGTGATCTTTCTTTCACCGAGCAGCCGGTTGTCATCTTGGATCGGCAGGTGAAGAAGTTGAGGTCGAAGGTCATACCGTCTGTCAAGGTTCTTTGGCGTGGCCCGAACAGCGAGGAGGTCACCTGGGAGACCGAGGTCGAGATGAGGAAGAGATATCCCCATCTTTTTGAAGGTACGCGTAGTTAAATTCTAAATTCGGGGACCGAATTTCTTTAAGAGGGGAAGATTGTAACCCTTCGAAAATCGTTTAGGCAGTTTTTCGGTAATCGGCAAATTTTTCGGCTTTTTCCGTAAAAAGTCAAAATTGATAATTTTCATTGTAGACCTAGTTATACAAAATTTAAATAAGATAATACTATAATTTTGTCACTAAAATGTCATTTATAATTTTCTAGTTAAATAAATTTTTTTTCGAAATTAATTATTTTTTTTATTATTTTAAGCCTTTTTAAATACATTTAATTAGGGATAAATACAAATTTAATTAGGTAAATTTCTTAATTAGGAGTCTTTATAAGCTAAAATATGGTGTTAATAAAATTGTGTCATGACTTTCACATTTTTAGTTTTTGGGTTGGAAATTTAATGAGAAAATGAGGTAAAATAAGGGTTTTTTTGTAAAATGTTGAAAAGAAATGCATTAAATGATAACATGGGGGTGTTTTGGACCTAGAATCTTCTCTAAATTTCTCAAACTCTCTCCTCCACCTGCTGGCCGACCCCTTCACCTGCAGTTTTCCCCACTTCCTCACTCCATTTTGCTTCATTTCTTGCAAAAAAATTCAAGAAAAATCCACAATTTCCACCTCCATTCAAAGCTTAACCCTAATCCCTTCTCTCTTCAACCCAAATTTGTTCAAAAACATGATGAAAGGAGGCTTCTTGGAGACTTGATCAAGCTAGGGTTCAAGCTTGAGAGGTGAAAATCCTAAACTAGTTTGCTTACTTGAGGTTTAATTGTGCTAGAATTTCAATTCTAAATATTAGTTTAGTAGTAAATGTTTGATTAGGAAAAATCAAGAGAAGGTTTTGATTTTAGAAATTAGGGTTTGTAGCATAATGGTGGGATTATGTTAGGGATGGTTATCTAGGTGATTGGAGTGGTTAATTGTGTATTGGTATGCTCGCTAAAACGACAAATTTCAACGTTTGTATCGATTTGGTTTGAAAATCGCTTACTAGATTTTTACGAAAAATAGTATGCGTTCAAATTGCGCTAGGTTAGCGATATTATTAGCTTCGTATAGGATTATTAGAGTGTGCGAACGTGGGGTTTCGTCTAGTCGGGTTGTAGTTTTGTCGATTTTCCCGAAATGACGATTTTAGCTAAAAATTAGCGACTTTCGTGCGTTTTTCCGCGCACCGAGTACATGCTATGTTTAATTTGTGAGCGTCGATATTTGTATAATGTGACTTACATCGTTTTAGGTGTTGTAATCTTATACTTGGTGTTGTGCAAATTTAGGATCGGTCGGGGAAACTTCGGATACGGCGCGCAAAGGCAAGGCGGTGGCCGGATCAGATTAGCGGGGATTTCTGGTGAGTAGATATATTCATCTATGGGGGAAACGTCTGGATGGCGTGAGGCCCCCCCTCCCTAGTTAGGATTACTCTACTTTATGCAATAATTATATTGTTAGCTAGCTTATCCATTTATGTACATTGCATACCCTTACAGCTAACCCTATACTAGATTGCATGGACATTCATATGACATTCATATATACATATGCGATATCATTTCGTAGGACACGAACCCTTACCATTGGCATCTATTGCACGTGCACTATTCATGTGACACACACGCCTTTGGTATTTGCCATGCCACGTGCACTATAAATACCTGTTTAGCTTAGTAACGCCATTGCATTCATGCATGATATTTGAGATTTTATCGCACGCATATACCTCGCATTGCTATCATATTCACATAGATTTCTAGCCAAACTCTCACATCATATACATTGATATCATAGACACTTATCATATATAACATGTGGGCATTATGATTTCTTGAGGATTTCAGTTTGCTGCGATTTCTGGATTTTTTTGGGGAAAACCGCAAGAATTTAACAAAGCTTACATTTATCATTTTTAAAACAAGTTGCGGTTTTCTCGTGACGTATGTGTCGTCCACCATGAGTTTTCATGTTTTCTGTTGGATTTCGAGACCCGGTTCGAGGAGTGGATGAACCGTCTCGGGTACATGGTGGGCCCGGTATGGTACCCCGGGGCAAGAAGATCGAGTTGTAGACGATGAGCCTGGCAGGGGAAGACTACCTACCGGTGATGTCTGGCGCGGCGGATATCCGGAGGATACCGACCGTTGTCGTGAAATTTATGATATGGGCCGATCCGGACTGACGGAGCCCGATATTGAGACAGATATGATTCCTTTTTGGTGTCGATGCTTGACACGAGTTTTCAGATGATTTCTTGATGATATTTAGCTATTATACAGATATTCTTGTTCTAAAGTTAAGAATTCAATAACCTTAGCAGTTAAAACATTTAAAGACTTAATAATGTCATTGCATACCTGTGCATGCATACTAGAGATATTATAGCACATTTGGACATGCATGTTGTGGTGCATTGCGTGCATTCTTACGATTGCCTTATTAGATGTTATATTTACTCACGAGCTGGCAACTCACCCCCGTTGTGCCACAGTGTCTTGCAGGTCGGACCCGTCAGTCTTGTAGCGGCGGGCTATCCTGTCATCAGTTCCTTTTGCTCAGACTCGCGACATCGCCCGTAGGTGGGTTGCGAGTATACTTATTTCTTTTTGCTTTATCATTGTATCTAGTATTCTCCATCTACCACTTGTATTATATATGCGACCTAGTGATGAGACTGAGAGATTTGTATATTTGTGGTTTCTTTTGGGTCGAGCTCACTTGAGCCGACGTGTGTTTTCTGGTATTTGCATCTCTTTTATGCTCTTTTTCTTGATATTACTATTATATTGCATGTGGTTGTGATCCGCCTTGGGCGAAGAGCTAGCTCCCGCTTGGGGATGCCATTTTTATAATTACAGGTTTATTATCTTGTTGTACCCATTTTGGGGGATAGAAAATACAGGGGAGACTCTGCCGAAATTTTCGGGAATTTTTGATGTTCTTTTTTTTGGATTCTATGCAACTTAATTGATTTCAAAACCGTTTTCATTTAAGGTTTTCCTTCACTCTCTTTTGATTTTGGGTTAGATTTCTGGGCTTTGGCTGACTTAGGTTACGGTACGCCTTTAGACGTCTCGTAATCTAAGTTCCAGTCACGTTCCGTACTTTCGGGTCGTGACACCCTATTGTCTAAAACCCTGACCTAACAAAACCTGAAACCCAAAAATACGGAATTACGGGACTTTCATGTCGGTTTGTGAGGTATTTTAGTGTGCAGGGAGATCTGGAATGAACTGGGGAATTTACTAGAAAAGTAAACAACACCATAGGACTAGAATTGACCCTAGGAACCCCCTGTAGAAATACGAACCCCATAGGACCATGCAGGGCCGGCCTGGCCGGATTTTCCCTTTGGGGGGCTCGGCCACTTGGTGTGGGGTAGGGTCCAGGTTTCTTCTGTAGGTCATATGTACCCTATATATCTCCTAGTGTTGTTTTGGAACCTTGGTTTCACCCGAGACAAAATCTGGGAACACTTTTATAAGTTGTTGCTTTGAATTTGGTTATGGTTTTCTGTATTTCGATTTCCATATTTTGATATTTGTGTGTTATCTCGATTGCGTGACGTTTGTACGTCTATATCGAGTGATTTCGGGTTGTTTTGCGAAGGCTAACCATAGGTTCTAACCTATAGGCTTTTAAGCGTACCGTTTTGGTTTTCGTGTGTCGTTTTGGTTTCGATTTGGTTTTAATGCGATGCGATGCGTGTGACATGTAGGTACCCCATGGTGATCCGAGACGACGAAGAAGATGGTGGCGACATCGACACCGACACACAGGATGCAAGGTGAGTAGATTATATTTACGGGGGAAGTCGGGTGGATGGCGTATAACACCCCCGCAGTTCGATGTCTAGTATACTATATATACTATATATATGATAGCTTATTGTGTGTCGTGGATATTCGAGATGAGATTAGGTGTACTATGATTAGATTAGGGTTAGAAGTAAACTAGTATAGTACCTAGTTGCGAACCCTAGAATAGGTTTACACCTACATGCACGCGCATGCTTGCTTGTATACTTATACCGTGATGATGAGGATAGTGGATGATAATTGGAGATGAGTCGATGATATTGGGTATTGTGCCGTGAGATCGGTGATATATTGTGATTTGTATTTGGGATACGACATGTGATTTCAGCGGGCCTTTGGACGTGTGTTTCACACACGCAATTACATTTATATAGATGGTATCGATTTGTACTAGACTTAGATCAGTACCCCAGATTATATGATATGATGATAATGATACCTGATATTTGATGAGAAGAATGCGATATTGACCCATACCCAGTTTTTGGGATGCCGTACGATGATTTACCGTATGAGCTTTATTTTGATGATAGATCCGCACTCATGACTCGAGGATGTCATATGATTTTGTATTGTACGCGGTACCTTTGATGCGGGATCATCGACTATTATATATATATATATATATATATATATATATATATATATATATATATATCGACTCAGATTTAGGTGGTTTCTATACCCCTCCTCATTGACTTACTAGTTAGAGCTGTAGTTTTGCTAGTAGATGTTAGACTAGGCCGATGTTATACCTATTTAAAAACTAACGAATCGGGAGTATTTCAATGATAGGCAAAGGGATTCTACGAATATTTTCAAAAGACGCATCTTTTCTTTAAAACACCGTAGCCCTTATTTTACTAAAAACCTCGATTCGTCTTATTTCAACTTTTCTTTAAAACACCGTAGCCCTTATTTTACTAAAGACCCCGATTCGTCTTATTTCAAAAGGCAAACTGTAGGACATTTTTACATTGATGCAGATACGTCACTGTTGCATTTATTATTCGATTTCCGCATATTTATGCTATTCGCATCGCATTGCATGTGTAAATGAGTTTTTATTGTATATTGAACCCATGCTGTTAGGACACCAGCACCATTATCGATGATGCGTATGTTCCACGTACACTTGCTTGCCGGCTCACATACTTCATCATCGATAATTGCCATGTCACTACACTGTAGTACTGTTGCGTTCAGGATATGACCTTTGCATGGCATACTTGTACACATACATATTTGCACATACATAGATGATTTCTCGCTTGATTTGGAGATTTGGGAACCGCAAGATACTCTTTAAAACTGATTCATTTTAAAAGAGCGGTTTTCCCCAATATTTGCATATTACTATTCTATGTTTCATGATATATTGATATGCTTACATTCTTTTATATGTCGCATACATCATGCTTTTTGATTATACGCATTGAGATATGTTGTTTCCATGATATTTCTGGATTTGGGAACCGTGGATATTTCAAAGAGATTATATAATTGTTTTAAAAACCCGGTTACCCTTGATATGATATTTCAGTGCGTCCACCATGTGTTTTCTCGGTGCTGAGAGCGACATGTGAAACCTGATTCGAGGAGGCGGCGGGGCCGATTGTGGGTACATGGTGGACCCGGTATGGTACCCCGGGGCAAGAAAGGGATGCTGTGTATACAGACGGTGAGCCTGGCAGAGAGAGTACTACCTACCGGTGATTGTATTTGAGCTTGGCGGATATCCTGAGGATACCGACCGGAGTTGAGAGATGATATGGGCCGCCCCGGACTGACGGCGCCCGATATATGAGGATTTACGTGCCGATGATAGGCACAGGTTTCATGATGTTTTCGAGTGTCGATGCTTGACACTCAGGTTCCATGATTTGATATGTCGCGAGTGACGCATGTTGATTTATATCCTCATATTTCCATGCATATGTTTTATGATGTTTACATGCATGATGTTTATTGTCATTGGGTGACACGTGGACGATTTCCACATACATATATTGACATTGATGACATTGATCACATAGTTGGATGATATCCACATACTTAGACTTCATGATATAGTCGACATTGATCATACCTCATATTTATGATATGTTATTACCTCAGGCCCTGGCACGAGCACTTGTCACTACACTCATGTATAGATGTTACATTGCCACCTTATCATGCTTCAGACTTATTCATTAGAGGTTTATATATATATCTGATCGTATTGACCTAGGACTATGTCATACATACGATTTCTGCTCTGTGATGTTTTCTATTCACGAGTTGGCGACTCACCCCCGTTGTGCCAGAGTTCTTTCAGGTTTTGTCGTACAGGTTTCATTGCGGCTTTTCTGGCATACTGCTCCCTTTCTGGGTGATTGCATTGGTAGGTGGGTTCACTCACATCATGACCACCCTTGTATTTATTTTATTATGTTGTATCTAGTAATTCCATCAACCAAAACTTGTATATTGTTTCAGATTTAGAAACCAGTTATGTATTATTTCGACCTTAGAGTCGCGCGTTGTAGTATTATGGTTTTCATGTTGATTTTGAGTTTCTTTTTGAGTTTTGATCCTCGTCATTTGGCGTTGTATATTATATTGCTTGCGTGGTTGTGACCGTCGATTGACGAAGAGCTAGCTCCCGTTTGGGGATGACTTTTATCTTTGTATATATATTATTCTTGCTGTACCCCGTTCGGGGCCAGTATTTACAAAGGAAACTCTGCCGAATTTTTTAGAAAAGATATGGAGGATTTAAAAATGCATATTCGGCTTACCTATTTTAAAACCCTTGTTTTAAAAACCTGTTTTCTTCACTTCTTAAAACTATTTCCTTTATTTATTAATTTAAAATGATTTTAGATTTCTGGGCTTTTGGCTTACTTGAATTAGATGGGGTCCTATAAACTTCATATGATTCAAGTGCCAGTCACGGGCTATTTCGGGTCATGACACATATTCAAGTCAGATTTATTGTATCGAGACTCAGTCTGAGTCAGAACAATTAGAAAAGAAATTGAATCCTGAATTAGGTTTTGATGTTATCGGTAACCGCTGTACATGGACGACAGAATTTGTGTCTTTTTCAAAGGCGATTACCGTGTTGATAACACCGTTTGTTAAGTTATCAACCTTAAATAGGCAAGCACCCATATCTCCGGCTCCTTGAGGCTCAAGAGACTGGTCCCGCTTAAATCTATATTTACTAGGGTCCTTATTGTAATTTATAAAACTTGAGGGGGTTTATGTAAAAATAATTTTGTATAATTTACAAAATACACCTCAAGTATTTAATTATCGTCTTTAGAAATTTCATAGATGTAGATTTTATATATGTGACATTTTTAGTGAATAAACCTATCTTTCATAATACATGGTGTCACGCCCCGCTTCCCAAAAGAAGGAGAAGGAAGACGTGGCAAGGTCCGCAACCTAACTGTATTGAAGGTGGTCTATTCAATACAGTTACGTTAAGCGTATAAATAATTAATATGCAGGATTGTGTACCAAAACAAAAATAATAAAAGCGAAAGGCATTTTATTTCCATTAACTAAACTTTATTACATCCCAAAGGAAATAGTAAAATAAACTAAGTAGTTTATTTACATCAAAGGAGAAGCAAAAAGCCCTAAACATGTGGGCAACAATAAAAATTAAAACTATCTAATCTTCTATTGTCCTGTCTTCATAAGTTGGCTTCACACCTTGATCTTCGCTGTAATACTCATTCTTATCTGACGGACATTCCAAGGATATAGAAAGAAAAGGAAGGTCCGTCAGCGAGTTAAACTCGGGTAGGATTGCCTCATAAGATAGTAAAGGTATAGGAATGGACATGTATGTATAATGAATATGATGTACATGAGTATAAAGGTATAAATCTGGATATGTGAATATGAGCATGTTATATATGTTGTAAGTTATATGTGTATGAAGGTAATAGTTTGTATTAGTTTGTTAAACAAGGGTCCGGATACTCGAGATTATTCCGTTGTGGCCACGGAACAACAACTGGGGAAGTGAAATGTACCGTTTCACTTCCCGGGATCATGATCGGGTAGTAGGGGAATCCGAGCTCCGAATTATCCTTGCCTAATCAAACTACCCATCCCCGTGGTTTAGTATAAAGATTCGGACGGATTAGAGTTAGTGCGTATACTTCTAGGCATGGAATTTCTATATTGTATAGTCGCCCATATATTGGACTGGTCACCCGTAATATCGGGATCTTCATATTTATATAGTCGCCCATTATTGGACTGGTCACCCGGAATATCGGGATCTTCATATTTATATAGTCGCCCATATATTGGACTGGTCACCCGTAATATCGGGATCTTCATAAAGTATTCCATACCTAGGTCCGCGCATTCTAACCCTAACCGTATCATGTTTTGTATATGTCATGTTGTTATAAGCTGGAATTTTAGAAAGAGTATTTGATCATTTTATAATATTTAAACGAGGGTAACTTATGGAAGTAACATATTTTGAGATCATTTTTATAGTGTGGGTATGTCAGAGGTGAAATAACAATTCATGGGTTACATCAAATTTCAGGTATTATGGATGTGCAATATAATTGTGTACAGATGAAATTTAAATACCGTTTTAAAAATATGGGTTAATATTATCATGATTAAGGGTACAAGCAAAAAGAGTATGCACAATTATAATAACAACATTTTAAATGTGGGTTGATGATTAGAAGTTGGAATTTCGATAGAAGAAGGTGACAGGAAAAGGAAAGAGAGGCGGATCCTACCTTTTGTTTGAGCCGGAAAGCCGAAGAGCTAGAATTGTAGCCTCGTACTAAATCCTCAATAACTTCGCGTCCCGATTTTTCCTCGGCGATTGCATGGAGCCGTAGCGTCCGTGTCGTCGATACGAAGGCACCGGTATTTTTTTCAGAATTTTTGGAGTTTTGAGTTGTGAGAAAATGAGGTTTGAAGGTGCATATTTATAGTGATCAAAAATAACAAGAAAATCCAAAAAATCCCAAAAATCTGCGCCCAATGATTTCGCCAATGATTGCGCATCATTAGCAGCCGCCGCCTTCAATTCCCTGCCGTTGGATTTAATCCAACGGCGCAGATCACGCCCGGGCCCGCCACGTGTCGCGAGCTCATTGGCTCGCGACCGCGGGTGCGGATCGAGCGCGTGGGCGCCGCCATGGCTCTGGGCCGTTGGATCTCTTGATCCAACGGTCCAGGTTAAAAAGGGTTTTAAAAAAAATAATTAAATGGCAGATTATATTAAAATATTGATTTGGCTTTGTAAAATTAGTTAAAAATAGTAAAAATATGGCAAAATTATGGAAAAATTCCAGAAAATATATTTTATTATTATCTTTAATATAAAAATAGTTTTGGGCTAAAATAATTATTATATTTATTTCTACATTGTTAACTAGTTATAATAACTATATAATATCCAGTTAATATTTAAAATATTTTTAAATTATGAATTAATTATTTTAATTGATAATAAAAATACGTAGATTATTTTAAGGTATTATAAAATCTTTCTAAAACATTTTAAGCTTATAAAAATCATAAATAAATTTTAGAAATTCCCTTTAATCACACTTACTGCTTTAAAAATTATTAACACTACTTTAAAAATTAGTATTATATAAAAGAAACACGTAAATATTTATTTGATAGTAAAAATATATATATAATATATTTTATTAGGTATTAGAAAATACGGTCGTTACACATGGTATTTAGTTGTAAAGTATTAAACTTGTATGGAATTTCATGGTATTTTCATGTAAATTGATTCTTTTGATTTGGAAAAATTGGAATATTTATATTATATCAAAAATAGATATTTTGATAATACACACACATATATATATATATATATATGTTTATATAAAATAAATTTTAATTTATTATTTTTTTCTAGAAATCTCATTTTCTTAAGATATTTGTATTTTTAAATCTTTCGAGACCGAATGCTCCTTGCGGTGGTCTGAATCTCGCACTACTAAGACCAGGGAGTGCGCTAATCCACACCATCCCAGACGGGTTCTCCAAAATGGGTTGTAGCGGCGCTTTACAAAGATTTGTAAAAATACGTAATTTTGTAGAAAACGGTTTTAATAGTAAAAGGTATTTAATTGTAAATTCGTATTCTCGTGTTCTATGTTCCCGAAAGGTATCGTGCTATATTGCATATGAGTGTTATGAAGATGTAGGTCATTACCTCGTGATCTATTTAAAGGTATAGCAAGAAATATGATGTTTAATGTCAAAACTAAACTACATGGTATTTTACTGAAAAAGTACGATAAACATTACAATATGAAATATTTTGCTTTGAAACTTGTTCATGAGGTTTTTTTAATGATTAATAGTCAAGATATGAGAGTTTGGAATGATTGTGTTTAATGAAAATTGTACTTTTTAAAGAAAACCGAATCGGAAGTCGGATTAACTCCGCTTACGTCGGGTTTTAAAAATACAAGTTTTAAGAATAGAGAATAGAAAAGGGAGGAGGGACTTACTTGTTTAAGATCAAGAGAAGAGGAAGAGTTTGCAGTAGGGAGCGGGGAGAGTGGAATAGAGAATTTAATGAGATTAAATTTAATGAGAAAGGGTGAGAGGGAGAGTTAATGTAGAGAGTGTGGGGAGAGGAGAGGTTGATCATGGGGAAGGGGAAGAGTGAGCAGTGGAATGAGTGTAGAAAATCAAGGGGAGGGGAAAAGGTTTTGTTTAAATTGGATGGGTTGGTTATGGAGTTTGAAGATGTAAGCTTTAGTTTGGGCTTGGCATTTAGGTGTATGTTTTGTAATAAAGAAATGGGTTTGGGTTTTGTTTGGATTTGGGTTATATGAAAAAGATTAGTGGATTTGATTTGAGTTTTAATTAGTGGAAATTGGGTTAAGATTTGGTTTAAAATATGGGTATTGGAAAATAATTAAGCTAGGAAAAATATATGGAATAAAAATAATTAAATAATATACTTAACAAAATATATGGAAAATACCAAATCAAATAAATACCGTATTATATTAAAGAAAAAAAATACAATGGTATAGGAATTTTGGGGTCGTTACATTCTACCCTCAATTTCGTTCTCGAAATTTGTAAAAGAAAAGTGTAACGGATTCAAAAAAGGTTTGGTGATAGAACTATTGGTAGTGTATGAAAAATATGTGAAAGAACGAAAGAATGCGAAGGTTTTGGTAAGATTATAAAAGAGATGAGGGAATTTTGGGTTAGCACAGATTCAAAATATATGAAATTGGAAGATTCGATTGTAAAGAATGTTTTCAGTTGCTGGTTCTTGTGTTATATTGCTTAGGTTGTCCACACAGAACTGAACTGCATGATAGGGTTCCATATAGCTCTGACCTGCATGGGCCGCCAACAAAACCTGTCACGCCCCGCTTTCCAGTGTACGGATAGAGGACGCGACGAGCCCTCTATGTATTTACTTTAAAGTAAATACGCTAAGCGTATCTAAGCAATATAAAAGAAATGTACACAAGAGACAAATGTAAGGAACACCAGCTTTATTTATTAACATTCTTTTACAGTACATGGAAAAGTAAATACATCTGAATGAAAACAAATGCCTAAACAGTGGCATAACAGAAATGGAAAATACAGAATGTAAAGGAAAATGTACAAGTGTAACTATAGCTCGGGGTTTTCAATAAACTGGTCTAAGTCTTCAGTGCTAGGCTCGATCTCTGGAAAGTTAAAATCACCTGACGACATTTAAAGAAGAAGAAAGAGAATATCGTCAGCGAACAAATCGCTCGGTAAGTCCCAAAGATAAGGGAGAAGTAGAATAGACAGAGAGAGTATAGCTTTTAAAGTTGTATTATATGGTTAACGCTGTTATTTGTAGCTTGGTACAGAAGGATGCCAGTGTATACGAGAGGAGTCTGTATATGCCAGAGACTAAAGGCAAATGAAGTACAAGGCTCCGTTAGAATGCCCGGAATAACGACGATTGAATTCAGGTTAGATGTCTTAAATCTTGCAGTCTCGTGCCATTTCTAACACCTTCCGTACCAATCTACCTCTTAAACCCCGCGATGTCTTGTTTGTATTGTATTGAAATTGTAATGTCTTGTATTATAGATTGTACAGATGGATGACTTGCCGAAACCATGATATCAGTAAATTGATGTAACTGGAGAATCATGTAGATGTATGAATCATGTAGATGGATGTATATCCATGGTTCGGTTCAGTCAAGTTGTATAAATTGATAGATTGAACAGATTGAATATATGGATTCATGTTGAATTGTAGTTTGTACTTGAATCATATTCAAGTCAGATTTATTATATCGAGACTTAGTCTGAGTCAGAACAATTAGAAAAGAAATTGAATTCTGAATTAGGTTTTGATGTTATCGGTAACCGCTGCACATGGACGGCAGGATTTGTGTTTTTTTCAAAGGCGATTACCATGTTGATAACACCGTTTATTAAGTTGTCAATCTTAAATAGGCAAGCATCCATATCTCCGGCTCCCTGAGGCTCAAGAGACTGGTCCCGCTTAAACCTATATTTACTAGGGTCCTTATTATAATTTATAAAACTTGAGGGGGTTTATGTAAAAATAATTTTGTATAATTTACAAAATACACCTCAAGTTTTTAATTATCGTCTTTAGAGATTTCATAGATGTAGATTTTATATATGTGATATTTCTAGTGAATAAACCTATCTTTCATAATATATGGTATTTAGTTGTAAAGTATTAAACTTGTATGAATTTCATGGCATTTTCATGTAAATTGATTCTTTTGATTTAAAAAAGTTGGAATATTTATATTATATCAAAAATAGATATTTTGATAATACATATATATATATGTTTATATAAAATAAATTTTAATTTATTATTTTTTTTCTAGAAATCTCATTTTCTTAAGATATTTGTATTTTTAAATCTTTCGAGACCGAATGCTCCTTGCGGAGGTCTGAATCTCGCACTACTAAGCTCAGGGATGTGCGCTAATCCGCACCATCCCAGACGGGTTTTCCAAAATGAGTTGTAGCGGCGCTTTGCAAAAATTTATAAAAATACATAATCTTGTAAAGAACGGTTTTAATAGTAAAATGTATTTAATTGTAAATTCGTATTCTCATGTTCTATGTTCCCGAAAGGTATCGTGCTATATTGCATATGAGTGTTATGAAGAGGTAGGTCATTACCTCGTGATCTATTTAAAGGTATAGCAAGAAATATGATGTTTAATATCAAAACTAAACTACATGGTATTTTACTGAAAAAGTACGATAAAAATTACAATATGAAATATTTTGCTATGAAACTTGTTCATGATATTTTGTTAATAATTAATAGTCAAGATGTGATAGTTTGGAATGGTTGTATTTAATGAAAATTGTACTTTTTTAAAGAAAACCGAATCGGAAGTCGGATTAACTCCGTTTTCATCGGGTTTTAGAAATACAAGTTTTAAGAATAGAGAATAGAAGAGGGAGTAGAGACTTACTTTCTTAAGATCAAGAGAAGAGGAAGAGTTTGCAGTAGGGAGTGGGGAGAGTGGAATAGAGAATTTAATGAGATTTAATTTAATGAGAAAGAGTGAGAGTGAGAGTTAATGGAGAGAGTGTGGGGAGAGGAGAGGTTGATCATGGGGAAGGGGAAGAGTGAGCAGTGGAATGAGTGTAGAAAATCACGGGGAGGGGAAAATGTTTTGTTTAAATTGGATGGGTTGGTTATGGAGTTTGAAGATGTAGGCTTTAGTTTGGGCTTGGCATTTGGGTGTATGTTTTGTAATAAACAAATGGGTTTGGGTTTTGTTTGGATTTGGGTTATATGAAAAAGATTAGTGGATTTGATTTGAGTTTTAATTAGTGGAAATTGGGTTAAGATTTGGTTTAAAATATGGGTATTGGAAAATAATTAAGCTAGGAAAAATATATGGAATAAAAATAATAAAATAATATACTTAATAAAATATATGGAAAATACCAAATCAAATAAATACCGTATTTTATTAAAGAAAAAAAAATAAAGGTATAGAAATTTTGGGGTCGTTACAGACATTTATCCGGCTCAACTTCAAATCTCTGTGAAACGCCGAATCAATAGGAAACATTAATAGGGATCAAGAATATGAGGCATACTCAATAGATGTATTATGGGCTTTAGGCTAGATGCATGCATGAAAAATTATTATCTTTGACCAACCATACACCTTTAGGTACATGAATCTTAGTTCCTTCATCAACTTCTTCGTTTCCACCTTCTACCATAAATTCTCATGACACACGTTCAATATTATCCTTGACTTGAGTCTCTTCATCATGACACACCTCCACTTCTATATACACATCCCCATTTCATTTGCAGATTATTCAAGCCAAAAATCAAGCTATAAATCAAAAGATTCAAGTGCTTATTTCCTCTCTCCATTTACTCCACAAATATCATTTCCGATTGTTGATGCATGTACTAGTTGTTGAAGCTTTTTCATAAAGCTCTATCTAGTAATTGTTGGGAGTAATTAATAAAAATTGATTTCTTTCTCTCATCGGCGTTCTTCTATTTTTTGTGGCAGTGTTGAGCTAGTATTTCCGATAATTGGCATACTATATTTCCTTACATGGTATCGGGGCCTCAAGGGTGGTGATTAGTTTTTTTTAATATCCCTTTGGTGAAGAAGATCGTCGGCATTTTAGAGATGGAATCTAGTGATCAAGTTTGTGGTCTCGGTATTGAGATACTGACTTAATTGAATTACAAGATATGGAAAACATACGTGGAGTATTGTCTTATTGGTGAAGAATTATTGAGGTTGTCGAAGATGCGAATTGCACGGCTCCGGAGAATATCCCTGAAAATGCATGGGCATTGAGAAGGTGGAGGGTGACTAATGCAAAGGTAGAGCGCGTATTGAAGAGCTCAATCTCTCATGAATTATTTGACCATATTATGGGTTGCACTTCTGCTTCGGAGATTTAGGCTACTCTTGATGGCTTGTTCAATAAGAAAAATGTTGCCAGACTGCAATTCTTAGAGAATGAATTATCTCAAACTTCTCAAGGTGATCTCTCTATTTCTCAATATTTCTTGAAGATAAAGAATCTTTGCTCAGAAATCTCTCGCTTGGATCCAAAGGAGCCTATATCAGAGGCTCGGTTGAAGCGATATATTATTAGGGCACTCAGGAAAGAATACATTCCTTATGTCACCTTTGTTCAAGGATGGGATCGACAGCCATCCTTAGTTGAGTTTGAGAATCTTCTTTTTTCTTAAGAATCCTTAGCGAAACAAATGGCCGGATGTTCTATTTTCGAGAGAGAAGGTGATGCTCTCTTCTCTAATAAGAATAAATATTTCTATAGGGAAAAAGAGAAGAATGAAGTGAGCAAGGAGAGAGTCTTCTTTGAAAGGTGATGCTAATCAAAAGAGTGGCAAGTGCTTTCGATGTGGCAAAGTTGGACACATAAAGAGAAATTGCCGTGTGAAGCTGAAAGGATGTAATATCGCCTAAAAGGAGGGTGGTTCAAAGGTAGTGGAGGATTGAAACAATTGTTTTATGGCAGGGAATACTTCGGTAGACGCTTTAGCGTCAATCAATTTCGACGATGATTGGATTATTGATGCCGGATGTGGCCATCATCTTACTGGCGATGACTCTAAATTTTCTAGTCTTCATAAGTACGATGACAATAAAGCTATTGTTATGCCGGATAACACCGTACATCCTGTCGAGAAGGAAGGGAGTGTTACACTCAATAGCAAATATGATCCGATCACGCTAAAGAGTGTGTACCATGTTCCTGGCATGAAGAAGAATCTCTTCTCAATGGCAAATGTGGTTGATACCCCCACTATGTTCTTTTCGGCCTGAGTGATGTGAAGTTTCTAAAGAATATTTCAAGCTTGAAGGCGGATGTTGTTCACACCGTTAAAAGAGTTTGAGATCTCTTTGTCCTTTCAGCTTCTTCTTCTTACGTGAACAAGATGAGCACAAATGATGGTGCTTTCGTGTGTCACACAAGATTGGGCCATCTGAGCATGGACAAGTTGAAGGTTATGGTGACTAAAAACTTGGTAAATGGGATGTCCCATCTTACTTCTTTTAGCTATAGTGAAGTTTTCGAAGGGTGTCAATATGGGAAGTCATATCGTCTTCCATTTGAAAAATCTATTACTAGATGTAAGGAGCCGTTGGAATGTATTCATAGTGACTTGATGGGTCCTTGCGCCACCCTTTCATATTCAGGCTCTCGGTGCATGTTGTTGTTTGTTGATGACTTTTCGCGATACACTTGGCTGTACTTCATGAAGGAAAAATCTGAGGTCTTCTCCGAGTTCAAAGATTTCAAGACGACCATTGAAGGTGTGCTTAATAAGAAGATAAGAAAGTTGAGAACCGATAACGGGGGAGAGTTTTCATCAAAGGAATTCTTCTCATTTTTCCAGCAACACGGTATCAAGCAGGAAATTTCTTGTGTGGAGACCCCTCAACAAAATGGTGTAGCCGAGTTTAAGATCCGACATCTTACGGAGAATTGCAAGAGTTGGTTGCATGCAAAGAATTTACCCAATGTCTTATGGGCGGAAGGTATGACATGTGCGACTTATCTTATTAATCGTGTTCCGCTGAGTCCAAATAATTTGAAGCCTCTTTATGAGTTGATGTTCGGTGAGAAGCCTAGTGTTCGCTGCTGAAAATGAGGATGGAATCGGGATGGATCTTCCTGCCTGAATTTGGGGGCAGATGCTATTTGGATTTATCCTTCCACCTCTCCGAAGATGCCAAGTTGATTTATGGCACCATATATCGGAGGTTTTGACGGCTGCGGCCGTTGTAGCAGATTTTGTCAGATTCCCCCTCGTTTGCGAGAGGTTTTTGATTGTGGGGACGCTCTTCCCTATAGGCGCAAGCCCCTGCAGTTAATTACGCTATCGCATCGCGATAACCACTTTCTCCTGCTTCGGAAGTTCACTTCGTGTCGTGTGTGTTTTTGTTTGTTTAGGTTGCCCATGGATTGTATACAGAGACTAATTTATGTTGTCACCCGTAGGGCATGGATTAATCCAAATCTATATATATTAGATTTGGGGTTTTTTATTTAAGGATCGTTAATATTTTGAGATTAAGATCAACTTAAATGTATGTGAGCATTTGGGGCTCGATTTGTTTTTGTTAAGGATACATTAGTCCAATTTGAGACTAAGATCCACTTAACAAGGTTTTAGAATCATTTTTATTTCAGATTCAACAGAAGAACATTTGGGCTCTATTGTTTTAGTTTAAGGACGTTTCGGTCCATTATCACCATTTTGGAGGCGAATATTAGTTTAAGGACATTTCGATCCCTTGTCACCATTTTGGAGGCAAATATTAGTTTAAGGACATTTCGGTCCTTTACCAGTTTAAGGACGTAGAGGTCCAGTGTGTTCATCTTGCGCGCACGTGTATTTGTTACGTGATGGAATGAACATGGGTGCTATGGAATGCACCCAGTATGGGATGCGGTCTGATTTGAGGTGTGTACGTCGGTTTGGACGGTTTGGGAATGCACTGAAGAATTATTGGTTGTCGGGACCCGCCACCTCTCTGAAGACGTTGAAGAATTACAACGACGTATAACAGAGGTGTGGAGAGATGTACCCTTAAACCAAATCCCGTATTTGAGGGAAACGGGTTATGGTGACCCTGGGAATCGTTAGTCATGTTTGAGACTAAAATTATCTTAGGAGATATAATATGAATATCATTTGGCATATCATCAATTGAAAGGTCAATAGTCATATGTGAGACTGAGATTAGTTTGGGTAATCCTGAGCATACGGGCTTGGTTGATTTGGATCAAGAAGGTTCTTTCCTCTGAGGTCCTAACCAATTTGGGCTTGATATGCTCAGTGGACTTTTTTTTATATTGAAAAGTGCTAAGCACTTGTTTGGGCTCTGTTTAATCAATCCCCCTTTTATGTAAACAGTGATGAGCACTTATATAAGTTCTGATGCACACATATGATCATGTGAAGCTTTCAGTCATGAGGAATTACCAAATAAATGTAAAACACTTTACTCCTTTTGTCTTTATATGGAGTGCTAGGCGCTCTTTATGGTGTCTACGTGTGGAGTGCATGAGGCGCTAGGCGCTGCCCAATGAGTGCTAAGCACTCTTTTCTTCTGTGGCGCCCACGTGAGGGACACGTGAAGCGCTAGGCGCTTCCCAATGAGTGCTAAGCACTCTTTTCTTCTGTTGTCCCACGTGAGGGACACGTGAGGCACTGGACGCTGCTCAATGAGTGCTAAGCACTCTTTTCTTCTGTGGCGCCCATGTGAGGGACACGTGAGGCGCTGGGCGCTAAGCGCTACCCAATGAGTGATAAGCACTCTTTTCTTCTGTGGCGTCCACGTGAAGGACACGTGAGGCGCCAGGCGCTAGGTTTTTTCCTTATGTGCTTTGTTTTGAGGAATTCAATTCTTAGTTCTTTTCTGAATCTTTGATTTTCAAGAACAAGTTCTTCTCGATGAGAATTAAATTCTCAACTTATGGGAGACTTGTCTTGTGGATCTCAGATCCAGAGAAAGAACTAAGTTCTTTTAAAAGGGTTAAACCCTTCAATAGGTAAATGAGATGTTTTGATCTTTTTTTTTTATTTACTTAGAGTTTCTTGAGGAGGAATATCTTCTTCTCTGTTCCTTTCTGAAGTTTTCTGCTTTAGATTTTTTAGAAGCTTATTAGGGGGGGGTTCCTCTCTCTCATACTTGAAGTCTTAGGTCCTTTATATAGTAGAGGCACGTTTTTTAATTAGTTTTCAAAGAAATCTCTCATTAAGAGATCCTAATTGATTTGGGGATTTTTACCCACCATGGATCTTTGATCCAATGGTTTCTATTTTACAGAACATATTTTCTTGTTTTTAACAAGATTGGGAAAATATTTTTTCTTGCACAGAATTTATTCTGTAAAACGGTGATTTTTTAATCACCGTTGGATTTTTAATCCACCGGTTCTCTATTTACAGAGGGCAATCTTTCTTGTTTAGAAAGATTGAGAGAATATATCCAAAAATAGAATTTTATTCTATAATCCAATTTGGAGGATGTTTTCTTCCGACATAATTTAATTTTATATCTTGATGATTTTTCATTTCCGTTGGATCTTTGATCCAACGACTCTGTTCACCAGAGAGTAAAATTTAATTCTACTTTCTTTAATTTGGGCGCTGATGCTCATGTGCTTTGCATGTGGGCGTTGCCTAAAAATTTAATTTTTTTATAAGTAGTCACTCTCGTGCTTTGCACGCCGGCGTTCACGTGTGTTCCACGTGAGGCGCCACCATAGGATTTAATTTTAACAGAAGCTGGAGCTGGCGCTCACGTAGGAAACACGTGAGGCGCTCAAGGATTTAATCTTATCTGAAGCGGTACCTACAAGCTTTGCATATGGGTGCATGTGTTTAACACGTGGAGATTTCCCTTTATTTTTATAAGGGAACAACAAGTTTTGAGCCAAAGTTTTTGGTGGGAATAAATGCCCCCCACTACTTTGCCCATGTAAGTTTGTATGTGGGTGAAGTAGTGCAAAGTTATTCCTGGCAATGGAAATGATGGCTTAGGAGACAAGTTTACGATCCTTGTAGCCTAAGGCTTTTTTCATCTTCATAAGTCATAAGGGTCTCATAAAGGTTTTTCTCCCTATGAGTCGTGAGGATCTCATAGGTGCATATCTCCCTAGAAATCGTGAGGATTCCTATGTGTTCATCGCCTCCGTGAGTCATAAGTATCTCACTCGGGTATTTTTCCCTTACGAGTCGTGAGGACCCGTAAGTAGCCTCTTCATTTTATTGGCATGTAACTTTGGCAAATTTGGCCCGTGGATAGTATACAAGAGTCTATCTTGACCTACTTGTAGGGCAGCGATGGCTTAGGAAACAGGTTAAAGATCTGTCGCCCAAGGCTTTTCAACTTTATGAGCCGTGAGGGTCTCATAAAGTCTTTTCTCCCTGCGAGTCGAGAGGATCTCGTAGGTGTCTTTTCTCCTTAGAAGTCGTGAGGACTCCTAAGTGTATTTTCTCTTGAGAGTCGTAAGGATCTCACAAGAGAATTTTCTCCTTACGAGCTGAGAGGACTCGCAAGTGGTTTTTCCTCCTCATCGGTATGCGACTTTGGAGAATGTAGCCCATGGATAATATACAAGAGTCAGTTTGGACTTGCTTACAGGGCAGCGATGATGGCTTAGGAAATAGGTTTTAGATCTGTCGCTTAAGGCTTTTCAACTTTATGAGCCGTGAGGGTCTCATAAAGACTTTTCTCCCCACGAGTCGAGAGGATCTCATAGTGTCTTTTCTCCTTAGAAGTCATGATAACTCCTAAGTGCATTTTCTCTTGAGAGTCATAAGGATCTTACAAGAGAATTTTCTCCTTACGAGTCGAGAGGACTCGCAAGTAGTTTTTCCTCCTCGTCGGTATGCGACTTTGGAGAATGTAGCCTGTGGATAGTATACAAGAGTCAGTTTGGACTTGCTTTTAGGGCAACAGTTCTTAGGAAATAGGTTGATATCCCCGTCGCCTAAGGCTTTTCACCTTCATGAGCCGTCTGGGTCTCATAAAGATGTTTTTCCCTACGAGTCGAGGTGAGTCGAGAAGATCTCGCAGGTATATCCTAACGTGAAATATAGATAACCTCTGCTCTTTGCGATAGAGGTCCGTTATGTTTTGTGGTACTAGGGTTTTAGTCTGGGGTACCGTCGCGTTGGCTGATATATTCTTCGATATGCAGTCTTTAAGCTGTCGTTCGAGTAGCTCCGCGACTGTCGTGTCTCTGATCCTTTCGAGGGATGGTCAAGACGTCTTCAAGTAATCTCCTTAGGCTATATGACCGTCGGAAGAGCAAGCGTTAGGAATTTGCTATGTCGCTTTTTACTTGAGGTTGGGCTCAGTTTGGAGCCCGATGAGTCATAACCACTCCGCGCTGGTGTAGGATGATCTCCGATAGTCTCTTAGGCTTTATATGACTTTCCTTCGAGACCCTGAAGCTAGGAATTTGCCGTCGCTTTAGTTTGATTTGGCTGTTTGGAGGCTATGTTGACATTGCGTCTGTTGTAACGAGAAGAATGACGAGCCGGAGCTGGAATTTTGCCGTCACTCCTTTTTGATTGGCTATTTGGAGCCTTTGTTGATATTGCGTCTGCTGTAACGAGAAGAATGTCGAGCCGAAGCTGGGATTTTGCGGTCACTCCTTTTTGATCTAGCTATTGGGAGCCTTTGTTGACATTGCGTCTGCTGTAACGAGAAGAATGTCGAGCTGGAGCTGAGATTTTGTCGTCACTCTTTTTTTGTTTAGCTATTTGGAGCCTTTGTTGACATTTTGTCTGCTGTAACGAGAAGAATGTCGAGCTGGAGCTGGGATTTTGCCATGGCTCCGTTTTGTTTCGACCCTGGGGTCTTTTGTTGACGTTGCATCTGCATCCTGCTGGAATGAGAAGTAATGCCGAGCTGGAGCTGGGATTTTGCTGTCACTCCTTTTTTGATTTGTCTCGTCAGAACTTTGTTGACATCGCGTCTACACCCTGATGGAATGAGGAGAAGGTACGACGAGGTAGTCTTTAGGTCATATGTGAACCGTCAAGACTTGGAGCTAGGAATTTGCCATGGCTCCGTTTTGTTTCGACCCTGGGGCCTTTTATTGACGTTGCGTCTGCATCCTGCTGGAATGTGAAGGTACGCCGGGGTTGTCTCTAGGTTGTATACAAACCGTCAACACTTGGAGCTAGGAATTTGCCATGGCTCCGTTTTGTTTCGACTCTGGGGCCTTTTGTTGACATTGTGTCTGCATCCTGCTGGAATGAGAAGGTACGCCGAGGTTGTCTCTAGGTTGTATATGAACCGTCAAGACTTGGAGTTAGGAATTTGCCATGGCTCCGCTTTGTTTCGACCCTTAGGCCTTTTGTTGACGTTGCGTCTACACTCTGATGGAATGAGAATGAACACCGAACAGATCTCTAGACTGTGGATTTTGCCGTCGAGATCTGGCTCTCCCTTTGACGGAGCCTGGTGAGAAAATATTGTTCCCTTTTTTATTTGTGCCCATGGATTGTATACAGGGGTCGGTGTAAACTCACCTGCAGGGCAGAGGAATTTTTTTAATAAATTTTTATTTCATTTTTTTTATTTTCGCGATGCTCTATCTTTTCAGCATTTCATATCGCGAAAATTACGATTGCCCAATCATTTCGGCTATTTATCGCGGTGCCCAATCATTTTGGCTAGTTTTATATTTTTACTCGCTGCCTTTTATTGCGAGTTGCCCAAACATTTCAGCTATTTCATATGCATATTTTTTGCTCGCTGATTTTTATTGCGAGTTGCCCCATCATTTCGGCTATTTTATAGCATTTTTTTCTTGCTGATTTTTTGTTGCGAGTATGGAACTTAAGATCTGATACCAATCTAGGCATCAGCATCGCTGCGACCGGAATATTGCCAGGAGCGAATCATCATTTGCCTTGAAAGGACTTGGAGCTTCACATCTGTCTAGGCATCAGCATTGCTACTATTGGAATATTGCCAGGAGCGAATCATCATTTGCTTTTGTCGATTTGAACAAAGATGACTTAGTAAACATGGTTAGGATCCTGTCGACTAAGACTTTTTGACTTTATGATCCATAAGGGTCTCATAAAGGTTTTTCTCCCTACGAGTCGTGATGATCTCGTAGGTGTATGTTCTCCTTAGAAGTCGTAAGGACTTCTAAGTGGTGTTTTCCCTTGCAAGTCGTAAGAATCTTACAAGAGTGTTTTCTCCTTATAAGTCGAGAGGACTTATAAGTGTCATTCATCATATGGGATATTTCTCGCCATTGCTAGAAATTGGTAACGGAGTATTTATTCATGCTCGTGGATTGTATACAAGGGTCAATATCGGACCGCTTGTAGGGCAACTCGGGGAATGTGATGGCTTAAGAACGGGTTTGGATCCCTGTAGTTTAAGGCTTTTGACTTCTATGAGCTATGAGGGTCTCATAGGGGGAGTTTTCCTTACGAGTCGAGAGGATCTCGTAAGTGAAAGTTTTACGAGATTGCGCCCTTCCGGGTTTTCACAAACTCGCCGGTAGCCCTGCTGTTTTTACTCACGGCACCCTTTTGGGTTTTCATCCGTGCCCATTTTGCTTGTGGACATACCGTTTTTTTAACGAGATCGCGCCCTTCCGGGTTTTCACAAACTCGCCGGTAGTCCTGCTGTTTTTACTCACGGCATCCTTTCAGGTTTTCATCCGTGCCCATTTTTCTTATGGACATACCATTTGTTTAACGAGATCGTGCCCTTCCGGGTTTTCACAAACTCGCTGGTAGTCTTGCTGCTTTTACTCACGGCGCCCTTTCGGGTTTTCATCCGTGCCCAATTTGCTTGTGGACATACCCCTTTTTTAATGGTTTGCCAATGGAACTTGAGTTGCAGTCTTCGCCGTTGGAGCTTTGATTGCAATATAGATCTCAAAAGAGGATATCGCCGTATTGGGGGCGATGCACCATGTTTGAGGCGGTGCCCTAGTTTAAGAGCATTCCGGTCCATTGTTAGTTTAGGGACATCCCAGTTTTAAGGACGTAGTGGTCCATTGTCGCCATTTTAGAGGCGAATATTAGTTTAGGGACATTTTGGTCTATTACCAGTTTAAGGATGTAGTGGTCCATTGCCAGTTTAAGGATGTAGTGGTCTATTGTTACCATTTTAGAGGCAACGGATCTTCTGGATACTACTTTCAGGGTTCTGACTCAGGAAGATAGCGAGCGAACACGGGCGTCGTCATCTATCATTGGCCTGAATCGTAACCCGTTAGGCGTAGTATCTTTTGAGGAATCGGCCATTTATCGGCCGGAAGGGTCTTTCGCCATGCATATCCATGAGCAGGTAGGCCCCACCTTGGTAGACCTTGTCTATGATGTACGGGCCTTCATAGTTTGGCTCGAATTTCCCCCGTTTTGCACGATTGGAAATCATAGGTCGTTTGACAACTAGCACGAGCTCGACTTGGCGAAATGTTCTCGGCTTAGTCCGTCTTTCGTATGAGCGTGTCATTCTTGCTTTGTAAGATTCTAGGTTTTGCTGTGCCATGAGGCGAGTTTCATCGAAGGCGTCGAGCTCCTCAAGTTGAAGATGGGCATTTTCATCATCCCTCAGCTCGTATTGAACTGCTACCCGTAGGGAAGGGAGTTCTATTTCCAAAGGAAGGACTGCTTCTGTACCGAATACCAACGCGTATGGTGTTGTATTCGTAGCCGTTTTGAACGTCATTCGATATGCCCAGAGAGCTTCGTGCAGTCTCTCATGGCAGTCCTTTTTGTTTCTCGACACCGTTTTCTTTATAATCTTCTTCAGGGGTTTGTTGAAAGCTTCAGCTAGACCGTTGGCACGAGGATTATAGACTGAAGAGTATCTCTAATCTATTTTATGCTGTTCTGCGAAACGGCCGATTTTATGGCTCCTGTAGGCTATCCCATTATCCGAGATTATCCGTCGTGGAGTGCCGAACTGGTAGATGACATGCGTCCTGTAGAAATGGAGGATATTCTTTGTCTTCACTTCTCTTAGCGGTACTGCTTCTGCCCACTTAGAAAAGTAATCGGTCGTTGCTCGTATGAACCTATGTACTTTGGATGATACTGGTTCAATGGGGCCAATTATGTCGGTTCTCCACATTTCGAACGGCCAGCTAGCTACGATTGGGTGTAGCAGATTTGGATGTTGGTGGATGAAGTCCCCGTGAATCTGATACGAGTGACACTGCTTCGCATATTTAAGGCAGTCCTGAATCATTGTGGGCCAATAATATCCTATCCTTTTGATCTTCAGCTTCATCTTTGGCCCGGCTTGATAAGAACCGCAGAGTCCATAGTGTGTTTCTTGAACAACTCTCCTTGCTTCTCTTGGCCCCAAGCACCTTAGCTACAAACCGTCAAGCGATCTCTTGTATAGAGTATCATTGACGAGAGCGAAAGATAGAGCCCGTTTCATGAGTTGATGTATTGACGACGCGTTTTCGGGCGTCCGATGTGATTTGAAGTAGTCTATGAAGACTTCCCTCCAATCCTTGGCCTTTTCTTCATCTTATATTTGGAGGACCGCTTGTTTGGTTGTTTCCTTTTCTTCGAATAACTCTGTTAAATCCTCCGAAGGTATCCCTGCTGGCGCGAGAACCCGACGGCTTTGCACGATGATCTTTATGTCATTGAGGTCTTTGTCGGCTAATTCTTTAGCCAACCTAGACAATGCATCCGCTTTGCTGTTTTCCGCACACGGTATACTCTCCAAGATGTAGGAGGGGATTTGTGTTAGCAGTTGCTGCACTCTTTCACCATACCTGATCAGTTCTGGCTTGTATGTCTGATAGTTGCCATTTACTTGGCTGACAATGAGCTGGGAATCTCCATATATGAGGAGGTCTTTGATTCCCATATCAACAGCGATCTTGAGACCTATTATCAAAGCTTCATATTCAGTTTCGTTGTTAGTTCTTAGCTTCTTCAGGGAGAAGGCGTAACACAATATCTCTCCTTGCGGAGTCACGAAGATGAGACCCACCCCAGCTTTGAATATGGGGCTGTTATGCTTCCACCCTTTCATGGAAGATGCTCCATCGAAGTAGAGTTCCCATCGGGAATCATTCTCTTCTTCCTTTGTGTCGAACGCATGATCATCCGGTAGTTCACAATTTAGAGGGGAGTAGGTGGGTATCGGATGCTCGGCGAGAAAGTTGGCGATGGCCTGGCTCTTCACTGCTTTGAGAGGTCGATACGTTATCGAGAACTCCATCAGGAGGAGGGCCCATTTGGCGAGCCTTCCTGTTAGTATGGCCCTTGACATCAAATATTTGAGAGAATCCACCTATGATATGAGGTAGATCTCATGTGCCAAGGCGTAGTGTCTGAGCTTTGTTATCGCGAAGATCAGTGCCAGACAATGCTTTTCGATGGGGGAATAGTTGTTTTCTGCCCTCAGGAGAATTCGACTCAAATAGTACAGATCTCTCTCCTTTCCCTGGTTATTCTCCTGTGCCCATAGCGCACCCAAAGAACCTTTAATGGCCGTTGTGTATAGGATAAGCGGTTTTCCCTTAACCGGAGCGGTCAACACTGGCGGGTTTTGTAGGTATTGCTTAATTTCGTCTAGTGCATTTTGGCACTTATGATCCCAGACGAACGGGGTCCCCTTCTTCATTAGATGACTGTAGGGACGGCATTTTCCGGAAAGGTTGGCTATGAACCACCGGATATGCGCGAGCTTTTCTTGGAGAGACCGTAGTTGTTTGAGAGTTCTCGGCGTAGGCATTTCCGTAATCGCCTTGATCTTCGATGGGTCTATTTCAATACCTCGGTGTCGTATGATGAATCCTAGGAATTTACCCGAAGAGACTCCAAATGCACATTTTAGAATATTTATCTTCAGATTATGCTTCCGAAGACGTTGGAACACTATGTCTAGATGCTCCCAATGCTCCTCATAAGATTTGCTCTTCACCACAAGGTCGTCAATGTAGCATTCAACAACGTCATGAATGAGGTCATCGAAGATTTTCGTCATGGCCCTCTGGTAGGTAGCACTAACGTTCTTTGACCGAAAGGTATTACCTTATAGCAGAATATGCCCAACGGAGTTCGGAAGGCAGTATGCTTTTGGTCTTCAGGATGCATTTTTATTTGATTGTACCCTGAAGATCCATCCATGAAGGAGAAGACCTCATAGATAGACGTGTTATCTATCATCAGCTCGGTAACTGGTACTGGGAAGTCATCCTTTGGGCAAGCTTTGTTGAGGTCCCGAAAGTCTATGCAGATACGCACCGTCCCATTTTTCTTCATTACTGGAACAATGTTGGTGATCCAGTCGGGATATTGAACTTCTTGGATGAAGCCGGAGTAAATTAGTTTCTTGACTTCGGCGTTGATACTCATCTCGAGTTCGAGTCGCATTCTTCTTGGTACCTGTTTGATTGGCTTGACGTCAGGAGATATAGCCAGTTTATGCACCGCTATTTTTGGGTCTAGTCCCAGCATCTCGGAATAGTTCTATGCAAAGCAGTCTTTATATTGCATAAGCATGTCCTTCAGTGTGGCCACTTGTTTTTTAGACAGCAGCTCACTGACGAACGTGGGCTTCTGATCGTTTTCCGTCCCTAAGTCAATTTTCCTTAGGTTATCCTCCGTAGTGTGTATCCCATCTTCCAGCTCTTTTAGTGCTGGTGGAAACTCCGAGATCACCTTCTCCTCATCCTCATTTGCGAAGCACTTGAAGAAGTCATCCATATTCTCATGCACTCCCTCTTTTGAGAGTGTTATGACGTGGCAAGTACGAGTTCGCTTCCATTTTGTTGTTGAGCTAGTCTTACCTTCGCGATATAGGTTCTCTTTGGCTCATGCTTTTGTGGTGGGGTCACCCTCCAGCTGTCGGATAGCGCGAACCTGTCTTGTTGATATTGGTCTTCGACCAGGTCTTTAAAGGTGAAGCAGTCTTCAAGAGGATGTCCTATTGCTCGATGATAGGAGAAATAATCCAGGTGATGGACCTCATTTATCTGTTTGGGGTACTGAGGCTCCGGGAGCGTCATCATTTGATACTTCATGACAAGGTTGAATATTTTCCTTATCTTTTCTTGAGGGAAAGAGTATTCCCGGCCCATCTTCTTCATAAAAGATGGATTCCATCTGACTTTTTCTCGATTGCATGGCTTCTTGGATCCTCTTTGCTATTTTAGAGTGTCATTCTCGTTCTTCACATTGTTTTTTGCCCTGTTTTGGGCTTTTCTCTTATTGCGAGAACGTATAGCGGGCTTAGGGTGAAGGGCGTCGTAATCTTCTCTTTCTGCAGACTGCTGAGTGAGGCGCTGCGTCCTGGCCTTTTCGTAAATAGCCATTTCATGGCTGTGATCGTCCCGAACCTTTTGAACGGCTTCCTTTATTAGCTTGTCAACTTGTTCTTCGAACGACAGACTTGACGTTCTTATAGCGGGATTTTGCTCCCTTTCAACGTCAGCGCTATCTGGAAAAACATTCCCCTCTTCATCGGATTTATTTATAACGCGGCAGCTATGGAATCGCTCCCGTTTCTTGGACCGAACGTATCCGATTCCAGTTGTTTCCATCTTCCCATTGGGCATTCTTCGCTGAGTCCCGGGGACGTCCCAAATCTTGTTAAAGAACTGGGCTTGTCAAGCGGTTTGTTTAAAGGGTACGCCTTGGAATCTTAATAGCCTTTTCAATCCCTCTGTGTAATATCTGGGTAGAAGGATTGGTTGAAGTCTGTCAAGCGCAATCTCGACACCATGCCAGACTTCCTTTTCCACTTCGGTCTCTGTAGATTGATTGAGGAGGATTGCCTTTTCACCTTTTCGCCTGGGAGAGACGTAGAAAGTCTGCAGCTCTTGTACGCTGTATGTATCAACTGCATCAAGTTCTTTGTAATACCATGGCGAAACCATGGTGATTTGTAAACTTTGATCATCTCCAGTAATGGTTTGTGCTGATGGGCGAGTGGAGAACACGGCGTTAGCCTCGTCTTCAGAGTCACTGCCAAAGACTAAAATGGGAGTAGATGGTCCGGGTCTGTTGCATTGGGGTTGCCCCGAGTAGACTATTTCCTCATCTTCCTCGGTTTCGCTCCCAAAGATCGGGATAGTGGTGACGACTTTTTGTTTATTCTCCGGCTTATGACATATTTCCGTGTCTTTGAAATCTGGTAGAAAGTATTTGGCGTCTTCATATTTTTGGACTTAGTTTAAGGAGAATGGATTTAGCTCCCCCGTAACGGTGTACTCAAGGCCGTCTTTGAAATACTTCATATACTGGTGTTGTGTAGAAGGGATGACGTTGTACTCGTGTAACCAAGGCCTACCGAGCAGAGCGTTGTAGAAAGTCTTGGCGTCAATGAAATGAAATTTGATGTCAGTGACGAGCGGCATGAAGTGTAATGTCAGTATTACGGACCCGAGCATCCATGATGACTGTGAATTGAACTCGGAGATGGTGATTTTGTCCCGTTCCAAATGCTGAACATACATGCAAATCTCCTTCAGCACCTTCATGTTGAGGAGGTTGACATAGGACCCGTTGTCGACAAGGATTTTGCCTATCTTGATGTCGTGGCAATACCCAGTGACGTATAGTGGACGGTTATGCTCACACGTTCCGAGGAGGAGATCTCCATCGCTGAATGTGATGTCAGCCGTGTGAACCTCTGCTCACTCGTCCTTCATCCTTTCTTCTGCGAGGAAAGCTTGAAATTGATCAGGCTCTTGCAATGCCTTGATCAAAGAATCTCGCGCCTCTTTGGACAGGAGGAGAGCATCCAATATGCTCAGTTGTGAGAGCATCTTCTTCAGATCTGCTAGGACTGTTCACCGCCGAAAGCCAGACTAAGACGCGGAGGGAGTCTAGCCTGAATTTGGAGGCAGATGCTATTTAGATTTATCAGTTCGCCTCTTTGAAGATGCCAAGTTGATTTATAGCACCGTATATCGGAGGTTTGGATGGATGCGGCCGTTGTAGCATACTTCGTCAGATTCCCCCTCGTTTGCGAGGGATTTTTGATTGTAGGGACGCTCTTCCTTACAAGCGCAAGCCCTGTAGTTAATTACGTTACCATATCGCGATGACCACTTTCTCCTGCTCCAGAAGTTCATTTCGTGTTGTGTGTGTTTTTATTTGTTTAGGTTGCCCGCGGATTGTATACGGAGACTAATTTATGTTGTCGCCCGTAGGTCGTGGATTAGTCCAAATCCATGTATCTTAGATTTGGGTTTGTCTTATTTAAGGATCATTAATCTAGTTTGAGATTAAGATCAACTTAAATGTATATGAGCAGTTGGGGATCAGTTGGTTTTTTGTTAAGGATACGTTAGTCCAATTTGAGACTAAGATCTACTTAACAAGGTCTTAGGATCATTTTTGTTTCAGACCCAATAGAAGAGCATTTGGACTCTGTTGTTGTTTAAGGACGTTTCGGTCCTTTATCGCCATTTTGGAGGCGAAGTTTTAGTTTAAGGACATCTCGGTCCGTTGATCACCATTTTTGGAGGTGAGATTTTAGTTTAAGAACGTCTCGGTCCGTTGATCACCGTTTTGGAGGCAACGGTTAGTTTAAGGACATTTCGGTCCGTTGTCGCCATTTTGGAGACAACGGTTAGTTTAAGAACATTTCGGTCCGTTGATCACCATTTTGGAGGTGACATTTTACTTTAAGGACGTCTCGGTCTGTTGATCACCATTTTGGAGGCAACGGTTAGTTTAAGGACATTTCGGTCTGTTGTTGCCATTTTACGCGCACGTGTATTTGTTACGTGACGGGATGAACAACGATGATATGAGATGTACCCAGTTTGGGGTGCGGTCTGATTTGAGGTGTGCACGTCAGTTTGGAAGTGCACCAAGAGTTGTTGGTTGTCAGGACCCACTACCTCTCTGAAGACATTGAAGAATTACAACGACATATATCAGAGGTGTGGAGAGATGTACCTTTAAACCAAAACTAATATTTGAGGGAAAAGAGGGGCTGCTGTAGACCTAAGAATCATTAGTTATTTTTGAGACTAATATTATCTTAAAAGATATGGGATGAATATCATTTTGGATATCATCAGTTGAAAAGATCATTAGGCATGTTTGGGACTAAGTTCAATTTGGGGAATCATGAGTACAAGAGGGCTCGGTTGATTGGGAATCGAAGAGATTTTGACCTTGGGAAAACTTAGCCAATTTGGGCTAGGTCTGAGTCTCCATGGTTATCCAACAGTGCTAAGCACTGGTATATGCAGCACTCATATGTATCCCGCGTGAGGCGCTAGGCCAATGTTAAACACTGAACTCCGGTGGCGCTCACGTATGAACACGTGAGGCACTCAAAATGTGGGCGCTGCTCTTTGGGTCTTATTCCCCCCTCTTTTATATAAGTGCTAAGCACTAGGTTCTCGTGGCGCTCATGTGTGAACACATGAGGCGCCCTAAATATGGGCAATGGCCTTTGGTTTTATTGCCTCTTCCTTTTACAGAAGTGCTAAGCACTTGATTGGGGGTCGCATGCAAAACATGTGATTGCCTAAAGAAGTGATCCTTGATCTTCTTTTAAGCACCCACATGGGAAACACGTGAGACAGTCTCAGCCGTTTCTTTTTGTTCATTAGAAACACTCACGTGGAAAATACGTGAGGTCTCGTTATAGTGTTAAACACCAACGAATCACTAGGCTGTTCTTCTGTGTTCTTGGAGGTTTTGATCTCTTATTAATGACATTTCTAGTCATTAGGATTTGGGTTTGGAAGCTCTCAGATTATTATCTTTGTTTGAGGGATGAGGAATCAAGTTCTCCACTTATTCTTTGCAAGAATTAAATTCTTTTTATAGGGTTAAACCCTAGTTTTCAGAGGAATTAAATTCCCATATGTTTTTGTAAGAACTAAATTCTTTGGACTCAGTTCTTTCCCCTAGGTTTTGAATCTGCATTACAGAATCTCCCCGATGAGAATTAAATTCTCAACTTGTCGGGAGATCTGCTTCTGCAGATCTCAACCAGAGAAAGAACTAAGTTCTTATATGAAGGGTTAAACCCTTAGAGAGGCAAAGAACGATCTTTGTGTTTTCCTTTACCTAGTTGACGAAACAAGTCTTCGCCGAGGATTAAATTCTCTTCTTCTTTTTTTCTGTTTCGTCTGTTTTCTCTCCTTTTTTTCTCTTTTTCTCTCTGTGTGTCTCTCTCTCTCCCTCTTGAGATTTGAAATCTCGCACTCTTTATATAGTGCAGAGAAGGTTGTTTAATTCTCAAAATATCTCTCATTGAGAGACCCCAATTAATTTCATTGGTTTCAGAATTGATTTGGGGAATTTTACCCACCTTGGATCTTTGATTCAAGGACTTCTGTTTTTACAGAAGATATTGTTCTTGTTTTTAACGAGATTAGGGATATTCTTCCATATATAGAATAAAATTCTATCGAGCGGTGACATTTTAATAACCATTGGATTTTTAATCCAAGGGTGCTCAGTTTAACAGAGTATAATCTTTTTCTGTTTAGAAAGATATAGGAAATATTTTGGACCATTGATCCACTATATCTCTGTTTAACAGAAAATATTATCTCCCATGGAATTTAATTCTATGTTTAATCACCGTTGGATACTTGATCCAACGGTTTATTAAGTTATTAAGTAGAATTTAATTCTACGCAAGGAGGTGTCCTCACATGTTAACACGTGGGGCTTGCGGTTTAATTGCAGCGCTTAATCGCTCACGTATTGGCACGCGAGGCTGGTTTAGTCTAATTGTAGTTTAATTGCAGCGCCTATTTATAGGCGCTCACGTGTTGGCACGTGAGGCTTGTTTAGCTTACTTGTAATTTAATTGCAGCTCCTATATGCCTTGCATATAGGCGCTCACATGTTTATCACGTGAAGCTTGTTTAGCCTTCTTATAGTTTAGTTGCAGCGCTTAGGCGCTCACGAGTTGGCACGTGAGGCTTGAGTAACGGGCAGTTTTCTCTCTTTCTTTTCATATATATATCTTTTTATAAGGGAACAAATGCCCCCAGCGTTGTTCTCACGTAGTTTGCACGTGAGTGCAACGCTGTCCACCCTTACAGTCGTTGGATTTGCCTAGGGGAATGGGGAGATGAACCGCTCTCCATCACGTCTTATAAATAAAGGCTTAGCCCTTGAGATAGACATTGTTTCTTCATCTTCTTCCTTAGTCTTTTTCTTGAGAATTTAATTCTCCTTTCAGAGCTCAGTTCTCTGCCCGTTGAAATTTCAGAGTTAAACTCTGTTAAAAAAAACTCTTTTGGGGTAAAGATCTTGATCAACATTTATCTCTTAGGAACAAAAAACCCCTTTTTTCTAATTTTTTCTGGATTTTAAATCCACTGCAAGAGCTTTTCTCTCTTCTGGAACCGATCTCTTAGAGATCCAAAAAGACATAATCTTTTGTGTAGTAAACCCCAATGTCTTCGATAATCAGGCCTTTCTCCTCTGATCTTTGAGGATCTTAGGAATTTAATTCCATTTATTCTTTTCCCATCATGAGGGTTTCTGGAATTTAATTCCATTGTTCAAAAGGAATTTGATTCCTCATCAAAGAGCTTAGCTCTGAAAGATCAAGAGGGCCTTTTGGGAATTTTATTCCCTGGTGTTCTTGAGTATATTTTCATTATAGGGTTTTACCCTTATTTTCACAAATTTGAATTTGTTAGATATTTTAACAGAACTCATTTTTCTTTGAGGCCAAGAGTTGTTTAAACTCCAGTGTTTATTTAATGAATCCTTTTTGATTCTTGTAATGATTATCTTGTCTTATCATTGGTGAGCCGCCATATTGATTTTGTGGGGTCCATTGGTTTTGCAGCCAGTGGTCCCGTGAAACAAATATCACGTTTTTTTAAATTTATTTTGTTTTATTTTATATTATTTTATTATTTATTATTATTATATATATTTTTTAAAATGGGTTTTTCCGTTCCCCTCTTATTTCAGGAACGATGGCCTCACTTCCCGACTTCCCTTACACTCGCTCAGAAGTCGCTTTTCCGCAATCGCCATCGAACGAGGAAGTTATGGCGATGATTAGGGCGCATGACAAGGACCATACGAGTCTTCTCTTGTGAGGGGTATGGTATGATCATATCATCAAGAGTCGCCGTAGCTTTACCTGTGAAGTGCCAATAGAACCCATCCTCCCAATATCATTAATGGAATGACCACAGAATGCTTATGCGGTGGAGACGACTAATTGGACTCCCACGGGCCGACTGGAGCCGTCAACGACCAGGATACCCAACCAACCTCTGGCGGCTATTGATATTTTGGGGCGCCGAATATGTCAAGGTGAAGCTCGACCCTGGAGGGCAGGTTTATATGGTATGCGTTACCCCCCCGCCACCCAGTGGGCTACCTTCCCTGGCCTCGATACATTCTCTCCTCCCAACGCGCACGGCTGCAGAAGGTTGGGTTGTACCAAGCAGTGTATGCGTCATTATTCTATTATCACGCCCCTCACGTCTGGTGGGTCAAGGCTTTCTTGAACCAATGGAATCTTCCTACAAACACGTTCTTGTTAGGGGATCGTGAAGTCTCGATCTCACTGGAGGAGTTTCATAAAGTTTCAGGGTTGCCGACCAGGGGAGAGCATTACGAAGAGTTACTGTCTCCTGACGAGTACATCTTTGCTACAATGCCTGCTATGCTTGATGGCCTGACGACTGAGAACGCCGTTCGTCATAAGTACCCGAGTCTAATCAAGGCCCTGGGTATTTTTGAAAAAACTGTTCGTGACATCGGAAGGGAAAGGTGTCACTTTTGACGCTTTTATTGCTTGCATTCTCCGTGAGGATATCTTATCCACGAAGGCTCCAAAATTCGCTAAAATTGAAGACCCTTTTGGATTCGAGCTGAAGAAACTACCGGCCAAAGAGAAAGGCTTGCCGCAGTTTTATATTCCAAACTCGTCGGCCATGGCTTCTGATGCAATCACAGTCCCTGGCATGGACGAAGAAACTTTCTTTGTCGGCTTTATCAGTCTCTGGCTCAGCTGGTTCGCCATGCCGATGCATCGGCATTTCATGAGAGCCTCCGTCTTCTACCCTGCTCACCGCATAGCTGAAGGGATGCGATTAGCTATTGGTGTTGCAGGATTATCGCATTTATATCACGGGTTAAGCATTGCCGCTAATACTTCGAACCGGGGTGCGGATACCGTGAATTTCTCCCTCCACTACTTCACATCGTGGATCGAGATGCACGTGTCAGGAGCGTTTGCTGCGCACCGGCGGCTAGATTTTTATGATTCATATACCTTCCCGCGGATCATGTGGTTGGTTGATGCTTCCGCTCCCAATCCGACCCAGTTAGGGGCTCTTCGCGTACTGCTCAATCCATACTCGAATGAAGGCGAAATGGTTTTTAGCGATTGAGTCCTCCCTCTTCCAGCAGGGCCCGTTCAGCAATTGTTTGATTTATCAAAGAATGGGGTTCCATCTTTAAATCCAAAAGAGGTCATGCACTTATACTCAATTAGGCCAGGGTATTTGGTGTTCCGCCGGAATAATACCGCCCTCTTTATGCAGTATAATCTGCATCGCTTCGCCCAGCAGTCAGGCTACAACCAGGGCGTTCCTCTTGAGGCATTTTTAGTTGAGCCTGCCCTCTCCTTGGAGGTTACTTGCGACGTCATTCACTATTTCATGCGGTTAACCACTGGCTCCATCTTCATGATCTTGGAGCCCGACTATCTTCCGAGGCCTGTGGGGTGCTTCAAGGGTTAATATCTCCATCGGGTCGGCCCCGTCATCGCAGAGGAGAGACAGGTGCTTTTCAAGTGTAAAGCTCTCGTTCCAGCTCAAGTCACCAACGCCCCATTGCGGCCGCGGTCGGTGGTTCGCCCTTCTCTGACGGATAGCGGTTCAGTGCTTATCCCTAAAGTCGCAGAAGTAAAATTAGCACTGCTGGTATGTCGGTGCGTACTAGAGCTGAGGTAAAGGCTTCTGATTAAGTACCAACGGTGGTGTCACCAAAGGGTGATATCGAAGGCGAAATTGGGCAGCGCCGTGCCAAAGCACCAAAGGGGAGGAAGCACTCCTCTGCTAGTGTTAGCACAGGCTCCAAAAGGAGAAAGAAATCAGTCACCGGCCTACTCGACACTTTGGTTGAATCCAAGCCCTTTATTCAGGACGAGCCGATATCTACGCAAGAGCCGAAAGACGGTCTTCTCTTTCCTGGTTCGTCTGCCGAGGAAGCTGCACAGTTGGCCGAGGCTTTAAAGCGCTCACAAGACGAGGTTGAAAACGTTCCCTCCCGAAAAGGAAAACTTCCCACTGTCGTATTTCATGATGTCGATTCGCTCTAGCCATGTTGCCGATAATTCCTTTGACGGTAGAAGGGGACCGTGCTTTGAAACAGCTGGTGTCGAACGCCTCTAAAGATGAAGCTGCTTTGAAAGCGGGTAGGGATCCATTTTCAATTGAAGCCCGATGAGCGCATCTGAACAAAAAAGCGCAGTGGCTCGAACAGAACATCCTTCAGGCCCCTAAGGGTATTGGTACGTAAATTTCTTGCCCTTTTCAGAAAATAATTTGTATTACTCTCACGTCCCCTTATCTTTGCAAAAACTTTGCAGGAACTTCTGCAGCGGGAGTAGGTTTGAACCCATATCGAGCCATGGCTACGGATTCCACGAATATCTCCCGTGACACACCGGAGGGTGTAGAGGAGATCACTGAAGCTACTATCCCAGCTGTGGAGCTCCCGGTGATGGCTTCTATCCCTTCAGCATCTATTCCTCCAGCAGAGGTGACCTCGGTGGCTATAGATCTTATGGATATCTCTAGTGATGCCCCGGAGGGTGTAGAAGAGATTGCTGAAGCCGTTATCCCCGCCTTGGAGCTTTCAGCGGCGGCTTCAGTCCTACTATTGGAAATTGCCACGCCGGCTATAGCTTTCACAAATATCTCCAGCGATGTACCTGAGGGTGTAAAAGAGGCTGCGGAAGCTGCCATCCCTCCAGTTCAGGGTGTGCGAAGTATCGAAGGTAATCTCATATACATATAAATTTTGTTTAATGATCCATCCGTTATCTGAACCTTTCTTTCCCTCAGAATTGCGGGAATTGGCGGCTTCCATCGTGGATCTCTCTCCGAGGAAAACCTTCCAGCGTTTGCTTGACATGGCTGCCCCACAAGCAATACCTCTAAAAAGCATAGTCCTTTCTTCTGGCCAAGGTCGGTGTTCTTTACCCTTTTTGTTTTATTTTTTCATAATGATGCTGATATGCCAGTTTCCCTCAATCAGAGCAAAGCTCTGTTTGAAATTCAAATTTCAAAAAATCGAAGCAACGCTTCAGATGCAGCGCCAAGTGCGCTGCGCCCTAGGCAGCGCACCATGTGTGCGCTAGCGCTAGGCGCGCTGTGCACCACATGTCAAACACGGGTGCTCTAGCGCAGGGTGCGCTGCGCTCTGAGCAGCGCACCACGTGTCAAACACAGGTGCGTTAGCGCAAAGTGAGCTACACTTTAAGCAGCGCACCACGTGCAAAGCACGGGTGCGCTAGCGCTGGAATTAAAAAATTCCCCACCGTTAGATCAAAAGATCTTATAATAATGATAAATCATTAATTAATCAGAATTAAATTCTGTTATGGAAAGATTTTTCAATCTTGTTAAAAACAAGAAGATTGCCTTTTGTAAAACAGAAGCCCTATGATCAAAAATCCAATGGTGGGGAAACGTCCCCAAATCAATCAGAGAAAGATCTCTTTAACTGATTCAACAAATCAGTTTGCCCTATATAAAGGCCCCAAGACTTCAAGTCTGATATAGAGAACCCCCTCCCCCCCATAAATTTTGAAAAAACTCAAAGATAAAGAGCAAGCTCTTGCGAGAAGATACTTCTTCAAGGTAAAGATGATGGATGATGAACACAGAGATGAAATCATCTCATAAAAAGAAAAATTTCTTTCTTTAAAAAGATCATAGATCTACAAGACAAAAAGCCTTTCATAAAAGAGATCAAAAGATCTCATTATAAAATAAAAGAAGAACATATTTCTTCCCACAGATCATGGATCTATAAATGCAAACCCTTTCATCAAAATAAGAGATTGAAAAGCTCTCCTGCAAAATAAGAATTGTTGTTCTTGAATCTTAAGACAAAGTCTCTTTTAAAAGAACATAAATTTGTTCCCAGATCATAAAATTGATCAAATGCACCTTGCGCTCTTGAACTGCGCTTCTGCGCTCTCTGGACCGGCGCTTAGCGCCAAAATGCGCCACGTGTCAACCACGTATGCGCCAATTAACAACTTGCGCTTTGCGCTTCTGAAATAGCGCACTGCGCTCATGGGCTGGCGCTCAGCACCAAGCGCACCATGTGTCACTTACGTGTGCGCCACTAAACTGAAAGCGCAATGCGCTCATGGACTAGCGCTCAACGCTCATAAACTGGCATCATGCGCTCATCATCTAGTGCCTAGCGCTGAGTGCGACACGTGTCCCTTGCATGAGCGCTACTTGGCAGTAGCGCACTACGCTCTTTGATTGGCACAAAGCGCCTAGCGCGCTACGTGTTGCGCTGACAGAACATAAATGTTCTTTAATGAGCCCAGAGCTTTGATAAATGCTCTGCATTCAGTAAAAGTCAAAAACATTGTCAGAAGCTAAAAGCAATGCTCAGCATTGTAAAAAGGGCCAATCCCAAATAAAGGCTCAACAGCCCAGAATAAAAATGTTAAACATTTATTGGACTTAGCCCATTATTGGCCATAAGTTCTCAACTTATATTAATTGAGCTCACCTGTTCATAAATATTTCAACAGATCTTAGTCCCAAATTGGACTACAGATCTTCCAACCAACTCACACCGGTTTGAGGGTACATCTCTTTACTCCTCTGATATTTGTCGTTGTAATCCTTCAACATCTTCAGAGAGGTGACGGGTCCCGACAACCAAACACTCTACGGACTGTGGGGTCCTTAAGCCCATGGACTATGATGTCCTTAACCTTGACTGTGAGGTCTTTAAACTCACGGACTATGATGTCCTTAACCTCGACCGTGATGTCTTTAAACTAACATCGGACCGAGATGTCCTTAAACTAACATTGGACCGTAATGTCCTTAAACTAATCGACCGCAATGTCCCTAAACTAAAACAATAGAGCCCAAATGCTTTTTTTGTTGGACCTAAACGATCCCGTTAAGTTGATCTTAGCCTAAAATTAGACTAACGTATCCTTAACAAACGTTTAAGTTGATCTTAGTCTCAAATGAGACTAACGTATCCTTAAACCCAACCCAACCCCAAATCTAAGAAGATACGGATTTGGACTAATCCACGCCCTACGGGCGACAACATAAATTAGTCTCCGTATACAATCCACGGGCAACCAAAAACAAAACAAACACTCACGGCATGAAGTGACCATCTGGAGAAGGAGAATGTTGTTACCGCGATGCGGTAGCGTAATTAACTGCAGGGGTTTGCGCCTGTAGGGAAGAGTGTCCCCACAATAAAAAACCCCTCAAACGAGAGGGAATCTGACGAAGTCTACTACATCGGCCGCATCCGTTTAAACCTTCGATACATGGTGCCATAAATCAACTTGGCATCTTCGGAGAGGTGGATGGATAGCACCAATTAGCATCTGCCCCGAAATTCAGGCGGGACGTTTACCGCGTCTTCCCACGTCTTTCGGCGGGGAACAGATTCTGGCACGCCCGGTGGGACCTCTTCCTCTTTCCACTCCACACATCGTGTGTCGTATTCATGAACGAATCGCGGTTTGAAATGGTTGCCCTTGGGTTCGAGGTACTAAGATTTAGTGTCTTGCTCCGTGCAGAAAAAGAAAGGTCAATGGCGTCTACTTGCACGAAATGTTCCAGCTGCAACTGCAACTTCCGTTCCACCTCATCTGGAGGTGTAACTTACGGGCCCCAAGCGGCCTCCCTGTTCACAATGCCGGTAGAGCAGGTGACGCAGGCTACCACCGGGTTGTTCTTCGGGACCATGCTCCCACCAGTGAGCGTTAACATCCCGCTGCCGCAAGAAGCGCAAAAGAAGTCGGTCTTTGATCGGCTCACTACCACCATAGCCCCTCTCAACGGGTCATCCAACGTCAAGCCAACAGCATCTGTCTTCGATAGGCTGAGCCTGAACTCCAATGGGCCCGTCAAGAAGCCCACGATACCTGAAGCGGCCATCCCAAAACGGATAGCCATTCCTGCTTTCGAGGTCACTAAAGAAGCTTCTCCCGTCAAAGGATCAGTCTTTACGAGGCTGGCCACTTCGTCTCCCGTTCCTGCTCAAAGGTCTGTCTTTGACAGATTGGATACTGCTGCTCAACGGACGTCAGTATTCAAGAGGCCGGTACCAGCAGCGCCTCACCAGAACAGGGGGCATGACAAACCCATCCCCATAGCCCAACCAACACCATCTGCGCGACATGCTTGCCGTCGTCACTGGCGCCGAGTAAGGAAGGCTGGGGGCAACTCTCCGTCTAGATTTACTCCACCAGCTCCAATGGTGGAAGTCAATGCCGCTGTTCCAACTGGGAACAGCTTTGAACTGCTTAACAAGGTGCGCAGGAACTCTCCTACTGCAGTGCTGAAAAGATCTCCTCCACCCGTGGAGAATGCACCGAAGGTGAAGCCAGGACAACCCCCTCAGCGGCTTTCTTCCAAAATTTACAGAGTCTGGCGACAGGTCCAGGAATTGGTGATTGACGAGGACTACTCTCGCCGACCAAAAAAGGTCAAAGCTCAGCGAGAAAAGAGCCATCTTGAGGTACCACAGAAGATGTCATCCGTCTGGGTGCCCACTGCAACGGCTCCCTCAACGTCAACCGCTCAAAAGAGAAGGAGGCCAGAGAATGCCCCTGTGAACGTGGTGAACCGTAAAAGCGCTGAATCTAAACGTCCCAAGTCTGGGGGCATGATGGTACATACCGTTTATATGGCTTCCGAAAAAGAGGAAAGCCGTGCTTCTACGGGTCATCGACCGCTTACCCGGTCAATAACGAAGGCTCAGGAACAACAACAGCAGAAGCTTCAGGAGATGCTGACTGCAATGGCCGCACTCACTGGGCCAAAAGAAAATCTAGAGACCTCGGAGCAGCGTCGGGAATAAGAAACTGGCACCGAGTTCCTCCGAAGAATGCTCGAGAGGAAAGAAAAGGAGGCTGCGGAACAGGCAGCCAATATAGAACGAATGGCTCTCTTGTTCCAAGACATGGCTGGGATGATGTGACAGCCAGAACCTCCAGCTGAAGACCTCCCGATCATCATTAAAGACGACAGAGGGGAGACATCGAACCCTCCTCTGGCTCTTTCAGCAGCCAAAGAGGAAACCATTTCCAAGGCCGCTCTGGATGACTACATTGTTCAGCAAATACGAGCTCACCAGGCGAATGAAGTGGCCGGCCAAGTTGTTAAAACTGGGCGATCATATCCAGGCTGGTATGACCAAATAAAGTACCCGCCGGGATAAACGATCCCTAAATTTCATGTATACAAAGGGATGGGCAATCCCCACCAGCATGTCGCCCAGTTCAGGGCTCTATGTGGCAACACCAGAGGTGATGATAAATTGCTACTTCGCCAATTCGTCGGCAACTTGTCGGAAATGGCATTCGAGTGGTACTCTGAACTTCCGAACGACTCGGTTAAGACATTTGCGGAGATGGAGCTATTATTTACGAAAAGATTCGCAAGCGCTAGCGAGCGCACTCCGATTACCGCACTAATTAATGCCACGGTGAAACCTGGAGAAACATGGGTTCAGTATGCGATACGGTGGCGGAACTTATGGTCAAAATGCGAGCAGTGCATCGAAGAGGCTCCTGCAGTAGGCATGTTCGTGGGCACTCTTGATCCGCAGGCGACCATCTCCCAGTTCATGACGTTTTTCATGCCGACTACTTTCCAGTCCTTGATTGAAAAGCTGGCCCAAATGGACCAGATGGGTCGTAGGCCGTCTCCTCCAAAGCCGGAGCCGCGGAACGAGAAGGAAAAGGGGAAAGCGACCGTCGTCGCCAATGCTCAACAGCAGCCCAGTGGCCTGAGACCAGTTGATCGCCAAAATGATAGAACTCGATCGCTTGGAGATAAAATGAGACGCCCTTACTCGTTCCCTCGAGACAAGACGAAGAGGTTATTTGAGCTAGCACTGCGCAACTGGCTCATCACTCTGCCGGAGTCAAGACGCCCAGCGCAACCAGGCGACATTAGCAATCCTAACTATTGCCTTTATCACCGAATGTTGGGCCATCCGATCGAAGATTGTTACATCTTCAAAAGCTGGATAGAAGATCAGTACCAGCAGGGCAAATTCGTATTATCCGAGAATTGGAAGGTGAACCCGCCTCAGTCGCACGCTCTCAAGAAGACGGATACACCGGGGCATCGTGTTCTTTCGTAGAAGAAGCTCCATGGGAGGTCGCTCTTTCAGCTAAAACTAAAAGAATGCTGAAGGTGTAAGTCCACGTTGCGACCCCCGGTTCTTACGGGGAGGCGGAAACGGTATAAAAATCAAATTTTTGGCGCATGGGGCAACATGGACTAACAAAGTCGGGATCTTTTCCTAAACTAAAACTAGCAAACAAGCTAAAGAGAGTTAGCTGCTCGGAAAGATGGTTATACCTAACTTGAACTCCTTCTTCTTCAAACTTTTGTAGAGGTTGATGGTGCTTTCCTTGTTGCCTTCTTCCGTCAAAGATGGATCCACTTGAGGGTTCAACCTTCGGGCTCTTTCTCGAACTTTGAGAGAACTAGAATCTTCGGTTTGCTAAACCTTTGATCCTAGAGTGAGTAGAGAGTGTCTAAGGGGTGTTTTTATCTCAAGGAGAGGGATTCTCAACTCATGAGAAGGATTCTCCTTGAACTAGAGGAGGAAGAAGAACAAGTGAGGAGAGAGAATGGTATGATAGAATGAGCTCTTTCTTTTCATTTCTTGCAACCATATCAAAATGAAAAGAATTAACAATTAACAATAATAATAAAATGAAATAGTTGATGGATGGTTTTGAATGACCATTATCATTACAATTTTTAAATGGTTTTGCAAGAATCAAAAAGCATCTTTCTTTTGTAATGATGATGGTCAAACCTTCAACCATGGTCAACAAGTCAACCATGGTCAACAAGTCAACAAAATCCAACAATGACACAATTTCATTTGATTAATATTATTACTATATATATCATAATTCCATTAGGGTTTGGAAAAAGACGACTGTCAACTGTGCATACGCACCCGTTCTGAAACCCTAATGAAAAACCTCTTCCTTCGCCTCAATCAACTGTGCATACACACCCGCATTCTTGTTCCGAGGAACATGAATACCAAGAGATAAAATCAACCCCAAAACGCATACCGGTATCTGGCTCAAACCAGAGCCCACTAGCAATATCTGTCCGGACTCCAAACGTGCACAAGTGCGCGGATGAGAACGAACCCTGTCGCAAGACCATGCGACCTCTACTCAGTTTTGCCCAGAGGCGAATACCTTCTGTGTGGGACTCTAAAGACTCGACACTACGCTGGCAGTGGGTTTAACCACAGACCGCAAGCGGCACTAGCTGTGCGTAACGGTCCCCAGGTAGATGCCGACAAGAAGGCTGACGAGGTGAACCCCATCTGAACTCCTACTGAGTCTGAATGTGACAGTCTCCGTACAGTCCGGTCTGTTCGTCTAATACATCGCATGTCGGGCCTAGGGGGCGGTAAAACGTCAGTCCCCTAATAGCGGTACAAGTCGTGTCGGAGTGAAGCCCAAAACACCCTGAGATAACACTGGAAGCCTACCAGTATATCTCGCTTGCCCTGGCCAGGGACTACTCGTGTAATGGCTCTCCTAGACACAGCGCGATGTCAACCCCCAATACCGGGAGAGACGAATCCTGTCTAACCGTCACTGCCTCCAAGTGCTTCGGGACTGCACCCAACCACTACCTGTTTGCACGACTCCTTTGAGCCGTGGTAGGGTAGTGATCAAAGTGCAGTGGGAACACACTCGAGGCGAAGTGCCAGTGTCAAGTCAGCGGACTAAGCTGTACTCATGTCACCTGGGAACTGATAACTGACGATAGGTATAATACCAACCTGTCAGTTCCCGACGAGTCCTGTCCAGTGTACTCGTAACCCAACGAGCACCCGTATACTATCTCCAATACGGCGTACTGATGGCTGTGGGACAGACCATCTCCCACACTGGGATGAGAAGCGCATACGCTAGTCTACTTCGGAGTATCGATGCCCTGTCTCGATAGTCCTGCGACTAGGGACCTGTATTAGGATGTGCTTATAGATTACCCAGCCTCCACTAGTGTGACTGCCATCACAACGCTGGTAATCAAGCAAAGATCCTAAGGGCTCCACTAATGCATATAGGTGATATACTAATATAAACACATGTACACATTGAAGTAGAAACAAACCAAGTAGCATACTACTATATTGAGCAAGATTGTTTATACAAGGTGAATATCCCAAGCTTCCATTAAGTAATATACAAACTAGTATGATACAGTAATGGCCTCTAGGGCATATACACTAACAATCTCCCACTTGCACTAAGGCTATGTACTGGCGTATCAAAGACCTATCATCTCGATCAGCCGCTCGAACTGAGTCTGGGGCAAGTCCTTGGTGAATGGATCTGCAATGTTCTCTTCTGAAGCAACCCTCCGAACCTCGATCTCCTTGCGATCCACGATCTCCCTGATCAGGTGATACCGCTTCAAGATGTGCCTGGATCTCTGATGGGACCTGGGTTCCTTCGCTAAAGCTATAGCCCCGTTGTTGTCGCAATACAGAGGTATTGGGTCAACAATGGACGGAACCACCTGAAGTTCTTTCAAGAACTTCCTCATCCAGACAGCTTCTTTTGCGGCATCAGATGCAGCGATGTATTCCGCTTCCATCGTCGAGTCTGCAACGGTTTCCTGTTTGGAACTCTTCCAACACACCGCCCCTCCATTGAGGGTAAAGACAAAACCCGACATGGACTTGGAATCATCCTTGTCACTCTGGAAGCTGGAGTCAGCAAAGGCCTCGATCTGGAGGTCTTTTCCGCCATACACCAAGAACATCTCCTTAGTCCTTCTCAGGTACTTGAGAATGTTCTTTACCGCTATCCAGTGTTTCTCCCCAGGGTTTGACTGATACCGGCTTACCACACTTAGTGCATAAGCTACATCCGGTCTGGTACACAACATCGCATACATTATAGAGCCTACCGCTGAAGCGTAGGGTATAATAGACATGCGATCCCTCTCCAAATCAGTCTTGGGGGACATCTCTTTAGAGAGGGTGATCCCGTGACAAGCCAGTAGATTACCGCGCTTGGAATCTTCCATACTGAATCTTTTCAGTATGGTGTCGATGTACCTGGACTGTGAAAGTCCTAATATCCTCTTGGATCTATCACGATGGATCCGGATCCCCAGGATGTATGAGGCATCACCCAGGTCTTTCATGGAGAACCTGTGTGACAAGAACCCCTTGACAGATTGTAGCATAGGAATGTCATTTCCTATTAAGAGAATGTCATCCACGTATAAAACGAGGAATACTACAGTTCTCGCTACAAATCTACTATAGATGCATGGTTCATCTGGATTTTTGATAAAGCCAAATTCTTTGACCGTCTCATCAAAGCAGATGTTCCAACTCCGCGATGCCTGCTTTAGTCCATAGATGGACTTAAGCAACTTGCACACCTTTCCGCTGCTCCCACTCTGAATGAAACCCTCTGGCTGGTCCATATAGACACACTCCTCTAAATTTCCATTTAGAAAAGCGGTTTTTACGTCCATCTGCCAAATCTCATAATCGTGGAAGGCAGCAATGGCAAGAAGGATCCGAATGGATTTCAGCATAGCCACTGGAGAAAAGGTTTCGTCATAGTCCAAGCCAGGTCTTTGACGGAAACCCTTTGCTACAAGTCTAGCTTTATAGGTCTCAACCTGTCCATCTACACCAATCTTCCTTTTGAAGATCCACTTGCATCCTACGGGTTTTACCCCGTCTGGAGCAATGTCCAACGTCCATACTTTGTTGGTGTACATGGACTCCATTTCGGTCCGCATTGCATCCAGCCATTTTACCGAGTCAACGCTCTGAACGGCCTGCTGGAAGCTAGTAGGCTCATCATAATCTATGATGCAATCCTCTCTATCTCCGTCTATGAGAAAACCGTAGTATCTCTCGGGCGGATGATACTGCCTACTACTCCTGCGGAGCGGCGTAGGAATGTCCTGTTCTTTTGAACCCTCTGGTTCTACTAAGCTTTCAGTAATGGTTCACGGTTCTGGAATTTCTTCCAGTTCTACTGTGCTCCCACTTATCTGGGTTTCCAAAAACTCAGTTTCCAAGAAGTAGGCATGACGAGAAACAAGGACTTTTTGCTCCTCTTCGCAGTAGAAGAAATATCCCTTGGTGTTCTTTGGATATCCCACGAACTTACACTTTACTGAGCGTGCCTCGAGCTTGTCCGCATGCTGCTTTTTAACAAAAGCTGGACATCCCCATGTCTTAATGTGACTGAGATGGGGCCTCTTCCCACACCACATCTCATATGGTGTAGTAGGCACAGTCTTAGTAGGAACTCGGTTCAAAAGGTACGCAGCTGATTCTAGCGCATACCCCCAGAATGATCGCAGTAACTCAGCGTTACTCATCATGGACCGCACCATATCCAATAGGGTTCGGTTCCGTCTCTCCGATACACCGTTATGTTGCGGAGTGTATGGAGGAGTAAGCTGAGAGAGAATTCCGTTCTCTTTTAAATAATTCAGGAACTCGGCACTTAAGTATTCTCCACCTCGATCTGATCTTAGAATCTTGATACTTTTGCCGGTTTGGTTTTCTACTTCATTCTTATATTCCTGGAACTTTTCAAAAGCTTCGGACTTATGTTTCATTAAGAAGACATAACCGTACCTTGAAAAATCATCCGTAAAAGTAATGAAGTAAGAGTAACCGCTTCGTGCATGTGTAGACATTGGACCGCACACGTCGCTGTGTATGAGTCCCAAGAGCTCGCTCGCTCTTACTCCGTGTCCAGTGAACGGAGTCTTTGTCATCTTTCCTTTGAGACAGGATTGACAAGTGGCATATGATTGATATTCGAACGGATCCAAATATCCTTCTGTATGTAACTTAGTCAACCTTCTCTCATTGATGTGACCCAGTCTACAATGCCATAAGAAAGTCTGATTGATATCTGGAGACTTTCTTTTGTGTGTATTCTGGACATTGAAAATCTGTGGTTGGTTCAATATGTATATACCATTGCTCAGTGTACCTGACCCAATCAGAACTTGATTAAGGTGAATGTTTACAACATTACTTACAAACGCAAATTCATAACCTTCTTTAGAAACCAAAGATACAGAAATGATATTACAAGTTGCGTTGGGTACAAAAAAGCAATTACGCAAAACCAAAACATGCCCATCTGTCATTCCCAGGTGAAAGTCCCCCACGGCTTTAGCATCCATGCTAGCTCCGTTCGCAACTCTGAGGGTCATGTCACCTGCCTTCAAAAACCTACGGTTTCTCAACGCCTGCAAAGAATTACAGATATGAGATCCTGATCCGGTATCCAATACCCAGGAAGTAGAGTTTATAGAAAGACAGTTTTCAATAACATACACACCTGAAGCTGAAGCCGCAACCTGCTTCAGTTCCTGTGTCCTGGCCTTCCAAGCCCTGCAATCTTTCTTCCAGTGTCCACTCTTATGACAATAGAAGTATTCTTCCTTTCCCACAAGCTTCCCCGCAATCTTTGTTGCCTTTTCCTTTCCCTTCGTACCCACTTTACTAACACCGCCTCTTGGTTTGGCGGGGGCTTTCTTCCTCTTTCCCTTGGCTTTTGCCTTGGACCTAGAGGAAGAAGATCCTCCTACAAACAAAGCGGGTGTTTCCCTACCTTTCTGTAGGGTGCCCTCTGCGCTCCTCAGCATGTTGAGGAGTTCTGAAAGTTCAACTTCCTTTTCTTGTAAGTTGAAGTTCAGTATAAACTGGGCGTAAGTGGATGGAAGGGACTGGAGAATTAAATCCGTATAGAGTTCACTTTCCAACGTGGTCCCAAGTTCCGCGAGCTCCTCAATGTAGCCAATCATCTTAAGTACGTGGTCCGCTACCGATGATCCGACGGCCAACTTTGCCGAAAATAACTTCTTCGACACTTCGTATCTTGCGATACGAGACTGCTCTCCATACAGTTCTTTTGTATGAAGAAATATGGATTCCAGGTCCATATTCTCGTGCCTCCTCTGGTGTTCATTGTCCATAGAGGCAAGCACGAGGCACTTGGCCTTCGCGCAATCAATCTCCCAAGTCTTACGGATTTTCTTATCCGCGACGCTGGAGGTGGGACCTGGGACGGGGGGAGCTTTGGTGGTAAGAAGATACCCCAGCTTGTCGTAAGTGATTGCCATTTTGATATTCCTGAGCCAATCTTTGTAGTTTGGCCCTGTCAGTATGTTTTTATCTAGAAGTAACTTAAGTCCAGTCATTTCGATTTGGTCGCTGCAAGGGGGAAGAAGAAACACTTTAGCACGATACTCTTGCAAGTTTAGAGTGGTTTTTAATTTGTCTAAACAGGATGGCTCCCACTGTTTCTCAAATCCCTCCTCAAACCATAAAGGAAGAATTAGTCGGGATCAATCCCACCGCACAATACTTGCTTAACCGTTCAGCCAGGCCAGTGTCGGTACTTCGAGGGAGGTTTTCCAACGCTTTCGCGAAGTTCCTTAATTTAAGAACCTCTTTTCCCTGGGGGCGTAGCCCCGCTAACACCTTTCTAGGCACCTACTAGGTTTATAGCAATGATCGTTTAGCGAGAAATTTCCCGAGGAGTAGCATATACTCACAGTAGGATCGGGATCCAAATATCATCGCGTGACGAAACTGAAGGAATCCTACAAGAATCACCACACTCCAAATGGTATGCAAATCTAGCAAGTTTCAGTACTTATGAAACTCCCGATGTGGATTTTTGCCCCATGCTCTTATGACCTTGACTTTGGCCAACAAATCATAAGTCACATGTCAAGTTCTACTCGTCGTTCTCCAGGTTAATTTGAATCCACCCATACCTACCCTTGACTTTGGCCAACAAGGCACTACGACTGTTCCAAACCAACGCATCTATCTATGCTGCACATGAACACCCAATAGCTACCAATCACTATGTCTTGACTTTGGCCAACAAACACAGCTTGAATACTATTGACTATTCATGTGAAACGACGGAGGGCTACGAATGGTTTTGGCGAAACCGTGAACGTATAGAACTTGATATAATCGATGGAATGAGATAGCTTTTAGAAGGAGTGGCTCAATCTCCGCATTTAAAAGTTAGTTTTGAAAAGAACCGAGTGGTTTTTCGAAAGTGTTCCAACGACTTCAACTTGGTTTATTATCTTGCATTAGTTCTTTTAATGCGTGATATTCTTGCATTAGTTCTTTTAATGCGTCCCATCATTTAATCCTACCATTGCAGAAAACAACCAAAATATGACGAACGCTTATGCCATTCGCATTCGCCACGGGGCCCCGTCATCACCCGTTAGGTTACTTAACTAACGACAGAGCGGGGGCTGGGCTAGCGCGGCTGTAAAACATAAGCAACGCCTAAATAGTTATAAATATAGCAATGATAGACATTACAGATCACAGATGAATACATTGGATATACTAGGAATCCGCAATCCGTTCGAGCCTGCAACGAAAAGCGGATTACACGGTCGTGGTGAATAGCCAATACCCCACCCAAGACCCCTACGGGTGCGGCAAACTACCCGCCAAGTACCCGGCAGTTTATGCACCCCTCCATGGGTCTATCCTAGGAGCAAAAACAGTAAAAAGAATTATACAATGACGGCTGCAACCCCGACCCGGTTGTGCGGCCATACAAATAATAATATTACATCAATTTACATATTACAAATGAATGAAAGAAAAACAAAAGCTCATCTCACATCCACCCTGGCTATTCACCCGCGACAGTCCAACACATTCATATACACATTCCAATATCAAACACAGATCACAGAGATGTATAACCCCGACTAATCGACTTATAGCGATTAGCCGACGTTCAATACATACAAACATCCAAGATATAACCAACATAGTCAAAGTGCAGTGAAGTTCGGAAAAATACGGAATTATAGGCCCCCAAAAACAAATTTCTATTCTGGAAAATCTGGGCACATATAATATATCTCAAAAATCCTAAAACCAATCCAGAGATACACTGCACCAAAATCGAGGCAGAGAGGAGACAAGACGGCCGCGGATCCGCGGCAATAGCTTGCTATTGCCGCGGAAAAGCGGTCGTTTGGTCAGATCTCTGGCTCGTTTTTGGTGGTTATCTTTAAAAAACCCTGAGATGATTTTAGGTGTATAACAAATTTTGTTTTGACCAAAAAAAAATTTAACAGAAACTAGGGTTTTTGAAAAGTTTGGTTTTTGGATTTTTCGGTTCCGAACTTCGTTACACTTCACTACCTAGCTAGTTTATGTTTAGTTAGGCTCTGATACCACTGTAAGTCCACGTTGCGACCCCCGGTTCTTACGGGGAGGCGGAAACGGTATAAAAATCAAATTTTTGGCGCATGGGGCAACATGGACTAACAAAGTCGGGATCTTTTCCTAAACTAAAACTAGCAAACAAGCTAAAGAGAGTTAGCTGCTCGGAAAGATGGTTATACCTAACTTGAACTCCTTCTTCTTCAAACTTTTGTAGAGGTTGATGGTGCTTTCCTTGTTGCCTTCTTCCGTCAAAGATGGATCCACCTGAGGGTTCAACCTTCGGGCTTTTTCTCGAACTTTGAGAGAACTAGAATCTTCGGTTTACTAAACCTTTGATCCTAGAGTGAGTAGAGAGTGTCTAAGGGGTGTTTTTATCTCAAGGAGAGGGATTCTCAACTCATGAGAAGGATTCTCCTTGAACTAGAGGAGGAAGAAGAACAAGTGAGGAGAGAGAATGGTTATGATAGAATGAGCTCTTTCTTTTCATTTCTTGCAACCATATCAAAATGAAAAGAATTAACAATTAACAATAATAATAAAATGAAATAGTTGATGGATGGTTTTGAATGACCATTATCATTACAATTTTTAAATGGTTTTGCAAGAATCAAAAAGCATCTTTCTTTTGTAATGATGATGGTCAAACCTTCAACCATGGTCAACAAGTCAACCATGGTCAACAAGTCAACAAAATCCAACCATGACACAGTTTCATTTGATTAATATTATTAATATATATATCATAATTCCATTAGGGTTTGGAAAAAGACGACTGTCAACTGTGCATACGCACCCGTTCCGAAACCCTAATGAAAAACCTCTTCCTCCGCCTCAATCAACTGTGCATACACACCCGCATTCTTGTTCCGAGGAACATGAATACCAAGAGATAAAATCAACCCCAAAACGCATACCGGTATCTGGCTCAAACCAGAGCCCACTAGCAATATCTGTCCGGACTCCAAACGTGCACAAGTGCGCGGATGAGAACGAACCCTGTCGCAAGACCATGCGACCTCTACTCAGTTTTGCCCAGAGGCGAATACCTTCTGTGTGGGACTCTAAAGACTCGACACTACGCTGGCAGTGGGTTTAACCACAGACCGCAAGCGGCACTAGCTGTGCGTAACGGTCCCCAGGTAGATGCCGACAAGAAGGCTGACGAGGTGAACCCCATCTGAACTCCTACTGAGTCTGAATGTGACAGTCTCCGTACAGTCCGGTCTGTTCGTCTAATACATCGCATGTCGGGCCTAGGGGGCGGTAAAACGTCAGTCCCCTAATAGCGGTACAAGTCGTGTCGGAGTGAAGCCCAAAACACCCTGAGATAACACTGGAAGCCTACCAGTATATCTCGCTTGCCCTGGCCAGGGACTACTCGTGTAATGGCTCTCCTAGACACAGCGCGATGTCAACCCCCAATACCGGGAGAGACGAATCCTGTCTAACCGTCACTGCCTCCAAGTGCTTCGGGACTGCACCCAACCACTACCTGTTTGCACGACTCCTTTGAGCCGTGGTAGGGTAGTGATCAAAGTGCAGTGGGAACACACTCGAGGCGAAGTGCCAGTGTCAAGTCAGCGGACTAAGCTGTACTCATGTCACCTGGGAACTGATAACTGACGATAGGTATAATACCAACCTGTCAGTTCCCGACGAGTCCTGTCCAGTGTACTCGTAACCCAACGAGCACCCGTATACTATCTCCAATACGGCGTACTGATGGCTGTGGGACAGACCATCTCCCACACTGGGATGAGAAGCGCATACGCTAGTCTACTTCGGAGTATCGATGCCCTGTCTCGATAGTCCTGCGACTAGGGACCTGTATTAGGATGTGCTTATAGATTACCCAGCCTCCACTAGTGTGACTGCCATCACAACGCTGGTAATCAAGCAAAGATCCTAAGGGCTCCACTAATGCATATAGGTGATATACTAATATAAACACATGTACACATTGAAGTAGAAACAAACCAAGTAGCATACTACTATATTGAGCAAGATTGTTTATACAAGGTGAATATCCCAAGCTTCCATTAAGTAATATACAAACTAGTATGATACAGTAATGGCCTCTAGGGCATATACACTAACAATCTCCCACTTGCACTAAGGCTATGTACTGGCGTATCAAAGACCTATCATCTCGATCAGCCGCTCGAACTGAGTCTGGGGCAAGTCCTTGGTGAATGGATCTGCAATGTTCTCTTCTGAAGCAACCCTCCGAACCTCGATCTCCTTGCGATCCACGATCTCCCTGATCAGGTGATACCGCTTCAAGATGTGCCTGGATCTCTGATGGGACCTGGGTTCCTTCGCTAAAGCTATAGCCCCGTTGTTGTCGCAATACAGAGGTATTGGGTCAACAATGGACGGAACCACCTGAAGTTCTTTCAAGAACTTCCTCATCCAGACAGCTTCTTTTGCGGCATCAGATGCAGCGATGTATTCCGCTTCCATCGTCGAGTCTGCAACGGTTTCCTGTTTGGAACTCTTCCAACACACCGCCCCTCCATTGAGGGTAAAGACAAAACCCGACATGGACTTGGAATCATCCTTGTCACTCTGGAAGCTGGAGTCAGCAAAGGCCTCGATCTGGAGGTCTTTTCCGCCATACACCAAGAACATCTCCTTAGTCCTTCTCAGGTACTTGAGAATGTTCTTTACCGCTATCCAGTGTTTCTCCCCAGGGTTTGACTGATACCGGCTTACCACACTTAGTGCATAAGCTACATCCGGTCTGGTACACAACATCGCATACATTATAGAGCCTACCGCTGAAGCGTAGGGTATAATAGACATGCGATCCCTCTCCAAATCAGTCTTGGGGGACATCTCTTTAGAGAGGGTGATCCCGTGACAAGCCAGTAGATTACCGCGCTTGGAATCTTCCATACTGAATCTTTTCAGTATGGTGTCGATGTACCTGGACTGTGAAAGTCCTAATATCCTCTTGGATCTATCACGATGGATCCGGATCCCCAGGATGTATGAGGCATCACCCAGGTCTTTCATGGAGAACCTGTGTGACAAGAACCCCTTGACAGATTGTAGCATAGGAATGTCATTTCCTATTAAGAGAATGTCATCCACGTATAAAACGAGGAATACTACAGTTCTCGCTACAAATCTACTATAGATGCATGGTTCATCTGGATTTTTGATAAAGCCAAATTCTTTGACCGTCTCATCAAAGCAGATGTTCCAACTCCGCGATGCCTGCTTTAGTCCATAGATGGACTTAAGCAACTTGCACACCTTTCCGCTGCTCCCACTCTGAATGAAACCCTCTGGCTGGTCCATATAGACACACTCCTCTAAATTTCCATTTAGAAAAGCGGTTTTTACGTCCATCTGCCAAATCTCATAATCGTGGAAGGCAGCAATGGCAAGAAGGATCCGAATGGATTTCAGCATAGCCACTGGAGAAAAGGTTTCGTCATAGTCCAAGCCAGGTCTTTGACGGAAACCCTTTGCTACAAGTCTAGCTTTATAGGTCTCAACCTGTCCATCTACACCAATCTTCCTTTTGAAGATCCACTTGCATCCTACGGGTTTTACCCCGTCTGGAGCAATGTCCAACGTCCATACTTTGTTGGTGTACATGGACTCCATTTCGGTCCGCATTGCATCCAGCCATTTTACCGAGTCAACGCTCTGAACGGCCTGCTGGAAGCTAGTAGGCTCATCATAATCTATGATGCAATCCTCTCTATCTCCGTCTATGAGAAAACCGTAGTATCTCTCGGGCGGATGATACTGCCTACTACTCCTGCGGAGCGGCGTAGGAATGTCCTGTTCTTTTGAACCCTCTGGTTCTACTAAGCTTTCAGTAATGGTTCACGGTTCTGGAATTTCTTCCAGTTCTACTGTGCTCCCACTTATCTGGGTTTCCAAAAACTCAGTTTCCAAGAAGTAGGCATGACGAGAAACAAGGACTTTTTGCTCCTCTTCGCAGTAGAAGAAATATCCCTTGGTGTTCTTTGGATATCCCACGAACTTACACTTTACTGAGCGTGCCTCGAGCTTGTCCGCATGCTGCTTTTTAACAAAAGCTGGACATCCCCATGTCTTAATGTGACTGAGATGGGGCCTCTTCCCACACCACATCTCATATGGTGTAGTAGGCACAGTCTTAGTAGGAACTCGGTTCAAAAGGTACGCAGCTGATTCTAGCGCATACCCCCAGAATGATCGCAGTAACTCAGCGTTACTCATCATGGACCGCACCATATCCAATAGGGTTCGGTTCCGTCTCTCCGATACACCGTTATGTTGCGGAGTGTATGGAGGAGTAAGCTGAGAGAGAATTCCGTTCTCTTTTAAATAATTCAGGAACTCGGCACTTAAGTATTCTCCACCTCGATCTGATCTTAGAATCTTGATACTTTTGCCGGTTTGGTTTTCTACTTCATTCTTATATTCCTGGAACTTTTCAAAAGCTTCGGACTTATGTTTCATTAAGAAGACATAACCGTACCTTGAAAAATCATCCGTAAAAGTAATGAAGTAAGAGTAACCGCTTCGTGCATGTGTAGACATTGGACCGCACACGTCGCTGTGTATGAGTCCCAAGAGCTCGCTCGCTCTTACTCCGTGTCCAGTGAACGGAGTCTTTGTCATCTTTCCTTTGAGACAGGATTGACAAGTGGCATATGATTGATATTCGAACGGATCCAAATATCCTTCTGTATGTAACTTAGTCAACCTTCTCTCATTGATGTGACCCAGTCTACAATGCCATAAGAAAGTCTGATTGATATCTGGAGACTTTCTTTTGTGTGTATTCTGGACATTGAAAATCTGTGGTTGGTTCAATATGTATATACCATTGCTCAGTGTACCTGACCCAATCAGAACTTGATTACGGTGAATGTTTACAACATTACTTACAAACGCAAATTCATAACCTTCTTTAGAAACCAAAGATACAGAAATGATATTACAAGTTGCGTTGGGTACAAAAAAGCAATTACGCAAAACCAAAACATGCCCATCTGTCATTCCCAGGTGAAAGTCCCCCACGGCTTTAGCATCCATGCTAGCTCCGTTCGCAACTCTGAGGGTCATGTCACCTGCCTTCAAAAACCTACGGTTTCTCAACGCCTGCAAAGAATTACAGATATGAGATCCTGATCCGGTATCCAATACCCAGGAAGTAGAGTTTATAGAAAGACAGTTTTCAATAACATACACACCTGAAGCTGAAGCCGCAACCTGCTTCAGTTCCTGTGTCCTGGCCTTCCAAGCCCTGCAATCTTTCTTCCAGTGTCCACTCTTATGACAATAGAAGTATTCTTCCTTTCCCACAAGCTTCCCCGCAATCTTTGTTGCCTTTTCCTTTCCCTTCGTACCCACTTTACTAACACCGCCTCTTGGTTTGGCGGGGGCTTTCTTCCTCTTTCCCTTGGCTTTTGCCTTGGACCTAGAGGAAGAAGATCCTCCTACAAACAAAGCGGGTGTTTCCCTACCTTTCTGTAGGGTGCCCTCTGCGCTCCTCAGCATGTTGAGGAGTTCTGAAAGTTCAACTTCCTTTTCTTGTAAGTTGAAGTTCAGTATAAACTGGGCGTAAGTGGATGGAAGGGACTGGAGAATTAAATCCGTATAGAGTTCACTTTCCAACGTGGTCCCAAGTTCCGCGAGCTCCTCAATGTAGCCAATCATCTTAAGTACGTGGTCCGCTACCGATGATCCGACGGCCAACTTTGCCGAAAATAACTTCTTCGACACTTCGTATCTTGCGATACGAGACTGCTCTCCATACAGTTCTTTTGTATGAAGAAATATGGATTCCAGGTCCATATTCTCGTGCCTCCTCTGGTGTTCATTGTCCATAGAGGCAAGCACGAGGCACTTGGCCTTCGCGCAATCAATCTCCCAAGTCTTACGGATTTTCTTATCCGCGACGCTGGAGGTGGGACCTGGGACGGGGGGAGCTTTGGTGGTAAGAAGATACCCCAGCTTGTCGTAAGTGATTGCCATTTTGATATTCCTGAGCCAATCTTTGTAGTTTGGCCCTGTCAGTATGTTTTTATCTAGAAGTAACTTAAGTCCAGTCATTTCGATTTGGTCGCTGCAAGGGGGAAGAAGAAACACTTTAGCACGATACTCTTGCAAGTTTAGAGTGGTTTTTAATTTGTCTAAACAGGATGGCTCCCACTGTTTCTCAAATCCCTCCTCAAACCATAAAGGAAGAATTAGTCGGGATCAATCCCACCGCACAATACTTGCTTAACCGTTCAGCCAGGCCAGTGTCGGTACTTCGAGGGAGGTTTTCCAACGCTTTCGCGAAGTTCCTTAATTTAAGAACCTCTTTTCCCTGGGGGCGTAGCCCCGCTAACACCTTTCTAGGCACCTACTAGGTTTATAGCAATGATCGTTTAGCGAGAAATTTCCCGAGGAGTAGCATATACTCACAGTAGGATCGGGATCCAAATATCATCGCGTGACGAAACTGAAGGAATCCTACAAGAATCACCACACTCCAAATGGTATGCAAATCTAGCAAGTTTCAGTACTTATGAAACTCCCGATGTGGATTTTTGCCCCATGCTCTTATGACCTTGACTTTGGCCAACAAATCATAAGTCACATGTCAAGTTCTACTCGTCGTTCTCCAGGTTAATTTGAATCCACCCATACCTACCCTTGACTTTGGCCAACAAGGCACTACGACTGTTCCAAACCAACGCATCTATCTATGCTGCACATGAACACCCAATAGCTACCAATCACTATGTCTTGACTTTGGCCAACAAACACAGCTTGAATACTATTGACTATTCATGTGAAACGACGGAGGGCTACGAATGGTTTTGGCGAAACCGTGAACGTATAGAACTTGATATAATCGATGGAATGAGATAGCTTTTAGAAGGAGTGGCTCAATCTCCGCATTTAAAAGTTAGTTTTGAAAAGAACCGAGTGGTTTTTCGAAAGTGTTCCAACGACTTCAACTTGGTTTATTATCTTGCATTAGTTCTTTTAATGCGTGATATTCTTGCATTAGTTCTTTTAATGCGTCCCATCATTTAATCCTACCATTGCAGAAAACAACCAAAATATGACGAACGCTTATGCCATTCGCATTCGCCACGGGGCCCCGTCATCACCCGTTAGGTTACTTAACTAACGACAGAGCGGGGGCTGGGCTAGCGCGGCTGTAAAACATAAGCAACGCCTAAATAGTTATAAATATAGCAATGATAGACATTACAGATCACAGATGAATACATTGGATATACTAGGAATCCGCAATCCGTTCGAGCCTGCAACGAAAAGCGGATTACACGGTCGTGGTGAATAGCCAATACCCCACCCAAGGCCCCTACGGGTGCGGCAAACTACCCGCCAAGTACCCGGCAGTTTATGCACCCCTCCATGGGTCTATCCTAGGAGCAAAAACAGTAAAAAGAATTATACAATGACGGCTGCAACCCCGACCCGGTTGTGCGGCCATACAAATAATAATATTACATCAATTTACATATTACAAATGAATGAAAGAAAAACAAAAGCTCATCTCACATCCACCCTGGCTATTCACCCGCGACAGTCCAACACATTCATATACACATTCCAATATCAAACACAGATCACAGAGATGTATAACCCCGACTAATCGACTTATAGCGATTAGCCGACGTTCAATACATACAAACATCCAAGATATAACCAACATAGTCAAAGTGCAGTGAAGTTCGGAAAAATACGGAATTATAGGCCCCCAAAAACAAATTTCTATTCTGGAAAATCTGGGCACATATAATATATCTCAAAAATCCTAAAACCAATCCAAAGATACACTGCACCAAAATCGAGGCAGAGAGGAGACAAGACGGCCGCGGATCCGCGGCAATAGCTTGCCGCGGAAAAGCGGTCGTTTGGTCAGATCTCTGGCTCGTTTTTGGTGGTTATCTTTAAAAAACCCTGAGATGATTTTAGGTGTATAACAAATTTTGTTTTGACCAAAAAAAAATTTAACAGAAACTAGGGTTTTTGAAAAGTTTGGTTTTTGGATTTTTCGGTTCCGAACTTCGTTACACTTCACTACCTAGCTAGTTTATGTTTAGTTAGGCTCTGATACCACTGTAAGTCCACGTTGCGACCCCCGGTTCTTACGGGGAGGCGGAAACGGTATAAAAATCAAATTTTTGGCGCATGGGGCAACATGGACTAACAAAGTCGGGATCTTTTCCTAAACTAAAACTAGCAAACAAGCTAAAGAGAGTTAGCTGCTCGGAAAGATGGTTATACCTAACTTGAACTCCTTCTTCTTCAAACTTTTGTAGAGGTTGATGGTGCTTTCCTTGTTGCCTTCTTCCGTCAAAGATGGATCCACCTGAGGGTTCAACCTTCGGGCTTTTTCTCGAACTTTGAGAGAACTAGAATCTTCGGTTTACTAAACCTTTGATCCTAGAGTGAGTAGAGAGTGTCTAAGGGGTGTTTTTATCTCAAGGAGAGGGATTCTCAACTCATGAGAAGGATTCTCCTTGAACTAGAGGAGGAAGAAGAACAAGTGAGGAGAGAGAATGGTTATGATAGAATGAGCTCTTTCTTTTCATTTCTTGCAACCATATCAAAATGAAAAGAATTAACAATTAACAATAATAATAAAATGAAATAGTTGATGGATGGTTTTGAATGACCATTATCATTACAATTTTTAAATGGTTTTGCAAGAATCAAAAAGCATCTTTCTTTTGTAATGATGATGGTCAAACCTTCAACCATGGTCAACAAGTCAACCATGGTCAACAAGTCAACAAAATCCAACCATGACACAGTTTCATTTGATTAATATTATTAATATATATATCATAATTCCATTAGCGTTTGGAAAAAGACGACTGTCAACTGTGCATACGCACCCGTTCCGAAACCCTAATGAAAAACCTCTTCCTCCGCCTCAATCAACTGTGCATACACACCCGCATTCTTGTTCCGAGGAACATGAATACCAAGAGATAAAATCAACCCCAAAACGCATACCGGTATCTGGCTCAAACCAGAGCCCACTAGCAATATCTGTCCGGACTCCAAACGTGCACAAGTGCGCGGATGAGAACGAACCCTGTCGCAAGACCATGCGACCTCTACTCAGTTTTGCCCAGAGGCGAATACCTTCTGTGTGGGACTCTAAAGACTCGACACTACGCTGGCAGTGGGTTTAACCACAGACCGCAAGCGGCACTAGCTGTGCGTAACGGTCCCCAGGTAGATGCCGACAAGAAGGCTGACGAGGTGAACCCCATCTGAACTCCTACTGAGTCTGAATGTGACAGTCTCCGTACAGTCCGGTCTGTTCGTCTAATACATCGCATGTCGGGCCTAGGGGGCGGTAAAACGTCAGTCCCCTAATAGCGGTACAAGTCGTGTCGGAGTGAAGCCCAAAACACCCTGAGATAACACTGGAAGCCTACCAGTATATCTCGCTTGCCCTGGCCAGGGACTACTCGTGTAATGGCTCTCCTAGACACAGCGCGATGTCAACCCCCAATACCGGGAGAGACGAATCCTGTCTAATCGTCACTGCCTCCAAGTGCTTCGGGACTGCACCCAACCACTACCTGTTTGCACGACTCCTTTGAGCCGTGGTAGGGTAGTGATCAAAGTGCAGTGGGAACACACTCGAGGCGAAGTGCCAGTGTCAAGTCAGCGGACTAAGCTGTACTCATGTCACCTGGGAACTGATAACTGACGATAGGTATAATACCAACCTGTCAGTTCCCGACGAGTCCTGTCCAGTGTACTCGTAACCCAACGAGCACCCGTATACTATCTCCAGTACGATGTACTGATGGCTGTGGGACAGACCATCTCCCACACTGCGATGAGAAGCGCATACGCTAGTCTACTCCGGAGTATCGATGTCCTGTCTCGATAGTCCTGCAACTAGGGACCTGTATAAGGATGTGCTTATAGATTACCCAGCCTCCACTAGTGTGACTGCCATCACAACGCTGGTAATCAAGCAAAGATCCTAAGGGCTCCACTAATGCGTATAGGTGATATACTAATATAAACACATGTACACATTGAAGTAGAAACAAACCAAGTAGCATACTACTATATTGAGCAAGATTGTTTATACAAGGTGAATATCCCAAGCTTCCATTAAGTAATATACAAACTAGTATGATACAGTAATGGCCTCTAGGGCATATACACTAACAGAAGGATCTCCACACATTCCATGAAATTAGGTGGAAGAATCCACTGGAACCTGAGATCATCGAGGAGATGCTGAAGCCGCGCCCGACTCCAAAAATTGGTGGTGATAGCCAAAGCATTCACACCCAGCCGTCAAAGTCTTCAAAGAAGAAGAAGAAGACCAAAAAGCCCGTGAAGCCTGGTGACAAGCGCACGGACCTGCAAAAACATATTGACGCGTTAGAAGAATATAATCAAAAAGCGCGGACTCCAGTCACACTCCAAGAATTTCTCAGCCACGTCCTTGAGGACGGAAATGATGACAATGGAGAAGACTCGTCGGATGAATCTGAAGGTTATGTAGCAAGCTGCCATGTGATCTCTCACTCGTCGATAGACGATGAAGAAGCTCTTTACACAAAGAAACTGGGGGAAAATCCTGAACCGGAACTTCTTGGGCCATCAGACGAAACGATTGATGCATTCCTGAACGAAGTTCTTCTTAAAAGCAAAGCTGCTCGAGAGCGTGAAATGGCCATATTTGAAAAAGCCAAACGCCGGCGACTGGGCGAAAGAGTTGAAACACTCCCGCAAGATCAAAGTACATCCGTCGCAAATAAAAACAGGTTCAAGACGAGGAAGAGGTTCGCCAAAACCATATCAATGGGAATGAAGATGTCACCTTCCGAAGGAAACATTCTTGGTGAAGCGGAAACACACCCTAGCTACTGCTCATATCATCAAAAGATTGCGCACCCCACTGAAGAGTGCAACGCTTTTAAAAGATGGTGGCAGGGATATGTTGCTCACCGGCAACATTTTAAGCGGATGAAATGCAAAAGTCGTCGGGAGCAAAGAAGTACGACCAAGGAGCGTAAAAGAACTACCGGCAACTGTCGTATGGTAAACGCCGGGGGATCGCAAGTTCTCACTTTCGGGAGCAACTCTTATGAAGAAATGACTCTTGGCCCTCTCTTTAAAGAGTCCACCTTGGGAAAAGAGGAAGAACCGAAGACCTGTGAAAATATTCAGCTGCGTAATCGTACACTGCCTGAAAAGAATCTTGGCCCTCGAACAGTGGGTCAAATAGAAAATATAAGGGAAAAGAAAAAGTCCCTGAGGATATCATCCTTGATGACCAAGCCGTCGAAAAGCTGACAGCTAAAGACCCGCCAAAGAAAATTAAGGTGGACTACAACGTTCTGGCACACTTGAGAAAGCTACCTTCGCAGTTAAGCAATCTCGACTCCCTTCTGTTATCCAAAGAAGCGAGAGATTCGTTGATCAAAGCACTACAAGAGCCCGAACAATTCTATGCTTTCCTCGCCGAAGAAAAGATGAAGGACGAGCTGGAAGAAGTGCACACAGCCGATATCACCTTCGGCGATGAAGATCTCCTCCTTGGAACGTGCGAGCACAACCATCCCCTTTATGTCTCCGGATACTGTCATGATATTAAGATAGGCAAAATCCTGGTTGACAATGGGTCCTCCGTCAATCTCCTCAATGTGAGAGTGTTGAAGGAAATCTGCATGAGTGTCCAATACCTCGCTCGTAATAAAATCACCATCTCCGGATTTGACTCCCAGTTATCGCGAACGCTCGGGTCTGTAATACTAACGCTATGCTTTGGGCTGCTTATCATGGATATTAAGTTTCATGTCATTGACGCCAAGACATACTACAATGCTTTGCTCAGCCGGCCCTGGTTACACGAGTACAACGTCATCCCTTCTACACAACATCAGTGTATGAAGTATTTCAAAGATGGTTTTGAGTATACTGTAACAGGAGAGCTGAACCCATTCTCCGTGAATGAAGTCCGAAAGTATGAAGATGCAAAATACTTCTTACCAGATTTTGAGGACACGGAAAGAGCCGAAAGATGGGATACATACTACTGCAGATAACCTCAAGAAAATTGATTTGGGGACGGCAAGTGACCCGCGGCCGACGTTCGTCAGTGAGCTATTGTTTGAAGAAAGGGTGGCTACGCTAAAGGACGTGCTCATGCAGTATAAGGATTGCTTCGCATGGAACTATTCCAAGATGTCGGGACTCGATCCAGAGATTGCTATCCACAAATTGGCAATATCCTCGGACGTCAAGCCAATCAAACAAGCACCAAGAAGAATGTGGCTCGAGCTTGAGATGAGCATCAACGCCGAGGTCAAGAAGCTAATCGACTCCGGTTTCATCCAAGAGGTTCAATATCCTGACTGGATCGCCAATATCGTCCCAGTGATGAAGAAGAATGGGATGGTGCACATATGTGTGGACTTTCGGGATCTCAATAAAGCTTGCCCGAAGGAAGACTTCCCAGTACCGGTCACCGAGCTGATGATAGACAATACGTCTACTCATGAAGTTTTCTCCTTCATGGACGGCTCGTCAGGATACAATCATATAAAGATGCATCCCGAGGACCAGAAGCACACTGCTTTCCGGACCCCTTTAGGCATATTCTGCTACAAGGTGATGCTTTTCGGTCTAAAGAACGCCGGCGCCACCTATCAGAGGGCCATGACGAAGATTTTCGATGACCTCATACATGAAATCGTCGAATGCTATATCGACGACCTCGTGGTTAAAAGCAAATCATACGAGGAACATTTAGAGCATCTGAAGATCGTGTTTGAGCGCCTTCGGTAATACAACTTGAAGACGAACCCTCTCAAATGCGCATTCGGAGTTTCCTCGGGCAAATTCCTTGGATTCATAGTCCAACACCGAGGCATCGAGATAGACCCGTCAAAGATCAAGGCGATCATGGAAATGCCCCCGCCAAAGTCTCTCAAGCAGCTGCGGTCTCTCCAAGGGAAGCTCGCGTATATCTGACGATTTATAGCCAATCTCTCAGGCAAGTGCCGTCCTTACAGTCACCTGATGAAGAAGGGAACCCCTTTCGTCTGGGATCACAAATGCCAAAGTGCACTGGTCGAAATCAAGTAATATCTGCAGAATCTGCCAGTGCTGGCTGCTCTCGTTAAAGGAAAATCTCTCGTCCTGTACACAACAGCCCTCGAAGGTTCTTTGGGTGCGCTATGGGCACAAGAGAACGACCAAGGGAAAGAAAGAGCTCTTTACTATCTGAGTCGAGTTCTCCTGGGGGAAGAAAACAACTATTCTCCCATTGAAAAACACTGCCTAACGTTGATCTTCACAATAACGAAGCCCAGACACTACGCGTTGGCACATGAGGTCCATCTCATATCAAAGGTGGATCCTCTCAAATATTTAATGTCGAAGGACATATTAACGGGACGACTCGCTAAATGGGCCTTGCTCTTGATGGAGTTCTCGATAACGTATCGTCCCCTTAAGGTAGTGAAGGGCCAGACCATCGCCGACTTCCTCGCTGAGCATCCGATACCTGCCGACTCTCCCTTGAACTGTGAATTGCCGGACGAACACACGTTTGACACAATCGACGAGAAGAGAAAAGAGAATGATACCCGATGGGAACTTTACTTCGACGGAGCATCTTCTATGAAGAAGCGTAAACAAAGCACCCCTATAATCAAATCAGGGGTAGGCCTCATCTTCGTGACTCCACAAGGAAGGATAATGTGTTTTCCTTCTCTTTAACAGAGCCGAGGACGAACAACGAAGCCGAGTATGAATCTTTGATAGCAGGTCTCGAGATCGCCATCGACATGGGAATTGAGAACCTTCTCATATACGGAGACTCCCAACTGGTTGTTAGTCATGTAAACGGCGACTATCAAACGTGCAAGCCAGAGTTGGTGAAGTACGGCGGGAGAGTACAACAACTGCTGACTCAAATTCCTTCCTACACCCTGGAAAGCATACCGCGTGCGGAAAATAGCTAGGCGGATGCATTAGCCAGGCTCGCTAAAGAATTGGCTGACGAGAACCTCGATGACGTGAGGATCATTGTACAAAGCCATCGGGTTCTTGCACCGGCAGAAATATCTCCGGAATCGTCCGAGGAAAAGGAAGCGACTGAGCGAATGGCTCTGCTAATAAAAGGCCAGGAAAAGGCTGAGGAATGGAGAGAAATCTTTATAGACTACTTCAAATCCCGTCGAACGCCTGAAGATGCGTCCTCGAAACATCGGCTTATGAAATGAGCTCTGTCTTTCGCCTTCGTCAATGATACTCTGTATAAAAGATCGTTTGATTCTCTATGGTTAAGATGCCTGGGACCTGAAGAGGCAAAGAGAGTCGTCCAAGAAACTCACGATGGACTCTGCGGTTCTCACCAAGCCGGCCCAAAGATGAAGCTAAAGATCAAAACGATGGGCTATTATTGGCCCATGATGATCCAGGACTGCCTCAAATACGCGAAGCAGTGCCACTCATGCCAGATTCATGGGGACTTTATCCATCAGCCTCCGAATCCACTACATCCGACAGTGGCTAGCTGGCCGTTCGAAATGTGGGGGACTGACATAATCGGCCCCATCGAACCAGCATCGTCTAGAGGACATCGATTCATTTTGGTGACAACTGATTACTTATCCAAATGGGCAGAAGCAGTACCACAGAGGGAAGTGAAGACGGAGAATATCCTCCATTTCTTCAAGACACACGTCATTTATCGGTTTGGAACTCCGCGACGGATCATCTCTGATAATGGGCCAGCCTACAGAAGCCACAAGATCAGCCGCTTCGCACAATAGCATAACATAGACTGTAGATACTCTTCAGTCTATAATCCCTGAGCTAACGGCCTAACTGAGGCTTTCAACAAGACCTTGACGAAGATCGTAAAAAAGATGGTGTTGCGAAATAAGAAGGACTGGCATGAACGATTGCATGAAGCTCTCTGGGCATATCGAACTACGTTCAAAACGGCCACAAACACAACGCCGTATGCCTTAGTATTCGGCACGGAAGCGGTACCCCTTCTCGAGATAGAGTTACCCTCTCTACGAGTGGCGGTTCACCACGAACTAACAGACGAAGAGAATGCTCACCTTCGGCTTGAAGAGCTCGACGCCCTTGATGAAATCCGGCTCATGGCGCAACAAAATCTGGAGGCTTATAAAGTAAAGATGACGCGCTCATACGAAAGATTGACTAGGCCGAGAACATTCCGCCAAGGCGAACTCGTGCTAGCGGTCAAAAGACCAATGATCCCCAATCGTGCCAAACGGGAAAAATTCGAGCCGAATTATGAAGGCCCATATATCATAGACAAGGTCTACCAGGATGGGGCCTATCTACTCATGGACATGCATGGCGAAAGGCCCTTCAGGCCAATATATGGTCGCTTCCTGAAAAAGTACTACGCCTGACGAGTCACGGCCTAGGTCAATGATAGATGACGATGACTATGTCCACTCGCTATCTTCCTAAGCCCATACTCTATAAGTAGTAGCCGACTAACGGACCGAAACGTCCTTAAACTAACAACGGACCGAAACGTCCTTAAACTAACAACGGACCGAAACGTCCTTAAAACTAACAACGGACCGAAACGTCCTTAAAACTAACGATGGACCACTATGTCCTAAAACTAGCTGTTGACCGAGACGTCGATAAACTACTGTAGACTGCAGCATCCCAAGGCTGATAAAAATATATATATATATATATATAGAAAGAATAAAAAAAAAGAAAGGAAAAAAAAACGATATGTCCATAAGCAAAATGGGCACGGATGAAAACCCGAAAGGGCTTCGTGAGTAAAAACAGCAGGGCTACCGGCGAGTTTTTGTGAAAACCCGAAAGGGCGCAACCTTATTAAAAGACACTTGCAAGGTCCTCTCGACCTTGTGAGGAGAAACCATCTACGTGAGATCCTTACGACTCACAAGGGAGCAACACACTTAGGGATCCCCACGACCCCTAAGGAGAAATTACACTTACGAGATCCTCACGACTCGTAAGGAGAACCCTCTTATAAGACCCTCACGGCTCATAAGATTCGAAAGTCTTAAGCTACAGGGATCTGAACCTGTTCTTAAGCGGCCACCACAACCTCCAATGCTGCCCTACAAGAGACTCAATGCCGACCCTTGTATACAATCCACAGGGCGCGAATAAACATTTCCCTAACAAAGCCCCATCCGTGACTAGGAATATGTTTACACAACGAGCAGCCCTTGTAAGTCTTCTCGACTTAAAAGGAGAAAATACTCTTTTAAGATCCTTACGAGTTACGAGAAGCCATACACTTAGGAGTCCTCACGATTCCTAAGGAGAAAATGCACCTATGAGATCCCCACGACTCGCAGGGAGAAATACCTTTATGGGACCCTTACGGCTCATGAAGTCAAAAGCCTTAGTCGACAGGATCCTAACCCTGTTCGCTAAGCCACCTTTGTTCGACATCGACAGAGGCAAATGATGATTTGCTCCTGGCAATATTCCAGTTGTAGTGGTGCTGATGCCGAAATCGGTGTCTAATTCCAAGCTTGCAGCGAAAAGCCAACGAGCCACACATGCATACGAAATAGCCGAAATGATGGAGCAACTTGCAACAAAATCAGCAAGTAAAAATGTATGGATGCAAAATAGCTGAAATGATTGGGCAACTCGCAATAAAAAACAGCGAGTAAAAATAAAAAAATAGCCGAAATGATGGGGCAACTTGCAACAAAATCAGCAAGTAAAAATGTATGCATGCAAAATAGCCGAAATGATTGGACAACTCGCAATAAAAAACAGCGAGTAAAAATAAAACAAATAGCCGAAATGATTGGGCACTGCGAAAAATAGCTGAAATGATTGGGCAATCGCGACCTTCGCGATATAAAAGCTGAAATGATAGAGCACCGTGGAAAGAAAAATATAAAATGAAACCTTTTGCCCTACAGGTGAAATCACGTCGATCCCTGTATGCAATCCAGGGGCACAAAAAAAGAGGGAATCATACCTTACCACTAGGCTCCATCAGAAAACGAAGCCAAATCTCGACGGTTCAGGGATAGCCTAGAGATCATCAACAGCGTTCCTCCTCATTCCAGCAGGATTCAGACACTGCAATCAACCCTGGAGCTACGGCAAAGCCCCTACTCCAAATCTCGATGGTTCCCAGATTATCTGGAGACCACTTCAATATTCGTCTCATTACAACTGACAATACGTCAGCAAATGACCCCGTCGCGGAAACACGTCATCCACATGACCCCGTCTCGGAAATACGTCATCCATATAAGCTCGTCGCGGAAATACGTAATCCACATGACCCCGTCTCGGAAATACATCATCCACATGACCCCGTCTCGGAAAAACGTCATCCACATGACCCCGTCGCAGAAATACGTCATCCACATGACCCCGTCTCGGAAATACGTCATCCACATGACCCCGTCGCGGATATACGTCATCCACATGACCCCGTCGCGGAAATACGTCATCCACATGACCCCGTCTCGGAAATACGTCATACAAATGACCCCGTCTCGGAAATACGTCATCCACATGACCCTGTCTCGGAAAAACGTCATCCACTTGACCCCGTCGCGGAAATACGTCATCCACATTACCCCGTCTTGAAAATACGTCATCCACATGACCCCGTCGCGGAAATACGTCATCAAAATGACCCCGTATCGGAAATACGTCATCCACATGACCCCGTCTCAGAAATACGTCATCCACATGACCCCGTCGCGGAAATACGTCATCCACATGACCTTGTCTCGGAAATACGTCATCCACATGACCCCGACTCGGAAATACGTCATCCACATGACCCCACCTTAGAAATACGTCATCCAACGACTCCGTGGAACACGGCCAAAGTTAACCTTGACCCCGCGGAAAACGCCCGGAGCAACTTCTGACGCCGTGAAATGCGGATAATGTCAATCTTATTAAACACTTACGAGTCCTCTCGACTTGTAAGGAAGAAAACTCTATTGTAAGATCCTTACAGCTTATAAGGGAAAACGCACTTAGGAATCCTCATGATTCCTAAGGAGAAAATACACCTACGAGATCCTCTCGACTCGTAGGGAGAAAAGTCTTTATGAGACCCTCACGGCTCATGAAGTTGAAAAGTCTTAGGTAGCAGATCTGAACCTGCTTCCTAAGCCATCACTACCTCTCCAAGAATTCAAAACAGAATGCTCTCTATCTTCTACAGGCTACGCTTACTAAGGTAACATGCTGGCAAAACAGAAAGGACAAGAAGGCAGGAAATAACGCAAGATGGTGCGAAAGAAATGTATCTTTTATTTATGAGTTCAATTGGGTACAAAATACATCATATGAAAGAATAAAAAAAATGGATACATTTTATTCAAAATTACAAATGGTATAAAAAACTATTATTAAGAGGGAAGCGCTTTCAATAAACCAATCAGCCCTCGCGCACTTCCCTCAGCCCCTTGTCTTGGTCAGCTGTCGCGACCAACTCCGCTTCAACCTGAGCCCGTTGCTGCAAATAAGATAAAAGTTGCTCATCTATGACCTGCTGAGCTGCCCCACGACTTTGTGCATCTCGCTCGATAAGTTCGAGCTTCTGTCTCAGCGTTAGCACGTCGGAAATACATCATAGAAGGCTTTCGAAGATAACTTTCAACTGTGCAGCGTTTGCATCAACTTGAGCATGCAATCGAGCAGATTCGCTTGAAGCCTCTTCCCACTCCTTACGCTTCAGGGCCGCTTCTTGTTCAAGATGGCGGAAGTAAGGAGTACTCTCCTCTACCCATGCGGCCCGCTGGGAGTTCGCAGCCAAGACCTTTGGAGCAGGACGTCCGACCTCGAGCTCATGCAGGCAAGCCTCAATTTTCCTGTAGTGATTAACCCAAGACTCAACGACACCTTCACTATGAAAGTGCACGAGCGTCGCCAGCATGGGATTAACCTCAGCAGCGAAATCAGTAGCAAGGGCAGGAGTCTCCACATCAAGCTCCTCGAGGTGATCGATCAACATGCGCAGGCTATTCACAACACCTTTGGAAGAGGGACGTCGAGGAAAAGGGCCTGCAGGCATCACGATTCGAGATTCAAAACGGAGCTGAAGTTGATATCATCGCTGCAAAACAAATCACAGTCAAATGACGGTTCAAGAAATAGAGGAGGTTCATGAGCAATGGAGTTTACTATACCGGCTGCAGCAGGTGGCAAGGCCGGGAGTACCAGTGGCGCAACTGTTCTTTCGTCTCCTCCTTCGATCTGTAGTGCTGCAATCAAAACAAAAAAGAATTAGACATGATTTGACTGCCGGTAAAAGAAGAGACATTAGCTGAAGCCTGTACTCACCAGCGCCATTAGATGAGGCAATCTCTGACTGGATGAGAGAAGCATAAATGGCAGGATACAACCCAAGCCTCAACAACTGCGACTTCTTCGTTGACAGAATGTAGCGGGCCCTTTGCAGATAATCAGCTGGGTGACGAGGAATTAGACCGATCATATATGGTTGTCCCCAAGGGCGCGACTCTCCCTGACATATGCGCCGCCCTAGGGTGTCCAAAGCCGCCGGCGGCTGCATGGGTACTGCGGCAATCGAAGGCTGAAGAAGACCCTCCGAGGTCCAATTAACCACTTCCACGACATAGTTCACCGGGGGTGCATCTGCATACGGGATCGCCGAGATAGGCTCCGAAGGCGTCGCACAAGAAAAGCTCTGGCGGCCTCTGATAATCTGATCATACCATCTACCCCATAGGTGAAGATTCTTGTATTCCGGGTCGTGGTCTTTGATCAGCGCAAGAACCTCTCGGTCTACAGGCGCTTCAGGAAATCCACCTTCGGAGCAAATGAACGGAAAGGAAGTGTCGAAAGACATGTCGCCTGCGCAAAAAGAGACAAAGGTTAACTGCCAATGCTATAATTTAATTTAAATTATGACATTTGGTACTTTAGAATTTGTACCACACTGTAATGCAGTGGAAAGGGGACCAATGGGGGACCCAAAAAATCTAGATGACAATTCATCAATTAATAAAACAGCCTCATCATTTGATGAGACTGTTAATTAAATGAGGAGATCCTCAAGAAAATTCTCATTAAATGAGAGATCCCTCGGGAAGAGGAGTAAATCTCCTCTTGAGAGCAATGCTCTTTGACAGAGTGACACTTGTTAAACTCTGATCATGAAGGAATAAAAATTCCTCAAGAGCTTGGCTCTGTAAAGTTGATGGAAAAAACCCATCATAAAAAAAAAATTAAAATCAATTTTTATGAATTAAAAATTCTGGGATCTTCAAGATCCATGAACAAACTCTTAAGAGTTCTTCATAAGAGATTAAAAAGTCTACATGTTATCAAAAGAGCAAAGCTCTGTTCATGGGCTAAGAAACCCCAAGAAAAGATCTCATTAGATCTATGGGTTCAGGAGAGCAAAGCTCTATTAATGAAACCCTAAAAGGGTTTTCTTTAGATCAAAGATCTATGAAGAGCAAGGCTCTGTTAATGGGTAAAACCCTAGATTATCTAAAAAGTTTTTACTTAAAATTTTGGCAGAGTTTTGACTCTTAAAATTCTTAAGATGGAGAGTTATGCTCTGTGTGAGAATAAAATTCTCAGAAAACAAGAAGAAGATGAACAGAATCATCTAAAGGACCAAAGGTCTTATTTATAGGCATTGAAATGCCTCTTCAACATCTGAGTTGATCCAAGGGCGCAGATGCTGCCACCGCTGCACTCACATATGGGCCACGTGAGCGCAACGGTGGGGGGGGCATTTGTTTCCCCCAATCAGAGCAAAGCTCTGTTTGAAATTCAAATTTCAAAAAATTGAAGCAACGCTTCAGATGCAGCGCCAAGTGCGTTGCGCCCTAGGCAGCGCACCATGTGTGCGCTAGCTCTAGGCACGCTGCGTGCCACGTGTCAAACATGGGTGCGCTAGCGTAGGACGCGCTGCGCTCTGAGCAGCGCACCACGTGTCAAACACAGATGCGCTAGCGCAAAGTGAGCTGCGCTCTGAGCAGCGCACCATGTGCAAAGCACGAGTGCGCTAGCGCAAGAATTAAAAAATTCCCCACCGTTAGATCAAAAGATATAATAATAATGATAAATCATTAATTAATCAGAATTAAATTCTGTTATGGAAAGATTTTTCAATCTTGTTAAAAACAAGAAGATTGCCTTCTGTAAAACAGAAGCCCTAGGATCAAAGATCCAATGATGGGGAAACGTCCCCAAATCAATCAGAGAAAGATCTCTTTAACTGATTCAACAAATCAGCTTGCCCTATATAAAGGCCAAAGACTTCAAGTCTGATATAGAGAAACCCCCCCCATAAACTTTGAAAAAACTCAAAGATAAAGAGCAAGCTCTCGCAAGAAGATACTTCTTCAAGGTAAAGATGATGGATGATGAACACAGAGATGAAATCATCTCATAAAAAGAAAAATTTCTTTCTTTAAAAAGATCATAGATCTACAAGATAAAAAGCCTTTCACAAAAGAGATTAAGAGATCTCATTATAAAATAAAAGAAGAACATATTTCTTCTCACAGATCATAGATCTATAAAGCCAAAACCTTTCATCAAAATAAGAGATTGAAAATCTCTCCTGCAAAATAAGAACTGTTGTTCTTGAATCTTGAGACAAAGTCTCTTTTAAAAGAACATAAATTTGTTCCCAGATCATAAAATTGATCAAATGCGCCTTGCGCTCTTGAAATGAGCCTTGCGCTCTTGAACTGCGCTTCTGCGCTCTCTGGACCAGTGCTAAGCGCCAAAATGCGCCACGTATCAACCACGTATGCGCCAATTAACAACTTGCGCTTTGCGCTTCTGAAATAGCGCACTGCGCTCATGGGCTTGCGCTCAGCGCCAAGCGCACCATGTGTCACTCACGTGTGCGCCACTAAACTGAAAGCGCTCAGCGCTCATGGACTAGCGCTCAGCGCTCATAAACTGGCATCGTGCACTCATCATCTAATGCCTAGCGTTGAGTGCGACACGTGTCCCTTGCATGTGCGCTACTTGGCAGTAGCACACTGCGCTACTTGGCAGTAGCGCACTGCGCTCTTTGATTGGCGCAAAGCGCCTAGCGCACCGCGTGTTGCGCCGACAGAACAGAAATCGTTCTTTAATTAGCCCAGAGCTTTGATAAATGCTCTGCATTCAGTAAAAGACAAAAACATTGTCAGAAGCTAAAAGCAATGCTTAGCATTGTAAAAAGGGCCAATCCCAAATAAAGGTTCAACATCCCAGAATAAAAATGTTAAACATTTGTTGGACTTAGCCCAATATTGGCCATAAGTCCTCAACTTATATTAATTGAGCCCACCTGCTCATAAATATTTTAACAGATCTTAGTCCCAAATTAGACTACAGATCTTCCAACCAACTCACACCGGTTCGAGGGTACATCTCTTTACTCCTCTAATATTTGTCGTTGTAATCCTTCAACGTCTTCAGAGAGGTGACGGGTCCCGACAACCAAACACTTTACGGACTGTGGGGTCCTTAAGCCTATGGACCATGATGTCCTTAACCTTGACTGTGAGGTCTTTAAACTCATGGACTATGATGTCCTTAACCTCGACCGCGATGTCTTTAAACTAACATCGGACCGAGATGTCCTTAAACTAACATTGGACCGTAATGTCCTTAAACTAATCGACCGCAATGTCCCTAAACTAAAACAATAGAGCCCAAATGCTTTTTTCGTTGGACCTAAACGATCCCGTTAAGTTGATCTTAGCCTAAAATTAGACTAACGTATCCTTAACAAATGTTTAAGTTGATCTTAGTCTCAAATGAGACTAACGTTTCCTTAAACCCAACCTCAAATCCAAATATAAGAAGATACGGATTTGGACTAATCCACGCCCTACAGGCGACAACATAAATTAGCCTTCGTATACAATCCACGGGCAACCACAAACAAAAAAAACACCCACGACACGAAGTGACCATCTGGAGAAGGAGAAAGTTGTTACCGCGATGCGGTAGCGTAATTAACTGCAGGGGCTTGCGCCTGCAGGGAAGAGCGTCCCCACAATCAAAAACCCCTCAAACGAGGTGGAATCTGACGAAGTCTGCTACATCGGCCAAATCCATTTAAACCTTCGATACATGGTGCCATAAATCAACTTGACATCTTCGGAGAGGTGGACAGATAGCACCAATTAGCATCTGCCCCGAAATTCAGGCGAGACGTTTACCGCGTCTTTCGGCGGGGAACAGATTCTGGCACGCCTGGTGGGACCTCTTCCTCTTTCCACTCTACACTTTATGTGTCGTGTTCGCGAACGAATCGCGGTTTGATATGGCTGCCCTTGGGTTCGAGGTACTAAGATTAGGTGTCTTGCTCTGTGCAGAAACGGAAAGGTCAATGGCGTCTACTTGCACGAAATGTTCCAGCTGCAATTGCAACTTCCGTTCCACCTCATCTGGAGGTGTAACTTACGGGCCCCAGGCAGCCTCCCTGTTCACAATGCCGGTAGAGCAGGTGATGCAGGCTACCACCGGGTTGTTCTTCGGGACTATGCTCCCACCAGTGAGCGTTAACATCCCGCTGCCGCAATAAGCGCAAAAGAAGTCGGTCTTTGATCGGCTCACTACCACCATGGCCCCTCTCAACGGGTCATCCAATGTCAAGCCAACAGCATCAATCTTCGATAGGCTGAGCCTGAACTCCAATAGGCTCGTCAAGAAGCCCACGATACCTGAAGCGGCCATCCCAAAACGGATAGCCATTCCTGCTCTCGAGGTCACTAAAGAAGCTTCTCCCTTCAAAGGATCAGTCTTTACGAGGCTGGCCACTTCGGCTCCCGTTCTTGCTCAATGGTCTGTCTTTGACAGATTGGATACTGCTGCTCAACGGGCGTCGGTCTTCAAGAGGCTGGTACCAGCAGCGCTTCACCAGAATAGGGGGCATGACAAACCCATCCCCATAGCCCAACCAACACCATCTGCGCGACATGCTCGCCGTCGTCACTGGCGCCGAGTAAGGAAGGCTGGGGGCAGCTCTCCGTCTAGATTTACTCCACCAGCTCCAATGGTGGAAGTCAATGCTGTTGCTCCATCCGGGAACAGCTTTGAACTGCTTAACAAGGTGCGCAGGAACTCTCCTACTACAGTGCTGAAGAGATCTCCTCCACCTGTGGAGAATGCACCGAAGGCGAAGCCATAATAACCCCCTCAGCGGCTTTCTTCCAAAATTTACAGAGTCTGGCGACAGGTCCAGGAATCGGTGATTGACCAGGACTACTCTCGCCGACCAAAAAAGCTCAAAGCTCAGCGAGAAAATAGCCATCTTGAGGTATCACAGAAGATGTCATCCGTCTGGGTGCCCACTGCAACGGCTCCCTCAACGTCAACCGCTCAAAAGAGAAGGAGGCCAGAGAATGCCCCTGTGAACGTGGCGAACCGTAAAAGCGCTGAATCTAATCGCCCCAAGTCCGGGGCATGATGGTACATACCGTTTATATGGCTTCCGGAAAAGAGGAAAGCCGTGCTTCTACGGGTCATTGACCACTTACCAATAACGAAGGCTCAGGAACAACAACAGCAGAAGTTTCAAGAGATCCTGACTGTAATGGCCGCACTTACTGGGCCAAAATAAAATCCAAAGACCTCGGAGCAGCGTCGGGAATAAGAAACTGACACCGAGTTCCTCCGAAGATGCTCGAGAGGAAAGAAAAAGAGGCTGCAGAATATGCAGCCAATATAAAACGAATAGCTCTCTTGTTCCAAGACATGGCTGGGATGATGTTACAGCCAGAACCTCCAGCTGAAGACCCCCCGATCATCATTGAAGACGACAGAGAGGAGACATCGAACCCTCCTCCGGCTCTTTCAGCAGCCAAAGAGGAAACCATTTTCAAGGCCGCTCTGGATGACTACATTGCTCAGCAAATACGAGCTCACCAAGCGAATGAAGCGGCCGGCAAGTTGTTAAAACTGGGCGACCATATCCAGGCTGGTATGACCAAATAAAGTACCCGCCGGGATATACGATCCCTAAATTTCATGTATACAAAGGGACGGGCAATCCCCACCAGCATGTCGCCCGGTTCAGGGCTCTATGTGGCAACACCGGAGGTGATGATAAATTGCTACTTTGCCAATTCGTCGGCAGCTTGTCGGAAACGGCATTCGAGTGGTACTCTGAACTCCCGAACGACTCGGTCAAGACATTTATGGAGATAGAGCTGTTATTTACGCAAAGATTCACAAGCGCTAGCGAGTGCACTCCGATTACCGTACTAATTAATGCCAGGGTGAAACCTGAAGAAACATGGGTTCAGTACGCTATACGGTGGCGGAACTTAAGGTTAAAATGCGAGCAGCGCATCGAAGAGGCTCCCGCGGTAAGCATGTTCGTGGGCACTCTTGATCCGCAGGAGACCATCTCCCAGTTCATGATGTTTTTCAAGCCGACTACTTTCCAGGCCTTGATTGAAAAGCTGGTCCAAATGGACCAGATGGGTTATAGGCCGTCTCCTCCAAAGCCGGAGCCGTGGAACGAGAAGGGAAAGGGGAAAGCGACCGTCGTCGCCAATGCTCAACAGCAGCCCAGTGTCCTGAGACCAGTTGATCGCCAAAATGATAGAACTCGATCTCTTAGAGATAAAATGAGATGCCCTTACTCGTTCCCTCGAGACAAGACGAAGAGGTTATTCGAGCTAGCATTGCGCAACAGGCTCATCACTCTGCCGGAGCCAAGACGCCCAGCCCAACCAGGCGACATTAGCAATCCTAACTATTACCCTTATCACCGAATGTTGGGCCATCCGATCGAAGATTGTTACATCTTCAAAAGCTGGATATAAGATCAGTACCAGCAGGGCAAATTCGTATTATCCGAGAATTGGAAGGTGAACCCTCCTCAGCCGCACGCTCTCAAGAAGACGGATACACCGGGGGCATCGTGTTCTTTCATAGAATAAGCTCCATGGGAGGTCGCTCTTTCAGCCAAAACCAAAAGAATGCTGAAAGATCTCCACACATGCCTGGAAATTAGGTGGAAGAATCCACTGGAACCTGAGATCATCGAGGAGATGCTGAAGCCGCGCCCGACTCCAAAAATTGGTGGTGATAGCCAAAGCATTCACACCCAGCCGTCAAAGTCTTCAAAGAAGAAGAAGAAGACCAAAAAGCCCGTGAAGCCTGGTGACAAGCACACGGACCTGCAAAAACAGATTGATGCGTTGGAAGAATATAATAAAAAAGCGCGGACTCTAGTCACACTCCAAGAATTTCTCAGCCATGTCCTTGAGGACGGAGATGATGACAATGGAGAAGACTCGTCAGATGAATCTGAAGGTTATGTAGTAAGCTGCCATGTGATCTCTCACTCGTCGATAGACGATGAAGAATCTCCTTACACAAAGAAACTGGGGGAAAATCCTGACCCGGAACTTCTAGGGCCATCAGACGAAACGATTGATGCATTCCTGAATGAAGCTCTTCTTAAAAGCAAAACTGCTCGAGAGCGTGAAATGGCCATATTTGAAAAAGCCAAACGCCGGCGACTGGGAGAAAGAGTTGGAACACTCCCGCCAGATCAAAGTACATCCGTCACAAATAAAAACAGGTTCAAGACGAGGAAGAGGTTCGCTAAAGCTATATCAATGGGAATGAAGCTGTCACCTTCCGAAGGAAACATTCTTGGTGAAGCGGAAACACACCCTAGCTACTGGTCATATCATCGAAAGATTGCACACCCAACCGAAGATTTATGCCCGACGCGTATCTGAGAAGATGGCAAAACATCGCATTTATTCCCTGGCGGCTCTCATCAAAGATCTTCGCGCTGGTTCTTTTGTCACGGTCGAAGAATTCACTTCTGAAGCCAACACTTCCTTATTTGTTCTTGCCACTTATCATGTAGAAGCATTGGTGCGTGACTGGGTTGAGTACTATCGCCGAGTGAAGGCCTGCCTATATGGGCTTAAATGCATACGTCTTCCCTCCGACATCTTGTCTGTAAAAGCGAGCCTACTGGGATGGATCGAATGATGTGCATCCAATCTCCAGTCATGCGAGAAGAGGCTTAACCGGAAGTTTTCGGTGAGGGAGTTGGCTTCAAAAGCTTTAGGGGAACTTCAAGCTCAGCTCATTGCCAAGACCATCCATGCGTACGAAATTTTGCGGGTACCTCAAGAGGCTATTACAAAGGTGGTGGCTCTTGATAAAGTCGTTATTTTTACACGTGTGATGGTTGAAGCCCACAAAGTCGCCGAGAAAGAGCTTGAAAGTCTGTTTGCTTCATACCAGAATCAACAGACGCAGGCATAGACTCGTCTTGCAGCGCTGATAGAGCTTGAAGCAGAAGTCCAGCAACAAAATGACGAACTTGCTGGCTTATTGAACCGTCCGCAGGCTTAGAAATTTTTTGTTGCTTTACATTCTTTTCTTTTTGTATTCATTTTGATCCCTGAATAAGTTGTATTCATTTTGATCCCTGAATAAGATGTATTCATTTTGATCCCTGAATAAAAGTATCTTGTATTCACTTAAATTCATGAATAAAAGACATATTTCATTTCATACTGGCACTTTTCTTTCTGTCGATGTCTTGGTTTGGCGTAAAGTAGTTTATGTACTCATTTCGGAGTTTGTAGTTTATTCACTCATTCCGGAGTCTCTAGTTTATGGACTCATTTCGGAGTGTGTAGTTTATTCACTCATTCTGGAGTCTCTAGTTTATTGACTCATTTCGGAGTTTGTAGTTTATTCACTCATTCCGGAGTCTCTAGTTTATTTAGTTTACCTCCCTTGGGTTTATAGGCAAACTTGTCCTAACGTCATAGATAACCCCTTCTCTTTGCGACAGAGGTCCGTTAGGTTTTGTGGTACTAGGGTTTTAGTCTGTGGAATGTCTGGATTGATTCCCGAATGATTATTGGAAAAGGTCGATCGACTTTTCTTCAGTCAGCGGGTGAAACAATCCGAGCAAGCAACCACTTGTCCTGAAGGCTTGTGACTCGAGGAATGTTCACTCTACGCTAGAGCACAAAAGGCTCGTTTTCATCTTACCAGATATTGAAGGTGTGCCCATCGTGTTGGCGGATGCATTCCCCGATATGTAGTCTTTACGCTGCTATTCGAGTAGCCCCGCGACTGTTGTGTCTCTGATCTCTTCAGGGGCTGGACAAGACGTCTTCAAGTAATCTTCTTAGGCAGTTTGATCGTCGGAAGAGCAAGCATTAGGAATTTTTCCATGTCGCTTTTTACTTGAGGTTAGGTTCAGTTTGGGATCCCCGATGAGTCATAACCACTCCGCACGGGTGTGGGATGATCTCCGATAGTCTTTCAGGTTTTATTTGAGTTATCGTCAAGACCCTGAAGCTAGGAATTTTTCCTTCGCTTCTTTTTGATTTGGCCATCTTGGAGCCTGTGTTGACATTCCGTCTGCTGTAACGAGAAGAATGTCGGGATAATCTTTAGTTGTTTTGTGAACTGTCAAGACTTGGAGCGAGGAATTTTGCCATGGCTCCATTTTGTTTCGACCTTAGGGTCTTTTATTGACGTTGCATCTGCATTCTGCTGGAGTGAGAGGGAACGCCGTTGTTGACATTACGTCTGCTGTAACGGGACGAATGTTGAGGTTGTCTCTAGGTTTTATGTGAACTGTCGAGACTTGGCTCTCCCTTTGATGGAGCCTGGAGGGAAAATATGGTTCCCCTTTTTGTTTGTGCCCATGGATTATATACAGGGGTTGATTTGGACTCACCTGCAGGGCAGAAAAGTTTCATTTTGATAAATTTTTTTATTTGTTTCCACGATGCTCTATCTTTTCAGCTTTTATATCGCGAAAGTCACGATTGCCCAATCATTTCGGCTATTTTTCGCGGTGCCCAATCATTTCGGCTATGTATTGTTTTATTTTTACTCACTGCTTTTTTATTGTGTGTTGCCCAATCATTTCGGCTGTTTCATAGGCATATATTTTTTGCTCGCCGATTCTTTTATTGCGAGTTACCCCATCATTTCAGCTATTTCATATGCATATACTTTTGTTGCAAGTCGGGAACTTGGATCCTGATACTAATTCAGGCATCAAAATTGCTGCGACTGGGATATTGCCAGGAGCGAATCATCATTTGCCTTGGAGGACTTGGAATTTTGACATCGATTGAGGCATCGGCATCGCTACAACTGGGATATTGCCAGGAGTGAATTATCATTTGCCTTTGCTGATTTGAAAAAAGGTGGCTTAGTACACAGGGTTAGGATCCCGTCAACTAAACCATTTGACTTTATGAGCCGTAAGGGTCTCATAAAGGGGTTTTTCTCCCTACGAGTCATGAGGATCTCATAGGTGCATTTTCTCCTAAGGAATCGTGGGGATCCCTAAGTGTGTATTCTCTTATAAGTCGTAATGATCTCATAAGAGTATTTTCTCCTTATAAGTTGAGAGGACTTACAAGTGTCGTTCACCATATGAGGACATTTCTCGTCATTGGTGGAATTTGGTGGGGAAATCGTTTATTTGTGCCCATGGATTGTATACAAGGGCCAATGTTGGACCGCCTGTAGGGCAGCTTGGGGAATACGACGGCTTAAGAACAGGTCCAGCTCCTGTAGCTTAAGGCTTTGAATCCTATGAGCCGTGAGGGTCTCATAGGGGGAGTTCTCCTTATGAGTCGAGAGGATTTTGTTAGTTATATGTATGCCCTAGAGGCCATTACTGTACATAGGATGTATATTGTAGTGGATGCTGGGACATATATTGGTAGGACTTTCTTGCTCGACATGATAGTAGGCTATCTGGTTGCTCTTTATCTTAACATGTATGCTTTCTGTCTCTCTGATTACATGTTGATAAAGCCCTTAGGATGTGTACTCGACTTCCAGGACTATGATGAAGATCATACTAGTGGGGCCTGGGTAGTCAATGAGTACATCCTTCATTGTTCTTAGTCATGGGAATATCGAGACGGGGCATCGATATTCCAGAGTAGACTAGCGTATATCTTCTCGACCCATGTGATGGGCGATGGATGATCCCATATCCATTGGTGTTTGACATCGGAGATAGTATGTGGGTGCTCAGTGGAGACTGGGTACACTGAACGGACTCGCCGAGAACTCCCAGATGGTATTATACCTCACGTCAGATGGCAGTTCTCTGGTGACACTGGTACAACTTAGTCTGTTGACCCGAGATCGTCATAGAGTCTTGTGTGTATCCCACTGTGCTTTGATTTCCACCCTACCACGGCTCTACTGAGACGTGCAAACAGGTGGTTTTTGGGTACAGTCCCGATTCACATGGAGGCAATGAGCGATAGGAGGGGATTCGTCTCTCCCGGTATTGGGGGTTGATGTTGCGCTATGCTCGACTGGCCATAACAGGAAATCCCTGGCCAGGGTTGCAGTGATATACTGGTAAGAGTTATCAGTAGTTTCACGAATGTTATGGACCTTACGTCGGCATGACTTATCAAGCTACTAGGCATTGGATGTCGATCTATGGGGGGTTCTCACTGTGTGACAGTGTGGCGAAGCATAGGCTCTTACCCCCAGGGTGTCCCGAGACCGGAAGGTGTTCCGGCGGGTTGTAGTCCTCGCGAGGGGGCATGCATAAAAAATAGCGGCTGAGGGACCCGTTGGTGCCACGGCGACCCCATTGGATGGGGTGGCTGCCTGATTCATGTTCAACAATGAAGAAACCTTGCCTCCATCAATGACAACTTGAGCTAATGAGTGAGAAATCCAAATCCAAAGTGAACCCACTTCCTATTTCTTCATCCTCTACCTCTTGCCAAGTAGTATAGGGTGTTTTCTTCACTAGTTTCATGACTTGGTGAAGTGGGAGCTTGATCTTGTGATGCCTCGACGTAGATCATCTTCGGCAATGAAGTCGACGATCTAGCCCGCCTATTTCTCCGATGAAGCCGATGCTAGAGTCCGGGATCCGATATGGACAGCGAGGGGACTTCATCACGGAGCTATGGAGGTGGAGGATCGGATCTACAAAGGTTGTAGCCCGTTTCCTTTAGCGTAAAAGTCGTTAACTTGCATCGCATCACCTATAAATCTAGTTAACGATCCGTATTAGGGTTTGTAGGCACATGAAAAATTTTAATTGGCCATGTTTGATCACTTGTGAGACTTCATTAGTGTGCCTAGGAACCCTACAGTGGTATCAGAGCCTAGCTAGAGCCTTAGGCGATGCGTAGACGGAATTAGAAGTCCGATCGAGCCGAAACTCTAATTCAAAACATGCTCTCTGTACCTTTTTGAAATTTGTGTATTTTTGAGAATTAAAAATATGCAGAAAAATCAACAGGAATATCTAAGAGTTACTGTAAAATTCGATTCCCTAATTCCATCAAACCGCCGCGGTTCCGCGGCCGTTTTGTCTTATCTTGCATTGAATTTTGCACAGTAATTCATGTTTTGCAGTGCTGGTTTTCCTGGGAATTTTTAATCTGAACTCAAGAGTTGAGTTTTCTGGGTTGTATTGGGGACTCGGTGTTTCGATCGGATTGTCTAATTTTGTCTGTGTGTTTTTCCGGGTAATTTTAGAATATGTTAAAAAGTTCGACCGGATATAAATACCCAATTTTTCCCCTGCCGGGAAATTTCCAATTGTTGGACTTTTCCGTAGTTTAATGACGTTCTAAGTAGTGCAAGTAACACGATGGTCCCTATAGAAGACAACAAACCTTAACTCGATTATGTGACCGTCTTGAACTGCCCTTTGAACCTTAGGGTTTGGGGCAGTACGGCGTGCCACATGTGAGGCGTTGGCGTGACCCTTCTACGGCTGGACCGTTGGTACTGAGGCATGAACAGAATGTTTTTAGACTTATTTCATGTGTTGAGCTGTATCGGGAAAACTTGGGTGTTCGATTGTTCGATCGGAAAGTTTAACATTTTTCCTATTTATCCGGAATGTGATACAATAATTGGAATTCACAAGCAGTTATGAGATAACTGAATGAATGTTATAAATCTAGCGGTTTAGTCTCACTTGATCGGTTGCCACGGAATTTTGATGTGATCAAAAGTCCGTCGCAATCACGTAGCGTACGCGGATACTCGCTGGGTAAACTTAATAGACAACCTCACTCCATAGCCCCGACCAAGTGACTGTAGGAGAACCCCGTCGCCGAAAGCATCCGTCCGGGTGCTCGCGGCAGCGGTGTTCCGCCTTGGTGCACTTCGTCGATGGTATCGGGGGTGCGGCCGTCCACTAAAGTTTGCGACGAGCATTCGATCAGGATATCGGGAATCTTGTTGAATTACCCGACTCGTTATTGAAAAGAGTTTTCGATAAATAAGACTGAAATGCGGGGTTTATAATTGTTAGGTATGTGATGTCTAAGGAATTCATTTGATTAGGCATGCGATGTCTAAAGAGGTTGCGGATTCCAACTGTTGTAGTTTTACACTTTCTTTTCTGTGACCGTAAGTGTAATATATGATGTCGCCGGTTTCGTTGCTATTTGTCAACGACAATTGGGATACGCATGTTTACTTACGTTGATGACATGTGATGTTATGTGTTGCTGGATATGTTATATTGGATCGTCGTGTTTGAATAGCCGGGGTTTTTTTTATGTGAGATGAGTGTTTTTTCATTTTCATTCATGTAAAAACTTGTGTGTAATATTCTTTTATTGGGGCACTTCCAGGTTGCGGATGTTGTCACCATTTGTATATTATTTACTTTTCCGCATTAGGATAGACCCAAGGAGGGGAGCACAAGTAACCGGGTTCTAGGGTCCTGTGGGAGACCATCTCGTGGAGTCGAGTCCTGGTCTCCTAACCCTAGAATTGGTAGGGTTACTTGTCGCTCTCGTAGGGGTCTAGGGGTGTGAGATTGGCTATTCATCACGACCGTGGAATCCGTATTTTATACTGGCTCGTATTAAGAACACGGATGTCCTAGTATATCCAATGTTTCATATGATTCTTCTGCTGTGTTATCTGTGATGTGATCATGTGATTTGTTCAGATAGATATAGTATATAGTATATATGATATATTATATAGACGTTGCTTATGTTTTACACCCGCGCTAGCCCTGCCTCGTTCTGGCGTTAGTTACCTAACCTAACGGTGCAGACGGGACATCGAGGCGAATGCGGATGGCATAAGCGTACGTTATATTTATCTGTGATATTTAGGTGGACTTAAATGATGGGATATTCATTAATGAGATTAATGAAAAAAATAAACCTAATTGATGTTGTGGAATCGAATTTCAAAATAAAACAGCTAGCTACAGTTCTTGCTTTGCATTGCGGTGTTCCTTGTAGAACATCATGCACCTTATTCGATGAGGAAAGGACCGAGATCCCTTCACCGGGAGTGACTCCTTTAGCAATAACTGGCAGATGCTACACACTCGGTTTGTCTTTTGATTGCTTCTATAGTTTCTGCTTTGCACAGTGATATATATGATATATCCCGCACCTCATTCGACGAGGAAAGGGCCGACGATCCCTTCACCAGGAGTGACCCCTTTAGCAAAACTAGAAAAGCCTAAAAAACATTCCATTTAAAAACCATTTGATTCCGCAACGAGATCAAGTTCAAAGCGTTAAAAGTTTTCATAAAAACCATTCGCAACCCTCCGCCATTTTAGGAAGTAGAGTACTTAGTATTCGTGCTGTGTTTGTTGACCATAGTCAAGGCACAGTGTACGGTAGCTAAGTGATGTCTTCCTATACCACATATGATGCGATTATTTAGGACAGTTGCGTGACTTTGTTGACCTTAGTTAAGGGTCATGTGGGTGGGTCTAATTAATCACGAAATGACGGGTAGAACTTGACTAGTACTTATGATTTGTTGACCTTAGTTAAGGTCATAGGTGCTAGGGGTGAAAATCTTTATCGGGAGTTTCAAGTATTGAAATTTGCAATGAGATTGCATACCTTCTATATGATAGTTGGATCCCGATACCCACTGCGAGTAATTGTTACTCCTGGGAGAGTTTTGCACTTTGCAATTAGCCGATCAAGTAGGTGTCTAGAAAAGTGTCAACGGGGTTACGCCTCTGGGAAAACGAGGTTTACTGTAATTAGGTCCGTGCGAAAGCACGGGGAACCTCCCTCAAAGTACCGACACTGGCCTGGCTGAAAGATTGGCGAACTTGTAGAGTGTAATTAATCCCGGCTAGTCTTTCCTTTTAGGGTTTGAAGGAAGATTTGATAAAAACAGTGGGAGCCATCCTGATTAGATAAAATAATAACCAATCTGATCTTGCAAGAGCGCACGCAGATTGTTTTCTCCTCTCTCTCTCCTGGTAGCGACCATGTCACGCCTTAATCAAGATAATAAAATGGATTAATTGACCGAACCCGCTTGTTATACTGAGCTGCGGAACGTTGGTCCCGCTCTAACTTATAATTGTTATAAGACAGAGCAGGAAATAGGGGAATACCAGGATCCCCATGCTGCCCAAACGAAGAAAGTGCATGAGATGCATCTCCTTCGGGTATGTTCATTACAAAGAACTGTTTCTCAGTATCTTCTGCATCCTGGGTATTTGATACCGGATCAGGATCCCAGATATGTAATCTGTTACATTGGGCTACAAAAAGGTAGAAAACTGAGAACGGGTGATAAGTTTCATGAGACAGAGAATGGGGCAAGTGTTGCAGCCAAGTCTGTTGGTCACTGTCACTCTGTATTACCAATACATTGATTCTGAACAAATGCTATTAGATACGGAACCTGATATACAAAATCATATCAATCTCTTTATTAGTAAAGAAGGATATAATTTTGTATTGTTGATAATGTTTTGAACATTTCCTATATCAAAAGTTGATCGGTTCAGGCACATTATCTAAAAGCATTGACGTTCTAAATCAAATTACAGTTCCTAGTATACAGACCACACAGGAAGAGTTCAGAAATAAACGAATCCTTCTTGAGGCATTGTAGACTAGGTCATATCAATGCGACCCGACTGGCTGAAGTTACATTTTAGATACATATTTAAATCAGTTTGAATTTACATCTTGTGAAACTTGCCAGTCATATCACAAAGATTAGATGACCATAGCCCTGTTTATTGGAAACAGAAAAAGAGTTAATGAACTCTTGGGACTGATACATGATGATGTATGTAAGGTCTCATGTCTACACATGCCAGGACTGGTTCTTTATACTTCATTACGTTCTCTGATAATCTCTCAAGATTCAGACATATGTTCCTGTTGAAACACAAGTCCGAACCTTTTGAGATATTCACAGAATATAAGCTAGAAGTAGGGAACCAATATGGGTATAAGTATTATGTCCTATGATAAGATCAGGGAGGAGAATACTTGTGCATGAAATTCTTGGATATTCTAAAATAAAATGAGATTCTCTCTCAGTATTACTCCTCTGAATGCACCACAGCACAATGGTGTATCGGGGTGGAGCAATCGCACCATATTGGATATAGTGTGCTCTATGATGAGTACTACTGAGTTACCTATTTCCTTTTGGGGTTGTGCACTTTAGAAGCTGCATACCTATTGAATTAGGTTCGAATCAAATCAGTGCCTACCACTCCATATGAGATATGGTATGGGAAGAGCCTATCTCTTAAGTAAGTTAAGATTTGGGATTGTCCGGCCTTTGTCTAAAGCAAAATCCGGACAAGATCGAGGCAGGATCAGTTCTGTAGAACTGGAAAGGTTCCAGCTATACAAAACTGCAGTTGATGATTTGACAGAACAAAAGGATTCTATAGTTCCCGACGAACCTCAGCCTCTTTACCGATCTGGTAGGGTTCCTCACCTGCCTGAGAGATACCTCGGTTTCTCGATGACAGTGGGAGCGAGGATTGCATCATGAGATGATGACCCAACTAGTTTCGAGCAGGCCATCAAGAGTAAGGACTCTGTAAGAATGGCTGGATGCTTAGCGATCTGAGATGGAATCCATGTACACCAACAAAGTATGGACTTTGGTTGCTATATCTGAAGGGTTAAATCCCCATCAGGAGCAAGTATATCTTGAGAAGATTACTTGGTGTAAATGGAAAAGTTGTGACTTTCAAAGCTAGACTTGTTAAAGGTCTTCGTCATCGACCAAGCGTGGAGAATGATGAAACCTTTTTCCAGGGACTATGCTTAAGTCCAACCAGATCCTACTTGCCATTGCTGCATACCATGACTACGATATCTCGTGGTTGGGTGCCATGACTACTTTTCTAAATAATGATTTAGAAGAGAACGTCTATAAGAACACAGCCAGAGGGCTTCGTAAACAGTGGGAGCAGCGAAAACGTGTGCAAGATTGCTTTACAGGATAAAGCAGGTATCGCGGAGTTGGAACGTCTGTTTTGATGTGGTAGTCGAAGTGTTTGACTTCATTAAAATGGTAGATGGACCTTGTATGTACAAAAGGGTAGTAGAGAGTAAGGTGGTCATCCTCGTATTGTACGTAGACAACATACTCTTGATAGGAAAAGAGTTTCCTATACTACGATCGGTCGATCTCCTCTTATCACATAGATTCTCTAATAGGATAAAGATGATACCTCCTAAATCCTGAGATTTGGATCTATGAGATAGATCTAAAGGGATGTTAGGGTTCTCACTAGGTATAGTGAGATTGTATCAATCGATCCTGGGAAGAATCACTGGAAAAGTTCCAGACTGATAAGCACGACTGAATGTCAGTCGCATGCATTGTCTTTACCCTCGGTAAAGGGACGGTATGTTGGAAGAGTTCCAAGCTAGATACCGTGGCAAACTAGACGATAAAGGCTGGTAACATCGCTATTAAAGATACTACCAAAGAGGCAGTTTGGGTGTATATTGGTTCATAAGATGAACTAGGTTTCTACCATTGTATGACAATGGAAGAGAGGCTTTGGCCCAGGAACCCCGATCACATCAGTGACCCAGACATATTCTGAGGAAGCATCACCTGATCATGGAGATAGTTGATCTCTGGGGTGATCGAGGTTAGGAGAGTAGACTCAGAGGACAACACGGCGGATCCACTCACGAAGGCCTTTTCCCAGAGAGAGACTCATATGGGATGGTTGAGTATTAGATACTGCAACCACTGCTACAGATGGCCCTAGTGCAAGTGGGAGATTGTTAGTTATATGTATGCCCTAGAGGCCATTACTGTACATAGGATGTATATTGTAGTGGATGCTGGGACATATATAGGTAGGACTTTCTTGCTCGACATGATAGTACGCTATCTGGTTGCTCTTTATCTTAACATGTATGCTTTCTGTCTCTCTGATTACATGTTGATAAAGCCCTTAGGATGTGTACTCGACTTCCAGGACTATGATGAAGATCATACTAGTGGGGCCTGGGTAGTCAATGAGTACATCCTTCATTGTTCCTAGTCGTGGGAATATCGAGACGGGGCATCGATATTCCAGAGTAGACTAGCGTATATCTTCTCGACCCATGTGATGGGCGATGGATGATCCCATATCCATTGGTGTTTGACATCGGAGATGGTATGTGGGTGCTCAGTGGAGACTGGGTACACTGAACGGACTCGCCGAGAACTCCCAGATGGTATTATACCTCACGTCAGATGGCAGTTCTCTGGTGACACTGGTACAGCTTAGTCTGTTGACCCGAGATCGTCATAGAGTCTTGTGTGTCTCCCACTGTGTTTTGATTTCCACCCTACCACGGCTCTACTGAGTTGTGCAAACAGGTGGTTTTTGGGTACAATCCCGATTCACATGGAGGCAATGAGCGATAGGAGGGGATTCGTCTCTCCCGGTATTGGGGGTTGATGTTGCGCTATGCTCGACTGGCCATAACAGGAAATCCCTGGCCAGGGTTGCAGTGATATACTGGTAAGAGTTATCAGTAGTTTCACGAATGTTATGGACCTTACGTCAGCATGACTTATCAAGCTACTGGGGTCTGACGTTTACCACCCCTAGGCGAGATATGCGACATATCAGACGAACAGACCGGACTGTACGGTAAGTGTTACTGGTTGGATTCACAGGAGTGTGAGCGGGATTGCTCGTCGATCTTCTGATCTCTCAATACCCGGGTGGCCGTTACGTTTAGCAGACCGCTTGCGGCTTGTGGGTGATTGATATGATCATCATCTGCTGCCGGCGTATTGACGAGTCTTTAGAGTCCTACACAGAGGTTTCCTGGCTCAAGCGAAACGAAATAGGAGCGCATATGAGATATGTGCGGGACCGAGAATAATGCGTGTATGTGATACCGTATTCTATTCTCGCGATGAATGTATCAATTGGTTGTATGCGATATAACCTAGTTATCGAATCGAAGACTGATTCGATAAGTCGATACATTGGATACTAGTCGGTTATATGCGACATGACCGGATCATTGAATCAAGTGTTGATTTAATGATTTAATGTATAATTATATATTTGATATATTACTTTGCATTAACTAGTATTGGTTCATTTTAAATGGATTTTCTTACTTGAAATGCACATTGTATATGTGATGTATTTTTGTGCACTTGTTTGTATCATGTTTGATGATACATGCTCACTTGGGTTTGTGTAAAGATTAAACCATGGTTGTGTAATGGTTAGGGTTTTCTTCTTATTCATTTATTTATTCATTTTGTTTATTTTGGCAAAAGAAAATGATAAAGAGAAAATGGTGGCTTTCTTTGTTTGTTATTGAAGCTTCATGAAGCTTTGACTAAGTGACCATTTTGTCTTCATGTTTAACCCTAACCATTCAAACTAACCATGATTTATTCTCTACACCTAACTATGGTTGCTATATGATAAGTATTCATTTATTTTTCTATTTTAAAAAAGACTTATGATATTCTTTCTTCTTCTTCTTCATCTTCAACAATGAAGAAACCTTGCCTCCATCAATGGCAACTTGAGCAAATGAGTGAGAAATCCAAATCCAAAGTGAACCCACTTCCTATTTCTTCATCCTCTACCTCTTGCCAAGTAGTATAGGGTGTTTTCTTCACTAGTTTCATGACTTGGTGAAGTGGGAGCTTGATCTTGTGATGCCTCGACGTAGACCATCTTCGGCATCGAAGTCGACGACCTAGCCCGCCTATTTCTCCGATGAAACCGATGCTAGAGTCCGGGATCCGATATGGACAGCGAGGGGACTTCATCACGGAGCTATGGAGGTGGAGGATTGGATCTACAAAGGTTGTAGCCCCTTTCTTTTAGCGTAAAAGTCGTTAACTTGCATCGCATCACCTATAAATCTAGTTAACGATCCGTATTAGGGTTTGTAGGCACATGAAAAATTTTAATTGGGCATGTTTGATCACTTGTGAGACTTCATTAGTGTGCCTAGGAACCCTACAGATTTCGTAAGTGAAAATTTTATGAGATTGCGCCCTTTCGGGTTTTCACAAGCTCGCTGGTAGCCCTGCTGTTTTTACTCACGGCTCTCTTTTGGGTTTTCATCTGTGCCCATTTTTCTTGTGGACATACCATTTTTTACGAGATTGCGCCTTTCCGGGTTTTCACAAGCTCGCTGGTAGCCCTGTTGTTTTTACTCACGGCGCCCTTTTCGGTTTTTCAAGTGCCCTTTCGCTTGTGGACATACCATTTTTTTACCCATCTGTTTGCCAATGGGACTTAGGGGTTACTTCACCACTGGAGCAGCTCTGTATCCAGTGGGACTTGAGTTGCAGTCTTCGCTGTTGGAGCTTTGATTGCAATATAGATCTCAAGAGAGGATACCGCCATATTTGGGGCAATGCGCCATGTTTGAGGTGGAGCACTAGTTTAGGGACATTTCGGTCCATTATCGCCGTGTTTGAGGCGACGTGCTAGTTTAAGGACATTCCAGTCCAAAGCCAGTTTTGAGGCGAGGTTTATTAGTTTAAGGACCTTTCGGTCCGTTGTCGCCATTTTGGAGGAGAAATTCTTTTGGATACTACTTTTAGAGTTTTGACTCAGGACGATAACGAGCGGACACAAGCGTCATCACCTATCATTGACCCAAATCGCAACCCGTCAAGCATAATATTTCTTGAGGAATCGACTGTTTATCGGCCGGAAGGGTCTCTTGCCATGCATATCCATGAGCAGGTAGGCTCCACCTTGGAAGACCTTGTCTATAATATACGGGCCCTCATACTTTGGCTCGAATTTCCCTCGTTTTGCATGATTGGAGATCATAGGTCTTTTGATGACTAGCATGAGTTCGTCTTGGCGGAATGTTCTCGGCCTAGTCGGTCTTTCGTATGAGCGCGTCATCCTTGCCTTGTAAGCTTCTTGGTTTTGCTGCGCAATGAGGCGAGTTTCATCGAGGGCGTCGAGCTCCTCAAGCTGAAGATGGGCATTTTCATCATCTGTTAGCTCGTATTGAACTGCTACTCGGAGAGAAGGGAGTTCTATTTCCAAAGGAAGGACTGCTTCAGTGCCGAATACCAATGCGTATGGTATTGTATTTATAGCCGTTTTAAATATCGTTCGGTACGCCCAGAGAGCTTCGTGCAGCCTTTCGTGCCAGTCTTTTTTTGCTTCTGGACGCTGTTTTCTTTATAATCTTGGTCAAGGTCTTGTAAAGCTTCAGCTAGACCATTAGCTCAGGGATTATAGACGGAAGAGTATCTCCGGTCTATTTTATGCTATTCTGCGAAGCGACTGATTTTATGGCTCCTGTAGGTTAGCCTATTATCCGAGATTATCCGTCGCGGTGTGCCGAACTGGTAGATGACATGTGTTTTGAGGAAATGGAGAATATTCTCCATCTTCACTTCCCTTAGTGGTACTGCTTCCGCCCACTTAGAAAAGTAGTCGGTCGTTGCCAGTATGAACCGGTGTCCTTTGGATGATGCTGGTTCAATGGGGCCAATTATGTCGGTTCCCCACATTTCGAACGGCCAACTAGCCCCTGTTGGGTGTAACGGATTTGGATTCTGGTGGATGAAGTCCCCGTGAATTTGGCACGAGTGACACTGCTTTGGATATTCGAGACAGTTCTGAATCATTGTGGGCCAACAGTAACCCATTCTCTTGATCTTCAGCTTTATTTTTGGCCCAGCTTGATGAGAACTGCAGAGTCCGTCATGAGTTTCTTGGACAACTCTCTTTGATTCTTCTGGTCCCAGGCATCTCAGCCACAGACAATTGAATGATCTCTTGTATAGAGTATCATTGACGAAGGCGAAAGACAGAGCTCGTTTCATGAGTTGATGTCTTGATGACGCATCTTTGAGCGTTCGATGGGATTTGAAGTAGTCTATGAAGACTTCTCTCCAATCCTTAGCCTTTTCTTCATTGTCTATTTGGAAGACTGCTTGTTTAGTCGCTTCCTTTCCTTCAGACGACTCTGTTAAATCCCCCGAAGATATTTCTTCCGGCGCGAGAACTCTACGGCTTTGCACGGTGATCCTTACGTCGTCGAGGTCTTCATCGGACAATTCCTTAACCAGCTTGGCCAATGCATCCGCCTTAATATTTTCTGCACGCGGTATGCTCTCCAAGACTCAAGAGGGGATCTGCGTCAATAGTTGCTGCACTCTTTCTCCGTACTTTATCAACTCTGGCTTGCATGTCTGATAGTCGCCTTTTACTTGGCTAACGACCAGCTGGGAGTCTCCATATAAGAGGTGGTTTTCGATTCCCATATCGACAGCGATCTCAAGACCCGCTATCAAAACTTCATATTCAGCCTCGTTGTTTGTTCTTGGCTCCATTAAGGAAAGGGCGAAAGACATTATCCCTCCTTGCGGAGTCACGAAGACGAGACCCACCCCGGCTTTGATTATAGGGATGTTATGCTTCCGCTTCTTCATGGAAGATGCTCCATCGAAGTAGAGTTCCCATTGGACATTATTTTCTTCCTTCTCCCCTTCGATTGTGTTGAACGTGTGTTCATCTGGCAATTCGCAACTTAAGGGAGAATCGGTTGGTATCGGATGCTCAGCGAGAAAGTCAGCGATGGCCCGGCCTTTCACTGCTTTGAGAGGTTGATATGTTATAAGAATTCCATCAGGTGGAGGGCCCATTTGGCAAGCCTTTCTATTAGTATGGCCCTTGACATTAGATATTTGAGAGGATACACCTTTGATATGAGATGGACCTCATGTGCCAAGGCATAGTGCCTAAGCTTCGTTATCGTGAAGATCAGTGCCAGGAAATTCTTTTCGATGGGGGAGTAGTTGTTTTCTGCCCCCAGAAGTACTCGACTCAAATAGTAGAGAGCTCTCTCCTTCCCCTGGTCATTTTCTTGGGCTCATAACGCGCCTAGAGAACCTTCCATGGCTTTGTGTACAGGATGAGGGGCTTTCCATTAACCGGAGCGGTCAGTACCGGCGGGTTCTATAGGTATTGCTTGATTTCGTCCAGTTCATTTTGGCATTTATGATCCCAAACGAACGGGGCCACCTTCTTCATTAAATGGCTATAGGGGCGGCATTTGCCGGAGGTTGGTTATGAACCACCGGATATACGCGAGCTTTCCTTGGAGTGAGCGTAGTTGTTTAAGAGTTCTTGGCATGGGAATTTCCATAATCGCCTTGATCTTTGATGGGTTTATTTTGATGCCTCGGTGTCGTATGATGAATCCTAGGAATTTACCCGAGGAGACTCCAAACACACATTTCAGAGGATTCATCTTTAGATTGTATTTCCGAAGACGATGGAACACTATGTTCAAATGTTCCCAGTGCTCCTTATACGATTTGCTTTTCACCACCAGGTCGTCGATGTAGCATTCTACAATCTCATGGATGAGGTCATCAAAGATCTTCGTCATGGCTCTCTGGTAGGTAGCACCAGCGTTCTTCAAACCGAAGGGCATCGTCTTGTAGCAAAATATACCCAATGGAGTTCGGAAGGCGGTGTGTTTTTGGTCTTTAGGATGCATTTTTATTTGATTGTATCCTGAAGATCCATCCATGAAAGAGAAGACCTCATGAGTGGACGTGTTATCGATCATTATCTCGGCAACAGGTACTGGGAAGTCATCCTTCGGACAAGCTTTGTTAAGGTCCTGAAAGTCCACGCAGATATGCACTGTCCCATTTTTCTTCATCACTGGAACAATGTTGGCAATCCAGTTGGGATACTGAACTTCTTGGATAAAACCGGAGTCAATTAGTTTCTTGACTTCAGCATTGATACTCATCTCGAGTTCGAGCTGCATTCTTCTTGGCGCCTGTTTGACTGGCTTGACGTCCGGCGATATAGCTAGTTTGTGCACCGCTATTTTTGGATCCAGTCCCGGCATCTTGGAATAGTTCCATGCGAAACAGTCTTTATATTGCATAAGCACATCCTTTAGTGTGGCCACCTGTTTTTTAGACAACAGCTCACTGACGAACGTGGGTCTCGGCTCGTTTTCCGTCCCCAAGTCAATTTTTTTCAGGTTGTCCGCCGTAGTGTGTATCCCATCTTCCATCTCTTTTGGTGCTGATAGAAACTATGAGATCACCTCATCCTCGTCTTCATTTGCGAAGCACCTGAAGGAGTCATCTATAGTCTCATGCCCTCCCTCCTTTAAGAATGTTATCACATGGCAGGTATGAGTTTGCTTCCATTCTTGACGTTGAGATGGTCTTGTCCTCATGGTATAGGTCCTCTTTGGCTCATGCTTTTGCGGCGGGGTTACCCTCTGCTGTCGGACAAAGCGAACTTGCCTTGTTGATATTGGTCTTTGACCCAGTCTTTGAAGGTGAAGCAGTCTTCAAAGGGATGGCCTATTGCTCGGTGATAGGAGCAATAATCCGGATGATGGACCTCGTTTATTTGTTCGGGATGCCGAGACTCCGGAAGCGCCATCATTTGATGCTTCATGACAAGGTTGAATATTTTCCTTGTCTTGTCTTAAGGGAAAGAGTATTCCCGACCCATCTTCTTGATAAAGGACGGGTTCCAACCACGTTTTTCTTAATAGCCCGACTTCTTAGATATAACCTATTGTTTGCGAACGTTGTTTGCGCTCTTTGTCCTATTTTTGCTTATATTTCGAGAGTTTTCCTTCTTGCAAGGACATACAACGAGCTGGGGATGGAGGGAATTATAGTCTTCTTTCTCTGCGATTGCTGGTTGAGGCGTTGCGTCCAGACCTTTTCATAAATAGCCATTTTGCGAATGTGGTTATCCTGAATCTTTTGACAAGCTTCTTTTACTAGCTTGTCAACTTGTTCTTCGAACGATAGACTTAATGTTCTTAGAATGGGATCTCGTTTTGTTTCAACGTCATGGCTATTTGAAAGAGCGTTTACTTCTTCACCATAGTTGTTTATGACACGACAGCCATGAAATCGCTCCCGTTTCTTGGACTGAATGTATCCAAGCCCAGTTTCTCTATCTTCCCGTTGGGCATGTTTCGTCGAGTTCCGGAAATGTCCCAAATCTTGTTGAAGAACTTGGCTTGTCAAGTAGTTTGTTTGAAGGGTACTCCTTGATATTTTAATAGCCTTTTCAATCCTTCTGCGTAATATCTGGGCAGACGGATTGGTTGAAGTCTGTCAAACACAAAATCGACGCCATGCCAGACTTCCTTTTCTACCCTAGTTTCCGTATATTGGTTGAAGAGTATCATTTTTTCACCTTTTCGCCTGGAAGGGACATAGAAAGTCTGCAGCTCTTGTACGCCGTATGTATTGAGCGCATCAAGTTCCTTGTGATGCCGCTGCGGAACCATGGTGATTTGTAAACTCTGATCAGCTCCAGTAACGGTTTGTGCTGACGGGTGAACAGAGAACACGGCGTTGACCTCGTCCTCAGAGTCACTGCCAAAGACCAAAATAGGAGTAGATGGTCCAGGTCTGTTGTCTTGGGGTTGCCCCAAGTAGACTATTTGTTCATCTTCCTCGGTATTGCTCCCAAAGATCGGGATGGTGGCGACGAATTTTTGTTTATTCTACGGCTTATGATATCTTTCCGTGTCTTTGAAGTCTGGTAAGAAGTACTTTGCGTCTTTATATTTTCGGACTTCATTTACGGAGAATGGATTTAGCTCCCCAGTGACGGTGTACTCGAGGACATCTTTGAAATACTTCATACACTGGTGTTGTGTAGAAGGGATGACGTTGTACTCGTGTAACCAAGGCCGCCAAGCAAAGCGTTATAGCAAGTCTTGGCGTCGATGACATGAAATTTGATGTCAGTGACAAGAAGCTTAAAGCGTAATGTCAGTATTACGGACCCAAGCATCCGTGTTGACTATGAGTCGAACTCGGAGATGGTCATTTTATCCTGAGCCAGGTGCTGAACGTTCATGCAAATCTCCTTCAGCACCTTCACGTTGAAAAGTTTGACGGAGTACCCGTTGTCGACCAGGATCTTCCCTACGTGGCAGTACCCGGTGGCATATAGAGGACGGTTGTGCTCGCACGTTCCCGGGAGGAGATCTTCATCGCCGAATGTAATGTCAGCTGTATGAACCTCTGCCAGCTCATTCTTCATCTTTTCTTCTGTAAGGAAAGCTTGGAACTGATCGGGCTCCTGTAATGCCCCGATCAGAGAATCTCTTGCTTCTTTGGACAGGAGGAGAGCATCCAATGTGCTCAGTTGTGAGGGTATCTTCCTCAGATGCGCCAGGACATTGTAATCCACCTTGTTTTTCTTAGACGGATCCTTGGCTGTGAGCTCTTCGACGATTCTATCATCGAGGGCAATTTCCTCAGGGGCTTTTTCCTTCCCATTGTCTCTTTTGCTCAAACCTCTGTTTGTAGGCCCGAGGCTCTTCTCAGGCAGCGTATGATTACGCAGCTGAATGTTTTCACAGTTCTTCTCCTCTTCCTCTTTTTCGGAGGTGGATTCTTTGAAAAGAGGGCCGAGGGTTATTTCTTCCTCAGAATCGCTCCCGAATGTAAGAACTTATGATTTTTATTTTGTCAAACTAATACCAACCATATGACAGTTGCCATCCGTTCCTTCACGCTCATCTGTCGTGCTTCGTTGCCGTCGACGAGCTTTGCGCTTCATCCGCTTGAAGTGTTGTCGATGAGCAATGTATCCTTGCCACCATTTCTTGAAGGCATTGCACTCTTCGGTGGGGTGGGTGACCCTTTGATGATATAGGCAATAGTTCAGATGTGAAATCTCTCCGTTGAGGCATGTGGCCCCGGGAATATTTCCCTTGAGAGATGGCAGCTTCATTCCTATTGAAAGGGATTTGGTGAACCGCTTTTCTGTCTTGGTCCTTCTTTTGTTTGCCGCAGGTCTGCATCGGTCGTGTTGGAGTACTTTGCGACTCCTCCTTGCCGCGTCTTCTTCATCCTGACGCCGATGCTTGGCCTTTCCGTATATGGCCGTTTCACATTCTCGGTCAGCTTTGCTCTTTTGAAAAGCTTCACTTAGTAGCCTTTCAATTAGGCCTTCTGGCAGCTCCGAGGATTTTGGCACCGATCCTGCCCTCAGTTCCTCTGCGTTGTTTTCTAACGCTGAAGGAGCTTCTTCACCATTTGTTGACGAATGAGAAACCATGTGGTAACTTGCTACATAGTTTTCGGTTTCTCCCGACAAGCCATTTCCCTCATCATCATCACTATCTCCGTTCTCAAGTATATGGTTGAGAAACTCTTTGAGGATGACTGGTGTCTGTGCCTTCTGGTTGTATTCTTCCAGCGTGTCGATGTACTTTTGCAGGTCCGTGCGCTTTTCGTCAGGCTGCACGGGCTTCTTGGTCTTCTTCTTTCCCTTCGAAGACTTTGAAGGCTTGACCTGGGTGTTTTGCCTATCGTTAGCCGTTTTCGGTGTGGGACGCGGTTTCAGCGGGCTTAGGCTCTAGCGGGCTTTTCCACCTGATCGCCGGATATGCTTGAAGATCCTTCAGCGTTCTTTTGGTTTTAGCTGAAAGAACAACTTCCCACGGAGCTTCTTCCACAAACAAACATGATGCCCCCGACATATCCACCTTTTTAGGAGCGTGCCTCTGTGGCGGGTTCACCCTCCAATTTTTTGACAGCGCGAATTTCCCTTGACGATACTGGTCCTTGACCCAGTTCTTGAAGATGTAGTAATCCTCAATGGGGTAGCTCACCATTCGGTGATAGGAGCAGTAGTTAGGATTGTTGATGTCACTGGACTGCGGTGGACGTTTTGGGTCTGGCAGAGTGATGAGTTTGTTGCGCACTGCTAGTTCGAATAGTCTCCTTATTTTATCACGGGGAAACGAGTAAGCACATCCTAGCTTCTCTTCCAGGGATTGGCGTGGGCGTGCATTCTTTTGGTGAGCAACCGGTTTCGAGTCGCTCGATTGTTGTTGAGTGTTGGTAACAAAGGCCGCTTTCCCTTTACCCTTTGCATTCCGAGGGTCTATTTTTGAAGAGGAAGGTCTGTGGCCCATCTGGTCCATTTGGGCCAACTTGTCGATCAAAGCCTGGAAGGTGGTCGGCTTAAAGAACGTCATGAACTGGGACACAGTCGCTTGAGGATCCAGAGTCCCTATAAACATGCCCACGGTAGGAGCTTCTTCAATGTGTTGTTCGCATTTTGACCATAAGTTCCGCCACCGGATTGCGTATTGAACCCAGGTCTCTCCTGGCATCACCCTGGCATTGATTAATGCTGTGATCGGGGTGTGCTCGCTTGTGCTGGCGAGCCACTGTGTGAACAAAAGTTCTATCTCGATGAATGTTTTGATGGAGTCATTTGGGAGCTCCGAATACTATTCAAATGTTGTTTCCGATAGGCTGCCAACGAACTGGCGAAGCAGCAATTTGTCTTCGCCTCCAGTATTGCCACAGAGAGCTCTAAACTAAACGATGTGCTGATGAGGAGTACCTGTCCCCTTATACATGTGGAACTTGGGGATCGTATATCCTGGCGGGTATTTGATTTGGTCATACCAACCCGGATACGGTCGCCCAGTTCTGACGACTTGGCCAGTCGCTTCACTAGCTTGATGAGTTCGTATTTGTTGAGTTATATAATCATCAAGGGCAGCATTGGAGATCGTTTCCTCCCTGGATGTTGATAAAGCTGGAAGAGGGTTTGATGTTCCCCTCTGTTGTCATCGATGATTATTGGTGGGTCTTCAGCTGGAGGTTCTGGCTGGATCATCATTTCTACCATGTCTTGGAATAAGAGCGCTATCTGCTTTATATTAGCAGCTTGTTCCGCGGCCTCCTTATCTTTTCTTTCTAGCACCCTTCGCAGGAACTCTATATCGGTCTCCTGCTCCTGGCGCTATTCAGATGTCGATTCTGGGCTTTCTTTCTGCCCGGTGAGTGCTGCCATTTTTGTCAGCATCTCCTAGAGCTTTTGTTATTGCTCCTGAGCTTTTGTCAACGACCGAGTTTGCGGTCGATGACCCACGGAAGCACGACTTTCCCCTTTCCTGGAAGCAATGTAAACCGTGTGTATGATCGTGCCCCCAGACTTGTGGCGTTTGGGTCCATCGCCTTTGGAATTTGCCACCGGCAGTGGGAGATTCTCCAACCTCACCCTTTTGTGGGAGGTCGAAGTTGAAGGAACCATTGTAACAGACACTCGTGTTGAAGACGTCCCTCTCTGTATGACGGATGGATGGTTCTCCTCTTGCCGAGCCTTCATTTTCTTCAGCCGGCGCGGGTAGTCTTTGTTGATCACAGAATCCTGGACTTTCCGCCAGACCCTGTGGATTTAGGAGGACAGCCGCCGAGGGGGCTGCTCCAGTTTTGCCTGCGTCATATTTTCAGCAGGAAGTGGAGATTTCTTCAACACCGCGATTGGGGAGTTCTTTCGCACCCTCCTAAGCGGTTCAAAACTGTTTTCAGTTGGAACAACAGCGTCAACTTCCACCATTGGAGCTGGTGGAGTAAGTCCAGAGGGGGAGTTGCCCCCAGCCTTTCTTACTCGGTGCCAATGGCGACGTCGAGCGTGTTTTGCAGACGGGACCACCACAGTTGTGGAAGCGGCTTTGTTATGTCCCAGGCTTTGATCAGGGACTGCTGCTGGTGCCAGCCTGTCGAAAACTGACATTCGTTGAGAGAGAATGGCGAATCTTTCGAAGGACAATTTTTTGGTAGGGGAATCCCCTTCAGGTATCGCAAGCTTCTTTGAGGGCATACTTGAGCTTCGACTCAGCCTGTTGAAGATTGAGGTGGCAGACTTGGACGACCCGTTGATAGGGGCCGTGGTGGTTGCAAGTCGATCGAAGACCAACTTCTTTGGAGCTTCCTGTGGTGGTACTGGGGTGCTGAAACTCGCTGGTGGGAGCATGGTCCCGAAGAACAATCCAGTGGTGGCTTGGGTAACCTGCCCCACCGGCATTGAAAAGATGGATGCCGCATTGGGCCCGTAAGTCACTCCTCCAGTTGGGGCAAAGCGGGAGTTGTTGTTGCAGTTTGTGCAGCTGGAAGCCATTGATGTTATCTTCTGCCTGCACAGGAGCAAGACACCAAATCTTAGTATCTCGAATCCAAGAGCAACCATAGCAAACTGCGATTTTGTTCACGAATACGACACACGAAATGTGGAGTGGAAAGAGGAAAAGGTCCCACAGGGCGTGCCAGAATCTATTCACCGCCGAAAGCCGGATTGAGACGCGGAGGGCGTCTAGCCTGAATTTGGGGGAAGATGCTATTGAATTTATCATTCCACCTCTCTGAAGATGCCAAGTTGATTTATGGCACCGTATACTGGAGGTTTGGACGGATGCGGCCGTTGTAGCAGACTTTGTAAGATTCCCCCTTGTTTGCGAGGGGTTTTTGATTGTGGGGACGCTCTTCCCTGCAGGCACAAGCCTGTGTAGTTAATTACGTTACCGCATCACGATAACCACTTTCTCCTGCTCCAGAAGTTCACTTCGTGTCGTGTGTGTTTTTATTTGTTTAGATTGCCCGTGGATTGTATACGGAGACTAATTTTTGTTGTCGCCTGTAGGGCGTGAATTAGTCCAAATTCGTATATCTTATATTTGGGTTTGTCTTATTTAAGGATCATTAATCTGGTTTAAGATTAAGATCAACTTAAATGTATATGAGCAGTTGGGGCTCAGTTGGTTTTTTGTTAAGGATACATTAGTCTAATTTGAGTCTAAGATCTACTTAATAAGGTCTTAGGATCATTTTTGCTTCAGACCCAACAGAAGAGCATTTGGGCTCTGTTGTTTTAGTTTAAGGACGTTTGGTCCCTTATCGCCATTTTGGAGGTGAAGTTTTAGTTTGAGGACATCTCGGTCCGTTGATCACCATTTTTGGAGGTGAGATTTTAGTTTAAATATGTTTCAGTCCGTTGATCACCGTTTTGGAGGCAACGGTTAGTTTAAATATATTTCGGTCCGTTGTCGCCATTTTGGAGGCAACGGTTAGTTAAAGGACATTTTGGCCCGTTGATCACCATTTTGGAGGTGACATTTTAGTTTAAGGACGTCTCGGTCTGTTGATCACCGTTTTGGAGGCAACGGTTAGTTTAAGGACATTTCGGTCCTTTGTCGCCATTTTGAATGCAACGGTTAGTTTAAGGACATTTCGGCCCGTTGTTGCCATTTTACGCGCACGAGTATTTGTTACGTGACGGGATGGACAACGATGATATGGGATGCACCCAGTTTAGGATGCGGTCTGATTTGAGGTGTGCACGTCAGTTTGGAAGTGCACCAAGAGTTGTTGGTTGTCGGGACCCGCCACCTCTCTGAAGACGTTGAAGAATTACAACGACATATATCAGAGGTGCGGAGAGGTGTACCCTTAAACCAAATCCCATATTTGAGGGAAAAGAGGGGCTGCTGTGGAACTAAGAATCATTAGTCATTTTTTAGACTAATATTATATTAGGAGATATGGGATGAATATCATTTTGGATATCATCAGTTGATAAGATCATTAGTCATGTTTGGGACTACGATCAATTTGGGGAATCATGAGCACAAGGGGGCTCGGTTGATTGGAAATCGAAGAGGTTTTGATCTTGGGAAAACTTAGCCAATTTGGGTTAGGTCTGAGTCTCCATGGATTATAAAAAAAGTGCTTTCTTTCGTTGATTTCAACCAACTTCCTTCTATCTTTGACTGTGATGTAAACACCCTTCTTTCTTTGCTTTGATTTATGTACTTTATGAGTTACCCAACAGTGCTAAGCACTGGTATATGCAGCACTCACGTGTCTCCCGTGTGAGGCGCTGGACCAGTGTTAAACACTGAACTCCGGAGGCGCTCACATGCGAACACGTGAGACACTCAAAATATAGGCGCTGCTCTTTTGGTCTTATTCCCCCCTCTTTTATATAAGTTCTAAGCATTAGGTTCTCGTGGCGCTCACATGTGAATACGTGAGGCGCCCCAAATTTGGGCAACGCCCTTTGGTTTTATTACATCTTCCTTTTACAAAAGTGCTAAGCACTTGATTGGGGGTCACATGCAAAATACATGATTGCCTTAGGAAGTGATCCGTTCTCCTCTTTTAAGCACTCGCGTGGGAAACACGTGAGGCAGTCTCAGCCGTTTCTTTTTGTTCATTAGAAACACTCATGTGGAAAATACGTGAGGTCTCGTTATAGTGTTAAACACTAACGAATCACCAGGCTGTTCTTATGTGTTCTTGGAGATTTTGATCTCTTATTAATGACATTTCTAGTCATTAGCATTTGGGTTAGGATGGTCTTAGATTATTATCATTGTTTGAGGGATGAGAAGTCAAGTTCTCCTCTTATTATTTGCAAGAATTAAATTCTTTTTATAGGGTTAAACCTTAGTTTTCAGAGGAATTAAATTCCCATATGTTTTTGTAAGAATTAAATTTTTTGGACTCAGTTCTTTCCCCTAGGTTTTGAATCTGCATGACAGAATCTCCCTGATGGGAATTAAATTCTCAACTTGTGGGGAGATCTGCTTCTGCAGATTTCAACCAGACGAAGAACTAAGTTCTTATATGAAGGGTTAAACCCTTAGAGAGGTAAAAAAACGATCTTTGTGTTTTTCCTTTACCTAGTGTTTTTTCGACGAAACAAGTCTTCGCTGAGGATTAAATTCTCTCTCTCTTTTTTTTTTTTTTTCTGTTTCGTCTGTTTTCCCCTCTTCCTTTTTTCTCTTTTTCTCTTTGTGTGTGTGTCTCTCTCTCTCTGCCTCTTGAGACTTGAAGTCTCGGGTTCTTTATATAGTGGAGAGAGCTTTGTTTAATTCTCAAAATATCTCTCATTGAGAGATCCTAATTTATTTAATTGGTTTCAGAATCGATTTAGGAAATTTTACCCACCATTGGATTTTTGATCCAAGGACTTCTGTTTTTACAGAAAATATTGTTCTTGTTTTTAACAAGATTGGGGATATTCTCCCATATATAGAATAAAATTCTATCGAGCGGTGACATTTTAATCACCATTGAATTTTTAATCCAAGGGTGCTCAGTTTAACAGAGTATAATCTTTTTCTGTTTAGAAAGATATAGGAAATATTTTGGACCTTTGGTCCACTATCTCTCTGTTTAATAGAAAATATTCTCTCCCATAGAATTTAATTCTATGTTTAATCACCGTTGGATCCTTGATCCAACGGTTTATTAAGTTATTAAGTAGAATTTAATTCTACGCAAGGAGGTGTCCTCACGAGTTAACACGTGAGGCTTGCGGTTTAATTGCAGCGGTTAGGCGCTCACAAGTTGGCAGGTGAGGCTGGTTTAGCCTCGTTGTAGTTTAATTGCAGTGCCTATTTATAAGCGCTCACGTGTTGGCACATGAGTCTTGTTTAGCTTACTTGTAATTTAATTCTAGCGCCTATATCCCTTGCATATAGGTGCTCACGTGTTTAACACGTGAGGCTTGTTTAGCCTTCTTATAGTTTAATTGCAGTGCTTAGGCGCTCACGTGTTTTCACGTAAGGCTTGAATAATGAGCAGTTTTCCTTCTTTCTTTTCATATATATTTTTTTATAAGGGAACAAGGACATTATAATCCACCTTGTTTTTCCTAGATGGGTCCTTGGCTGCGAGCTCTTTAACGACTCCATCATTGAGGGTGATTTCCCCAGGGACTTTTTCTTTCCCTTGTCTCTTTTGCTCGAACCTTTATTTGTAGGTCCGAGATTCTTCTCAGGCTACGTGCGGTTACGCAATTGAATGTTCTATAGTCCTTCTTCTCCTCTTCTTTTTCCGAGGTGGATTCCTTGAAGTAAGTGCTGAGGGTCATTTCTTCCTCAGAATCGCTCCCAAAGATAAGAACTTGGAACTTTTCTCTTTCCCGACTGGTATCAACCATATGACAGTTGCCGGTCATTTTTTCACGCGCACTTATCGAACTTCTTTGCTGTCGACAAGCTTCGCGTTTCATCCTCTTGAAGTGCTGTTGATGGGCAACGTATCCTTGTCACCACTTCTTGAAGGCACTGTATTCTTCGGTGGGGTGAGTGACCCTCTGATGGTATAAGCAGTAGTTCGGATGTGAATCCTCTCCGTTGAGACTTATGACCCCGGGCGTGTTTCCTTTGAGAGGCGTCAGCTTCATTCCTACTGACCGGGCTTTGGCGAACCGTTTCTCTGTCTTGATCTTGCTCTTGTTTGCCGCATGTGTGCTTTGGTTTGGTCGGAGTACTTTACGACTCCTCCTTGACACAGCTTCTTCATCGTGACACCGACGCTTAGCCTTTTCATATATGGTTGGTTCGCGTTCTCGGTCAACTTTAATTTTTCGAAAGGCTTCATTTAATAGCTTATCGATTGGGTCTTCTGACAGTTCCATGGATTTTAGCGCCGCCCCTGCCCCCAGTTCATCTCCGTTGCTTTCCGATGCAGAGGGAGCTTATTTGACATTTGACGACGGATGGGAGACCATGTGGCAACTTGCTATATAGTCATGGGTTTCTTCTGATGAGTCATTTCTCTCATCATCATTACTATCTCCATTCTCAAGGATATGCTTGAGAAACTCTTCAAGAGTGACCAGGGTCCGCGACTTCTGGTTGTACTTCTCCAGCGCGTCGATATACTTTGCAGGTCCGTGCGCTTATCGTCATACCTGTCATGCCTCGCTTCCCAGTATATGGACAGAGGACGCGACGAGGCCGCTACGTATTCACTCTGAAGTAAACACGCTAAGCGTATCTAAGCAATATAAGTAAAATGCACAAGAGACAATGTCGATAGATATAATTGAACAACAACTTTATTTATTAACATTCATTTTATAATACATCTGAAAGGTAAAAACATGGAATGGAAAGCAATGCCTAAACAGTGGTATAAAAGAAATAGAAAATACATAATGTAAATGTATACAAGGAATCTAAAACTCTGGGTCGAAAACTAGCTGGTCCAAATCCTCGCTGGTGGGCTTGATCTCCAGTGAGTCCGAATCACCTGACGATATTGCAAAGAAGAAGAAAGAGAATGTCGTCAGCGAACAAATCGCTCGGTAAGTCCCAAAGAGAGAGAAGTAGAATAGACAGAAAGCGGGTATATCTATTATAATGTTGATTGTTATGTTAACGTAGTTGTTTATAGCTTGGTATAGAAGATGCCAGTGTATACGAGAGGAGTCTCACTTTCCCCAGAGACTAAGGTATCAGGAGTACAAGGCTCCGTCGATAATACCACGGAACAAAGACATGGATGTAATTAAGTCTTAAGTGACCACCTCGTACCACCTTTAACATGTTCTGTACCAGTCTACCCCTTATAAATCCCGCGATGCCTTGTTTGTATTGTTTGTATTGTATTGTCTTGTAAATTGAATTGTATAGATGGATGACTTGCTGAAACCATGATATCAGTAATGGAACAGATATAATGGATGAACATGTAGATGGAATATATCCATGGTTCGGTTCAGTCAATATAGATTGATTAGATTGAACAGATTGAATATATAGATTCATAGATTCATGTTGAATTGTAGTTTATAGTTGAATCATATTCAAGTCAGATTTATTATATCGAGACTCAGTCTGAGTCCGACAATTAGAAAGAAATTGAATCCTGAACTATGCTTTTGGTGCTATTGGTAACTGCTGCACATAGACGGCAGAATTTGTGTCTTTTTCAAAGACAATTACCGTGTTGATAACACCGTTTGTTAAGTTGTCTACCTTAAACAGGAAAGCACCCATATCTCCGGCTCCCAGAGTCTCAATGGACTGGTCCCGCTTAAACCTATATTTACTAGGGTTCTTATTGTAATTTAGTATAACTTGAGGGGGTTTTATGTAAAAATAATTTTGTATAATTTTCAAAATAAACCTCAAGTATTTTATTATCGTTTTTAGAGTTTCCATTGGTATATATTTTATCAATGTGACATTTCTAGTGAATAAAACCTAATTTTATAAAATATGGTATTTATTTGTAATATTGGAATTGTATGGTATTTTCTTGTAAATGAAATGTTTTTCTTGAATTTTGGAAATGTGGAATATTATAAATATGAAAAATAGATATTTTGATATTAATTACATATATATTTATTTATTAAAAATATAAGTTTTATTTATAATAGAAATCACATTTTCTAAAGAAAATTGTATTTTAAATCTTTCGAGATCGTATGCTCCTTGCGGAGGTCTGCATCTCACTCTACTAAGCCCGAGAATGTGCGATAATCCTCACCATACCGAACGGGCTCCCCGAAATGGGTTGTAGAGGTGCAATTGCAAAGATTCGTTAAAATACACATCTTGTAGAAAAAAGGTTTTTATAAGTCGGAGGTAGTTATATGTAAAATCGTATTTTTCCCAAATATATATTCCCAAATTTCATCGTGCTATGTTAGATATGTGTGTTGTGAGGAGGTAGGTCATTACCTCATGAGTTTTCTAAGGTAATACGGTTGTTAAAGTTCAAGCATGTCGAAATGAAATATGAAGGTATTTTAATGTAAAATTGTGATAAAAGATGCATATAATAATCTTAAGTGAGGAAACTTGTTAAAGATATTTATTAATGTTTAATGAACAATATGTGATGATATGAATGTATCTTGATTAAGAAAAATTATAGTTTTTAAAGGAAAACCGAATTGGAAGTCGGACTAACTCCGCTTCCGTCGGGTTTTAGTTTTGAAAGTTTTTAGAATAAAGAAAAGAGGAAGAAGTAGGGACTTATAGGTTATTAGACTAGAAGAGAGAAGGAGAAAGAGGTAGGAGGTGCCGGTCCGTCGTTTCGTTGTCGGAAACTCCTTGAGTTGTCGCTGGAAGTTCGTCGGAGCTTCGCCCCTTGCTAACTCCACTTGTACATAAAAAGATCTTGGAATTTTCTTGAGAGTTTGGGTAGGGATTTGGGAGTGAGGAAGGGTGATTTTAGGTGTGGTATTTATAGGAAAAATTAGGGTTTAGGGTAATGAAAGAGTGTATTAAAATTTTGTATTAAAATGAATTAAATGTGTGTTTTAATTTGCTCTGTAAATGTGCAGGGAATTTAAATAATACAGGGGTTATGTGGGGAGCTCAAGGGTCGCATATGTTAAAAAAATTATGGTTTTGGCCGAGTCAGACCGGCGGCGCCGGTTGAGTCGGGCGAGTCGCTGACCCGAGTCGGCCGAGTCGGGTCGTGTCTCCTTGCCACCTGTCCCCGTCGCTTGGTCTTGACTCGTGGACCCGTTTGTTTATTTTGTAACTTACCCTATTACGTGTAGTGCACGTGTAGACTCTTGGGCTTCTAAAAGATTAAAAGAATTTAATTAAAAAAAATGTGTGGTTGATGGGATTTGAACTCTGGTGCTTTGGTTCAGCTGTGCAAGGTCTTACAAATGAGCTACAAGCACCTTCTTGCTGTTCAAAATTGAATCAAATACTTATAGTACTCACAGAAAATGTAAATACCCCAAGTATACATTAAATTTTAATCAAATTTATGTACAAAAGAATTGGAGTTGTTACAGTCTACCCTCCTTACAAAAATTTCGTCCTCGAAATTTACAATTTATTTTAAGGACTAGTTTACATACAAGTGAGGATATCTTGCACGCATCTCGTCTTTCCTTTTCCATGTCGATTCTCCTGGAGTGTCTTTTCTCCACATCACTCGAACCAAGTTGACTTCCTTGTTCCGAAGTGACTTCACTTTGTTGTCCAGGATCTCAACAGGTTGTTACTCTCAAGATAAGTAGGGCTGTACAGTGATCTCGGAATGATCGAGAATATGGCTGGGGTTACTCACATACCTTCCGAGTTGGTATATGTGGAACACATTGTGCACTCCTTCCAATGAGGGTGGAAGTGCTAAGCGATAAGCCACTTCACCGACTTGTTCGAGTATGTTGAACGGTCCAATGTACCTTGGACTGAGCTTACCCCGTCTTCCAAATCGGATCACTCCGCGGTTCGGAGATATCTTCAGAAATACATGATCTCCTGGTTGAAACTCCAAATGACGGCGCTTTGCTTCAGCCCAGTGCTTCTGTCGATCTTGGGCTATGCGTATTCTTTCCCTGATAGCACGAACCATATCAACAGTTGCTACTATCATCTCAGGTCCAAGAAGTTCCCTATCACCCATGTCGTCCCAACTTAATGGCGATCGACACTTCCTTCTATAAAGTGCTGCAAAAGGTGCCATTCCTATGCTTGCTTGCTAGCCGTTGTTGTATGAAAACTCCACAAGATGTAGGCGATCTTCCCACGATCCTCCGAAGTCTAGTATACATGCTCTGAGCATATCTTCCAAGATCTGAATAGTTCACTCAGATAGGCCATATGTTTGTGGATGATAAGCTGTGCTGAAGTCCAGACTTGTTCCCAAGCTCGCTTGCAGACTTTACCAAAACCGCGATCGAAAATCTAGTGTCACGATCGGAGACAATGCAGACTGGTACTCCATGAAGTCTCACGATTTCTTGTATAAGTTCATGGGTATCAGAGATAGTAGACTATGAAGGATTTAAATATTAAGTAGATTCTTATCTCCATGTACTTCTTTTCTAATGTCTCAGTTGATTGGCCAACTCGAAATGGGATGAAGTGAGCCGACTTAGTGAGTCGATCTAAAATGACCCATACCGCATCGTTACCTTTTGTGCTGCGAGGGAGTGCAGTCACAAAATCCATTGTGATGTGTTGCCACTTCCATTCTGGGATAGGTAACGGTTGAAGTAATCCAGCTGTCCTATGATGTTCAACTTTTACTTGTTGACACACCAAGCATTTAGCGACGTTTTGGGCTACTTCTCACTTCATTCCATACCACCAGTAATTCTGATGTAGATCTTTTTATATCTTTATACCTGCAGGGTGTACTGAGTAGGGAGAGCTGTGAGCATCTTTCATTAACTCTTCCCACACAGAACCTTTTGGTACACATAATCTGCTGCCGTATCTCAAAGATCCGTCTTCATGAATGATGAAGTCTGTTCTGAGTCCATTCTCCACTTGCTCTCTGATCTTTTGCAACTTAGCATCACTTGCTTGAGCTGCTTTGATCTGATTGACAATTGTTTATTGAACTTGTAAATTCATCTAGCTTGAAGCGTTATCTGGCATGACTAGTTCAATATCTCCATCTGATGCAATTCCTGTTGAAGCTTCCACTGGGCGGTGAGATTCATTGCTAATGGTTGGCGACTAAGGGCATCAGGTACCACATTCACCTTCTCTGGATGATATTGTAGGTTGATGTGGAAGTCTTCCATGAGTTCTAACCATCGTCTCTGCCGCATATTAAGCTCCTTCTGACTAAACACATATTTTAGACTCTTGTGATCCGTGTATATGTTCACTCGTTCACCAAGAAGATAATGGCGCCAAATCTTAAGAGCAAAGATAATGGCTGCCAATTCCAAATCATGTGTCAGATAATTGTGCTCATGAATCTTCAGCCGTCTTGAAGCATAAGCCACAACCTTTCCGTGCTGATGTAGAACACATCCTAATCTCTTACCGGATGCATCACAATGCACTTCGAAACCTCCAGATTGTTCCGGTATAACGAGAATAGACGCTGATGTCAACCTTGACTTAAGTTCTACAAAAGCTTGTTCGCATGCTTCTGACCACATAAAGTCTTTATCTTTACGTGTAAGCTTGGTCAGGGGTGTTGCTATCTTTGAAAAGCCTTCAATGAACCTTCAGTAATATCTAGCTAGACCCAAAAAACTTCGAATGTCCTTCACTGACTTTGGTGTCGGCCATTTTCTTATTGCTGAAACTTTCGCTGGATCCACAAAGATTCCTTCACCAGATACAATATGTTCGAGGAAACCAACTTGATTTTGCCAAAAGTCGCACTTGCTGTACTTGGCATATAGTTGATGTTGTCGTAGAGTTTCCAGGACAATTCATAGGTGCTCAGCATGTTCTTTCTGACTCTTTGAATACACCAGGATGTCGTCGATGAAGATGACAACAAACCTGTCTAAGTACTCCTGGAAAACGTGATTCATCAGGTTCATGAATATTGCTGGTGCGTTGGTCACTCCAAATGGCATCACAAGAAATTTGTAAAGACCATAGCGAGTTCTGAAAGCCATTTTGTGGATATCAGATTCCTTGACCTTCACCTGATGATAACCTGAACGAAGATCTAATTTGGAGAAAACTCAAGATCCACTTAGCTGATCGAATAAATCGTCGATACGTGGTAGCGGATACTTATTCTTTATCGTTACTTCGTTCAAGGCTCTATAATCGATGCACATTCTGTATGAACCTTCCTTTTTCTTCACAAGTAGAACTGGAGATCCCCAACTTGATGTGCTGGGACGAATCCATCCTTTCACCAATAATTCATCCAACTGAGTTCGGACCTCCTCCAAACCTTCCGGACTTAATCGATAAGGTGCCTTTATCACCGGTTGTGCTCCGGTACTAAATCAATGCTGAATTCAAGAGCTCGATCGGGAGGCAAACCTGATATATCATCAGGAAACACATTGTCAAACTCTCGAACCACTTCTGGATTTGATCCTTCCTCCGCTTGAATTGCTGCAATCATTGCCTTCTTTGGTTTCGCCTTATAAGTACGTGGTTTCAGGGTACGGTCTCCAGTTTTGAAATAAAAAACCGGATGCTCTGAAATCTCGAATACCACCCTCCTTTGACGACAGTCAATGGTAGCATAGAATGTTCCGAGCTAATCCATACCCAAGACGACGTCGAAATTCGGTATGTATAGCACCTTGAAGTCAGTATAGAATTCTCTGCTGCAGACGACTACTGGACACAAGCGGTATCCCATTGTTGCCTTTAGAACGCCGTTCCCTGAACTGACATTCCAGCTAGATACAAGCGGTGTGACTGGAATCGCATGAGTTCGGACGAACCGTTGCGACATAAAGCAAAGAGATGCTCCAGTATCGAAGAGTGCTAGTGCAGGAAGTGAGGCTACTAAGATTGTACCTAAGATATGTGGGATATGTTTTATGTGTTGGAGATAGTGCCTTCTTAGTCAATTATTGGATCGCAGGTACGTGATTGCAATGATTGCGGAGGACCTATCCCGGTAGCACAGTCTTACTCGAGATGATAGTATGCTATCTGGTTTGCCTTTATCAGTCGTGTACATGTTCAGGTGACTGATTGCATGTTACACTTTGATAGAGCCCTTAGGATCTTGCTTTACTACCAACAGTATGATGGCGATCATATACGTGAGAGTTGGGTAGTTTATATGCATATCCTTAATTGTGGTCCCTAGTCGTGGGAGTTTCGAGACAGGGCATCGATACTCCGGAGTAGACTAGTGTATACAGTCGAGACCCCGACGAGGGGCGGTGGCCGGTCTCACAAGCCACTGGTGTCAGTTGGATCACCTAAGATGTATACAGGTGCTCATTGGGTTATGAGTACACCGGACAGGACTCACCGGGAATCTGCTAGTTAGTATTATATCTACCGTCAGATAGCAGTTCCCTGGTGACATGTGTACAGGTTAGTTCATCGACCTGAGGTCGTCATTTGTCTCGTGTGAGTTCCCACTGTGCTTTGATTTCTACCCTACCACGGCTCAAAGGAGTCGTGCAAACAGGTAGTTTTTGGGTATAGTCCCGAGCCATATGGAGGCACGTGAGCGGATCGGCAGGGGATTCGTCTCTGCCGATATTGGGGGCGAGGTCGTGCAGTGTCTAGGAGAGCCATTACACAAAGTCCATGGCCATGGCAGGAGATTTACTGGTAGGTACTCCAGTAGTATCTCAGGGTGTAATTGGGCTATAGTCCGACACGACTTATACTGCTATTGGGGGTCTGACGTTACTAGCCCCCTAGGCAGATATGCGATACTCATTGACGAACGGACCAGACTGTATATACATTGTCACTGTTAGGCTCAGTAGGGTTTCTGGATGAGTTCGCTCATCGGCCACCCTTGAGTGCGCTCATCTTTCTCCCTTGAGGTCAGTCCATGGGCAGCCGTTACGCATTGCTAGTGCCGCTGACGGTTTGTGGTTAAACCCACTGCCAGGGTACTGACGAGTCATTAGAGTCCCCCACAGACAGTTTCCCAAGTTCGGGCGAAACGTTGTAGAGGCCGTATGGTTTTATGGCAGGGTTCGGAAAATGCACGTGCGTTTACGCACGTGTTATTTTTCGGGCAGATGATACTGGTCGGCTTTGGTTTAAGCCGGATCCGAGTATTATATTGAGTAGGTATAATATCTTTGTCTCAGTTGCATTTGTATTCGGTCATAATACAAATGCGGGTATATTTATACAGTTTCGGGGTTATCCTGAAAGTCGTTTCAGGATCACTTTTGGAAGTTGCCAGTTTCCAGTTTTCTATCAGCCGTCTTTTAACATTCGGTTAAAGACGGATTTATCTTTTCTTGGATGAGGTGAGTCAGTATTCTAGAAGTTTCTAGATATGATGACTAGGATGGTGACTAGGCTAGTGACTCATCTTGACATTAATGGTTGCATTTATTTCTTGATGAGGTGTTTAGTGATTCATGCTTTGTTATTAAAGCTTCTTGTTTTCCTTAAGATATTTAGTGAGAAGCTTTTTGCTTAAGGTCACCACTTCCCTCCTACACTCACCCTCCTCCTTCTCTTTATAAGAAAGGCCCCTCCCCTCTCTCATTTGGTTGCTTGATTCATTTGTAGAAAAAGATTATGATAGTTTTCGGTGTATGGAATTTTACAGTTCATTTCATTCCATCACCCGATTCCCTCGGCAACTTCATTAACCGATCGTCCACGGACTTGGACGAAGTGAGACAAAGTCATCTACTCATTCTCTACATCATTCTTGGTCGTCTCTTTTAGCAAACTTGACGATCGAGTTGCCTCGAGTCAGAGGCGGGAGCCCGTTTAAAGAATCAGTGATGTGGTGCCACCTCGACGAGGATATCGTAGATCGACGAGATCGGAGCAGCCGCAACGGAGCGTGGGATGATGGTTGAAGAACGAAGGGCTCGGATCGTTCGGTACAACCTTTCTACACTCTTTACTGTTTGTTAGTTTAGCAATAATGGAAGATCCGGGTTAAAGTATACGATAGCGCCAGTTAAAAAGTTTTTGTTCCGCATTTGGCGTCTGTAGACTGCCGGGGCGCTAACGTAGACTTACAGTGGTATCAGAGCCTCACCATTTTGCTATGCTAACTTGTGCTAACACGTTTAAAATATCGATCCGACCGGAAATCGAAAATTCCAAAATTCAAGCCCGACAGTTTCTGTTAATTTTAAATAGCTTCAAAATTGAATTCTGTATGTCTTAAAAATCTGTGCAGGCTTTTATAAGAATACTGTGAAAATTCGACCCAGTAATTCCACTTTTAAGGCGCGGATCCGCGGCCAAAACTAGGGTTTTGCCGCGGATCCGCCGCAGTAATGTGGGATGACTCTCTCAAATTTCTACAGTGGGTTCTCTGATGGATTTTGGGGTTTTTGGTATATATCATTTTGGCCCAGGTTTTGTTACTGTTCACCAGTAAGCAGTGGGGCCCACTTTTTGGATATTTGGTCGATCGAAATTTAAACACGTTAGTTTACAGTGCTTACATTATATCTCCGACCGGGAATGTCATTTGATCGGTAAACCGCGTCTGATTGCTATAGTTCTTTTAGACGGGTTTGCGAATGTGACATTCGCGTTGATGTTCTGTGTTGTGCTGTGATGTTGCGGATTTGTCGTGGTGGATAGCAGTGTGCAATGGTAGTACAGTTTGAGTTTATTTGTACATTTGATATTGCGGGGCGAGCGTCCAACTTGTGGACTGCCGTCACTGCCTGTTGTATAATATTCTTTTGGGGCACGACCAGGTTGCGGTCGATGTACCTATTGTACTATTTTTCATTACTGTACTAGGTTTTACCCCGCGACGGAGTGCACGGATAGCCGGGTTCGGGAAAGCAACGGGTCCGCATCTCATGGCTTTGAGAGGCAGAGGGGCCCCACTTCAGAATTGGCAGACTATTCGCCGCACTCGTAGGGGGTACAGGTTGACCCAAGGAGGGGTGCTCAATTTACCGGATTCCGTGAAGTGCCGGGTGTTCCATTCACTATGCTGTGGGGACTGCCTCGCTTCAGGTTTTGGCGGGTAACTTGCCGCACCCGTAGGGGTCTAGGTTTCATTGCACAGGCTAACCACACGACAGGGGAACGTCGAGTTTCAGCAGCGGCTCTGTGAAACTCGAGGATCCCAGTTATCTGTATTATTCTGTGATGCTTATTACTTTTCTGTAATGTTGCATATTATCACGCCTGGAGCGATTATTGTATATTGGCTTATATACTATTAGATGTTGTATATGTTTTACACCCGCGCTAGCCCAGTCCCCGCTCTGTCGTTAGTTAAGTAACCTAACGAGTGATGACGGGACCCAGTGACGAATGCGGATGGCATATACGTACATTTTATTTTCGTTCTTTTCTGGTGTGATTGATTGATGGGACTGCATTGATTCTGATCAATGCAAAGAAAAACAAACCTGTTTGAGTTGTTGGAACAATTTTAAAAAGGTGTTATTACAAAGACGTTTCTTTATGTTATGCATAGCGGTATTCGGTGTGAATATCCAGCACCTCATTCGACGGGGCAAGGGCTGATATCCCTTCACCGGGAAAGACCCCTTGGACAGAAGTTTGCGTCAGGGTAATAACTTTACTATAGTCGATTACAAGTTGCTTTGCATCGTGGTATTCAGTGGAATATCCTGCACCTCATTCCATGAGGAAAGAGCCGAGATCCCTTCACCGGGAATGACCTCTTTAGCAAAAGGTTTTCGCCACTATATTTTTATAAAAAGCTATCAGGTTCCTTCAGCGATATCAAGTTCACTACGTTAAAGGTTTTTCGCCAAAAACCAGCCGTAGCCCTCCGTCGTTTCTTATGGATGGTCAGTAGTATTCAAGCTATGTTTGTTGGCTTTCGTCAAGGCATAGTGTTTGGTAGCTGCTGGGTGTTCATTTGTTGCATAGATAGATGAGTTGGTTTGGGACAGTCGTATTACCTTGTTGGCTTTCGTCAAGGGTATGTACGGGTGGATTCAAATTAACAAGATAATGACGGTCAGAACTTGACATGCGACTTATGATTTGTTGACTTTCGCCAAGGTCATAAGAGCATGGGGCAAGAAAATGATATCGGGAGTTTCTAAAGAAACTGAAACTTGCCAAGTATGCGCATACCTTCTGGAGTATGAGTAACGTGGATGCGTTCCATCACGTTAACATGCGATGAGAGTTGGATCCCGATTCCCACTGATGAGTTGGTTTACTCTTCGGGTGATCCCGATTGATTCTTCTTTAGGTTTGGAGGAGAATTTGACAGGACAGTGGGAGGTTTCCGGATTAGATAAAGTGATGACCATTCTGATCTAGGTTAGAGTGCACGCAGAGTGTTTCTTTTCTCTCTCTCTTTGGCAGCGACCTTTGACCGACCCTAGACTATGACTCAGTGACCAGGTTGACCGAACCTTCTTAAAATACTGGCTTTTGGATTGTCTGTGTTGCATAAGTCATTGCCACTCCTTCTTTTACCCTTTGCATTTCTCAGAACACCCGTATTACTACGGATATCCACTTCCATTGGATAGATCCATCGTATGGTTATATACGAACTCGAAGGAACTTCTTCGAGGATGGATCCAGGTTCAGGAGAAATAGAATTGGTTTATTCAGTTGTCTTTTATTATCACCTTCTCTCAGGTTGCGAGAGCTCCTTGGTTTAGGAGAGTACACCTATTACGCTTATTGGATAGTCTTATTCCAAACCATAGGCTGGTGCCGAAAGGTAGGGAATGAAGAAAACCAATTAGCCTAAGTAGGGTGTGCAGAAGGTAATATGTAAAGACAAAATAAAGGGATTAGAAAGAGGGCAAAGTAAATTGCGACTGATATCATTCACGACCAAAACCGCGTATTTCATCGCCGCTCCTATTTCACCTTTAAAAGAATAAGGTATTATTCAGTTGTCTTTTATCATCACCTTCTCTCGAGATGCGAGTACTCCTTGGTTTAGGAGGGTACACCTATTATGCTTACTGGATAGTCTTCTTCCAAACCATAGGCTGGTGCCGAACGGTAGGGAAGGAAGAAAACCATTTAGCCTAACGATGGTGTACAGAAGGTAACGACTAAAGACAAATAAAGTGATTTGGAGAGATGGCAATAAAATATACGGTTGAAGTCATGAATTGGATTATGGAAGAGGCATTGCTATGAATACCAGGATACCCCTACGAAACATTTTCATGTTTCAGTGCATTGTTAAAGGAAAACTGTTTTCCCGATTAGATACTTACTCCAAGGGTATGTATTTACCAGGTTTCATTATCATATCTGTATGGTTTTACAGATGATGAGTGGGAGTAAGATATTGGGAATTAGGTGATCATCCTCATTATATCGGAATTCGTTGTAATTGGTGATATTTGAGGAAATCGCCAGGGTACAGTTTTCTACCTACGACGCACAGGTTTTGAGTTGTTTAACTCAGCGGACTTATACAGAGTATTGTATGTTGTCCAAGTGTCCATCAGGACAAAGGGGTAGGTCCTCGTACTATGTTCTGTTTACTTATAGCTCCTCTAGTATTTAGACGAGTGTTTCGTAGAAATACAAGGTCTAAGTTTTGAGAAGTTGTGGGTATAAGAATAAAGTAGAGAACCAGGTATCACAAGTATCGGGATTCTTCAAAGAGATCGAAGATATAGATTCTTGTGATTGGTATTCAGATAATAGTGATGGTTTTGAGAAACGTGTTTCTCTTTCAGGTTACTCATAATTGGATGGTTTCCTAAGTTGAGTAATGCTGATTAGCCTCTTTCCATTAAGTTGATATGCACTGGAGACAGCTGCATGATTTGAATATGGTTCCAATTAAATAAGTGCCAAAGTTTCTGTATTGGATATAGAATGGATCGTACCTTAAAAGAAATTAAGGTATGGGGAGTTGTCCAGCTTATGCTTAAAACCAGACTCTGGATAACTCAGGGCACGTTTCTGTAATGGCTGTTTGTGGGTTAACCCTGGCTATGACGAGGGTTGATATTCTACCATTTGGAAGATCAATAGTGATATTGTTCTTGACTCGCCACAGTTTTAGTAAAATGGATCTTTTTCAGAAAACAGTAGTGGGAGTATGGTAGAACTGGAAGTGATTCCAGAACCGCAAACGATTACGAAAAATTTAATAGGACCTATACATTCAATCAGGTTTGACATTCCAATAGCCACTCCGCAGATTTGGTGGGTAACCTCAGACACCCGAGAGGTACTCCGGTAGCCTCAAGGACGGTGACAGGGAGGTTCTTATCTACCCAGACTTGACACTACTGTTGTTCCAGGTTATGAGACCCGGTAGGAGGGTTGTCGTAGTCAGTGGGAGCAATGGAAGCATGGTGGGCAAGTAGCTTATGTCTATTTATAGACTAGAGCAGTTATAGCGGAGATAGATCATCTGGTTTTGATGTGACAGTCATGGGTTTGACTTCAATCAGGATAAGGGATGGATCTGTTAAGAAGGCAGTAGGGTGTGATGTCATGGAATCTGGATGACATACACAGAGTAGGAAGTAAAATTCCTATACTACGATCGGTTGTACTGTGGTCGTCACACAGTTGTTTCTCCAGACAGGACATGGATATAATATTAGACATTCTGGTTTCTGGATCTATGGTTTTAGATCTAGATTTGGGTGGTTTCCCAATGTGGGTACTTTGACAGATATTCTAATGGTTTTTAGAATAGTTGACTCCTAGCATGGTAGTGTACCTGCAGGTGATGGAGTCACCCTCTCTAAAGGTGTCGTATAGACTAAAGGGGAGAGGGATGTGAATGATTGGCAGATCACTTGCTTAGGCAATTGAGTCAATCATGAGATGTCAAGTACCGCACCAAATGTTGTTTTTGCACTAGATGCAATAAGTTTGTATTAATCCAATCCTGGAGAAACATAAGGAAGCAGTTTTAGAACATTAGTACATGTTCTACGGATTTGATAACGGCAGCCTCTTTCGGGAGACGGTTATCATTCCAGGCTTCAAAGGTGACATGAATGACATAGTGATTGTCAGAGTTTTTAGTTTTCCCTCTGACGAGAGACAGTATTATGGACAGGTGGTTCCAGAGGATACTATGGGTGGCATGGTGCCGGATACTGATTAGGTTCGGTGATCCATACAGTCTAAGAAGTTTGGATATGGAGTTCATTTATGAACTAAGGTCCCATCAGATATCCAGACATATTCTAAGACAGGTACTACTCAATTCGGGAGATGGCTTTCTCCGCGAACTTGAGATTTAGAGAGATATTGAAAGATACTTCTAGGCGGATCCACTCACTGAGGCTATTTCTCGAACACAATAGTTTTACAAACGGGCTTTGTGAAACTGATTAGTAGAGGAGTTGGATGTTCGGTTTCACACGGGCTGTGAGTAGTCGACATCGCAATATTAGCCTTGAGTGCAAGTGGGAGATTGTTGGAGATAGTGCCCTCATAGTCAATTATTGGATCGCAGGTACGTGATTGCAATGATTGCGGAGGATCTATCCCGGTAGCACAGTCTTACTCGAGATGATAGTATGCTATCTGGTTTGCCTTTATCAGTCGTGTACATGTTCAGGTGACTGATTGCATGTTACACTTTGATAGAGCCCTTAGGATCTTGCTTTACTACCAACAGTATGATGGCGATCATATACGTGAGAGTTGGGTAGTTTATATGCATATCCTTAATTATGGTCCCTAGTCGTGGGAGTTTCGAGACAGGGCATCGATACTCCGGAGTAGACTAGTGTATACAGTCAAGACCCCGACGAGGGGCGGTGGCCGGTCTCATAAGCCACTGGTGTCAGTTGGATCACCTAAGATGTATACAGGTGCTCATTGGGTTATGAGTACACCGGACAGGACTCGCCGGGAATCTGCTAGTTAGTATTATATCTACCGTCAGATAGCAGTTCCCTGGTGACATGTGTACAGGTTAGTTCATCGACCTGAGGTCGTCATTTGTCTCGTGTGAGTTCCCACTGTGCTTTGATTTCTACCCTACCACGGCTCAAAGGAGTCGTGCAAACAGGTAGTTTTTGGGTACAGTCCCGAGCCATATGGAGGCACGTGAGCGGATCGGCAGGGGATTCGTCTCTCCCGATATTGGGGGCGAGGTCGTGCAGTGTCTAGGAGAGCCATTACACAAAGTCCATGGCCATGGCAGGAGATTTACTGGTAGGTACTCCAGTAGTATCTCAGGGTGTTATTGGGCTATAGTCCGACACGACTTATACTGCTATTGGGGGTCTGACGTTACTAGCCCCCTAGGCAGATATGCGATACTCATCAACGAACGGACCGGACTGTATATACATTGTCACTGTTAGGCTCAGTAGGGTTTCTGGATGAGTTCGCTCATCGGCCACCCTTGAGTGCGCTCATCAGTCTCCCTTGAGGTCAGTCCATGGGCAGCCGTTACGCATTGCTAGTGCCGCTGACGGTTTGTGGTTAAACCCACTGCCAGGGTACTGACGAGTCATTAGAGTCCCCCACAGACAGTTTCCCAAGTTCGGGCGAAACGTTGTAGAGGCCGTATGGTTTTATGGCAGGGTTCGGAAAATGCACGTGCGTTTACGCACGTGTTATTTTTCGGGCAGATGATACTGGTCGGCTTTGGTTTAAGCCGGATCCGAGTATTATATTGAGTAGGTATAATATCTTTGTCTCAGTTGCATTTGTATTCGGTCGTAATACAAATGCGGGTATATTTATACAGTTTCGGGGTTATCCTGAAAGTCGTTTCAGGATCACTTTTGGAAGTTGCCAGTTTCCAGTTTTCTATCAGCCGTCTTTTAACATTCGGTTAAAGACGGATTTATCTTTTCTTGGATGAGGTGAGTCAGTATTCTAGAAGTTTCTAGATATGATGACTAGGATGGTGACTAGGCTAGTGACTCATCTTGACATTAATGGTTGCATTTATTTCTTGATGAGGTGTTTAGTGATTCATGCTTTGTTATTAAAGCTTCTTGTTTTCCTTAGGATATTTAGTGAGAAGCTTTTTGCTTAAGGTCACCACTTCCCTCCTACACTCACCCTCCTCCTTCTCTTTATAAGAAAGGCCCCTCCCCTCTCTCATTTGGTTGCTTGATTCATTTGTAGAAAAAGATTATGATAGTTTTCGGTGTATGGAATTTTACAGTTCATTTCATTCCATCACCCGATTCCCTCGGCAACTTCATTAACCGATCGTCCACGGACTTGGACGAAGTGAGACAAAGTCATCTACTCATTCTCTACATCATTCTTGGTCATCTCTTTTAGCAAACTTGACGATCGAGTTGCCTCGAGTCAGAGGCGGGAGCCCGTTTAAAGAATCAGTGATGTGGTGCCACCTCGACGAGGATATCGTAGATCGACGAGATCGGAGCAGCCGCAACGGAGCGTGGGATGATGGTTGAAGAACGAAGGGCTCGGATCGTTCGGTACAACCTTTCTACACTCTTTACTGTTTGTTAGTTTAGCAATAATGGAAGATCCGGGTTAAAGTATACGATAGCGCCAGTTAAAAAGTTTTTGTTCCGCATTTGGCGTCTGTAGACTGCCGGGGCGCTAACGTAGACTTACAGTGGTATCAGAGCCTCACCATTTTGCTATGCTAACTTGTGCTAACGCGTTTAAAATATCGATCCGACCGGAAATCGAAAATTCCAAAATTCAAGCCCGACAGTTTCTGTTAATTTTAAATGGCTTCAAAATTGAATTCTGTATGTCTTAAAAATCTGTGCTGGCTTTTATAAGAATACTGTGAAAATTCGACCCAGTAATTCCACTTTTAAGGCGCGGATCCGCGGCCAAAACTAGGGTTTTGCCGCGGATCCGCCGCAGTAATGTGGGATGACTCTCTCAAATTTCTACAGTGGGTTCTCTGATGGATTTTGGGGTTTTTGGTATATATCATTTTGGCCCAGGTTTTGTTACTGTTCACCAGTAAGCAGTGGGGCCCACTTTTTGGATATTTGGTCGATCGAAATTTAAACACGTTAGTTTACAGTGCTTACATTATATCTCCGACCGGGAATGTCATTTGATCGGTAAACCGCGTCTGATTGCTATAGTTCTTTTAGACGGGTTTGCGAATGTGACATTCGCGTTGATGTTCTGTGTTGTGCTGTGATGTTGCGGATTTGTCGTGGTGGATAGCAGTGTGCAATGGTAGTACAGTTTGAGTTTATTTGTACATTTGATATTGCGGGGCGAGCGTCCAACTTGTGGACTGCCGTCACTGCCTGTTGTATAATATTCTTTTGGGGCACGACCAGGTTGCGGTCGTTGTACCTATTGTACTATTTTTCATTACTGTACTAGGTTTTACCCCGCGACGGAGTGCACGGATAGCCGGGTTCGGGAAAGCAACGGGTCCGCATCTCAAGGCTTTGAGAGGCAGAGGGGCCCCACTTCAGAATTGGCAGACTATTCGCCGCACTCGTAGGGGGTACAGGTTGACCCAAGGAGGGGTGCTCAATTTACCGGATTCCATGAAGTGCCGGGTGTTCCATTCACTATGCTGTGGGGACTGCCTCGCTTCAGGTTTTGGCGGGTAACTTGCCGCACCCGTAGGGGTCTAGGTTTCATTGCACAGGCTATCCACACGACAGGGGAACGTCGAGTTTCAGCAGCGGCTCTGTGAAACTCGGGGATCCCAGTTATCTGTATTGTTCTGTGATGCTTATTACTTTTCTGTAATGTTGCATATTATCACGCCTGGAGCGATTATTGTATATTGGCTTATATACTATTAGATGTTGTATATGTTTTACACCCGCGCTAGTCCAGTCCCCGCTCTGTCGTTAGTTAAGTAACCTAACGAGTGATGACGGGACCCAGTGACGAATGCGGATGGCATATACGTACATTTTATTTTCGTTCTTTTCTGGTGTGATTGATTGATGGGACTGCATTGATTCTGATCAATGCAAAGAAAAACAAACCTGTTTGAGTTGTTGGAACAATTTTAAAAAGGTGTTATTACAAAGACGTTTCTTTATGTTATGCATAGCGGTATTCGGTGTGAATATCCAGCACCTCATTCGACGGGGCAAGGGCTGATATCCCTTCACCGGGAAAGACCCCTTGGACAGAAGTTTGCGTCAGGGTAATAACTTTACTATAGTCGATTACAAGTTGCTTTGCATCGTGGTATTCAGTGGAATATCCTGCACCTCATTCCATGAGGAAAGAGCCGAGATCCCTTCACCGGGAATGACCTCTTTAGCAAAAGGTTTTCGCCACTATATTTTTATAAAAAGCTATCAGGTTCCTTCAGCGATATCAAGTTCACTACGTTAAAGGTTTTTCGCCAAAAACCAGCCGTAGCCCTCCGTCATTTCTTATGGATGGTCAGTAGTATTCAAGCTATGTTTGTTGGCTTTCGTCAAGGCATAGTGTTTGGTAGCTGCTGGGTATTCATTTGTTGCATAGATAGATGAGTTGGTTTGGGACAGTCGTATTACCTTGTTGGCTTTCGTCAAGGGTATGTACGGGTGGATTCAAATTAACAAGATAATGACGGGCAGAACTTGACATGTGACTTATGATTTGTTGACTTTCGCCAAGGTCATAAGAGCATGGGGCAAGAAAATGATATCGGGAGTTTCTAAAGAAACTGAAACTTGCCAAGTATGCGCATACCTTCTGGAGTATGAGTAACGTGGATGCATTCCATCACGTTAACATGCGATGAGAGTTGGATCCCGATTCCCACTGATGAGTTGGTTTACTCTTCGGGTGATCCCGATTGATTCTTCTTTAGGTTTGGAGGAGAATTTGACAGGACAGTGGGAGGTTTCCGGATTAGATAAAGTGATGACCATTCTGATCTAGGTTAGAGTGCACGCAGAGTGTTTCTTTTCTCTCTCTCTCTTTGGCAGCGACCTTTGACCGACCCTAGACTATGACTCAGTGACCAGGTTGACCGAACCTTCTTAAAATACTGGCTTTTGGATTGTCTGTGTTGCATAAGTCATTGCCACTCCTTCTTTTACCCTTTGCATTTCTCAGAACACCCGTATTACTACGGATATCCACTTCCATTGGATAGATCCATCGTATGGTTATATACGAACTCGAAGGAACTTCTTCGAGGATGGATCCAGGTTCAGGAGAAATAGAATTGGTTTATTCAGTTGTCTTTTATTATCACCTTCTCTCAGGTTGCGAGAGCTTCTTGGTTTAGGAGAGTACACCTATTACGCTTATTGGATAGTCTTATTCCAAACCATAGGCTGGTGCCGAAAGGTAGGGAATGAAGAAAACCAATTAGCCTAAGTAGGGTGTGCAGAAGGTAATATGTAAAGACAAAATAAAGGGATTAGAAAGAGGGTAAAGTAAATTGCGACTGATATCATTCACGACCAAAACCGCGTACTTCATCGCCGCTCCTATTTCACCTTTAAAAGAATAAGGTATTATTCAGTTGTCTTTTATCATCACCTTCTCTCGAGATGCGAGTACTCCTTGGTTTAGGAGGGTACACCTATTATGCTTACTGGATAGTCTTCTTCCAAACCATAGGCTGGTGCCGAACGGTAGGGAAGGAAGAAAACCATTTAGCCTAACGATGGTGTACAGAAGGTAACGACTAAAGATAAATAAAGTGATTTGGAGAGATGGCAATAAAATATACGGTTGAAGTCATGAATTGGATTATGGAAGAGGCATTGCTATGAATACCAGGATACCCCTACGAAACATTTTCATGTTTCAGTGCATTGTTAAAGGAAAACTGTTTTCCCGATTAGATACTTACTCCAAGGGTATGTATTTACCAGGTTTCATTATCATATCTGTATGGTTTTACAGATGATGAGTGGGAGTAAGATATTGGGAATTAGGTGATCATCCTCATTATATCGGAATTCGTTGTAATTGGTGATATTTGAGGAAATCGCCAGGGTACAGTTTTCTACCTACGACGCACAGGTTTTGAGTTGTTTAACTCAGCGGACTTATACAGAGTATTGTATGTTGTCCAAGTGTCCATCAGGACAAAGGGGTAGGTCCTCGTACTATGTTCTGTTTACTTATAGCTTCTCTAGTATTTAGACGAGTGTTTCGTAGAAATACAAGGTCTAAGTTTTGAGAAGTTGTGGGTATAAGAATAAAGTAGAGAACCAGGTATCACAAGTATCGGGATTCTTCAAAGAGATCGAAGATGTAGATTCTTGTGATTGGTATTCAGATGATAGTGATGGTTTTGAGAAACGTGTTTCTCTTTCAGGTTACTCATAATTGGATGGTTTCCTAAGTTGAGTAATGCTGATTAGCCTCTTTCCATTAAGTTGATATGCACTGGAGACAGCTGCATGATTTGAATATGGTTCCAATTAAATAAGTGCCAAAGTTTCTGTATTGGATATAGAATGGATCGTACCTTAAAAGAAATTAAGGTATGGGGAGTTGTCCAGCTTATGCTTAAAACCAGACTCTGGATAACTCAGGGCACGTTTCTGTAATGGCTGTTTGTGGGTTGACCCTGGCTATGACGAGGGTTGATATTCTACCATTTGGAAGATCAATAGTGATATTGTTCTTGACTCGCCACAGTTTTAGTAAAATGGATCTTTTTCAGAAAACAGTAGTGGGAGTATGGTAGAACTGGAAGTGATTCCAGAACCGCAAACGATTACGGAAAATTTAATAGGACCTATACATTCAATCAGGTTTGACATTCCAATAGCCACTCCGCAGATTTGGTGGGTAACCTCAGACACCCGAGAGGTACTCCGGTAGCCTCAAGGACGGTGACAGGGAGGTTCTTATCTACCCAGACTTGACACTACTGTTGTTCCAGGTTATGGGACCCGGTAGGAGGGTTGTCGTAGTCAGTGGGAGCAACGGAAGCATGGTGGGCAAGTAGCTTATGTCTATTTATAGACTAGAGCAGTTATAGCGGAGATAGATCATCTGATTTTGATGTGACAGTCATGGGTTTGACTTCAATCAGGATAAGGGATGGATCTGTTAAGAAGGCAGTAGGGTGTGATGTCATGGTATCTGGATGACATACACAGAGTAGGAAGTAAAATTCCTATACTACGATCGGTTGTACTGTGGTGATGAGGATTGCCTGCCCCTTTGTACACATGGAACTTGGAGATCGTATATCCCGACGGGTACTTGATTTGATCGTACCAGCCTGGGTACGGTCGCCTATTTCTAACGACTTTGCCAGCCACTTTGTTGGCTTGATGAGCTCTTATTTGTTGAGCTATGTAATCGTCAAGGGCAGCTTTGGAGATCATATCCTCCCAGGCCACTGATAGAGCTGGAAGAGGGTTCGATGTTTCCCCTCTGTCATCCTCGATGATTATCGGTGGATCTTCGGCCGGAGGTTCTGGCTAAATCATCATTCCAACCATGTTGTGGAATAGAAGCGCCATCTACTTTATATTAGCAGTTTGTTCCGCGGCCTCCTTGTCTTTTCTTTCTAGCACCCTTCGCAGGAACTCTGTATCGGTTTCCTGCTCTTGGCGTTGTTCATTTGCTGATTCTGGACTTTCTTTCTGTCCGGTGAGTGCTGCCATTTTTGTCAGCATCTCCTGGAGCTTTTGTTGTTGCTCTTGAGCTTTTGTCAATGACTGAGTTTGCGGTCGATGACCCACGGAAGCACGAATTTCCTCTTTCCCAGAAGCCATGTAGACCGTATGGATGATCATGCCCCAGACATGGGGCGTTTGAATCCAGCGCCTTTGGAATTTGCCGCAGGTAATGGGATTTTCTCCGGCCTCCTCTTTTTGTGGGAGGTCGAGGTTGAAGGAGCCGTTGTAACAGGTGCCTGTGTAGAGGAAGTCCCTCGCTGTATGGTGGGGGGATGGTCTTCTTCTTGTCGAACCTTCGATTTCTTCGGTCGACGAGAGTGGTCTTTGTTGATCACAGAGTCCAGGACTTTCCGCCAGACCCTGTGAATTTGGGAGAAGAGTCGTTGAGGGGACTGCTCCGTCTTTGCCTACAACACGTTTTCAGCAGGTGGAGGATATTTCTTCAACACCATGGTTGGAGAGTTCTTTCGCATCCTCCTAAGTAGATCAAATTGTTCCCGGTTAGAACAACAGCATCGACTTCCACCATTAGAGCTGGTGGGGTTAGTCCAGAGGGGGAGTTGCCCCCAGCCTTTCTCACTCGACGCCAGTGGCAACGTTGAGCGTGTCTTGCAGACGGGACCACCTTAGTTGTGGAAGCGGCTCCGTCATGCCCCTAGCTTTGATGAGGGGCTACTGTTGGTGCCGGCCTGTCGAAGACTGACATCCGTTGAAAGGGAACGGCCAATCTTTCGAAGGCCGATTTTCTGTTAGGGGAAGCACTTTTGACGACTTCACCTGCAGCAAGAGTTGAAACGGCCAATCTTTCGAAGACCGATCTTTTAGTAGGCGAAGCACCTTTGACAACTTCACCCGTCGGGGGAGTTGGGAGTACTATCCGTTTTGGGATAGCCCTTTCAGGTATCGCAATCCTCTTTGCGTGTCCACTTGAGCTTCGGCTCAGCCTGTTGAAGACCGAGGTGGCGGACTTGGATGATCCGTTGAGAGGGGACGTGGTGGTTGCAAGTCGATCGAAGACCGACTTCTTGGGAGCTTCCTGTGGTGGCACTGGGGCGTTGAAGCTTGCTGGCGGGAGCATGGTTCCAAAGAATAATCCAGTGGTGGCTTGAGTCACCTGCTCTACCGGAATTGAAAAGATGGAGGCTGCATTAGGCCCGTATGTCAGTCCTCCAATTGGGGAAGAGCGGGAGTTGCTGTTGCAGTTTGTGCAGCTGGAAGCCATTGACCTTTTTCCTAGATAGGAGAAAGACACCAAATCTTAGTACCTCGAATCTAAGGGCAACCATAACAAACCGTGATTTGTTCGCGAAACACGACACATGAAGTGTAGAGTAAAAAGAGGAAAACATCCCACCGGGTGTGCCAGAATCTGTTTACCGCCGAAAACGGGGACGAAACTGAGATGGATCGTCCTGCTTGAATTTGGGGGCAGATGCTACTTGGATTTATCCGTCCACCTCTCCGAAGATAGCAAGTTGATTTATGGCACCATATATCGGAGGTTTGGACGGATGCGGCCGTTGTAGCAGACTTCGTCAATTCCCCCTCGTTTGCGAAGGGTTTTTGATTGTAGGGACGCTCTTCTCTGCAGGCGCAAGCTCCTGCAGTTAATTACGCTATCGCATCGTGATAACCACTTTCTCCTGCTCCGGAAGTTCACTTCATGTCGTGTGTGTTTTTGTTTGTTTAGGTTGCCCGTGGATTGTATACGTTGACTAATTTATATTGTCGTCCGTAGGGTGTGGATTAGTCCAAATCTATATATCTTAGATTTAGGGATTTTTATTTAAAGACCGTTAATCTATTTTGAGATTAAGATCGACTTAAATGTATGTGAGCATTTGGGGCTCGATTTGTTTTTGTTAAGGATACATTAGTCCAATTTGAGACTAAGATCCACTTAACAAGGTTTTAGGATCATTTTTATTTCAGATCCAACAGAAGAGAATTTGGGCTTTATTGTTTTAGTTTAAGAACGTTTCGGTCCATTATCTCCATTTTGGAGGCTAATATTAGTTTAAGGACATTTAGGTCCCTTGTCGCCATTTTGGAGGCGAATATTAGTTTAAGGACATTTTGGTCCCTTGCCAGTTTAACGACGTAGTGGTCCAGTGTGTTCATCTTGCGCGCACGTGTATTTGTTACATGACGGAATGAACATGGGTGATATGGAATGCACCCAGTATGGAATGCGGTCTGGTTTGAGGTGTGCACGTTGGTTTGGATGGTTTGGGAATGCACTAAAGAATTGTTGGTTATCGGGACCCGCCACCTCTCTGAAGACGTTGAAGAATTACAATGAGGTATATCAGAGGTAGGGTGAGATGTACCCTTAAACCAAATCCTGTATTTGAGCGAAACGGGTTATGGTGACCCTAGGAATCGTTAGCATGTTTGAGACTAAAATTATCTTAGCAGATATAAGATGAATATCATTTGGGATATCATCAATTGAAAGGACAATAGACATATGTGAGAGTGAGATTAGTTTGGGCAATCATGAGCATATGGCCTCGGTTGATTTGGATCAAGAAGGTTCTTTCGTCAGAGGGCCTAGCCAATTTGGGCTTCATCTGCTCAGTGGTCTTTTTTTTATTGAAAAGCGCTAAACACTTGCTTGGGCTCTGTTTAATCAGTCCCCCCTTTTTTGCAAAAAGTGCTGAGCACTTATATAAGTTCCGACGCCCATATATGATCGTGTGTAGCTTTCAGTCATGAGAAATTACCCAATAAGTGTAAAACACTTTACTCCTTTTGCCTTTATATGGAGTGCTAAGCGCTCTTTATGGCGTCCGCGTGGGGAGAACGTGAGGCGATAGGCGCCGGACGCTGCCCAATGAGTGCTAAGCACTCTTTTCTTCTGTGGCGCCAACGTGAGGGACACGTGAGGCGCTAGGCGCTGCCCAATGAGTGCTAAGCACTCTTTTCTTCTGTGGCGCCCGCGTGAGGGACATGTGAGGCGCTGGGCAGTAGGCGCTGCCCAATGAGTGCTAAGCACTCTTTTCTTCTGTGGTGCCCACGTGAGGGACACGTGAGGCGCTGGGCGCTGCCCAATGAGTGCTAAGCACTCTTTTCTTCTGTGGCATCCACATGAGGGACACGTGAGGCGCTGGGCGCTAGGTTTTTTTTTCTTATATGATTTTTTTTGAGGAATTCAATTCCTAGTTCTTTTTTGAATTTTTGATTCTCAAGAACAAGTTCTTCCCTATGAGAATTAAATTCTCAACTTGTGGAAGACTTGTCTTGTGGATCTCAGATCCAAAGAAAAAACTAAGTTCTTTTAAAAGGGTTAAACCCTTCCATAGGTAAATGAGATGTTTTGATCTCTTTTTTTATTTACCTAGAGTTTCTTGAGAAGGGAGATCTTCTCCTCTGTTCCTTTCTGAATATTTCTGCTTTAGTTTTTTTTCCTAGAAGCTTATGGGGTGTTCCTCTCTCTAAGACTTGAAGTCTTGGGTCCTTTATATAGTAGAGGCAAGTTTATTAATTAGTTTTTGAAGAAATCTCTCATTAAGAGATCCTAATTGATTTGGGGATTTTTACCCACCATTGGATCTTTGATCCAAGAGTTTCTGTTTTACAGAACATATTTTCTTGTTTCTAATAAGATTGGGGAAAATTTTCCTTTGCACATAATTTATTCTGTAAAACAGAGATTTTTTTAATCATCGTTGGATTTTTAATCCACCAGATCTCTGTTTTACAGAGGGCAATCTTTCTTGTTTAAAAGATTGAGGGAATATATCCCAAAATAGAATTTTATTCTATAATCCAATTTGGAGGATGTTTTCTCCCGACAGAATTTAATTCTGTATCTTGATGATTTTTCATCTCCGTTGGATCTTTGATCCAATGGCTATGTTCACCATAGAGTAGAATTTAATTCTACCTTCTTTAATTTAGGCGCTGACGCTCACGTGCTATGCATGTGGGTGTCGCCTAAGAATTTAATTCTTTTATAAATAGTCACACTCGTGCTTTGCACGCCGGTGCTCACGTGTGTTCCACGTGAGCAACAACAAGTTTTGAGCCAAAGTTTTTGGCAGGAACACCTAGTGTTAGACATTTCAAAGTGTTCAGGTCTTCTTATTATGTACATGTGATGAGCTCCAAAAGAACCGAGTTGGATGCTAAAGTAAGGAAGTGTGTTATCATTGGTTATAATGAACGGAAGAAGGGCTGGAAATGCATGGACCCGAGTACTCACAAATTCGTTGTTTCTCAGGATGTAGTATTCGATAAAGCTTCTTTTGTTAGTTTATATGCCCTAGAGGCCATTACTGTATCATACTAGTTTGTGTATTACTTAATGGAAGCTTGGGATATTCACCTTGTATTGACAATCTTGCTCAAAATAGTAGTATGCTACTTGGTTTGTTTCTACTTTAATGTGTGCATGTGTTTCTTTTAACATATCGCCTATACACATTAGTGGAGCCCTTAGGATCTTTGCTTGATTACCAGCGTTGTGATGGCAGTCACACTCCTGGGGGCTGGGTAATCCACAAGCACATCCTTATGCAGGTCCCTAGTCGTAGGACTATCGAGACAGGGCATCGATACTCCGGAGTAGACTAGCGTATGCGCTTCTCATCCCAGTGTGGGAGACGGTCTGTCCCACAGCCGTCAGTACGTCGTACTTGAGATAGTATGTGGGTGCTCGTTAGGTTACGAGTACACTGGACAGGACTCGTCGGGAACTGTTGGTTGGTACTATACCTATCGTCAGTTAGCAGTTCCCAGGTGACATGAGTACAGCTTAGTCCGCTGACTTGACACTGTCACTTCGCCTCGAGTGTGTTCCCACTGTACTTAGATTACTACCCTACCACGGCTCAAAGGAGTCGTGCAAACAGGTAGTAGTTGGGTGCAGTCCCGAAGCACCTGGAGACAGTGACGGTTAGACAGGATTCGTCTCTCCTGGTATTGGGGGTTGATATCGCGCTGTGTCTAGGAGAGCCATTACACAAAGTCCCTGGCCAGGGCAAGGGAGATATACTGGTAGGTTTCCAGTGTTATCTCAGGGTGTTCTGGGCTACACTCCGACATGACTTGTACCGCTATTAGGGGACTGACGTTTACCGCCCTCTGGGCCCGCCATGCGATATTTTCAGACGAACAGACCGGACTGTATGGAGATTGTCATATTCAGGCTCAGTAGGAGTTCAGATGGGTTTCACCTCATCAGTCTTCTTATCGGCATCTACCTGGGGGCTGTTACGCACAGCTAGTTCCGCTTGCGGTCTGTGGTTAAACCCACTGCCAGCGTAGTGTCGAGTCTTTAGAGTCCCACACAGAGAGCTATTCGCCTTTAGGCAAAAGAGTAGAGGTCGCATGGTTTTGCGACAGGATCCGGTCACATCCGCGCACTTGTGCACGTTTAGTGTCCAGGCAGTTATTGTTCACACCATAATATTGCATTTTATATTCCCCATTCTTATGCATTTTACAATAAAAACAGGTGCTTTTGACGCATGTCTGCTACATAGTACAGGTTACAGGTTTTTGGAGCGAAAACAGTGAAAAAGACAAAAGACGACACAAAAAGGGACTTTTGACCAACAAATAGAAGGATCCTAGTCAAGCCTAGATGAAGAACAATTCACAATCAACAAGGCAGTGTAAGGTCCAAAATGTCAAGGCAAACGGTTAAAAGACCGCTACAAGTTTTCACTGAAAGATCTGGAGAAGAATCAGAAGCCAAACAGAGAAATGAACCGAAGAAATAACCAGACCAAAGAACCCTCAAGCGGCCCCTGAAATTTCATAAGCTGAACGCACCAAAGGGCCGCGGAACCGCGGCCCAAGGCCTACCCATGCCGCGGTTCCGCGGCCGTCCTATGCCCGTACTTCGAGAAATTTTACCAAAATGTGTTGCGGCTCTGAAAAGATTTCCTAGGGGTATATTTGTAGTTTCAGACATGCGAATCAACTGTAACCCTAGGGTTTCTATGTCCTATAAATAGAACCCAAACCCTTGTATTTTCTCATGCCTCTATTCATCAATAAAATTCTGTTTTCTTTGAAGTTTGGAGTTCATCAATCGTAAGTAGGTATTTTTTCTTGCCCTAGTTCTAGTTTTTTATATTTGCCCTAGGTAAATTCTTTACTTGCCCTAGTTTAATTTAGTTTAGAATTTTATTAACTTGCAATAGATGTTTCTTCTCTTTAATAAAAACAAAACAAAATTATGTCTTTCTTAATTCCCTCAATGAGCGAGTAGTTTCCTCGCTTGTTGGGGTTAGGAATAGGGAAGGGTTTGAGAGATGAAGATCTCTCATCTCTTTTCTTTGCCAATCTATTATGAACATTAGGACTCCATGCATACTCTCATCTTCCGCTCCCTACGGCACTCTACCCTTGAGGTAACGGTGATCCGTAGTATAAAAGACCGGAGTTGTGAGTTTTCCATGGAGGTTAGGGTAAAGGTTAAGAAAGGAAGGACAAGGATCTAGAGGAAGAACATCTTCCCAATCATCCTAATCCCCTTTATTAAAATTTACCATAACCCCTAAAATCAAATCTAAATTAAGGCATTGAAAAGAGGTGAAGATCTTTGTTTACCAAAGTTTACCTAAACCTAATCCTAGCAAGTTTCTAATCCTAGTATAACACAACTTTGTTTTAGATTGAATTAAAAAGACCAACACCATTTGGAATTAGCTCGTAAAAACTTTAAGGAAAATTACAAAATCCCTGTGGACCGACCCGTATTCACTGGCTAGCTGCAAAGTGACGCCATTCTTGATTGCGGTAATTATTTTTTGATCGACAAAACCTCTCTAAATCAAATGGCGCCGTTGCCGGGGATGGCATAAAATTTCCTTTTTGTAATTTCGGGTTAATATAAAATATAAAAAACCATAAAAATCTGGAAAAAAAAATTAAAAATATAAAAATTCTATCATCTTTCATTGTTTGAAGGGTTTTCTTTTGTGAATCTTTGCAGAATTGATGGATCTGAAACAACACAGAGGGCTAATCAGAAAAAGATACATCAGAATAGAAGGGATTTGAAACAACCGAGGAGTAGAAAACTTTTCGAAGCCCGAACCCTCCTGGAGACCGCGAAACCGCGACCTTGATGCGCCTGAAACCGCGGAACCGTAGTCGTTTTGGGTCTTCACCGCGCGAAATTTTTTTGGTTTGATTTCTTTCCTTCTCCTCTGCAAACCCCCATATATTTTCTGTCAAATCTTCTGCAGGATTCTTTGCGCTAAAAATCTTCTTCCCCCTTCCAATAATTGATTTTCTGCAGGATTCTTTGCGCCGCGCTAAATAGAAAATTGTTTGCAAGTGATTTACTGCTTTGCATATTTTAATCTGACTTTAAGGGGCTATTGACCAATTCAGATTGGGTGGGGATTTCATCACCCTTTCCAGGACCCCATAAATCACTGAAAGCATTTGCATTGACCACTTTTAATTAAAAAAATATTAGACTCAGCCCTAAGGACGTCGTGCTCAATAGGGCAGAGGACTAGTATAGGCATCGGCCGTTTATCCTAACCTGTCTTTGCGGTGCCTAGGCAAGTGTGTCAAGGCTAGTGGTTTTTAATTAGGCCCACAGTGTAGTACCTGGCACTTACCTGGCCGCAATTGGCGGTGAAGAGGCGGTTTGAGGTCCTATCTCTAGCCCTTTGGAACAGTTAGGAGCTGTCTAGCTGACCTAGGTGACCCTAGACCTAGGTCTGATTGTGCATTTGTGGTTAATTGCATTTGTGTCAAAAGTTTTTTCAAAAGTCTCTTTGCAAATGCTCACATAAAAAAAAGGGGGGGAATCTTTTCAAAACTTGCAACTTGTCGCTAAAGAAATCTGTGCACTCACTTACATCACTTCTTCTCATTGACATTCTGCCTTTCATCTTTCGACTGCACTAACCCTCTTAGTGTATGTCCGGTTGGACTAGGTACCCTAGCGCCCGATTAGTCCGTGTTTCGTTGGTACCGACCGACGAACCTTTCGACTCCGAAGTCGAAATCCTGTCCACTTCTTCACTTTCACCATCACATTCTTCTTCCGAAGGTATGTCAGGATACAATCCTAACAACACCTTACCGACGGGACTGATTCCACCACCGTTAGGTGCGAATAACCCGAATCACCCGCCTGTTGAAGCGCCCGCACGAGTCGCGCTCCCGGATCTTTTCTACCCCGTCCGCACCGCCCTTCCTACTTGTCTTTCCCTCCCACCGGCTAATAGGGACAATTTTGAGATCAAACTCCACTTCATCAATATGCTGCCCAAGTTTCATGGTTTGGAATCCGAAGATGCACAAATTTTTATCAACAAATTCCAAAACGTTTGCGCCATGATGAAAACTACCTAATTAAGTGATGACGCTATAAGGCTAAGGGTCATTCCTTTCACCTTATGTGACTTAGCCGAGAAGTGGCTATATAGCACAGCATCACATTCAATTTAGAAATTGGGACGAGTTTGTGAAAGCTTTTTCTTAAAAAGTTCTATCCTCATCACAAAATTGCTAGAATCCGTAACGAGATTATACAATTTTCTCAGCTTCCGTCGGAACCATTTTGGAAGTGTTTTGAAAGATTCAAAGACCTACTCGTTCAATGCCCTCATTACGGGATCGGAAGTTGGCAACTCTGCCAAACATTATACGAGGGATTGAACCCGGCAACGAAGCAGTTGCTAGAAACCATCTGTCAAGGTCACTTTCTAACCAAATCAAGTGAGGAAGCGTGGCAGTTACTTGAGGACCTTAGTGAACAAACAATTCAATGGGAGAGAACCAAGACCACATCATCTTCTTCTAGTGGTCAATCTAGGGCAGGCATACATCAATTAGATATATCGATTGCTATGAAGGCCGAGATGGCCGCTCTTACGAAAAAGCTAGAAGCGCTTGAGACCAAAATCTTACCGCCTTCTCCTGCCCCTGTTGTGCCTCCACGAACTGTTTGTGCTTGTTGTTCGGATCCATCTCATCTCACCGAAGAGTGTCCTCACACTCTTCTACTCAAGGACAAGATCAAGTCAATGCTGCCTTTCAGTAACGACAAAGAAATGATCCTTACTCTTCGACATACAATCCGGGTTGGAAGAGTCACCCAAATTTCGCTTAGAACCAAAATCAACAATCCTAAGGAAACAACAATTTTCAAAGGGCTCCTCCTCCACAACAACAAGCACCTCCACAAACTCAATTTCAGTAACCTCTCCAACAGCAACCTTACCCTAATCAAATGAACAATTTTGTACCCAACAATTTTGTTCCCCTCAAAATGCTGTTAGCTCGCTCGAAAGAAGTCTAGAAGCGTTCCTAAAGCAATCTGCACAGTCCACAGCTTGGATAGAGACTTCTGTTCAATCTTTGGTGCAAAACAGTGCCTCACACGATCAAAGTATCAAATCTATTGAGGCACAAATTGCACAACTCAACGCAGCATTGAAAGAGCGAGAGAAAGGAAAGCTTCCGTCTCAACCTCTCCCAAATCTCGGTCATGCACATGTTGCATATGAACAATAGAATCATAACGTAAATGCTGTGACCACGTTGAGATCCGGAAAAGTGCTACAAAACAATGTGGGTATTAACCATGACACCCCTACCGGTGGTCCTTCTTCATCTTCTTCACCTTCTTCTTCTTCTTCTTCTTCTTCTTCGTTAGAGCCTATTCTCCATCCTTCACACGGCTCTACTTCTTCTAGCTCGAACGGACCCACTTCTCACAACACGAACACATCTACACGGGGTTCCGTTCCTACTCAACAATCTGATCCGCAAAAATTAGACTCAACAACCTTTCAAAATGTTCCTTTTCCAAATCGGTTGAGATCCAATAAACCAACTCCACAGATGGAGAAGATTGTAGAGTTGTTCAAGCAGGTTAGCATAAATATCCCTCTTTTGGATGCAATCCAACAAGTTCCTTCATATGCAAAAATCTTAAAGGACTTATGCTCCAAAAAGAGGAAGTCACAAGTACCAAAGAAAGTTTTTGTGGTTAGTGCTGTTAGTGATGCTCTTGTCAATTCTTTACCCCCAAAGCACAAGGACCCCGATTGTCCTACTATTTCGATCACAATTGGGGACAAGACCATCAATAGAGCACTATTAGATCTTGGTGCTAGTGTCAATTTGCTACCTTATTCGGTGTACGAACAATTAGGCGTTGGAGAGCTTAAGCCCACTCATTGTACTCTCCAAATGGCCGACCGATCAATCACCCATCCTAGGGGAGAGTTGGAGGATGTGTTAATTAGAGTAGAGGATTTCATTTTCCCCGTTGACTTTATTGTTATGGATACACAATCTGTCGCTAACCCCCGTAATCAAATTCTGGTGATACTTGGTCGACCATTCCTCGCGACTTCTAACACGGTAATCAACTGTCGTAACGGTTCAATGAATCTATCTTTTGGCAATATGACAGTTGAACTCAACATTTTCAAGTTAGAAAGTCAGCCTTGTGAGCCTAATTCTAGCATAATTGATGTTTGCGCGATCAATGAGATCGCGGAGGAGGGCTGTGAGTTCGAAAATTTTATGTTTGACCACAGCAATGTTGACGCCACTAGTGTGTTCCTCCTAGAATCCGACATAGCTTTCATAACGGACAAGGATTATGAGTGTTTCACCTTTGTTGACGATCTTGATGACTCTCCATCCGAGTTTGAGTCTTTTGCTTTTTCGGATGAGTTAGTTGAACCATCCGAGTCGGTAGCGTACACTCAATTTGAACCTTTGATGGAATCCTTCGAGTTTGAAACAGTTACTCCATTGTTACCATCTATTGTTTCACCACCTAAACTCGAACTAAAGTTTTTGCCGTCGCACCTAAAATATGCTTATCTAGGTGAGAATGAGACCTTACCCGTTATCATATCTGCCTCTCTAGCTCTCGAGAAAGAGAAGGCTCTTTTAATGGTCTTACACAATAATCGGCAAGCTTTCGGCTGGTTTATGGCAGACATCAAGGGGATTAGTCCCCTCATAGTCGAACATCATATACACTTTATGGATGATGCCAAGCCGGCAAAGGGATCCACAAAGACGCCTCAACCCCATTATGAAAGAGGCGGTCAAGAAGGAGATTGTTAAATGTCTTGATAGCGGTATCAATTACCCTATCTCGGATGGCCAATGGGTTAGCCCCATTCATGTCGTGCCAAAGAAATTGGGCATCACGGTCATTACCAATGAGGCAAATGAGTTAATTCCTACTCGCACCCAAACTGGGTGGCGAGTTTGCATCGACTATAGAAAACTCAATGTCGCGACAAGGAAGGACCACTTTCCTTTACCTTTCATTGACCAAATGCTAGAACGATTGGTGGAGCATGAGTTCTACTGCTTTTTAGATGGCTATTCCGGTTATAACCAAGTCCCCACCGCCAAAGAGGATCGAGACAAGACCACATTTACTTGTCCCTTTGGCACTTTTGCTTATCGTCGCATGCCCTTTAGGTTATGCAATGCACCCGCTACATTTCAGCGGTGTATGATGGGGATCTTTTCGGACATGGTGGAGAAGTTTTTAGAAATCTTTATGGATGATTTCTCCATTTTCGGTGACTCCTTCGACGAGTGTTTACGACATCTTGACGCAGTTCTTACCCGCTGTAGGGATAAGAACCTAACGTTAAATTGGGAGAAGTGCCACTTTATGGTACGAGAAGGCATTGTCTTAGGATATGTCATCTCGCAAAACGGCATAGAGGTTGATAGAGCAAAAATTGAAGTCATTTCTAATCTTCCTCCTCCTAAATGTGTCAAAGATATCCGAGCTTTCCTTGGCCATGCCGGTTTTTATAGACGGTTCATCAAGAATTTTAGCAAGATTGTGTTAGTGTATATGCCCTAGAGGCCATTACTGTATCATACTAGTTTGTATATTACTTAATGGAAGCTTGGGATATTCACCTTGTATAAACAATCTTGCTCAATATAGTAGTATGCTACTTGGTTTGTTTCTACTTCAATGTGTACATGTGTTTATTTTAGTATATCACCTATACACATTAGTGGAGCCCTTAGGATCTTTGCTTGATTACCAGCGTTGTGATGGCAGTCACACTAGTGGCAGCTGTGTAATCTATAAGCACATCCTTATGCAGGTCCCTAATCGCAGGACTATCGAGACAGGGCATCGATACTCCGGAGTAGACTAGCGTATGCGCTTCTCATCCCAGTGTGGGAGATGGTCTGTCCCACAGCTATCAGTACGTCGTACCGAAGATAGTATGCGGGTGCTCGTTGGGTTACGAGTACACTGGACAGGACTCGTCAGGAACTGTTGGTTGGTACTATACCTATCGTCAGTTATCAGTTCCCAGGTGACATGAGTACAGCTTAGTCCGCTGACTTGACACTGTCACTTTGCCTCGAGTGTGTTCCCACTGTACTTAGATTACTACCCTACCACGGCTCAAAGGAGTCGTGCAAACAGGTAGTAGTTGGGTGCAGTCCTGAAGCACTTGGAGGCAGTGACGGTTAGACAGAATTCGTCTCTCCCGGTATTGGGGATTGACATCGCGCTGTGTCTAGGAGAGCCATTACACGAGTAGTCCCTAGCCAGGGCAAGCGAGATGTACTGGTAGGTTTCCAGTGTTATCTCAGGGTGTTCTAGGCTTCACTCCGACACGACTTGTACTGCTATTAGGGGACTGACGTTTACCGCCCTCTAGGCCCGCCATGCGATGTATCAGACGAACAGACCGGACTGTATAGAGATTGTCACATTCAGACTCAGTAAGAGTTCAGATGGGTTTCACCTCGTCAGTCTTCTTGTCGGCATCTACCTGGGGACCGTTACGCACAGCTAGTGCCGCTTACGGTTTGTGGTTAAACCCACTGTCAGCGTAGTGTCGAGTCTTTAGAGTCCCACACAGAAAGCTATTCGCCTTTGGGCAAAAGAGTAGATGTCGCATGGTTTTGCGACAGGTCGCATGGTTTTGCGACAGGGTTCGGTCACATCCGTGCACTTGTGCACGTACAGTGTCCGGACAGTTAACACTAGCGGGCTTTGGTTTAAGCCAGATCCTAATGTATGTTTTGGGGTTGGTTTTATCTCGTTTGTATTCGTGTTCCTCGGAACGCGAATGCGGGTGTGTATGTACAGTTGACAGAGAGGCAGAGGCAGAGTATTCTCATTGGGGTTGTTGACTGTTGACTGTTGACAGTTGACTGTTGACCATTGACTTTTGCTTAACCCTAATGAAAATAAGATATATGATTAACATTAATATTAATTAAGTATTATAGTGACATGGTTGTTGAGGGGTTGACATTGTTGACTTGTTGACTTTGTTGACCGGTTGACTATGTTGGACTAGTTGACCATCATCATGACAATGGCTATCATTCCATGGCAAAGGCTTTTGCTTGCATGTTTATTTATGCAAAATGAGTGCATGAAATGATATAGCCATTTTGACTTAAACCATCACACAATACTTGATTATTATTTTTGTTATGATGGCTTTTGGATTATGAGAGATGAGAATGAGAAGAGTATGGCTCATTCTTTCATTTGCTTTCTCTCTCTTGAGCTCTCTCATTCTCAAGCTCTCCCTCTTCCTCTTGCTCTCTCTAGCTCAAGGCAAACCATTCTCATGTGTTGAGACTCATTGCCTTAGAGATAAAAAGACACCAAAACATTCCTCTACTCATTCTAGTTCACAAGGCCTAGCAAGCCAATTGATCTAGTTTCTTCAAAGTTCGAAGAAGAAGCCAAAGGTAGAAGCTTTCGGGTGGATCCATCTTCGGCGCAAGGAGACGACGAGGTGAAGCCGATCCTTACACCAGGAGGAGTTGAAGACGAACGAGTTCAAGAAAGGTATATCCCCCTAACCGAGTAGGTAAACCCATGTTAGGTTGTTAGTTAGTCGTTTAACATAGATCCGTATTGGTAGTCCATGTTATCACCCTCTTGAAAATCGTTTTTCACCAATTCTGCAACCCCATAAGTACCGGGGAAGGGTAGCATGGACTTACAGTGGTATCAGAGCTTAGTTAAACACTATCTAACATGTTAGCAATGTAAGTAGAAGTTCGATCGGAGAAAAAGTCGCGAAATACACCCGGAACTCAAACTTTCTGTCAATTTTTAAAGTGCTGTAAAAATTATTTGAGATATACCAAAAATCGACTCAGGGTTTTTAGAAGAAACTGCAAAAATTCGACCCATTGAATCGATCAACGCGCCGCGGATCCGCGGCCGAGTTGACTCGGCCGTGGGGTTTTATTTTTGCAGTTTGTTCATAGGGGTATTTTGGGATTTTTGGAGCATGTCTTTTCAGCCCAGATTTTCCAGAAAGAAAAATTAGTTTTTGGGGCTTGAAAATCCGTAATTTTATCGAACTTCTAAAGACTTAAGCTGACGGGTATATATCTGTGATGTGTTATATGTATTGAACGTCCGTTAATCGCTATACGTCGATTAGTTGGGGTTATACATATCTGTGATCTGTAATGATTGATGGTATGTGTATATGAATTCTTTGGATTGTCGCGGATGAATAGCCGGGGGTTGTGAGATGAGAGTTTTTCCTTTTATCTTTCAATTCATGTAATATGTAAATTGATGTAATATTATTTTTGGCCGCACAACCGGGTCGGGGTTGTAGCCGTCATTGTATAATTTCTTTTTACTATTTTTGCTCCTAGGATAGACCCATGGTGGGGTGCACAAACTACCGGGTATCTCGAAGTGCCGAGTGGCCTACTCACGTCGTTGAGGGAGGTTGCTCCACTTCGGATATTTGGCGGGTAGTTTGCCGCACCGTAGGGGTCTAGGGTGGGGTATTGGCTATTCATCGCGACCGTGTAATCCGCTTTTCGTTACAGGCTCGTACGAATTGCGAATTCCTAGTATATCCAATGTTTTCATCTGTGATCTGAAATGGCTATCATTGCAATATATCTATGTATGATATTATTTAGGCGTTGCTTATGTTTTGCAGCCGCGCTAGCCCAGCCCCCGCTCTGTCGTTAGTTAAGTAACCTAACGGGTAATGACGGGCCCCGTGGCGAATGCGAATAGTATAAGCGTACGTCATATTTTGGTTGTTTTCTGCAATGGTAGGATTAAATGATGGGACGCATTAAAAGAACTAATGCAAGAAAAATACACATTAAAAGAACTAATGCAAAGAAAAATAAACCAAGTAAAAGTCGTTGGAACACTTTCAAAAACCACTCGGTTTCTTTTCAAAATCACTTTTAAACGCGGAGTTTAAGCCACTCCTTTTAAAAGCTATCTCGTTTCATCGATTATATCAAGTTCACTACGTTCACGGTTTCGCCAAAACCATTCGTAGCCCTCCGTCGTTTCACATGGATGGTCAATAGTATTCAAGCTATGTTTGTTGGCCAAAGTCAAGGCATAGTGATTGGTAGCTATTGGGTATTCATTTGCAGCATAGATAGATGTGTTGGTTTGGGGCAGTCGTTCTACCTTGTTGGCCAAAGTCAAGGGTATGTGCGGGTGGGCTCAAATTAACCTGGAGAATGACGGGTAGAACTTGACATATGACTTATGATTTGTTGGCCAAAATCAAGGTCATAAGAGCATGGGGCAAAAATCGACATCGGGAGTTTCAAAAGAACTGAAACTTGCTAGTGTTGCATACCATTTAGAGTGTGATGATTCTGGTAGGATTCCTTCAGTTTCGTCACGCAATGATATTTGGATCCCGATCCTACTGTAAGTATATGCTACTCCTCAGGAAATTTCTCACTTAACGATCAATGCTATAAACCAAGTAGGTGTCTAGAAAGGTGTTAGCGGGGCTACTTCCCCAGGGAAAAGAGGTTCTTAAATTAAGGAACTTCGCGAAAGCATTGGAAAACCTCCCTCGAAGTACCGACACCAGCCTGGCCGGACGGTTAAGCAAGTATTGTACGGTGAGATTGATCCTGACTAATTCTTCCTTTTTGGTTTGAGGAGGGATTCGAGAGACAGTGGGAGCCATCCTATTTAGACAAATTAAAAACCACTCTAAACTTGCAAGAGCATCATGCTAAAGTGTTTCTTCTCTCTCTTCTAATTGCAGCGACCAAACATCATGACCGGACTTAAGTTATTACTAGATAAAAACATACTGACAGGGCCAAACTACAAAGATTGGCTCAGGAATGTCAAAATGGCAATCACTTATGACAAGTTGGGGTATCTCCTTACCACCAAAGCTCCCCCTGTCCCAGGTCCCACCTCCAGCGTCGCGGATAAAGAAATCCGTAAGACTTGGGAGATCGATTGCGCGAAGGCCAGGTGCCTCGTGCTTGCCTCTATGGACAACGAACATCAGAGGAGGCACGAGAATATGGACCTCGAATCCATATTTCTCCATACAAAAGAACTGTATGGAGAGCAATCTCGTATTGCAAGATACGAAGTGTCGAAGAAGTTATTTTCGGCAAGATTGGCCATCGGATCATCGGTAGCGGAACACGTGCTTAAGATGATTGGCTTCATTGAGGAGCTCACGGAACTTGGGACCACGTTAGAGAACGAGCTCTATACGGACTTGATTCTCCAGTCCCTTCCTTCCACTTACGCCCAGTTTATCCTGAACTTCAACTTACAAGAAAAAGAAGTTGAACTTTCAGAACTCCTCAACATGCTGAGGAGTGCAGAGGGCACCCTACAGAAAGGTAGGGAAACATCCACTTTGTTTGTAGGAGGATCTTCCTCTTCTAGGTCCAAGGCGAAAGCTAAGGGAAAGAAGAAGAAAGCCTCCGCCAAACCAAGGGGTGGTGTTAGTAAAGTGGATACGAAGGGAAAAGCAAAAGCAACAAAGATAGCGGGGAAGCTTATAGGGAAGGAAGAGTGTTTTTTCTGTCATAAGAGTGGTCACTGGAAGAAAGATTGCGGGCTTGGAAAGCCAGGACACCGAAACTGAAGCGAGTTGCGGCTTTAGCTTCAGGTGTGTATGTTATTGAAAACTGTCTATCAATAAACTCTACTTCCTGAGTATTGGATACCGGATCAGGATCTCATATCTGATATTCTTTGCAGGCGTTGAGAAACCATAGGGTTTTGAAGGCAGGTGACATGACCCTCAAAGTTGCAAACGGAGCTAGCATGGATGCTAAGGCCGTGGGGGACTATCACCTGGGAATGTCAGATGGACATGTTTTGGTTTTACATAATTGCTTTTTTGTACCCAACGCAACTTGTAATATCATTTCTGTATCTTTGATTTCTAAAGAAGGTTATGAATTTGCGTTTGTAAGTAATGTTGTAAACATTCACCTTAATCAAGTTCTGATTGGGTCAGGTACATTAAGCAATGGTATATACATACTAAACTAACCAAAGATTTTCAATGTCCAGAATACACACAAAAGAAAGTCTCCGAAAATAAATCAGACTTTCTTATGGCATTGTAGACTGGGTCACATCAATGAGAGAAGGTTGACGAAGTTACATACAGAAGGATATTTGAATCCGTTCGAATATCAATCGTATGCCACTTGTCAATCCTGTCTCAAAGGAAAGATGACAAAGACTCCGTTCACTGGACACGGAGTAAGAGCGAGCGAGCTCTTGGGACTCGTACACAGTGACGTGTGCGGTCCAATGTCTACACATCCGCGAAGCGGTTATTCTTACTTCATTACTTTTACGGATGACTTTTCAAGGTACGATTTTGTCTTCTTAATGAAACATAAGTCCGAAGCCTTTGGAAAATTCCAGGAATATAAGAATGAAGTAGAAAAACAAACCGGCAAGAGTATCAAGACACTATGATCGGATTGAGGTGGTGAATACTTGAGTGCCGAGTTCCTGGACTATTTAAAAGAGAATGGAATTCTCTCTTAGCTTACTCCTCCATACACTCCGCAACACAACGGTATATCGGAGAGATGGAACCGAACCCTTTTGGATATGGTACGGTCCATGATGAGTAACGCTGAGTTACCGCGATCATTCTGGGGATATGCACTAGAATCAGCTGCACACCTTTTGAACCGAGTTCCGACTAAGACTGTGCCTACTACACTATATAAGATGTGGTGTGGGAAGAGGCCCTATCTTAATCACATTAAGACATGGGGATGTCCAGCTTTTGTCAAAAAGCAGCATGCAGACAAGCTCGAGGCACGCTCAGTACAGTGCAAGTTTATGGGATATCCAAAGAACTCCAAGGGATATTTCTTCTATTGCGAAGAGGAACAAAAGAGTTATGTTTCTCGTCATGCCCACTTCTTAGAAACTGAATTTTTGGAAAACCAGATAAGTGGGAACGCAATAGAACTGGAAGAAATTCCAGAACCACGAGCTATTACTGAAAGCTTAGAAGAACCAGAGGGTTCGAAAGATCAGGACATTCCTACGCCACTCCGCAGAAGTAGTAAGCCGTCTCATCCGCCCGAGAGATACTACGGTTTTCTCATAGACGGGGATAGAGAGGATTGCATCATAGATTATGATGAGCCGACTAGCTTCCAGCAGGACATTCAGAGCGTTGACTCGGTAAAATGGCTGGATGCAATGCGGACCGAAATGGAGTCCATGTACACCAACAAAGTATGGACGTTGGACGTTGCTCCAGATAGGGTAAAACCCGTAGGATGCAAGTGGATCTTCAAAAGGAAGATTGGTGTAGATGGACAGGTTGAGACCTATAAAGCTAGACTGGTTGCAAAAGGTTTTCGTCAAAGACCTGGTTTGGACTATGACGAGACCTTTTCTCCAGTAGCTATGCTGAAATCCATTCGGATCCTTCTTGCCATTGCTGCCTTCCACGATTATGAGATTTGGCAGATGGACGTAAAGACCGCTTTTTTAAATGGAAATTTAGAGGAGTGTGTTTATATGGACTAGCCAGAGGGTTTCATTCAGAGTGGGAGCAGTGGAAAGGTGTGCAAGTTGCTTAAGTCCATCTATGGACTGAAGCAGGCATCGCGGAGTTGGAACATCTGTTTTGATGAGACGGTCAAGGAATTTGGCTTTATCAAAAATCCAGATGAACCATGCATTTATAGTAGATTTGTAGCGAGAACTGTAGTATTCCTCGTTTTATATGTGGATGACATTCTCTTAATAGGAAATGACATTCCTATGCTACAATCTGTCAAGGGGTTCTTGTCACACAGGTTCTCCATGAAAGACCTGGGTGATGCCTCATACATTCTGGGGATCCGGATCTATCGTGACAGATCCAAGAAAATACTGGGATTCTCACAGTCCAGGTACATCGACACCATACTGAAAAGATTCAGTATGGAAGATTCCAAGCGTGGTAATCTACCGGCTTGTCACGGGATCACCCTTTCCAAAGAGATGTCTCCCAAGACTGATTTGGAAAGGGATCGCATGTCTATTATACCCTACGCTTCTGCGGTAGGCTCTATAATGTATGCTATGTTGTGTACCAGACCAGATGTAGCTAATGCACTGAGTGTGGTAAGCCGGTATCAGTCAAACCCTGGGGAGAAACATTGGATAGCAGTAAAGAACATTCTCAAGTACTTGAGAAGGACTAAGGAGATGTTCTTGGTGTATGGCGGAAAAGACCTCCAGATCGAGGCCTTTACTGATTCCAGCTTCCAAAGTGACAAGGATGATTCCAAGTCCATGTCGGGTTATGTCTTTACCCTCAATGGAGGGGCGGTGTGTTGGAAGAGTTCCAAACAGGAAACCGTTGCTGAATCGACGATGGAAGCGGAATATATCGCTGCTGCAGATGCCGCAAAAGAAGCTGTCTGGGTAAGGAAGTTCTTAAATGAACTTCAGGTGGTTCTGTCCATTGTTGATCCAATACCTCTGTATTGCGACAACAACGGAGCTATAGCTTTAGCGAAGGAACCCAGGTCCCATCAGAAGTCCAGACACATCTTGAGGCGGTATCACCTGATCAGGGAGATCGTGGGTCGCCAGGAGATCGAGGTTCGGAGAGTTTCTACGGAAGATAACACTGCTGATCTACTCACAAAGGCCTTACCCCAGACTCAGTTCGAGCGGCTGATCGAGATGATAGGTCTTCGATACGCCGGTACATGGCCTTAGTGCTAGTAGGAGATTATTAGTGTATATGCCCTAGAGGCCATTACTGTATCATACTAGTTTGTATATTACTTAATGGAAGCTTGGGATATTCACCTTGTATAAACAATCTTGCTCAATATAGTAGTATGCTACTTGGTTTGTTTCTACTTCAATGTGTACATGTGTTTATTTTAGTATATCACCTATACACATTAGTGGAGCCCTTAGGATCTTTGCTTGATTACCAGCGTTGTGATGGCAGTCACACTAGTGGGGGCTGGGTAATCTATAAGCACATCCTTATGCAGGTCCCTAGTCGCAGGACTATCGAGACAGGGCATTGATACTCCGGAGTAGACTAGCGTATGCGCTTCTCATCCCAGTGTGGGAGATGGTCTGTCCCACAGCCATCAGTACGTCGTACTAGAGATAGTATGCGGGTGCTCGTTGGGTTACGAGTACATTGGACAGGACTCGTCGGGAACTGTTGGTTGGTACTATACCTATCATCAGTTATCAGTTCCCAGATGACATGAGTACAGCTTAGTCCGCTGACTTGACACTATCACTTCGCCTCAAGTGTGTTCCCACTGTACTTAGATTACTACCCTACCACGGCTCAAAGGAGTCGTGCAAACAGGTAGTAGTTGGGTGCAGTCCCGAAGCACTTGGAGGTAGTGACGGTTAGACAGGATTCGTCTCTCCCGGTATTGGGGGTTGACATCGTGCTGTGTCTAGGATAGCCATTACACGAGTAGTCCCTGGCCAGGGCAAGCGAGATATACTGGGAGGTTTCCAGTGTTATCTCAGGGTGTTCTGGGCTTCACTCCGATACGACTTGTACCGCTATTAGGGGACCGACGTTTACTGCCCCCTAGGCCCGCCATGCGATGTATCAGACGAACAGACCGGACTGTATAGAGATTGTCACATTCAGACTCAGTAGGAGTTCAGATGGGTTTCACCTCGCCAGTCTTCTTGTCAGCATCTACCTGGGGACCGTTACGCACAGCTAGTACCGCTTGCAGTCTGTGGTTAAACCCACTGCTAGCGTAGTGTCGAGTCTTTAGAGTCCCACACAGAAAGCTATTCGCCTTTAGGCAAAAGAGTAGAGGTCGCATGGTTTTGCGACAGGTCGCATGGTTTTGCGACAGGGTTCGGTCACATCCGTGCACTTGTGCACATACAGTGTCCGGACAGTTAACACTAGCAGGCTTTGGTTTAAGCCAGATCCTAGTGTATGTTTTGGGGTTGGTTTTATCTCGTTTGTATTCGTGTTCCTTGGAACGCGAATGCGGGTGTGTATGCACAGTTGACAGAGAGAGAGAGGCAGAGTATTCTCATTGGGGTTGTTGACTGTTGACTGTTGACAGTTGAATGTTGACCATTGACTTTGGCTTAACCCTAATGAGAATAAGATATATGATTAACATTAATATTAATTAAGTATTATAGTGACATGGTTGTTGAGGGGTTGACATTGTTGACTTGTTGACTTTGTTGACCGGTTGACTAGGTTGGACTAGTTGACCATCATCATGACAATGGCTATCATTCCATGGCAAAGACTTTTTCTTGCTTGTTTATTTATGCAAAATGAGTGCATGAAATGATATAGCCATTTTGACTTAAACCATCACACAATACTTGATTATTATTTTTGTTATGATGGCTTTTGGATTATGAGAGGTGAGAATGAGAAGAGTATGGCTCATTCTTTCATTTGCTTTCTCTCTCTTGAGCTCTCTCATTCTCAAGCTCTCCCTCTTCCTCTTGCTCTCTCTAGCTCAAGGCAAACCATTCTCATGTGTTGAGACTCATTGCCTTAGAGATAAAAAGACACCAAAACATTCCTCTACTCATTCTAGTTCACAAGGCCTAACAAGCCAAGTGATCTAGTTTCTTCAAAGTTCGAAGAAGAAGCCAAAGGTAGAAGCTTTCGGGTGGATCTATCTTCGGCGCAAGGAGACGACGAGGTGAAGCCGATCCGTACACCGGGAGGAGTTGAAGACGAAGGAGTTCAAGAAAGGTATAGCCCCCTAACCGAGTAGGTAAACTCATGTTAGGTTGTTAGTTAGTCGTTTAACAAAGATCCGTATTGGTAGTCCATGTTACCACCCTCTTGAAAATCGTTTTTCACCAATTCCGCAACCCCGTAAGTACCGGGGAAGGGTAGCATGGACTTACAGATTGCTAGACCCTTGACTCTCTTATTGGCCAAGGGCACAACATTTGATTTTGACTCAACTTGCATGGAAGCGTTCGAGTCTTTGAAACACTCTCTCATTTCTGCACCCATTCTTTCATCTCCAGACTGGACGCACCTTTTCGAAATCATGTGTGACGCATCAGATTTTGCCATTGGTGCTGTTCTTGGACAGCACATTAATAAGATGCCTCACGTAATTTATTACGCTAGCCGAACATTAAATGAGGCCCAATTAAACTACACAACAACAGAAAAAGAGTTTTTAGCGGTTGTGTTTGCACTTGAAAAATTTCGGCTTTATTTAATCGGCTCTCCAGTTATTGTGTACACTGACCATTCAGCTCTTCGCCACCTTTTTGCGAAGAAAGATGCTAAATCGAGGCTCATACGTTGGATCCTCTTGCTACAAAAATTTGACCTTGTCATAAGGGACAAAAAAGGATGTGAAAACGTAGTGGCCGATCACCTCTCACGACTTCCTTCTTCGCCTACACTTGAACTTTCTATCACTGATGCTTTCCCCGATGAGCAACTCTTGACCGTTTCTTGCGAACCATGGTTCGCCGATATTATAAACTACTTAGCCACCGGCTTGATACCTAACGATTGGTCGAAACAGGATAAACTTTAATTCTTGTCCCAAGTAAAGCATTTTTACTGGGATAAACCTTATCTTTTTAAATACTGTTCCGACCAAATCATTCGTCGGTGTGTGTTGGAAAATGAGGTTAAGAGTGTGCTGTCTTTTTGCCACGATCAAGCATGTGGCGGGCACTTTGGCCCAAAGAAGACAGCCGAGAAAGTTTTTGCAGTATGGTTTCTATTGGCCACGACTCTTCAAGGATGCATATGAATACTGCAGGACTTGTTCCCGGTGCCAACACTTAGGCCATATATCGCGGAGCAATGAAATGCCGCTCCAACCAATTTTGGTTGTGGATATTTTTGATGTTTGGGGTATAGACTTCATGGGACCATTTCCTAACTCTTTTGGAAATGTGTATATTCTTTTGGCTGTTGACTACGTTTCAAAGTGGGTCGAGGCTGTGCCTAGTCGAACGAATGACAACAAGGTTTTCATTCGATTTCTTAAAGAACACATCTTTTCTCGATTTAGGCACCCTCACGCGATAATAAGTGATAATGGTTCTCACTTTTGCAATAGGACTTTTGAGTCCTTAATGCGCAAATATTCTATCACCCATAAGCTGTCAACGCCATACCATCCCCAAACATGTGGGCAAGCCGAGGTCTCTAATCGGCAAATTAAGCAAATCTTGGAGAAAACGGTTTCTAAAAACCGTAAAGATTGGTCACTCAAATTGATCGATGCACTATGGGCTTTCCGTACTGCATACAAGACCGATCTTGGCATGTCTCCATACCGGCTTATTTACGGGAAGGCTTGCCACCTCCCAGTAGAAATTGAGCACAAGGCATTTTGGGCTATCAAAGAGCTGAATTTATCTTTAGGAGATGCGGACAGCAACCGAAAGCTGCAGTTGAATGAACTAGAAGAGCTGCGGGATGAGGCATATGATAATGCCATAATTGCTAAAAACCGAGCTAAGGTGTTCCACGATAAACACCTTCTGCGAAAGACATTTAAACCTGGTCAACAGATTTTACTCTATGATACTCGGTTACATTATCACCCCGGCAAGCTCCGTTCTAGATGGAAGGGACCTTTTGTAGTCCACACCGTTTATCCGCACGGTGCGGTTGATCTTGAAAATCCGGAGGACGGTACGCTATTCAAAGTGAATGGGCATCGATTGAAACCGTTCCTCACAGCGGACTCATCGGAGGAGCTCCTGTTTTTGCAGGAGCCGATCTACACTGATTAATCTCCTCCGCTTTCACCCCCGAATTTCCAATCAACTTTTTCCAAAACATTATTTCAAATAAGTTTGGGGGTGTGTATAATATGTAAATATAATTGCCGACATTATCGACCCACTTGGTGCAGCATGACAGTGAGGACACTGTCCAGTTTAAGTTTGGGGGTATACTCGGTAAGTTTTCTTTCTTCGTATTCATATGTATATTTTTGCATTGCACCTTTATATAAAAATCATAAAATTTGAAAAATAAAAAAAATTTAGAAAATGTAAAACCCATAAAAATTGAAAAATTTCAAAAAATTATAAAAATTAGTGTATTCAATTTTGGTTAATTGACTTGAGTTTGATAAATATGTCAACTGGCTAGGAAAAACTAGATCTTAGACTTAGTAAATTAAAAACCCTAAAAATAACCTTCCTTAAAGTCTAACGGTAGAAAGTATATGTCTTTGTAGTTTATTTAGAAATAGGCAAATTTTGGGTTCACTTCTTGGGCTAAGTCGAAACGAAGGAAAAGTATTGAAACTTTTATTAGAGTATAAATTTGAAAAATAATTCCTAGCTTAAGTCTAGATTCTGAAAACGTATACCCTACAAATTGCACAATCACGCATCTTGAAACTTGGAATAGTAGATGAGACCTTGAAATGCTCTTGTCTAAAGTCTTTAGTACAAGAAAAATGAAAAGAAAAAAAAGTGAATAAAGGAAAAAAATGGACACTGGTTTTTGTGATTACTTAAGGCTAAAAAATAGAAAAATATTTAGCGAGGGTGCTTCATCACCTAGTGCCTTAGACCAACTGGTTTGGGAGTCACTGCTAAAGCCTTGGGTGTTGCAAGATTAGGAAGTACGCTTTAAAGTGCTAACGCATCTTGTAATCGGTCGTTGGTACCTCAAGAAGTATTAACGGTCGCATGAAGGATGTGTAAGTGAAATTCAACAATTAATAAGTGCTTTGGACAATGGACAAGAGTACGATTGCTTGATTTGAATTTCCAAGTGTAGGAGTGATATTTACACACACGTGCGGATATGTGATTAGAGTTTAGATAAGAGAAAGGAATGAATAATAGAACTCGTATCTTTAGTAGAGTTGATAAAAATTCCTAAGTAGAGATGGAACCCTAGAAGGAAAACGTAAGAAATGCCGAAAGCTAAGTAAGTCTATAGAACATATATAATCTTAAGCTAAATGATGAGGAAGTGTGAAGAATATGGGTGGATAATTTACGGGTTGACAATAAAAGACTTCCTTGTTAGAAAACCTAATTGGAAAACAAAAGTCGAAAAGCCAAATTGATAGGATTTTGTGGGTAGTATCCGCTGAAAACCCTCAGGAGACAACACTCCTCCTACTAGGGACACCTAGAGGTTTAACGGCTTGTTGCACGAGCTCAGTGCAATCGCGTCTCCCTGCGAAAGTGCGGCTAGGTTAGATTTTTAATGAGAATAAAAAAAATAAGTTTGCTCGAGGACAAGCAAAAGATAAGTTTGGGGGTATTTGTTCACACCATAATATTGCATTTTATATTCCCTATTCTTATGCATTTTACAATAAAAACAGGTGCTTTTGACGCATGTCTGCTACATAGTACAGGTTACAGGTTTTTGGAGCGAAAACAGTGAAAAAGACAAAAGACGACACAAAAAGGGACTTTTGACCAACAAATAGAAGGATCCTAGTCAAGCCTAAACGAAGAACAGTTCACAATCAACAAGGCAGTGCAAGGTCCAAAATGTCAAGGCAAACGGTTAAAAGACCGCTACAAGTTTTCACTGAAAGATCTGGAGAAGAATCAGAAGCCAAACAGAGAAATGAACTGAAGAAATAACCAGACCAAAGAACCCTGAAGCGGCCCCTGAAATTTCATAAGTTGAACGCACCAAAGGGCCGCGGAACAGCGGCCCAAGGCCTACCCATGCCGTGGTTCCGCGGCCGTCCTATGCCCGTACTTCGAGAAATTTTATCAAAATGTGTTGGCGGCTCTGAAAAGATTTCCTAGGGGTATATTTGTAATTTCAGACATGCGAATCAACTGTAACCCTAGGGTTTCTATGTCCTATAAATAGAACCCAAACCCTTGTATTTTCTCATGCCTCTATTTATCAATAAAATTCTGTTTTCTTTGAAGTTTGGAGTGCATCAATCGTAAGTAGGTATTTTTTCTTGCCCTAGTTCTAGTTTTTTATATCTGCCCTAGGTAAATTCTTTACTTGCCCTAGTTTAATTTAGTTTAGAATTTTATTAACTTGCAATAGATGTTTCTTCTCTTTAATAAAAACAAAACAAAAATTATGTCTTTCTTAATTCCCACAATGAGCGAGTAGTTTCCTTGCTTGTTGGGGTTAGGAATAGGGAAGGGTTTGAGAGATGAAGATCTCTCATCTCTTTTCTTTGCCAATCTATTATGAACATTAGGACTCCATGCATACTCTCATCTTCCGCTCCCTACGGCACTCTACCCTTGAGGTAACGGTGATCCGTAGTATAAAAGACCGGAGTTGTGAGTTTTCCATGGAGGTTAGGGTAAAGGTTAAGAAAGGAAGGACAAGGATCTAGAGGAAGAACATCTTCCCAATCATCCTAATCCCCTTTATTAAAATTTACCATAACCCCTAAAATCAAATCTAAATTAAGGCATTGAAAAGAGGTGAAGATATTTGTTTACCAAACTTTACCTAAACCTAATCCTAGCAAGTTTCTAATCCTAGTATAACACAACTTCGTTTTAGATTGAATTAAAAAGACTAACACCATTTGGAATTAGCTCGTAAAAACTTTAAGGAAAATTACAAAATCCCTGTGGACCGACCCGTATTCACCGGCTAGCTGCAAAGCGACGCCGTTCTTGATTGCGGTAATTATTTTTTGATCGACAAAACCTCTCTAAATCAGTTATCACTAGCGAGCTTTGGTTTAAGCCAGATCCTAGTGTACGTTTTGGGATTGGTTTTATCTCGTTTGTATTCGTGTTCCTCGGAACACGGATGCGGGTGTGTATGCACAGTTGACAGAGAGACAGAGGCAGAGGATTCTCATTAGGGTTGTTGACTGTTGACTTTTGCTAAACCCTAATGAGAATAAGAAATATGATTAATGATAATATTAATTAAGTATTATTGTGCCATGGTTGGGATGAAGGGTTGACTTTGTTGACTTGTTGACTTTGTTGACTAGGTTGGACTAGTTGACCATCATCATTACAATGGCTATCATTTCATGGCAAAGACTTTTGCTTGCTTGTTATTCTTCACAAAATGAGTGCATGAAATGATATTGCCATTTTGACTTGAACCATCACATAATACTCAATTACTATTATTGGTTATGATGTTTTTGGATTATGAGAGCAAGGGTGAGAAAAGTCTTGCTCATTCTTTCATTTGCTTTCTCTCTCTTGAAAGCTCTATCATCCTCAAGCTCTCCCTCTTCCTCTTGCTCTCTCTCTAGTCCATGGTTCTACTTGTCTCATGTATTGAGAAGGAAGAACCATAGAGATAAAACCCAACACACTCCTCTACTCATCCTAGTACACAAGGTTTAGCAAACCAAGTATTCTTGTTTCCTCAAGATTGAGGTTGAAGCCAAAGGTAGAAACTTTCAGGTGGATCCATCTTCGGCACAAAGAGACGATGATGAGAGAACCATCCGACCACCACAAGGAGACCAAGAAGGAGTTCAAGTTAAGGTATAACCCCTAACTGAGTAGGTAAAACTCTTATCAGGATTGTTAGATAGTTGTTTAACAAAGATCCGTTTTTTGAGTCCATGTTACCACAAAAAGAAAAATCGTTTTTCATCATTTCCGCAAGCCCGTAAGTACCGGGAGAGGTAACGTAGACTTACAGTGGTATCAGAGCCTAATTAAACACTATCTAACATGTTAGCAAAGTAACTAGAAGTTCGATCGGAGAAAAAGTCGCGAAACATGCCCGGATTTTCAAGTTTCTGTCGATTCTGTTTTCTGTTCAAAAAATAATTAATCTTGCACTAAAAATCGGTTCAGGCTTTTTGAAACACACCCAAGAAAAATCGTCCATCGACTCGGTCAAAGCGCCGCGGAAACGCGGCGGAGCATGCTCCCGCCGCGGATCCGCGGCCGAGTTGACTCGGTCGTGGGCAATGTTTCCTGCAGTGTGTTCAGTGGGGTGTTTTGGGATTTTTGGAATGTGATTTTTCTGCCCAGATTTTCCAGAAAGAAAAATTTTTTTTGGGGTCTAAAAATCCGTATTTTGATCGAACTTCTAAAGACTTAAGCTAACGGATTTATATCTGTGATGTGATATATGTATTGAACGTCCGCTAATCGCTATACGTCGATTAGTGGGGGTTATACATATCTGTGATCTGTAATGATGATGGTATGTGTATATGAATTCATTGGATTGTCGCGGATGAATATCCGGGGGGTTGTGAGATGAGAGTTTTCTTTTTCTTTCAATTCATGTAATTTGTAATTGATGTAATATTATTTGTATGGCCGCACAACCGGGATGGGGTTGTAGCCGTCATTGTATAATTTCTTTTATTGTTTTTGCTCCTAGGATAGACCCAAGGTGGGGTGCACAAACTACCGGGTACCTCGAAGTGCTGAGTGGCCTACTCACGTTGTTAAGGGAGGTTGCTTCGCTTCGGGTACTTGGCGGGTAGTTTACCGCACCCGTAGGGGTCTAGGGTGGGGTCTTGGCTATTCATCGCGACCGTGTAATCCGCTCTTCGTTACAGGCTCGTACGGATTGCGGATTCCTAGTATATCCAATGTGTTCATCTGTGATCTGGAATGGCTATCATTGCATGTGACGAATGTGTATATCTATATATGATATCTATTTAGGCGTTGCTTATGTTTTGCATCCGCGCTAGTCCAGCCCCCGCTCTGTCGTTAGTTAAGTAACCTAACGGGTAATGACGGGGCCCCGTGGCGAATGCGGATGGCATAAGCGTACGTCATATTTTCGTTGTTTTCTGTAATAGTAGAATTAAATGATGGGACGCATTAAAATTAATGCAAGAAAATAAACCAAGTAAAAGTCGTTGGAACAATTTCAAAAACCACTCGGTTTCTTTTCAAAAACAACTTTTAAACGCGGAGCTTAAGCCACTCCTTTTAAAAGCTATCAAAGTTCCTTCGATTATATCAAGTTCACTACGTTCACGGTTTCGCCAAAACCATTCGTAGCCCTCCGTCGTTTCATATGAATATTCAACAGTATTCAAGCTGTGTTTGTTGGCCTTAGTCAAGGCACAGCGTTTGGTAGCTGGTGGATATTCATATGTTGCATAGATAGATGCGTTGGTTTGGGACAGTCGTATTACTTTGTTGGCCATAGTCAAGGGTATATACGGGTGGGTTCAAATCAACCTGGACAACGACGGGTAGAACTTGACATGTGACTTATGATTTGTTGGCCTTAGTCAAGGTCATAAGAGCATGGGGCAAAAATCCACATCGGGAGTTTCAAAAGAAACTGAAACTTGCTAGCGCTGCATACCATTTGGAGTGTGATGATTCTGGTAGGATTCCTTCAGTTTTGTCACGCGATGATATTTGGATCCCGATCCTACTGTGAGTATATGCTACTCCTCGGGAACTTTCTCACTTAACGATCAATGTTATAAACCAAGTAGGTGTCTAGAAAGGTGTTAGCGGGGCTACGCCCCTAGGGAAAAGAGGTTATTTAATTAAGGAACTTCGCGAAAGTGTTGGAAAACCTCCCTCGAAGTACCGACACTGGCCTGGCTGAACGGTTAAGCAAGTATTGTATGGTGAGATTGATCCCGACTAATTCTTCCTTTTTGGTTTGAGGAGGTATTCGGGAGACAGTGGGAGCCATCCCGTTTAGATAAATTAAAAACCAATCTAAACTTGCAAGAGCATCATGCTGAGTGTTTTCTTCACTCTCTCTTAATTGCAGCGACCCAGTGACCACACATAGGTTACATCTAAATAATAAAATGACTGAACCTGACTGTTATGATTGGCAAAGGTCTGTCCAGATGTCCATTACCCATGGCAAGCTGGGACACCTCTTAACTAATCAAACCCCTGCCGTCTCAGGACCAGTTTCCCTTGTTACGGACATTGACATCCGTATGACATCGGAAAAAACTGTGCGAAAGCCAAGTGCCTCGTGTTAGCCTCAGTTGACGGTGCAAACCAGAGGCAGCACGAGAAGATGGACTCAGTTTCTATCTTCCTCCATAACAAAGATTTATATGGAGAGCAATCTCATATCGCAAGATATGAGACCTTGAACGAATTGCTTCAAGCGAGGTTGGCTGTCGGGTCATCTGTAGGGAGCAACGTCCTTACAGAGACCAGCTATTTTGAGCTCACAGACCTGAAGACCACGTTGGAGAATGGGTCAAATACTGACTTGATTCTACAGTCCCTGCCCTCTGCTTATACCGTGAAGGAAACCAGGGAAGAAGAAGGAAAGGGAAGGGCAAAAGTTTCGGGACAGGATGTAGTAAAAGAGGGACGTTCCTATTGTTACGGGAATGAACATTGGTAGAAGTATTGCAGGGCTAGCAAAGCTAGTAGCCAGAATTCGAAGCATGTTGTGGCTTCGGCTTTGGGTGTGTTTGTAATAGAGAACTGTAAATCAGTTAACCCTACTTTCTGGGTATTGGATACCGGATCAGGATCTCACATCTGTAATCCATTACAGGCTCTGAGAAACTGTAGAGTTATCAGGAAAGGTGATATGACTCTCAGGGTTGCTAACGGAATGAGCATGGATGCTGAATCCGTAGGGGAATATCATCTTGGATTGACAACTGGGCAGATATTGGTTCTGCGTAACTGTTTGTATGTACCAGGTGCGACTTGTAATATCATATCTGTATCCTTACTTTCTAAGGAAGGATATGATTTTACTTTTGTAAGCGATGTGGTCCACATCTACCTAAATCAAGTTCTGATTGGGTCAGGTACATTAAATAACGGGATATACGTATTGAATCAAGCTCAGATTTTCAATGTCCAGAACACACTTAAAAGAAAGTCTCCGGAAACAAATCAGGCTTTCTTATGGCATTGTAGACCGGGTCACATTAATGAGACACGATTAACTAAGTTACATAAAGAGGGATACTTGAATCCATTCGAGTATCAGTCTTATGCCACTTATGAATCTTATCTCATGGGAAATATGACAAAGACTCCGTTCACTGGACACGGAGTAAGAGCGAGCGAGCTCTTAGGACTCATACATAGTGATGTGTGTGGTCCAATGTCTACACATGCGCGAAGTGGTTATTCATACTTCATTACTTTCACAGATGATTTCTCTAGGTACGGACATGTCTTCTTAATGAAGCACAAATCCGAGGCCTTTGAGAAATTTCGGGAATACAAGAATGAAGTTGAAAAACAAACAGGCAAAAGTATAAAGACACTGAGATCTGATCGAGGTGGTGAATACTTGTGTGCCGAGTTTCTGGACTACTTAAAAGAGAATGGAATTCTCTCTCAGCGTACTCCTCCATACACACCACAACACAACGGTGTATCTGAAATGCGGAATCGAACCATATTGGATATGGTTCGTTCCATGATGAGTAAGGCTGAGTTACCGCGATCTTTCTGGGGTTATGCACTAGAAACAGCTGCATATCTCTTGAACCAAGTTCCTACTAAGACAGTGCCTACCACACCATATCAAATATGGAGTAGGAAGAATCCCTATCTTAAACCCTTTAAGACATGGGGATGTCCAGCTTTTGTCAAAAAGCAGCATGCGAACAAGCTCGAGGCATGCTCAGTATAGTGCAAGTTTGTAGGATACCCAAAGAACTCCAAAGGGTATCTTTTCTATTACGCAGAGGAGCAAAAAGTCTTTGTTTCTCGTCATGCCCGCTTCTTGGAAACTGAGATTTTAGAAAATCGGATAAGTGGGAGCGCAATAGAACTGGAAGAAATTCCAGAACCACAAGCTATTACTGAAACCTTAGTAGAACCAGAAGGTTCAGGGGAACCGGACATTCCTGCGCCGCTCCGCAGGAGTAGTAGGCAGTCTCATCCGCCCGAGAGATACTACAGTTTTCTCATAGACGGGGATAGAGAGGATTGCGTCATTTGATTATGATGAGCCTACGAGCTTCCACCAAGCCATTCAGAGCGGTGACTCAGTAAAATGGCTGGATGCAATGCGGACCGAGATGGAGTCCATGTACACCAACAAAGTTTGGACTTTGGACTTTGCTCCAGAAGGGGTAAAACCCGTAGGCTGCAAATGGATCTTCAGAAAGAAGATTGGTGTAGATGGGCAGGTTGAAACCTATAAAGCTAGGCTTGTTGCAAAGGGTTTTCGTCAAAGACCTGGTTTGGACTATGACGAGACCTTTTCTTCGGTAGCTATGCTCAAATCCATTCGGATCCTTCATGCCATTGCTGCCTTCCACGATTATGAGATCTGGCAGATGGACGTAAAGACGGCTTTCCTAAATGGAAATTTGGAAGAGTGCGTCTATATGGATCAGCCAGAGGGATTCATTCAGAGTGGGAGCAGCGGTAAAGTGTGCAAGTTGCTCAAGTCCATCTATGGACTGAAGCAGGCATCGCGGAGTTGGAACATCTGCTTTGATGATACTGTCAAAGAATTCGACTTTATCAAAAACCCAGATGAACCATGCATTTACAGTAAGATTGTAGGGAGAAATGTGGTATTCCTCGTCTTGTACGTGGATGACATTCTCCTAATAGGAAATGATATTCCTATGCTACAGTCAGTCAAAGGATTCTTGTCACAGAGGTTCTCCATGAAGGACCTGGGCAATGCCAACTACATTCTGGGGATCCAGATCTATCGTGATAGATCTAAGAGAATATTGGGACTTTCACAGTCCAGGTACATTGACACCATACTGAAACGATTCAGTATGGAAGATTCCAAGCGCGGTAATCTACCGGCTTGTCACGGAATCACCTTCTCCAAAGAGATGTCTCCCAAGAATGATTTGGAAAGGGCTCGCATGTCATCAATACCCTACTCATCTGCGGTAGGCTCTATTATGTATGTGATGTTGTGTACCAGACCAGATGTAGCATACGCATTAAGCGTTGTAAGCCGGTATCAGTCGGACCCAGGGGAGAAGCACTGGATAGCGGTAAAGAACATTCTCAAGTACCTGAGGAGGACTAAGGAGATGTTCTTGGTGTATGGCGGAAAAGTCCTCCAGATTGAGGCCTTTGCTGACTCCAGCTTCCAGAGTGACAAGGATGACTCCAAGTCCATGTCGGGTTATGTCTTTACCCTCAATGGAAGGGCGGTTTGCTGGAAGATTTCCAAGCAGGAAACCGTTGCTGACTCAACTATGGAAGCGGAGTACATAGCTACTTGCGATGCCGCAAAGGAAGCTGTCTGGATGAAGAAGTTCCTCACGGAGCTTCAGGTGGTTCCTACCAGTGTTGATCCAATACCGCTGTATTGTGACAACAACGGCGCTATAGCTTTAGCGAAGGAACCCAGGTCCCATCAGAAGTCCAGGCACATTTTGAGGCGGTACCACTTGATCAGGGAGATCGTAGATCGCCGGGAGATCGAGGTGAAGAGAGTAAATACGGAAGATAACACTGCTGATCCACTCACGAAGGCTTTACCCCACACTCAGTTCGAGCGGCTGATCGAGATGACAGGTCTTCGATACGCCAGTACATGGCCTTAGTGCAAGTGGGAGATTGTTAGTGTATATGCCATAGAGGCCATTACTGTATTATACTAGTTTGTATATTACTTAATGGAAGCTTGGGATATTCACCTTGTATTGACAATCTTGCTCAAAATAGTAGTATGCTACTTGGTTTGTTTCTACTTTAATGTGTGCATGTGTTTCTTTTAACATATCGCCTATACACATTAGTGGAGCCCTTAGGATCTTTGCTTGATTACCAGCGTTGTGATGGCAGTCAAGCTCGTGGGGGCTGGGTAATCCACAAGCACATCCTTATGCAGGTCCCTAGTCGTAGGACTATCGAGACAGGGTATCGATACTCCAGAATAGACTAGCGTATGCGCTTCTCAACACATTGTGGGAGACGGTCTGTCACACAGCCGTCAGTACGTCGTACTTGAGATAGTATGCGGGTGCTCGTTAGGTTACGAGTACACTGGACAGGACTCGTCGGGAACTGTTGGTTATTACTATACCTATCGTCAGTTAGCAGTTCCCAGGTGACATGAGTACAGCTTAGTCCGCTGACTTGACACTGTCACTTCGTCTCGAGTGGGTTCCCACTGTACTTAGATTACTACCCTACCACGGCTTAAAGGAGTCGTGCAAACAGGTATTAGTTGGGTGCAGTCCCGAAGCACTTGGAGGCAGTGACGGTTAGACAGGATTCGTCTCTCCCGGTATTGGGGGTTGATATCGCGCTGTGTCTAGCAGAGCCATTACACAAAGTCCCTGGCCAGGGCAAGCGAGATATACTGGTAGGTTTCCAGTGTTATCTCAGGGTGTTCTGGGCTACACTCTGACACGACTTGTACCGCTATTAGGGGACTGACGTTTACCGCCCCCTAGGCCCGCCATGCGATATTCTCAGACGAACAGACCGGACTGTACGGAGATTGTCACATTCAGGCTCAGTAGGAGTTCAGATGGGTTTCACCTCATCAGTCTTCTTATCGGCATATACCTGGGGGCCGTTACGCACAGCTAGTGCCGCTTGCGGTCTGTGGTTAAACCCACTGCCATCGTAGTGTTGAGTCTTTAGAGTCCCACACAGAGAGCTATTCGCCTTTAGGCAAAAGAGTAGAGGTCGCATGGTTTTGCGACAGGGTCCGGTCACATCCGCGCACTTATGCACGTTTAGTGTCCGGGCAGTTATCACTAGCGGGCTGTGGTTTAAACCAGATCCTAGTGTACGTTTTGGGATTGGTTTTATCTCGTTTGTATTCGTGTTCCTCGGAACGCGGATGCGGGTGTGTATGCACAGTTGACAGAGAAACAGAGGCATAGGATTCTCATTAGGGTTGTTGACTGTTGACTTTTGCTAAACCCTAATGAGAATAATAAATATGATTAATGATAATGTTAATTAAGTATTATTGTGCCATGGTTGGGATGGAGGGTTGACTTTGTTGACTTGTTGACTTGTTGACTTTGTTGACCGGTTGACTAGGTTGGACTAGTTGACCATCATCATTACAATGGCTATCATTTCATGGCAAAGACTTTTGCTTGCTTGTTATTCTTTACAAAATGAGTCCATGAAATGATATTGCCATTTTGACTTGAACCATCACATAATACTTAATTACTATTATTGGTTATGATGTTTTTGGATTATGAGAGCAAGGGTGAGAAAAGTCTTGCTCATTCTTTCATTTGTTTTCTCTCTCTTGAAATCTCTCTCATCCTCAAGCTCTCCCTCTTCCTCTTGCTCTCTCTCTAGTCCATGGTTCTACTTGTCTCATGTGTTGAGAAGCAAGAACCATAGAGATAAAACCCAACACACTCCTCTACTCATTCTAGTACACAAGGTTTAGCAAACCAAGTGTTCTAGTTTCCTCAAGATTGAGGTTGAAGCCAAAGGTAGAAGCTTTCAGGTGGATCCATCTTCGGCACAAAGAGACGACGAGGCGAGAACCATCCGACCACCACAAGGAGACCAAGAGAAGGAGTTCAAGTTAAGGTATAACCCCTACCCGAGTAGGTAAAACTCTTATTAGGATTGTTAGATAGTTGTTTAACAAAGATCCGTTTTTTGAGTCCATGTTACCACAAAAAGAAAAATCGTTTTTCATCATTTCCGCAAGCCTGTAAGTACCGGGAGAGGTAACGTGGACTTACATCTTTTACTACGCTACTCAAAACATTGTTGTTGATGATGTTGGTGGTAGTAGCAAGGTCAGTGATGTACTAGAGGTAACGGTAAGTTTACCTCTATCGCCAAGTGCTCCTATGTCTTTTTTCAAGAGCTTAGAAAAAGTCAGAGAGATACTGAGGTCAATCTATGGAGCTCGGAAAGCTGTAAGACTCTATTAGAAAGTAGAATGACCAACTTTTACACGAATTTTCAAGTGGCTTAAGCTTATAGAGTAGAGTACGCGGGGAAGCTCGGCATACGGACCTCTTCCGCTAAAAAGAGTAGGGGAGACCATAGTTTGATGAAAGGTAACAACACTATTGTCCGTTGTCTCGGTAGGGAACAGTACCATCTTTTCCCCTGTTGTCTTGAAAAAAAAAGGAATAGAGCTCGGTAGCTGGGAGAGCTCGGGGAGCAAAGCGAAGGAGAAAGTTATTCTATCTCTCCTATTTCTCAGTAAGATGATGATCATGATGAAGGGGTTCAATCTCTTCGAAGATCAAAACGGAAGATCGTTATGCCTGCTCAGTATCGAGATGGTAACTTAGTGAGCTTACGCTCATGTTTCTTCGGTAGTCCTATTGATGATCATGAACCGTCTTTCTTTGATGAAGCAAAAGGGGTCAAGGAATGGAAGTATTCTATGGATGAGGAGATACGTGCTCTTATTAAAAATGAAACTTGGGATATCATGCCTATGCCCAATGATGTGAAGCCGATCACTGTTTACCGCTGGAAACCGGACTGAGACGCGGGGAGCGCGTCTAGCCTGAATACGGGGGCAGATGCTATATAGAACATATCCATCCACCACTCAAAAAATGCCAAGTTGATTTATAGCACCATATATCGGAAGTTTGGAAGGATGCGACTGTTGTAGCCGACTTCTCAGATTCCCCCTCATATATAAGGTTTTTTTTATTGTGGCGGCGCTTTTTCCTGCAGGCGCAAGCCCCTGCAGTTAATTACGTTATTGCCAAGAGATAACAACTTTCTATACTCCAGATATATAACTCAAAAAATGGTTTTTTTTTTAACAACTTTCCCTGCAGTTAATTACGTTATTGCCTGAATACGGGGGCAGATGCTATATAGAACATATCCATCCACCACTCAAAAAATGCCAAGTTGATTTATAACACCATATATCGGAAGTTTGGAAGGATGCGACTGTTGTAGCCGACTTCTCAGATTCCCCCTCATATATAAGGTTTTTTTTATTGTGGCGGCGCTTTTTCCTGCAGGTGCAAGCCCCTGCAGTTAATTACGTTATTGCCAAGCGATAACAACTTTCTTTACTCCAGATATATAACTTCGTGTCTTGTTATGGATTTTTTATTTTGGGGTTGCCCTTAAATTGTATACAGGGACTAATGTTGTTATCGCTCGTAGGGCGCGGAATAGTCTAAATCTGTACATATTAGATTTGGGCTTAACTTAGGTTGTATATCTCATATGAATGAGGTCCATTAGTTCAAGGGGTATTTGCTTTGATCTAAGAATTGTTAGTTATATATGCGACTAAGATCAACTTAGAAAATATATTTAAGGATCGTTAGTCGTGTATGGGACTAAAATCAACTTAGAAAATATATTAAAGGATCGTTAGTCGTATTATGCGACTAAGATCAACTTAGAAAATATATTTAAGGATCGTTAATCTCGTTTTAGATTAACATCAACTTAAATAAAGTTGTCTGTTTGATCATAGGATCGCATATGAGAAGCACAAGCTTCTATACTTGGTTTATTTTAACTGAGTAGTCAAGCAATGGCTTGCTGGTCCAAGTGCGCATATGCTTTGTATATGATGCGAAATGGCTTTCGGTGTATATGATGCACACTTGCTTGCAGTATATTTGATGCACACTTGCTTGTTGTCATAAGGGGTTGCACACGTGTATATCGCGTGGTTGCGCACATCCTTGTCGGGTTAAATTTCCATATGTGCATGTATATATGCATACACATGAGTATCACGCGATGCACACTTTTGCAGAGGCATTCTATTCATTAAGTGCTTATGTGCGCACTTCTATATGGGCAAACTTCTTTTTAAGTGTGATCTAAGGTCAAGTGCATACTGTTCATCAGAATACTATGACTTTCAAAAGGACAAGGGTTTCTGCTATTTTAATTTTTTAGTATCTATGGTGCGCATCTATTTTTTATGAAAAGTTATGATTTTTCATAAAGGATCAATATTAAAGAAAAGCAAAAGCTTCTGTTTTTATCATCTATATGTCGAAACGTCCATTGATGAGAGTCTTGGATCTTAAGATCAATCTCTCGTAAAAGTATAAATTTTTATATGAGAGAGATCAACCATAAGATCTTTCGATTTTTCATATAATGAATCAAAAGATTTAGCAAAAAAACAAACGCTTTTATCATAAAGTCACAACTTTTTATTTTTTCTATCGAGAAAAGAGAAGTCTTTCTCTTTTTATATACCTATTTCGTAAGATTTGCCGAAGAAGAAAATGAGGATGGATCTTTTTCTTTATGTGTGCACAGATTTTTCTCTCAAACTTATGGAGGAGTCTCTGTCTTTCTGTTTTATGAAGAGGGGTTTCTATTTATAGGAGATAGGAATTAGGGTTTGTTACCAACCATTTTTAATTTCTTTTGATTTGATTTTGATTTAATTCGGTTTTAATTGATTCATATCAATTACTGGTTCATGCATACCATTGGATTTTTATCCAAGATTGATTTGATTTAGTTTGTTAAATTGTCAATTAACAGAAGATTTTATCTTCTAAACAAAGATTTTGATTTTTGTAACAATTTTTAAACAGCGGTGGATGCTTCATTGGCCGCAAGTGCGCACGATAAGGATACGTACACATGCCGCACATGTGTTGCTGCGTATCTCATGCATTAGCTTACATATGTGTATGTATATTGGTGCGCACGTCATCAAAGTTGCTTTTCTGACATGTGCGCACTTGACACTTGTGCAATATTCTTGGCCTCTTTATTTAGGTGTGCACCTAACATATTACGCGTTAAAATTGGTGCGAGCAAATGCCCCATGCTATTTTGCCAACGTAAGTATGTACGTGTGTTAAGTAGTTGTCACACCTCGCTTCCCAATTTCCGGGGAAGAGGACGCGGCAGGGACGCGGCGTATTTACTCAGTAGTAAACACGTTAAGCGTAAATAAGTAATATAAAAGTAATGTACAAGAATAACAAGAGAAGTAATGAAATAACAACTTTTTATTTATATTCATTATTTACATACAACTGGAAAGTAAAGTACAATAATGGAAAGCGATGCCTAAACAATGGTATATGAACTGAAAGTAAAGTAAGTACAAGTAGAAACTAGAACTCTAACTCCTCTGTGAAATGATCCAAGTCATCTTGGTTGGGCTCAATCTCCTGAGATTCGGGTCCTCCTGACAACATTCTAAAGAAAGAAGAAAGAAGAATGTCGTCAGCGAACAATCGCTCGGTAAGTCCCAAGAGAGATATGAATAGATCAAGTAAATGGAATAGGTCTGGTAATTTATCTATTTTTGTTATACTAATGTAGTTGTTTGTAGTTTGGTACAGAATGCATCAGTGTATACGAGAGGAGTCCAACTATCCATAGACTAAAGTATACGGAGTACAAGGCCCCGTCAAGCCACGAGACAATGGCATAGATGTTCAGGTTAGGTGTATTATAGTGACCATTTCGTGCCACTTCTAATACATTCCGTACCAATCTACCCCGTTAAACCCCGTAATGCATATTGTATTAATTGTATTGATTTGTTATATAAGACTTGCCGAAACCATGGTATAAGTTGTTCATGTAAACGGTTCGGATGTAAACGGATAGTCATGTAGTCAAGTTCAAGATATATCCATGGATTGGTCAAGTCATGTGGCATGTTTGTATTGTTCGGTATTCATGTTCAAGTGTTCATGTTTGATACATTGGATTCATGTTGAATTGGATATATGGTTGTATTCATATTTGGATTGTATTCAGATTAGACCGAGACTTAGATTGAGTCAGACACTTAAACAGTTTTTAGTCCTGAATTAGGTTTAGGAGTTATCGGTAACTGCTGCATATGGACGGCAGGATTTGTGACTTTTTCCAAACCAATTACCATTGATAACCCCGTTTTAGTTTTATACCTTAAATAGGCAAGCACTCACTTTCTCTGGCTCCCTGAGGCTCAAGAGAATTGATCCCGCTTAAACCTATGTTTACTAGGGTCCTTATTGTAATTTAATATAACTTGAGGGGGTTTTATGAAAAATATTTTACATATACTTCCAAAATAATCCTCAAGTATTTATTTATCGTATTTAGGATTTTCATGTATGTAATTTTTGAAAGTGAGGTATTCTAGTGAATAAATACCTAGCTTGAATAATACATGGTATTTTAGTGTAAAGTTGACTTGTATGGATTCTTGATAGTATTTGCATGAAACTTGTAATTCTTTTCTTCTGTTTAGAAAAACATGGAATTTATTATATATTTAAAATAGATGGTTTGATAATATTTATATATAATTATTAAAAATAAAATTTATTTATTAAATAGAAAATCACATTTTTTTAAAAAAATTGCATTTAAAAATTCCATCGAGATCGTATGCTCCATGAGGAGGTCTGCATCTCGCTCTACCAGTCCCGAGGATGTGCAATAACCCGCACCATCCAGATCAGGTTCCCCAAAATGGGTTGTAGAGAAATAATTGCAAGGAATGTAATCACACAATTTAAAGAAATACGGTTTTTAATGGTTTATGGTATTTTGATGTAAAAGTCGTATTTGCCACAAAATTGTTATTCAAGAGAATCGTGCTATGTCAAGATGCGTGTTTGTGAGAGGTAGGCCATTATCTCGTGAGATTTTGTAAAGGTAATATAAGTAAGAAAGATTAAACGAAGTCATATGTAACTTCATGGTATTTTAGCGTAAAATCTTAATAAAAGTTGTTTTTCATGAAATTTTAAAATGAAACTTGTTTCAAAATATTATTTAAAGTTTAACAAGCAAGATGTAATGATATAAATAAGTAGTTCTTATGAGTAAATTGAAATTTAAAAGTGAATAGAATTAGGGATCGGTATAACTCCACTTACTAACATGATTTGAAAAGAGATCATTTTAAGTTAAGAAGAGGAGAAGAGAAGTAGGACTTACTAGTTAGAACAAGAGAGGGGTGGTAGAGGAAGAAGTAGGCGAGTCACGGGGTCGTCGGAATCATCTCGAATCCTCGCCGGAACATGACCTAGTTCTAACTCCACTTGTACTCTTTTTTGACTTAGAAAATTTTGAGGATTTTTGACAACAGATTTTCGAATGAGGAGGGCTAGGGTATGATGTTTTATTTATAAGGTAAATTTAGGGTTTTAAGAATGAAGAGAGAATTAAAAATGTATTAAAAATAGGATTTATGAGTGAATTAACACTCTCTGGATAATTGCAGAGAATTCAAATAGTACTGGAGTAGTGGGGGTAAGCCAAAAACTAGTGTGCAGGGTTTGGGGGTATTACCTACGGTTGAGCCCAGCGCCGCCAGCCCAAGTGAGGATCCCACCGGCCATCATAGGGCTTTGGGTTATGGGATTCATGCCACGTGTCTAAGTCGGTTCATATAACATTCAGCATATGTTTGATTTTATCAGACTTTTCATTTTACGTATATTACACGTGTAAACTTTTGGGCTTCCAAAAAGTTTAAAAGAAAAATCAGTAAAAATATATGTGGCTAAGGGGATTCGAACACAGGGGCTACGTCACAACAGTGCAAGGCTTTACCAGTGAGCTACAAGTTGTTTCTTACTGTTCTTAAACAAATTAAATTTACAACTTGTGCTCAGGCTTATAACTCTATTCTGTACATTAACTTGAAAATTTTTGTACAGTGAAATTAGAATCGTTGCAGTAGTACAAAGTAATGTCTCGCCAAAGATTTAATGGTATAGAAGACAGGTTTAGATCTGTGCTAACTAAGACTTTTTCCATCTTCATAAGCCATACGGGTCTCATGAAGGTATTTCTCCCTACAAGTTGAGATGATCTTGTAAGTGCATTTTCTCCTTAGGAACTGTGGGGATCCCTAAGTGTACTTCACCTTTGTGAGTCATAAGGATCTCACTCAAGTATTTTCTCCCTACAAGTCGAGAGGATCTCGTAAGTGGCTTCTTCTTTCCATTGGTAATTTGGTTAGCTAATGGAGGATATCTTGGATGCAACTTTGTCGTATGTGGCTTATGAATAGTATACGGTAGTCAGTACGGAGACAATCTGCAGGACAGCGTTGGCTTAGGAAACATGTTTATATCCCTGTCACCTACGGCTTTTCAACTTTATGATCTATGAGGGTCTCACAAAGTATTTCTCCCTGCGGGTCGAGAGGATCTCGTAAGTACATTTTCTCCTTAGAAGCCGTGAGGACTTCTAAGTGTCTTTTCTCTTGAGAGTCGTAAGGATCTCACAAGAATGTTTTCTTCTTACGAGTCGAGAGGACCTGTAAGTGGCTTCATTTTCTCGCTATTTGTGCTGGAATGGATTAACTTAGTTTATTTACTCGTTCCAGAGCGTTCAATTTACCTTTCGCTTAGGCATATGGATAAACTCATCCTAACGTTAAACATACATAACCTTTTTTATCATAGGAGTCCGTTAGGTTTATGGTGCTGGGTTTAGTCCATCACACCATTACGTCAGCCGATTTCTTCTTGATCCACATCCACTCGGATCGCTGGTTTGAGTAGCCGCGTACTTGTTGTATCACCCAACCCTTCCCATACAGAATACAATGTCTCAAGTAATCTTCTTAGGCTAGGATATCCATGTTGCCATTAGAAGATTCAGCGTTAAGCATCACCATGGCACTTTACCTTATGGTCTGACTCCATTCTTCGAGTCCAGGGAAGTCATAGCTGTATCCGTCTGAGGTGGGATAACATCTAATGGCCTTTAGGCTTTATATATGCCGTCAAGACTTGATTCTTCGTTTGGCGAAGCATGGTGGAAAATATGGTTTCCTTTCTTTCATTTGCGCCCATGGATTGTATACAAAAGTTAGTATTGACCTACTTGCAGAGCAAAAATTCCATATATATTTCTTTTTTATATCCGTGATGCTCTATTATTTCAGTATTTCTTATCGTGAAAGTCGCGATTGCCCAATCATTTCGGCTATTTATTCATGGTACCCAATCATTTCGGCTATTTCATTTTATGTTTACACGCTGATTTTTATTGCAAGCTGCCCAATCATTTCGACTTTTTTATATGAATATATTTTTCCCGCTCGCTGGTTTTTATTGCGAGTTGGGGACTTGGAGTGTGATACCAGCTTTGGCGTATGATATCAGCTTTGGAATCAGTATCGCTACAACTAGAATATTGTCAGGAGCGACTCATCATCTGCCGTGAGAGAATTTAGAGTTTGATACCTAATTAGGTATCGGTATCGCTACAATTGGAATAGTGCCATGAGAGATTCATCATTTGCCATTGCCCATAGGACAATGATGGCTTAGAAGACATATTTAGATCGCTGCCAACCAAGGCTTTTTCCATCCCCATAGGCCATAAGAGCCTCATGACGGTATTTCTCCCTACGAGTTGAGAGGATCTCGTTGGTGTATGTTCTCCTTCGGGGTCGTGAGGACTTCTAAGTGGTATTTTCTCTTGCAAATCGTAAGGATTTTACAAAAGTATTTTCTCCTTGTAAGTCGAGAGGACTCACAAGTGTCGTTTACCATTCGGGAAATATCGTTCGCCTTTGGTGGGACTTTGTTGGAACATATTTTGTTTGTGCCCATAGATTGTATACAAGAGTTGGTATTGAACTACTTGTAAGGTAGTTTGGGAATATGATAGCTTAAGAAATAGGCTTAGGTCCCTATAATATAAGACTTTTGAATTTCTGTGAGCCGCGTGAAAAGCCTCGGAAGCGTAAACCGGAATAGTCCTAGAAGGGGATGAATAGGACAATGCTACAAATATGCTCAAATTAAAAAAAATTCTATCAACGCCTGCTATTAAAAACCAAAATTGTAAAGATTACACAATATGAATCAAGATGAAATAATACCAAGCAAACTACAATTATGAAACTATAGCATATAGCAAGAAGCAATATCAAACAAGTAAGAGCATATAAATCAAGAGTATGCAATTTCTAACCTATGAAGACTTGCAACCAATTAAGCACAAATATAATTGGCAAATAATAGAGCGAGAGAGAAATTGCAATCTCAAACGCAAGTCGTTTTTATAGTGATTTGGGAAATCGCCTAGTCCGCTTTCTTTAAGCGTGCGAGCCCGTTCCACTAAACACGTCTTTTTCGGAGACACAGGTTGCACACCCGCAACACACAACCCCATTTCCGGTGGAGGATAAACTAAACACGTTTCCTCAAAAGAACACACTTTGTTCGCCACTACGAACAACACTCCTCTCTATAAGGCTCTTCACGCTCTTTTCTCAATACAAGCTTCTCTCTTACAATGGCACTCTTGCACGCAAGAGTCCAAACACAAAGAAAAGAGAAGGATACAATGAAGCACAAATACTCTTTATAGAGTTTCTCTCAAGCTCACTTCTAATATTCTAAGAAGTATGGATTTGCAAATAGAAGCTCTTGATTTTGTGTATGAAAGTGAATGAAGATAAGCCAATAAAAATCAATTTTACTCTTATAAGAAATGAGATTTTTTTCTCTTGATCACTTAGGAATAATAGAAACTAAAATATTGAGTGGTTAGAGCTCAAAAAACCAACCCAAAACTCTTTTATAATCTCATACAAAAAACTAACCGTTATAACTCAAAACTGACATTTTTGAATTTTTCCAGACGTCTGTCGGGTCCCTGTTTAGACGTTTTCGTGAACCAAACTTCACAAAAATACCTTTACTTAAAGATCGAGTAGTCACATGATATACTAATTCAGACTTCTGAAGAACAAATAAAATCCAACTCGAGACTGGCAGTCTGACATTTGTTAAGAAAACTAATGTCTTTTTCATCGATAGATGTCTGAAGTACATTTAGACAAACGCCGGAAGGCAAAAAATTGCAGAACTATCTTTACTTCAAGAAAATGGGGCTGATCACTACGACAAACATATGAAGTACAACTGGACTTACGTCTGAAATTCAAAAACCATGTTTTTCAGATATTTTTAATATTTTGAAAAATAGAACAGAACAGACGTCTAAAGGAAAAAGGGACTAACATCTGGATAAGCACAAAAACTGAAAATTGGGTTTTTATAAAATAGAAAACTACAAAATCGAAAAACCTGATATTTGTAAAACGCTTGTGCATGCGTGTGTGAGTGTTCAAGAGCTCTAATTGATAGTAACTATATTCATTAGAGTATTTACAAAGAATCCTATGTCGATATCGCATTTCTTCAAAAATCTTAAATTTTCGACACGAGCTCTTGAAACTTTGGAGCTTCACTTGAACTTTGCGTTGGTCGATTGATCTTCAATTAGCTTCGATACTTGATGCTTTATACTCGAACATGTCATTCCACTCACTTGCGTCTTGAAGTCGATATTTGATCTTCAAATAAACTTCGCTTCAAATTCGATCTTTGATGCTTCAAATTCGGACTTAGCTTCTAGCTTCCTGGCTATTCGTAGCTTGAACTCTTGAATTCCTTGAACCTTGGCTACTTGGCATCACGAAACTTGAATATACAAATTGTGAAGCACTCATCCGTATCCTCCATTCTCTATTATATATTCCAATTTAAGCTCAATTTCCTCCATCCTCCTTTGTACACTTCTGCCGAGAAAAATCCTAAAATACAATCTCAAAATGACCAAGTATATCATATACAGTGTTATGAAAAAATGCAAAATATTTAAACACAAATATATGAAACATTCATTGGTCCGATATCACAAACATGAAATATATCAATATCAAGAAATCAATCAAATGCAAAATATGAGATATTGATATACTATACACACACACACATGATAAATGACAAGCAAGTTATAGAACCGTGTGTGCATGTGTGTGTTCATATTGTGAATTACCAAAATAATGAATGAGAGTAATATATCAATATCAAGAATATAACACAAGTATTGCATGAGATATTGATATATTACTCGGTATACACAAGATATAGGATATGCAAACTAAACATCAAGTGTATACAAGTTTAATATCAATAAAGTAAAGCAAGATATGCAAGTGACACTAAACGACTATTCATATTTAAGATATCATCAAAACAAGGGTATTTAATGAAATCCATAAGCTATCAATCTCCCCCTTTTTGATGATGGCAAAATACGAATAGAAAATAGTATATCAATATCAAGTAAAACCAAATATCCAATATCGATATACTAAAACTCATATTATTCTTTCTCTTTTTAACATAATCAAAAAGGGTATTTAGCGAATTTAGAACGTTTGAACTACTCTCCCAAAATATATGCGTACACCTTAAGCGAATCAAACGTTTGAATCACTCCCCCTAAATGTATGCATAGGAAACTAATAAGAAATGGATACGAGCACAAGTAAAAAGCAAATTTTGAAAATGAAACTCAACTCGTGTCCAAATGCATGTATATATAAGAAATATGCAAAATTAAGCAAGTATACATGCACAAATATCCATATGAGCAAGATATGAACAAGTTCTAATGACATGTGGAGGAAAATATGAGTTGATGTCAATTAAAAATGAACAATTTTGAAAGCGGAGCTCAATTCATACACAAAAGCATGTTTTAAAAACAATATTCAGTGTAAAGCTCCAAAATATGCGCTAACTCATAAAAAGTAAAAACAAGTTTTGAGACTTATGAGTTTGAATACATATAGTAATACGAACCATAGGATATCAAAGAAAATCATAATCGTATTACGCATGTACAAAGTGTGCGTGTTTCTTTAAAAGCATAGAATTTTAAAATGTGCACAACACAACATTAGGAATGTAAATATAAAATATTATACATCAATAGCGCAACACTTACATATCCAATTGCTTGAATCTCCGAAAATGAGAAGAAAGCCCAAACGATCGATTCATGAGTCCTATCTTACAATCACTTGAATAGCAAACTATTAGAGCTCAAACATAAAGTATAATGGAATACAAGTGATAGAAATTAATAATCCAACTCATGAATTGATCAAAATATGCACATATAACCAAGATGAAACCAATGGAATGTTCAAATGTGAAATCACCTCATATAAATAGATACCAATTGAAAACAATATGAAACTAATTGGAAATAATTGAAAACCGTATGTGAGTGTAAACATGAGTAATTGTCTCATCTAAAGTATCGACTGCCCGGTGAAGAGTCTCTAATTCTCTCCACTATACTCGTAGGATTCGTTGTAATTAACGAAATCCATAAGTGTGTCCCCTAAAAGGGTTGTAGAAGCCGTTTGGCAAGATGGGCTAAGAATTCAATACCAATGAATAATTCTACTCATGCAAGAAGTGTGTGTGCAACAATTAGGCAAGTTTAAGTATAAATACGCATCGACAAGACACAAAGCAAAGATACCAATAGAAAACCGGTTCAAATTTAAAACATGTGCCAAAATATATCCATTGAAAAAGATTTAAACAAATTAAAGCTATATGATTATGATCTCTCACTTGAAAGATTAAAAACACATTATAAGAAAGTGAGAGCAGTTTAAGGCAAGAAAACTAAAAAGATATACAAATCAAAACCAAGTTTTCATACCAAGTTGTGCTCAAGTTTGAAAGATAGCAAGTTTAAAGCACATGAGCATAAAAGATCACATATAAGCATACAAATGATACCAATTGTGAATATCAATTGAAATATCATATGAATAACATCTCATATATGAACAAATACAACAGGATAGACAAGATAAGCATATGTGCATCACAAAGGGTATATAAACAAAACACACGCAATTAGAATATCCACATTAAGAACAAATCAAATAGGTGATATTCTAAAAGAGTATAACAAGGAATATAATACCCCACAAAGCGATGAACCAAGCAAATAATTCATTGAAGTGCTTTTGCTCAACACGCTCCCGAATCTCTCAAGTCAACAATTGGTCCATACCTACAAAATAAGGTACGGATGGGGATTTCGGTATCCAAACTTTATTGGATCCATAAGGGTTAAGTTTAGGAACCCAAATCAAATTTGCATGCAATGAAATATTTTTCTTGAAGCTACATGCAAATGTCAAGTGTCCATATGCACTACAAAAATTGTAAGTATGCGTGTGTGCATGCATGGAACTAGAGGTGTCAACCAAGACATGAGAATAAACAAGTTTATGATGCACATACTTCTTAAACATTGATTTCGAGCTAAATCTATAAAAATATGCATGAGTGCGAACATGAGATTTAGCAAAATTTGAAGCATGTTTGACACGTCTAGACGAAGAGGGTTTTTGTAATTTTGAAAATTTAAAACCCATGCCTCTTTGGTTTAAAACCACTTCCTTGCCAGGTAAAGCATTAACAGTTGAAAATTTAGCAAGCGAAGCATTTAAAATCTCATTTTGAGATTCGAGAGAAGAATTTTCAAAAATCAAAGAGTCTTGAGAAATAATAGAAAATTTCAACAAATCAATTTCATTCTTCAAACTTGAAATCAAATCAATATTTTCCTTTCTCAAAACTTTGCAAGAAGAAACCAAAATCTCATTTTCATTTTTGAGAGAGGTGTTTTCTAAAATAAGAGATTTTTTTAGATGAAATAGATGATTTTAGAAGATCAATCACGTTTTTAAAAATAGCAATATGCTCATCCTTTTTTTCTCAAGTTTTCACAAGTTAAATCCAAATTTTCATTTTCAAGTTTCAAAGTATCAAAAGAACTACATTGTAAATCATGTTTTGAAATCAACTCATTTTTCTCAACAACTAATTTATCAATTAAAACGGTTTGAGAATCATGAGCACGCGTTAAAGCAACAAATTTGACAATCAAGTTTTTGTTCAAATTTTCAAAAGATTCACAACAAGAAATCAAATCTCTTATCTAGTTTTTTTAAGATAGAAACACCATTTTCAAGCAAAACATTTTTAGATGCTAATGAAATATGGCTATCATACAAAGTATTGAAAGCATCTAATAGTTGATCATGATTAAGTTTGCAGAAATTAAAGGGAGGATTAGTTACCATCCTATGATCAAAACACCTCTTTGTTGACTCCGTAGAGTCGGATTGCCCTTTGAGGTTTGAACGTTGTGGAGGCGCATCCAAATACGTTGTAGGAGTCATTCTCTTGGCATCCCCTCTTCCATTGCAATCGGCTTTCTCTCTATATATTTGCTCCAATGTGTACCACATATCATGAGCCGTCTTGTAAGAAATGATTTTGTTAAGAACATCAGAATTTAAAGCACGATGTAAAATTTTCAAAGCTTTAATGTTCAAAACAAACAAATCTTTATCACGGGTATTCCACATAGATTTAGCAATAGTAGGAATCGAGTACTCACGGTCTACAATTAATCATATACTCCTACCAAGAGATTCAAAGAAACATTGCATCATAATTTTTCAAAAATCAAATTTTGAAGCAGTGAAAGGCTATTCTTTCTTCAAGATAGCAGAAGGAAAGGTGGAGTCACAAATCTTTGGAGGGTTATGAATAGATGGTTTATTATGATAAGAACAAGTAGGTAAAGAAGATGCCATGGATTGCTCTAGGATGTTAAGCATATGAAAAGAGTACCAAACTCTGATACCAATTAAAAATCCGCGGAAGCGTACACCGGAATAGTCCTAAATAGGGTGAATAGGACTATGCTACAAATATGCTCAAATTTTAAAAAAATCTATCAATACTTGCTATTAAAAAACCACAGTTGTAAAACTTAGACAATATGAAGCAAGATGAAATAATACTAAGCAAACTACAATTATAAAACTATAGCATATAGCAAGAGGCAATATTAAAGAAGTAACAACATGCAATTTTTAATCTTCGAAGACTTGCAATAAATTAAGCACAAATATAATTGGCAATTAATATATATATAGAGAGAGAGAGATTGCAAACTCAAACGCAGGTTGTTTTTATAGTGGTTCGGGAGATCCTCTATTCCACTTTCTTTAGGCACACGCGCCCGCTCCATTAAACACGTCTTTTTCGGAGACACACACGTTGTACACCCACAACCCACAACCACACTTCCGGTGGAGACTAAACTAAACACATCTTCTCAAAAGACCATACGTTGTTTGCCACTACGAACAATACTCCTCTCTACAAGGCTCTTCAACCTCTTCTCTCAATACAAGCTTCTCTCTTTTACAATGACACTCATGCACTCAAGAGTCCAAACACAAAGAAAAGAGAAGGATACAATGAAGCACAAATACTCTTGATACAGTTTCTCTTAAGCTCACTTCTAATACTTTAAGAAGTATGGATTTGCAAATAGAAGCTCTTGATTTTGTGTGTAAGAGTGAATGAAGATAATCAAATGAAAATCAATTTTACTCTCACAAGAAATACGATTTTCTCTCTCTTGATCACTTAGGAATAATGGCAACTGAAATATTGAGTGATTGGAGTTCTAAAAAGAAACCCAAAACTCTTTTATAACCCCACACAAAAACTAGCCGTTATACCTCAAAATTGTCATTTTTGATAGTTGACATACATTTGTCGAGTCTTTGTTCAGACGTTTGTCATGAACCAAACTTCATAAAAATAGCTTTACTTAAAAATCAAGTGGTCATATGATATACTTTTTCAGATGTTTGAAGTACAAAACAACAAACATTTGAAGAAAAAAAATCCAACCCGAGACTGGTGTTCCCCTCCGAAAGACGGCGCGGCGCAGGGACGTCTTGCCTGAGATTCGGGGCAGATACTAATTGGTGCTATCCGTCTACCTCTCCGAAGATGCCAAGTTGATTTATGGCACCATGTATCGAAGGTTTAAACGGATGCGTCCGATGTAGCAGACTTAGTCAGATTCCCCCTCACTTGAGGGGTTTTTGATTGTGGGGACGCTCTTCCCTACAGGCGCAAGCCCTTGCAGTTAATTACGCTACCGTATCGCGGTAAAAACTTTCTCCTTCTCCAGAAATTTCACTTCGTGTTGTGTGTGTTTATTTTGTGTTTGGTTGCCCGTGGATTGTATACGGAGACTGAGTTATGTCGTCGCCCGTAGGGCATAGACTAGTCCAAATCCGTATTATCTTAGATTTGGGTTTGGGGGTTGGGTTTAAGGATACGTTAGCCTCATTTGAGACTAAGATCAACTTAAACGTTTGTTAAGGACACGTTAATCTAAATTTAGACTAAGATCAACTTAAAGGGATCGTTTTAGATCCAATAAGAGAGCAGTTTAAGGGAAAGCCCTGTTGTTTAGTTTAGTGACATTGCAGTCAATAGGTAGTTTAAGGACATTACGGTCCATAGATAGTTTAAGGACATTACGGTCCAATGTTAGTTTTAAGACGTTGCGGTCAAGGCTAAGGACGTCGTAGTCCGTGGATTTAAGGACTCCACAGTCCAATGTTAGTTGTAAGACATCACGGTCAAGGTTAAGGACGTCGTAGTCCGTGGATTTAAGGACTCCACAGTCCAATGTTAGTTGTAAGACATCACGGTCAAGGTTAAGGACCTCATAGTCCATGAGTTTAAGTACCCCACAGTCCATATCAATGTGTGGTCATCGGGACCGTCACCTCTTTGAAGACGTTGAGGAATTACAACGCCAAGTATCAAAGGAGTGAAGAGATGTACCCTTAAACCAAGGTAGATTAAATAGTCTTTGGCCCAATTTAGAACCAAGACCAATTAATCATATTATGAGCCCATTGGCTCAGTTAAGTCTGAATTGAGGACTTATGGCCAGCTTGGGCTATGTCCAATCATGCTTAGGATATGGGCCCTCTGTTGGTCCATTGAAGGAGAGGCTTTGCATCTGGAAACTTAGCCAATTGGGCTAAAGCTAGTGTTAAACACTAGAGACCAACAGTGTTGAAAACTGGGAATGAGATTGGCAAACTGATGTTAAACGCCAAAAGATAATCAGTGTCATATACTAGCAACAGGGCTTTCAAATTAGTGTTAAACACTAAAGCAGGTCAGTGTTAAACGCTGGCCAGAGAGGTTTCAAGTTAGTGTTTAAACACTAAAGCAAATCAGTGTTAAACATTGGAAAGAGAGATTCCAAATTAATGATAACCAAAATTTAATTTAATGTTAAACACTAAGAAATTTAGTGTTAAACACTGCAAAGAGAGTTTTTTGATTAGTGTTAAACATTAAAGCAAATCAGTGTTAAACACTGGATACAGAGGTTTCGATTTAGTGTTAAATACTAAGGCAAGAGGGGTCGCGTGGTAGCACGTGAGAGCGCCCTCTCTTTATTTGTTCTGCCGAGAGTATTGAGTATTTTGGAGCGTCACGTGTTGTCTCGTGATGGGCATTTAAGTGTTCGTCTGTTAGAGCTTCTGCCGGGGGTCACGTGGGGCATGTGAGGAGTTGCCTCAAAACCCTTCTCTGTGGACCTTTTCAGGGGTCACGTGGTAGCACGTGACCCTGTTTCTGTGCCTGTTTGAAGATGTATTTATCTTTTTTAAGAATTAAATTCTTCATGGGGTTAAACCCTAGCAATAAACTTTAGAGGAATTAAATTCCTGTTTTCTTCTGAAGGATTATATTCTTAGATAGAGTTGAACTCTAACTTGTCTTCTGTAAGAATTGAATTCCCATACATGTGAGGAATTAGGTTCTTCTAAGGGAATTAAATTCCTGTTATTTTGACAGATTTGAGTTCTTAACTAGGGTTAAACCTTGGTTCTGTTCATTTGAAGGAATTAAATTCATATAACATAGGATTAAACCCTAATTTTATTTTAAAGGAATTAAATTCCTACGAGGATTAAATTCTCAAACTTCCATTCCCTCCCTATGCTTTGGATCTGCATGGCAGGATCTCAACCCAATGAGAATTAAATTCTCAATTCAAGGGGAGATGTGCACTTTGCAGATCCTCCACTAAAGAGAGAACTAAGTTCTTCTTTTTAATATAAGAGTTAAACTCTTTTGAGAATTAAATTCTCTTTTTTAAAAGCCTTCCCTTTCTTACCTAGGGTTTTCTTTTGCAGAAGATCAAATTCTTCCAAAGTCTCAAGGCCCTCTTTCTTTTTCTCTCTATGTCCTTGTATATAGATCCCCCCCTTTCTCTGTCCCTTGGCTCCTATTTATAGGAGAAAGAGCAGAATCGTTTAGTTTCGATGAATCATTCATTGAGGGATCTGATTTGTATTCATTAGAGATTTGATTTGCATTCATTATATATTTGGACCTTTGGATTATTAGGTGAATTTTATTCACCATTGGATCTTAAATCCAAAGATATTCTTTTGTTGTTTCGGTTAGATTTTAAGGGGAAATCTTTCCAAGTTCAAGATTTTTCCATAGATAGGTGATATTTAATCATCTTTAAATCTTTAATCCAATCGGTTTCAAATAATCATTCCCCAATGGAAAGATTAGAATGCTGTTCAGAATTTAATTCTGCTAAATAGATAGGCTTTGAAAGCCGGTCACGTGTGGCCACGTGACCCCTGGAGCGAACTTTCTTCTCCCTTCTGCGCTCTATCTTCTAGCCGTTGTTCGACCGTCACGTGTCAACACGTGACCCCTGGTCACGTGTGAGCACGTGACCCTTTTCTGGAGCCTTTTCTTTGATTTAATCAAGGAGCTGAATCTACCTTTGCCGCTGCTTTTAATTGTCACGTGCCAACACGTGACTGCTGGTCACATGGTAGCACGTGATGCCTCTTCCGTAACTTTCCTGATTTTAAATCAGGAAACAAATGCCCCCACAGCGTTGTTCTCACGTGTCTACACGTGAGTGCAACGCTGTCACTTTTGTGACCGTTGGATTCCTCTAGGGATTTGGGGAGATGAATCGTCTCCATCACATCCCATAAATACCCATGTCTTTTCAGAAGAGCTTCCACTTTGCTCATCTTCTTCTCTTGCAAACTTTTCTGAGAATTTAATTCTCTTCTTCCAGAGCTTAGTTCTCTGCCTTGAAACCTTTTCAGAGTTTAACTCTGTTCAAAAAGACTCTTTTCCTTAGGTAATGTCCTTGAACAAACGATAAACTTTCACATTCCTCTAGATTTTAAATCTAAAACAAGGGTTTTTACCCTTTTTTAACAAAGAACCCATTTTTCTTCAAGCTTTTTAACCAAAGTATGAAACCATTTTGACCTTCAGCAGTAGATCTCTTAGGGTTTAGATGATCTTTTAGGGAATGATGGTGATAATCCATGGAGTTTCACTCCATTCATAGGAAAAGTATTTCTGGGAATTTTAATTCCCTTTTCTTAATAAGGAATTTAATTCCTATGAAGAACTCGGTTTCTTCACATGGATGCTTCCCAGGGTCTCTTTGCCTTGGGTTGTCCTTCTGTAATTAATGGAATAGAAGTTTGCAATGATATCTTCTGTGGGAATTTAATTCTCTTGATCCTGTTTGATTTGTTGTAGAATCCCAGATAGATTTGTCTTCTGGGGGATATGTAGGGCCACCCGCAATCCACCTTTTATTTCATGAGGGTGTCTCTTTTGTATTATTACAACTGCTCGGTTTCATTATCAATGAGCCGTCATCTTGATTCTGTGGGGCCCATGTGTTTTGTAGCCAATGGTCCCAGAAAATCTACTGTTGCTTTCTATAACTAGTCTTCATGTTCATGCAAGGATATCTATCGCTGACTTTGCTTTTGACGGTCTTCTTCCATTCGATTTCAGGTGCGATGGCTTCTGCTCCGTGTTTTTCCTTTACTCGTTCGGAGGCCGCTTTTCCTCAATCACCGTCCGATGAGGAAGCGATGGCGATGATCCGGGCTCAGGACCCGAACTGTACCAACTTGCTTCTATGGGGAACTTGGTACAGCCATATTATCCGGGGTCGCCGGAGTTTCCTCTGCGCAATACCAACAGAGCCTACTTTCCCGTTTTTTCCGATGGACCCTCCGAGGACGGTCTTTGCTGTGGAGATGCCCAACTGGACTCCAACGGGGAGGCTCGAGCCTTCGACGACCGGTATCCCGAACCATCCGATCCCGGCTATAGACATTCTGGGGCGGCGCATTTGCCAGGGTGAGGCCCAACCATGGGGACAAGTCTACAAGATAGGGCTCACCCCTCGACATCCTACGGGGTACCTTCTTTGGGCTCGCTACATCCTGTCTGCCCATCGTACGAGGCTGCAGAAGGTCGGGCTTTACCAGGCGATATATGCGTCGCTCTTTCACTACCAATCCCCGCATGTTTGGTGGGTTAAGGCGTTCCTGAACCAATGGAACCTTCCCACCAACACTTTCCTTTTAGGGGACCGCGAGGTCTCGATCTCTCTGGCAGAATTCTATAACATCTCGGGGTTGCCGATCTGGGGCAGTCTGTATGAGGAGTTGCTGCCTTCTGACGAGTACGTCTTTGAGCCCGAGCCTGCTCCGGTTGACGGCCTGTCTGCTGAGAATGCCGTCCGCCACAAGCGTCCCAGTTTGATCAAGGCGCTAAGTATCTTCGACCGATTGTTCACCGAATCCGAAGAGCAGGGTGTTACTTTCAAGAGCTTCATTGCTTGTTTCTTTCGCGAGGACGTCTTGTCGAAGACAGCTCCGAAGTTCACCAACATTAGAGACCCTTTTGGGTTTGGTCCGAAGAAGCTGCCGACCACTGAATCGGATCTACCACAGTACTACATCCCTATTATGTCACCGACGTCTTTTGAATCTATTGCTGCTCCCGGCATGGATGAGGAGACGTTCTTCATGGGTTTTGTTAGTGTTTGGCTAAGTTGGTTTGTCATCCCCATGCATCGTCGCTTTATGAGAGCTTCGGTTATCTACCCGGCTTATTTTATCGCAGAGGGGACACGGTTGGCCATCGGCATCCCGGCTTTAGCGCACCTTTATCATGGATTGGGCACCGCAGCTAATACCTCTACTCCCGGCGTGGATGTAGTAAACTTTTCGCTTCATTATTTCACGTCCTGGGTCGAAATGCATGTGCTGGGGGCTTTTGCTATGCATCAGAGGCCCGCATTTTATGACGCCTACCCCTTCCCGCGACTTATGCGATTGGTGGACGCTTCTGCCGCCGACCCGACTCAATTCGGGGCTATTCGGGTGCTGATTTCTCCTCACACCGCAGCTGGCGGGCTGGTTTTTAATGATCGGGTCTTTTCTATTCCCTCAGGTCCAGTTCAACAACTCTGGGATGGGTCAAAAGACAATGCACCCTCTCTGAGGCCCCGGGAGGCCGTGTACTTGTATACCATCAGACCAGGCTATTTGGTATTTCGCCAGGACAGTGCAGCTCTTTTCATGCGGTACAATCCACATCGCTTCGCTCGACAGCTTGGATACGACCAGGACGTTCCCTCTGAGGCCTTCGTAGTTGCGCCAGTCCCTTCACTTGATGTCGTTCGCGATGCCGCTCATCATTTCGTGAGGTTGAACACTGGCTCTCACTTCATGATCCCTGAAGCTGAGCACATGCCCCGGTGCGTGGGATCGTTCACGGGTTGGTATCTGCATCGAGTCAGCCTGATTATTCTTGAGGAAAGAAAGGTGCTTCTTGGTCATGATGCCCCTCCTCAGGTTCCGAGAGCTAAGCTGCGACCGAGGGCTCCGGTTCGCTTTCCTCTGAGGGAGATTGGCACCACGCTCATTCCGGGGGAGTCGGGGGTGGACCTTACTCCAACAGCTGGTATGCCTCTAGGTACCCGATCGCGAGGTAGATGGGCTCCAGTAGCAGCACCACCGCCTGCGGCAGCATTGCCTCCTGTGGAATCTACAATGTCAGTGTCATCCTCGGTTGTGGCACCAAGCGAGGGTAATAGGGACGATGTGGTTGAAGGCGACGTGGGTCGTCGCCGCACCAAAACTCCACGAGGAAAGAAACGGTCGTCTTCGGCGGCCGGTTCTGGATCTAAGAGGCGAAAGAAGGTGGGCACCAACCTAATTGATTCTTTAATGGAGTCGGAGCCCATACTTCCATATGAGTCATTGGTCGTGCAAGAGTCGGACACTGGTCTTCTTTTCCCGGGTTCAGCTGCCGAGGAGGCCGCACAATTGGCTGAGACTATAAGACGTTCCCAAGATGAGTCCCATAACGTCAGGGTTCCGAAGAAGCCCTATCCTGCCGTAATCTTTGATGAAGACCCTTCATGGATTCGGCGGCGGTTCATTGGCCCTTTGGAGGAATGGGGAGAAAGGGCCCTGAAACAGGCCTCTTTGGAGGATGTCGCGGACGCGCTTTCATTATGGACCGGCGGCCATGAGTCTACCCTCGAACCCCGGCGAGCACGCCTTCTTGAGAAGGAGCATCGGCTTGAAGAAGCCATACTGAAGGCTTCTCTGCGCATTGGTACGTTTTTATATTTCTCTGCAGTTCTTCAGATTGCTTATGCTTGTATATATGTATCCTTATTTTGTGTGACTTGTGCAGAGTCTTCGGCGATGGGAGAGATCCCCACTGTCTTGCTGCAGCTAGAGCCCGTTGACATTCCCGATGCAGCCTTACTCGATGCGGATGGGGCTGACAATGTCATTCCTCTCGCGATAGAACCTCCGGTGGCGGCTCTTGATTCCAGGGTAGTCGCCCCTTTGGGAGAGGTTCCCTCGGTGATCGCTGTCCCAACGACCCTACCCGAAGGTGGCTCGGAGGTTGAGATGGAGGTAGTCGGGACTACCCTCCTTTTGCTGGAGCCTGAGGTCACGACAGAGGTCGTTGAAGCTGCTATCCCCCCGGCTCAGAATGGGAGGAGTGTCGAAGGTAACCTTCCATGTTTTGAGCTAGTGATCTTTCTGTTACCTGAACTTTTTTCGTCTTTTCAGAATTGCGTGGACTGGCTGCCTCCATTGTCGATCTGTCTCCTCGGCAATCCTTCCAGCGTCTTTTGGAAATGGCCGCCCCGCAAGAGATATCTCCTCAACGCATCGTCCTCTCATCTGGACAAGGTGAGTGTTTCATCATTTCTCATAGCATCGTTGTTATTTTGCGTATTGACATTGATATTTTCTACAGCTTTGGAGGCCGATGATGAGGTCGAGGTTCTCAAAGGGCCAGGGGAACCCTCAGCTCCTACTTGCATGACCGTGGGTAGGTGACATTTCGATATAGCCTCACTTGTTCCTTTGTTTAAGAGTCTTACTAATATTTTTCAATTCTGAACAGCCTTGCCAGCTCCAATAGAATTGGAATCGCGTGTCGTCATGCCGCCCGGCCCTTATACTTTGCGAGCTTCAGAACGCTTGGCCCAACTGAGCCTTGTCTCTCTGTCGACTTTGATCGAGGAGCTTCGTGCTGGCAGTGCAACCACAGCTGAAGCATTTGCTGCCGAGGCTAACGGTTCTCTTCCCTTTCTTGCCACCTACCATAGCGAAGAGGTGGTGCGAGTCTGGATGGAGTTCTGTCGGCAGGTGGAGGCTTGCTTGCACGCACTTGAATGTTCCCGTCTTTCCTCGGAGGTCATGGCTGCAAAAGCGGACTTGCGGGGGCTGATAGCGCGGTGCGCGGCAAACATGACATCATGCGAGAAGAGGCTCGGCCGTAAATTCTCGGAGAGGGAGCTGGCTTCTAAAGCGCTGAGCGAGCTTCACGCGAGTCTTACTGCCAAGGCCAACAAAGCGTATGAGCTCTGGCGGGTGCTTCAAGAGTCTATCAAAGAGGTGGTGGCTCTTGATAAAGCCGCCACGTTCACTCGTGAGAGGGTCGAGGCTTATAAAGCCACCGAGAAGGAGCTTGAAGGCCGGCTCGCTGCGTATCAGGTCCAGCAGGCTCAGGCCCGTCTTCTGGCGATCTTAAATCATGAGGCAGTGGCCCAACAAAAGCAGGATGAGCTGACCAAATTGCTACATCGCCCGCCAGCTTGAAACATTTGTATCTTTTCCTTCCTTTTTTGTATATACTCATAGATGAGAGTATTTTCTTTTTGTTCTTTCAGGAATTGTACTTTGTATCCATTTTGGTTTATGAATAAAAGATACATTTTTCTTCTCAATAGTGTGTCTCTTTTATTGAATGTATTCTGCGGATAGTCTATCTTGATCTCTTTGCAGTGCAGTGATGGCATAGGATTCAGGGTTAAGATCTGCTTCCTAAGACTTTTGGGCTTTATGAGCAGTGAGGGTCTCATAAAGAGTTTTTCTCCCTACAGGTCGAGAGGATCCCGTAGGTGTAAGTTCTTCTTAAGAGTCGTGAGGATTCTTAAGCAGGTTCTCTCTTGGGAGTCGTAAGGATCTCACGAGAGAGTTTTCTTCCTTGCAGGTCGTGAGGACCCGCAAGTGCTGGATGCGGTCACCCTTATTCGTATTTCGCAGGGTCAGGGGTTGGTGTCACGACCCGAAAGAGCACGTGACTGGCCCTTGAACCACATGAAGTCTATAGGACTCCATCTGATCCAAGTAAGCCAAAATCCCAGAAATCTAAAACCATTTTAAGAATAAGTAAAGAAAAATGGTTTAAGGAAGTGAAGAAAAACATGTTTGAAATCGAGATTTTTAAATAACTAAGCCGAATGTGCATTTGAAAACAGTACAGTCTTTTTCTAAAAATTTCGGCAGAGTTTCTTTTGTAAAACGGGCCCCGAATGGGGTACAACATGGATAACAATATAACCAATGATAAAGGCATCCCCAAGCGGGAGCTAGCTCTTCGTCAATCGACGGTCACAACCACACAAAGATATGATAATATACAACGCCAAGTGGCGAGGATCAAATCCAAAAGAAAGCTCAAGCAATAAGAAAATCCGTAATACAACTAAGCGCGACTCTAAGATCGAAATATACAACACTAAAGTCTAGGTCTGAAACAATATACAGTTTTTGGTTGATGGAAATTTCTAGATACAATGAAATAAAATAAAACAAGGGTGGTTCTTGATGCGAAAGAATCCACCTACCAAAAGCAAACCACCCGCAAGAAAGCAGTGTGCCAGAAATGCCGCAATGAAACCTGTACGGCAGAACCTGCAAGAACTGTGGCACAACGGGGGTGAGTTGCCAACTCGTGAATAGAAACATCTACAAGCAGAAACCGAATGCAAGACATAAACCTAAGTCAACAATCAGTAATAAACCTCAAGGAATAAGCCTGATACATGATAAGGTGGCAAAACAACATCTAAACAGGTATGTGGTGCCAAGTACTCAGGTAATAAAATGTCATCAGTATAAGGTATGTCTGCATGAAGTAAATATGATGAAGTATCAATGATATCAATACACATATATTAGCGTCCCATACCACTAATATTGGTGTAAGGGTATATATAACAGCGCCCTCATACCCTGTTATATATACAAATGAAGTATGATAAGTGTAAATCCAGTATGTATATGGTCCATGTCTGTATATGATCTATGTCTGTATATACGTGGAACCCGTCCACCGTCAACCAATAACAATAAACGTGGAACCCGTCCACCCGTCAACCAATGACAATAAGCATCATGTATGCAATATGAGGATATAAACAAAATCATGGAAAAACATCATGAAACCCGTACCTAGCATCGACACGTAAATCCTCGTATCTATATGGGGCTCCGTCTGCGGTATCGGCCCTCGGCCCCGGCAGTACGAATCAACCCATGTCCATCTCTGGGCTCCGTCTGCGGTATCGGCCCTCGGCCCCGGCAGTACGGGTCAACCTATGTCCATCTCTCAACTCCGGTCGGTATCCTCTAGATATCCGCCGAGCTCAAATACAATCACCGGTAGGTAGTAGTCCCTCTGCCGGGCTCACCGTCTATCACACAGCGAAACCGTTCTCGTCCCGGGGTACCATACCGGGTCCACCATGTACCCGTAATCGGCCTCAACCGCCTCCTCGATTCGGGTTTTCATATATCACTCTAGCACCGAGAAAACACATGGTGGACGCACTGAAATATCATATCAAGGGAACCGGGTTTTTAAATGATTACATATTTGAAATAGCCACGGTTCCCAAATCCAGAAATCACATATAATCCAAACCAGAATGTAAGTCACTAATCTGATATGATATGTGCGTCAAACATAGATATCATGTCAAGTCACATATAGATGAGCTACAATATAATGATCCGATGTGATATATGCATCAAGTATGAGTAGCAAGTCATGTCACATATAAATGAGCTACAATATAATGATGCGATGTGACATATGTATCAGGTATGAATATCAAGTCGAAATCATATATGTTTATGTACAGGTCTATGTGTACAATATACCATGCGGAAATCATACCATGAATGTAGCAGTACTACAGTGTAGTGGCATAGCAATTATCGATGATGAAGTGTGTGAGCCGGCAATCAGTGTACGTGGAACATACGCATCATCGATAATGGTGCTGGTATCCTAACAGCATAATGGTAATATAACAATAAGCACAAGTAATGCCATGCAAATAGTATGAACAGGTGCAATCGAATAATCAACGCAATAGTGAAGAAATCTAACTCAAAAGCTATACCATGCAACCTTGCCTTTTGAAATAAGACGAATCGGGGTTTTTGGTAAAAACAAGGGCTACGGTGTTTAGAAAATAGACGCTACACATTTGAAAATATCCGTAAAATCCCCCTTTTTCCTATCTTGCAATATTCCCGATTCGTCAGTTTTGAAATAGGTATGACTCGGTCTAGTCTAACGTCTACTATGCAACTACTGATCTAAGTATCAAGCAAGTCGGGAGGGGTATGGAAACCACCTAACTCTGAGTCGATAAATATATAGATATATAGTCGGTGATCTCGCCTCAATAGTATCGCGTACGATACAGTATATCATATGACATCCTCAAGTCATGAGCGCGGATCTATCATCAATATAGGCTCGTACGGTAAATCGTCGTACGGCATCCCAATAGCTGGGTAAGGGTCAAAATCACATTCCTCTCATCAAATGTCAGGTATCACTATCATCACATCATATAAGCTGGGGTACTGATCTAAGTCGTACAACTGACACCATCTACAAGATATGAAGGCGGGGGTAAACACACATCCCAATCCCGCAAGAATCACATGTCATATTCCCAAATATGAACCATATCCAATCACCGATCCTGCGGCACAAGGCCCAAAATCATCGACTCATCTCCAATGTCATCAAATATCATCAACCAAGTGAAAGTATAAGGAATAATCCAAGTATGTGAGTGTGGGTATAAATCTATCCTAAGGTTCGCGACTAGGAACTACACTAGTTACTTCTAACCCTAACTAACCATAATACCTCTAACACAAAGCTACAACACACTAAACACTATCATATAACCACTATGTATAGTATACTAACTACGGACTGCGGGGGTGCTATACGCCATCCACCCGACTTCCCCCTGTAGATATAATCTACTCACCTTGCATCATCATTTGCAGACATCACCATGCATTTGCTTGTCGTCCCGAAGTCTTCATGGGTACCTACACATCGAATATCGTATATGCGCATTAAAACCAAATCCAAGCTAAAACGGCGCATGAAATCCAAAACGATACGATAAGGGGCCTATAGGTGAGAACCTATGGCACGCCTTCAAAACCATCAATAGATCCTCTATATCGTCGTATAAACGACAAATAGTCGAGGTAAAACGAAATACACCAATGCAGAAATGAAAATACGGAATACGGAAACACGAATTCAAAACGGCAACTCATGAAATATGTCCCAGATTTTGCCAGAGATCAAATTGTACAAATCTAAATATACCAAGGGCCTATAGTAAGCATGTAGGAGCTACAGAGCCAACACGACCCAAAATGGTGGGACCCAGGCCGCAATTGGCGGCCAAAAGGGGAAAATTGGCGGCCGGGAAAGGGAGTTGGGGGCTAGGGTCTGGGGTGATGGTTCTATGGTGCCTGCACATCTCACTGTCCACTCAACTTTATTTTCAGGTGTCTCGTATAATAGCAGATTCAAATAAACCTTCACAGATTACACAATTTCACCGATATCGGTTTCTAAAATCCGTATTTCTGGTTCTAGCTTCAAGTTTTGGGTTCCAATTCAAACACTAGGGTGTTGGTGTATCCTCTATTGAACTCCATTTCATAATACAACATCAATTCCCTCAAACCCTAACTAGGTTATCACCAAGTCCATAATATCACACAATATCGATAAAATCTTAACTTGGGGTTATAGGAAAGGCTATAATTAAGCTAATGGTTCAGTAATTACCTCCATTAGCAACTCAAGAAAATTCTTGAGTTGCCCCTAGTGGCCAAAATCCACGCTTCCTTGGTCCATTGCGTAGATCTCGAGCTTGTGCACATTTTTAATGAAACGGACATGAGGTTTTGGGGTTGTTTTTGAGATGAAAAGAGGGATTGAAGATGGAGGAAGGGGGAGGAAGGGGCGGCAGCAGCAAGCAAAGGGAGAGGGAGAGAAATGAGGAATGAAGGAGAATGGCTAAGGATGCTAAGTCAAAAGTCCACCTCTCTCTCTCACCTACCCTCATTTCCTTTTCTTTTTCTTTTCTTTTCCCTTTTTCTTTTAAAACCCTAAACCTTCTCACACCAATAGTGAATCCAAAATAACATGGTAGGAAAATACACAAGTGTAGGAAAAGGTGATATGTGCAAGTTTTGCACAAAACAATACAAAAAACCCGATTAGCGATTTTAATCGCGATTAGCACTAAATTAGTGTCAAACTAATCACAAAAACTTAAAAATGTCATAATTCACTAATTTACCCTATTTTTAGAATTTTCCATAATTTTTCATAATTTTTCTAACATTTTTCCTATTTATTTGCATTTAATATTAAAATAATCAATAAAATAATATTAAATTATAAAAATTCCCAAAATTAATATTTTATATTTTTTGAAAATGTTACAATCTACCCCTCTTAAGGAAATTCGGTCCCCGAATTTAAATTTAAACCCCCACTACTAAAACGATTTCAGTAATAATCCGTTTGTCGGGGCTCCGAAAACATCAACACAGAGAAAATATCATAAAGAAAAATGTACTACTCTACTAGAAATCAATCCCCAAAATGCATATACAAGAATATCCTATGCGTCTGGTGCGCAAGGAAATCAAATCCATATATGTGTCAAACAGGTGTATAAAACAATATCTAGGTGCAACGGGTGTGCACGAAGCATCTGTCGTAGGCAACGGGTGTGCCTGACAGAAAAAATCAGGTGTATGTGAAGTGCACGAAGAATTCCGATTTAGTGCATCTGGCGTGCACCAAAATCTTATATCAAAACACTAAAGGTGCATGAAAACTACGCTGGAAGTGCAAATCAAATCACTGAATACGATAGGCATGAAATCTCAATCAAAATCTCAAATGTAATAACTCAGCGCAAAATATATAAATATCCAGTGGGTGCATGAGACAAATATCATGAAACTCAGTCATCAAAACTAAATCATGCAAACAGAACGCCCAAAATACCGAAATCCAAAATGACGGATACGTGATAATCGAATCACAAAATCACAAATCATAAATACCGTCGTCGGTAGTTCCTCCTTCGAAGTCGAGAAGGGGTCGGTGCATCCACTGCTAGCAGCGCAGGATATCTACTTGTCTCTTGCTCAAGGTCTGACGTCCTCTGACTCTGGGTCCATATCTCCTCTGTAGGTTTCCAATCTCGCAAACGATCGGCTCATCGGCCCTGTCAGATGCGCTAACGGGGTCGATTCCGTTCTGGCACTTCTCTGGTCACCTCTCGGTCAAACCTCACGACCACTCGTAAGGCAGCATATCACTGGCGTCGACCTCTGGCTCTCTGAAAGCATGTCACACATCTGATCCTGGGTGCAAACATCATTGCAGCAATGTCCTGGAAGGAATCCTGCTCAAGATCTCTTTCGATCTTGCCTATGCCGATCTATACAGAGGCTGACTCTCTTGTACTACCTCTTCTTGCTTGATAGACATCTGCATCCTCAGCACAACATTTCTCGGAAATTGGTCATATCCCAACGTCTCTGTAAGCATATCTGGTCTCTAGTCTCGATGGGAAGTAATGACAGCTCGTCAGGGTCTCACACGAACCTCTGGCTCCACCAGTCTCTATCGTCGTCCACTATGATGTCACGCCAAGCTACCATGCCCTGCACTGTTCTCGGCCACGGTCAATCTGAAGTCTCTCGCACGGACTCGAAATCGCGTACTCTGTAGCTTCACCATTCTGTAGCAGATGTTAGGCCGAACTGGTCCTCGGGGATACGTCCCAACCATCGGAGGAATACTCATCACTCGTCCGTCCTTGATCAATTCGCAACGCATCTGGGTAAGTTCCTTTATCCGAACTTGGTCAACTACCTCGTTGACAATGCCGAACTCTGGCCTGCTGGGTGTGCGCAATACGACTACTCCTGGTCTAGGTCTTCTCGTATCGTTCTCCAGAAAGGTCCTGTTGAGGTTCTTTTCTCAAGTCTCAATCCTGCCGAAAAGCCCGGACGTCATCATCCAATGCTGAAGCTAAAGCTTATTCCGGAACGGCTGCATAATCATCGCGCTTCTTTCTGGAAGATATATTCATATACCACGCCTCTGGGTGCGTATCACATCTCTAATGTCAGCGGAGTGGGACGTCATTTCGTCGAAACCTCTTGCGAACTCTTTTCTTCACTCTGCGTCAATGCCGACTGATTCGGCTCGTCTCATCATGGCTACACGAACTGCGCTCCGATGGCTATCCTCGTATCTGGAGTCTCCCAAGCAGTGTCCCATCACGATATCCGAAAGATGTCGAACCATCCGATCGACTCGTCAGATCCTCATAATCCCCCAAGAGCTCACATCTCGGGTACAGTTTAATAGTATCGAGTACATGCCACAGCGTCGGTGGTCCAGCCGTAGAAGGGCAAACCCAAGCCTCACTAATGGCGCCGCGGAACCGCCGTAAACCCTAAGGTTCAAAGGCTGTCACACGGTCATTAAGTCGAGTTAGGGTTTCATTCTTCTAGAGGGTCCATAGAATCACCTGCATGTCTTTCCGTATACTTTAAACTTGGAAAATAGGCTCCTGACATTCGATCGTCTCAATCGACTCTCAACGAACCTGCGTGAAGTCGTCTCTAGCTGGAAACAATCTATCTGATGACCTCGCATCGGTAAACGGACGAACCACATGTCCTAGTCATTCATCCTCAGGTGACTAGCGACTCGCCATCATCTCTCTGAGTATATGCTCATGCTGCAGTAGCTCCAATCACCTGGGCGATATCTCATCATTTGCAGCAGCAACTGGCTCATACGCCTGTACGCCGAACAACGCCTCAATCCTCCAGGAAAGGCAATACATAAGCGGTCATCTCTGAATCGGTCTTCTCTAAATCTGAGTAAGACTCTCCACACTGGAAATCTTCAACTCATCTGGGCACGCTCTGGCGCAAAATCGGACGAATCACCTTCGTCTCTCAAATCGGGTAGACTAGCTATCATCTGTCGCATCTATGCCCGAAAGCTCCGGCAATCTCAGCTCGTAAGCTCCAAAAGCAACATCCTGTCAATCTCAGCCATAGCTGGTCCATCTGTCTGCACGGTAGGCGACATCACAATCTCTGAGGTATGTTGTACATCAACAGTCCTCTCTCAACTGGCAGCTCTGATAATGACCCGATCATCCAGTGCAAATCCAAGCACTCGCCTCCACTAGAGGTCACAATCACCAACACTAACTCGAGACGTTCCCATGTCACCAGAAAACACAAAGGTCGGCCCTCGTATCAGACGAGCTCACACCGGCCGTAACCCTAGCAGCAGCCCAAACTGCGCTCAAACATGGTGACAGGAACCTCGATCGAGTATCAAAAAGAGTACATCAGTGGCAAGAAGGGAAACAACAGATCCAAAGTGGATACATGATCATAGGAAGGAACAGTATCAATGAAGGTATGATCATGGAACTAATAGAATCGGGGATCTCAAATGGATGAATAATCCTGGATATGAAAGGAATCACTGATCTCAAGAAATATGCACATCCTAAGGTTCCTTAAGCGGAGTGGCGTGTCGTAAGTATGCCGCGGAACATACCAACGGTACGTCACTCTATTTTAGTCACCTATTCCATCAACCAAGGGTCATCCTAATACGACGAAAGTTCGGGTCTAATACCCCCTCGACCAAGTCTAAGTTCCGTAAGGTCAAGCCTAAGTTCCGTATATATATAAACGCCCTAGGCTCCACATAGTCAAACTTAGACTCGAACCAAGGTCAACCTAGCGCTCTGATACCAACTTTGTCACGACCCGAAAGAGCACGTGACTGGCCCTTGAACCACATGAAGTCTATAGGACTCCATCTGATCCAAGTAAGCCAAAATCCCAGAAATCTAAAACCATTTTAAGAATAAGTAAAGAAAACTGGTTTAAGGAAGTGAAGAAAAACATGTTTGAAATCGAGATTTTTAAATAACTAAGCCGAATGTGCATTTGAAAACAGTACAGTCTTTTTCTAAAAATTTCGGCAGAGTTTCTTTTGTAAAACGGGCCCCGAATGGGGTACAACATGGATAACAATATAACCAATGATAAAGGCATCCCCAAGCGGGAGCTAGCTCTTCGTCAATCGACTGTCACAACCACACAAAGATATGATAATATACAACGCCAAGTGGCGAGGATCAAATCCAAAAGAAAGCTCAAGCAATAAGAAAATCCGCAATACAACTAAGCGCGACTCTAAGATCGAAATATACAACACTAAAGTCTAGGTCTGAAACAATATACAGTTTTTGGTTGATGGAAATTTCTAGATACAATGAAATAAAATAAAACAAGGGTGGTTCTTGATGCGAAAGAATCCACCTACCAAAAGCAAACCACCCGCAAGAAAGCAGTGTGCCAGAAATGCCGCAATGAAACCTGTACGGCAGAACCTGCAAGAACTGTGGCACAACGGGGGTGAGTTGCCAACTCGTGAATAGAAACATCTACAAGCAGAAACCGAATGCAAGACATAAACCTAAGTCAACAATCAGTAATAAACCTCAAGGAATAAGCCTGATACATGATAAGGTGGCAAAACAACATCTAAACAGGTATGTGGTGCCAAGTACTCAGGTAATAACATGTCATCAGTATAAGGTATGTCTGCATGAAGTAAATATGATGAAGTATCAATGATATCAATACACATATATTAGCGTCCCATACCACTAATATTGGTGTAAGGGTATATATAACAGCGCCCTCATACCCTGTTATATATACAAATGAAGTATGATAAGTGTAAATCCAGTATGTATATGGTCCATGTCTGTATATGATCTATGTCTGTATATATGTGGAACCCGTCCACCGTCAACCAATAACAATAAACGTGGAACCCGTCCACCCGTCAACCAATGACAATAAGCATCATGTATGCAATATGAGGATATAAACAAAATCATGGAAAAACATCATGAAACCCGTGCCTAGCATCGACACGTAAATCCTCGTATCTATATGGGGCTCCGTCTGCGGTATCGGCCCTCGGCCCCGGCAGTACGAATCAACCCATGTCCATCTCTGGGCTCCGTCTGCGGTATCGGCCCTCGGCCCCGGCAGTACGGGTCAACCCATGTCCATCTCTCAACTCCGGTCGGTATCCTCTAGATATCCGCCGAGCTCAAATACAATCACCGGTAGGTAGTAGTCCCTCTGCCGGGCTCACCGTCTATCACACAGCGAAACCGTTCTCGCCCCGGGGTACCATACCGGGTCCACCATGTACCCGTAATCGGCCTCAACCGCCTCCTCGATTCGGGTTTTCATATATCACTCTAGCACCGAGAAAACACATGGTGGACGCACTGAAATATCATATCAAGGGAACCGGGTTTTTAAATGATTACATATTTGAAATAGCCACGGTTCCCAAATCCAGAAATCACATATAATCCAAACCAGAATGTAAGTCACTAATCTGATATGATATGTGCGTCAAACATAGATATCATGTCAAGTCACATATAGATGAGCTACAATATAATGATCCGATGTGATATATGCATCAAGTATGAGTAGCAAGTCATGTCACATATAAATGAGCTACAATATAATGATGCGATGTGACATATGTATCAGGTATGAATATCAAGTCGAAATCATATATGTTTATGTACAGGTCTATGTGTACAATATACCATGCGGAAATCATACCATGAATGTAGCAGTACTACAGTGTAGTGGCATAGCAATTATCGATGATGAAGTGTGTGAGCCGGCAATCAGTGTACGTGGAACATACGCATCATCGATAATGGTGCTGGTGACCTAACAGCATAATGGTAATATAACAATAAGCACAAGTAATGCCATGCAAATAGTATGAACAGGTGCAATCGAATAATCAACGCAATAGTGAAGAAATCTAACTCAAAAGCTATACCATGCAACCTTGCCTTTTGAAATAAGACGAATCGGGGTTTTTGGTAAAAACAAGGGCTACGGTGTTTAGAAAATAGACGCTACACATTTGAAAATATCCGTAAAATCCCCCTTTTTCCTATCTTGCAATATTCCCGATTCGTCAGTTTTGAAATAGGTATGACTCGGTCTAGTCTAACGTCTACTATGCAACTACTGATCTAAGTATCAAGCAAGTCAGGAGGGGTATGGAAACCACCTAACTCTGAGTCGATAAATATATAGATATATAGTCGGTGATCTCGCCTCAATAGTATCGCGTACGATACAGTATATCATATGACATCCTCAAGTCATGAGCGCGGATCTATCATCAATATAGGCTCGTACGGTAAATCGTCGTACGGCATCCCAATAGTTGGGTAAGGGTCAAAATCACATTCCTCTCATCAAATGTCAGGTATCACTATCATCACATCATATAAGCTGGGGTACTGATCTAAGTCGTACAACTGACACCATCTACAAGATATGAAGGCGGGGGTAAACACACATCCCAATCCCGCAAGAATCACATGTCATATTCCCAAATATGAACCATATCCAATCACCGATCCTGCGGCACAAGGCCCAAAATCATCGACTCATCTCCAATGTCATCAAATATCATCAACCAAGTGAAAGTATAAGGAATAATCCAAGTATGTGAGTGTGGGTATAAATCTATCCTAAGGTTCGCGACTAGGAACTACACTAGTTACTTCTAACCCTAACTAACCATAATACCTCTAACACAAAGCTACAACACACTAAACACTATCATATAACCACTATGTATAGTATACTAACTACGGACTGCGGGGGTGCTATACGCCATCCACCCGACTTCCCCCTGTAGATATAATCTACTCACCTTGCATCATCATTTGCAGACATCACCATGCATTTGCTTGTCGTCCCGAAGTCTTCATGGGTACCTACACATCGAATATCGTATATGCGCATTAAAACCAAATCCAAGCTAAAACGGCGCATGAAATCCAAAACGATACGATAAGGGGCCTATAGGTGAGAACCTATGGCACGCCTTCAAAACCATCAATAGATCCTCTATATCGTCGTATAAACGACAAATAGTCGAGGTAAAACGAAATACACCAATGCAGAAATGAAAATACGGAATACGGAAACACGAATTCAAAACAGCAACTCATGAAATATGTCCCAGATTTTGCCAGAGATCAAATTGTACAAATCTAAATATACCAAGGGCCTATAGTAAGCATGTAGGAGCTACAGAGCCAACACGACCCAAAATGGTGGGACCCAGGCCGCAATTGGCGGCCAAAAGGGGAAAATTGGCGGCCGGGAAAGGGAGTTGGGGGCTAGGGTCTGGGGTGATGGTTCTATGGTGCCTGCACATCTCACTGTCCACTCAACTTTATTTTCAGGTGTCTCGTATAATAGCAGATTCAAATAAACCTTCACAGATTACACAATTTCACCGATATCGGTTTCTAAAATCCGTATTTCTGGTTCTAGCTTCAGGTTTTGGGTTCCAATTCAAACACTAGGGTGTTGGTGTATCCTCTATTGAACTCCATTTCATAATACAACATCAATTCCCTCAAACCCTAACTAGGTTATCACCAAGTCCATAATATCACACAATATCGATAAAATCTTAACTTGGGGTTATAGGAAAGGCTATAATTAAGCTAATGGTTCAGTAATTACCTCCATTAGCAACTCAAGAAAATTCTTGAGTTGCCCCTAGTGGCCAAAATCCACGCTTCCTTGGTCCATTGCGTAGATCTCGAGCTTGTGCACATTTTTAATGAAACGGACATGAGGTTTTGGGGTTGTTTTTGAGATGAAAAGAGGGATTGAAGATGGAGGAAGGGGGAGGAAGGGGCGGCAGCAGCAAGCAAAGGGAGAGGGAGAGAAATGAGGAATGAAGGAGAATGGCTAAGGATGCTAAGTCAAAAGTCCACCTCTCTCTCTCACCTACCCTCATTTCCTTTTCTTTTTCTTTTCTTTTCCCTTTTTCTTTTAAAACCCTAAACCTTCTCACACCAATAGTGAATCCAAAATAACATGGTAGGAAAATACACAAGTGTAGGAAAAGGTGATATGTGCAAGTTTTGCACAAAACAATACAAAAAACCCGATTAGCGATTTTAATCGCGATTAGCACTAAATTAGTGTCAAACTAATCACAAAAACTTAAAAATGTCATAATTCACTAATTTACCCTATTTTTAGAATTTTCCATAATTTTTCATAATTTTTCTAACATTTTTCCTATTTATTTGCATTTAATATTAAAATAATCAATAAAATAATATTAAATTATAAAAATTCCCAAAATTAATATTTTATATTTTTTGAAAATGTTACAGTTGGTTCGGGATGGTTTTCAGAGTGTCGTAATTTAAAGACATCGCGGTCAAGGTTAAGGACCTCATAGTCCGTGGATTTAAGGACTCCACAGTCCGATGTTAGTTTTAAGACATCACGGTCAAGGTTAAGGAACTCATAGTCCGTGGATTTAGGGGCTCCACAGTCCGATGTTTGTTTTAAGACATCGCGGTCAAGGTTAAGGACTTCATAGTCCATGGATTTAAGGACTCCACAGTCCGATGTTAGTTTTAAGACATCGCGGTCGAGGTTAAGGACCTCATAGTCCGTGGATTTAAGGACTCCACAGTCCGATGTGTGGTTACGGGGACCCGTCACCTCTTTGAAGACATTGAGGAATTACAACGCCAGGTATCAAAGGAGTGAAGAGATGTACCCCTAAACCAAGGTGGAATCAATATAGACTCAGGGTGGTTGATCGTTAGTTTTAAGACATTACGGTCGAGGTTAAGGACATCATAGTCCGTGGATTTTAAGGACTCCACAGTCCGGTGTTTGCTCTGGATGCTTCACACGGGTTTACTGCCGTGCTTGGCGAGGACCAGGCTCCGCTCTGGGCATTTTCCGCGGGGTCAAAGCGTGACGTTATCCGCATTCCACGTAACCAGGAATTTTGCACTAGATGCTTCACACGGGTTCACTGCCGTGCTCGGCGAGGACTAGGCTCCGCTCTGGATGCTTCACACAGGTTCACTGCCGTGCTTTGCGAGGACCAGGATCCGCTCTGGACGTTTTCCACGGGGTCAAAGAGTGACGTTATCCGTGTTCCACGTAACCAGGAATTTTGCACTAGATGCTTCACACGGGTTCACTGCTGTGCTCTGCGAGGACTAGGCTCTGCTCTGGATGCTTCACACGGGTTCACTACCGTGCTCTGTGAGGACCAGGATCCGCTCTGGACGTTTTCCACAGGGTCAAAGAGTGACGTTATCCGCGTTCCACGTAACCAGGAATTTTGCACTAGATGCTTCACACGGGTTCACTACCGTTCACGGCGAGGACTAGGCTCCGCTCTGGATGCGTCACACGGGTTCACTGCCGTGCTCTGCGAGGACCAGGATCTGCTCTGGACGTTTTCCACGGGGTCAAAGAGTGACGTTATCCGCGTTCCACGTAACCAGGAATTTTGCACTAGATGCTTCACACGGGTTCACTGCCGTGCTCGGCGAGGACTAGGCTCCGCTCTGGATGCTTCACACGGGTTCACTGCCGTACTCTGCGAGGACTAGGATCCGCTCTGAACGTTTTCCACGGGGTCAAAGAGTGACGTTATCCGCGTTCCACGTAACCAGGAGTTTTGCTGATTGTATCCGCATTTCACGGGATGGAGGTTTGACTGTTGATGATATGTATATCGCCGAGCCATAGGACTAGGGGTTGCCGCTGCTCCGCTTTGTTTGAAGTTGTGTCCGTCGTTACGAGACGAGTGTTGGGATGATCTCTAGATCGCTTGTGGCCCGTCGAGATTTAGCTTCTTTCTTTGATGAAACCTGGGGGAGAGGTATGTTCACTTCTTTGTTTATGCCCTTGGATTGTATACAGGGTGTGATGGAACATCGCCTGCAGGGCATAAATTTTATTTTTATTTTATTTCTTTTTCCGCGATGCTCTATCATTTCAGCTTTTATATCGCGAAAGTCGCGATTGCCCCATCATTTCGGCTATTTTTCGCGGTGCCGAATCATTTCGGTTATTTATTTATTTTCTAATCGCTGCTTTTTATTGTGAGTTGCCCCATCATTTCGGCTATTTTTCATGCATACATTTTTACCTGCTGCATTTTATTGCAAGTTGCCCCATCATTTCGGCTATTTCGTATGTATGTGTGGCTTGCTAGACTTTTCGCTGCAAGCTTGGATTTTAGACACCTCTTTCGGCATCAGCATCGCTACAACTGGGACTTTGCCAGGAGCGAATCATCATTTGCCTATGTCGATGTTGAACAAAGGTGGCTTAGCAAACAGGGTTAAGGATCCTGTCGACTAAGGCTTTTGACTTCATGAGCCGTAAGGGTCTCACAAAGGTATTTCTCCCTACAACTCGTGAGGATCTTGTAGGTGTATTTTCTCCTTGGGAATTGTGAGGATTCCTAAGTGCGTGTCCTCCTGCAAGTCGTAAGGATCTTACAAAAAGGTTTTCTCCTTATAAGTCGAGAGGACTTACAAGGGTTGTTTGCCGTATGAACATATCCCTAGCCACGGATGGGACTTGGTTGGGGAAATGTTTATTCGCGCCCGTGGATTGTATACAAGGGTCAGTATTGAGCCGCCTGTAGGGCAATATCGAAGGTTGTGGGGGTTGCTTAAGCACAGATTCAGGTCTCTGTAACTTAAGGCTTTCAAATCTTATGAGCCGTGAGGGTCCCATAAGAGAGTTCTCCTTACGAGTCGTGAGGATCTCGCAAGTGTAATTTCTCCTTAAGAATCGTGAGGACTCCTAAGTGTGCTGCTCCCATGCGAGTCGTAAGGATCTCACGCGGGTGGTTTCTCCTTACAAGGTCATGAGGGCCCTGTAAGTGTCTTTTAACAAGGTTGCGCCCTTTCGGGTTTTCACAAACACTCGCCCGTAGCCCTGCTTTTTTTTTACTCACGGAGCCCTTTCGGGTTTTCATCCGTGCCCGTTCTGCTTATGGACATACCGTTTTCTTTTCTTTTCTTTTTTTTTATTCTTTTTATTTTCTAACGAGGTTGCGCCCTTTCGGGTTTTCACAAGACTCGCCGGTAGCCCTGCTGTTTTTACTCACGGAGCCCTTTCGGGTTTTCATCCGTGCCCATTTTTCTTATGGACATACCGTTTTCTTTTTTTTAGTATCAGTTTTGGAATGCTGCGATCCACCGTAGTTTATCGACATCTCAGTCAACAGCTAGTTTTAGGACATAGTGGTCCATTGTTAGTTTAAGGACGTTTCGGTCCGTTGTTAGTTTAAGGACATTTCGGTCCGTTATTAGTTTAAGGACGTTTCGGTCCGCCGTTAGTTTAAGGACGTTTCGGTCCGTTGTTAGTTTAAGGACATTTCGGTCCATTATTTGAAGAAGGCCGGTTACTACTCAGAGTTCAGGCTTAGGAAGACAGCGAGCGGACGTAGTCGTTGTCATCTATCATTGACCTAGGCCTTAACCCGTTAAGCGTAGTATTTCTTCAGGAAGCGACCGTTTATTGGTCTGAAAGGTCTTTCACCGTGCATATCCATAAGTAGGTATGCTCCACCCTGGTAGACCTTATCTATGATGTACGGGCCTTCATAGTTTGGATCAAATTTTCCCCGCTTGGCACGATTGGGGATCATAGGTCTTTTGACCACTAGCACGAGTTCGCCTTGGCGGAATGTCCTTGGCCTGGTCAATCTTTCGTACAAGCGCGTCATCTTTGCTTTGTAAGTCTCCAGATTTTGTTGTGCTATGAGCCGGGTCTCGTCAAGGACATCAAGCTCCTCAAGCCGGAGGTGAGCATTTTCTTCGTCCGTCAGCTTGTAGTGGACCGCCACCCGTAGAGAGGGTAACTCTATCTCGAGGGAGAGTTCTGCTTCTGTACCAAATACCAATGCGTACGGCGTTGTGTTCGTGGCCGTTTTGAACGTAGTTCGGTATGCCCAGAGAGCCTCCTGCAGTTTCTCGTGCCAGTCCTTCTTATTTCGTGACACCGTTTTCTTCATGATCTTCGTCAAGGTCTTGTTGAAGGCCTCGGCGAGACCGTTAGCTCGCGGATTGTAAACTGAAGAATATCTCCAGTCTATATTATGTTGTTGCGCGAAGCGACTGATCTCGTGGCTTCTGTAAGCAGGCCCGTTATCGGAGATGATCCGTCTTGGCGTTCCAAACCGATATATGATGTGCGTCTTGAAGAAATGGAGGATATTCTCCGTCTTTACTTCCCTCAACGGTACTGCTTCTGCCCATTTGGAGAAGTAATCAGTCGTCGCCAGGATAAAACGATGTCCCCTGGATGACGCTGGTTCGATGGGGCCGATTACGTTAGTTCCCCACATTTCGAATGGCCAGCTAGACACCGTTGGATGTAGTGGATTTGGATGTTGGTGGATAAAGTCCCCATGAATCTGGCACGAGTGGCATTGCTTCGCATACTCGAGGTAGTCCTGGATCATCGTGGGCCAATAATAACCCATTCGTTTGATCTTCAATTTCATCTTCGGGCCTGCTTGGTGAGAACCGCAGAGTCCGTCGTGAACTTCCTGAACGACCCTTTACGCTTCGACAGGTCCCAGGCATCTCAACCACAAAGAGTCGAACGACCTTTTATACAGAGTATCGTTGACGAAGGCGAAAGACAGAGCTCGTTTCATGAGCTGATGTCTTGAAGACGCTTCTTTGGGCATTCGGTAGGACTTAAAGTAGTCTATGAAGACCTCCCTCCAGTCCTCAGCCTTCTCACGGTCTTTTATTTGTAGGGTTGTCTGCTCAGTCACTCCCTTCTCTTCGGACGATTCCGGAGATATTTCTGCTGGGGCAAGCACCCGACGGCTTTGCACCACGATTTTAACGTCATCAAGGTTCTCGTCAGCCAGTTCTTTAGCGAGCTTGGCCAACGCGTCTGCTTTGCTGTTTTTCGCGCGTGGTATGCTTTCCAGAGTATAGAAAGGAATTTGGGTCAACAGTTGTAGCACCTTTTCACCATATTTCACCAACTCCATTTTGCACGTTTGGTAGTCGCCGTTTACTTGACCAACGACTAGTTGAGAATCCCCGTATATGAGGAGGTTTTCAATTCCCATGCCGATAGCGATCTCGAGGCCTGCTATCAAAGCTTCGTATTTGGCTTCATTGTTCGTTCTTGGTTCTGTTAAGGAGAAAGCGAAGCGCGTCATCCCTCCCTGTGGAGTTACAAAGACGAGTCCTGCTCCCGATTTAATTATAGGGGTACTTTGTTTGCGCTTCTTCACGGAAGATACTCCATCGAAATAAAGCTCCCATCGGGTATTACCACCGTCGATCGCATCAAACGCACATTCGTCTGGCAAATTGCAATTCAGAGGAGAACCGGCAGGTACTGAATGCTCAGCAAAGAAGTCGGCGATAGCTTGGCCTTTCACTGCCTTAAGAGGCTGATAGGTTATTGAAAACTCCATCAGGAGCAGGGCCCATTTAGCGAGTCTCCTTGTCAATATGGCCTTTGACATTAGATATTTTAGGGGGTCCACCTTTGATATAAGACGGACTTCATGTGCCAATGCATAGTGCCGGAGTTTTGTTATCGCAAAGATTAACGCCAGGCAGTGTTTTTCGATAGGGGAGTAATTGATTTCTGCCCCCAGAAGAACTCGGCTTAAATAGTAGAGCGCTCTCTCCTTCCCTTGGTCGTTTTCTTGCGCCCATAATGCGCCTAAGGACCCTTCAAGGGCTGTTGTATATAAGATAAGGGGCTTTCCCTTAACCGGAGCAGCCAGCACTGGCGGATTCTGCAGGTATTGCTTGATTTCATCTAGCGCGCTCTGGCATTTTCGGTCCCAGACGAACGGAGTTCCCTTCTTCATCAGGTGACTGTAAGGACGGCACTTGCCTGACAGGTTGGCGATAAATCGCCGGATGTACGCGAGCTTCCCTTCGAGAGACCGCAGCTGTTTGAGAGTCCTTGGCGGTGGCATTTCCATGATCGCCTTGATCTTAGATGGATCTATTTCGATACCTCGGTGTCGGATGATGAATCCCAGGAATTTACCCGAGGAGACTCCGAACGCGCATTTGAGGGGATTCATTTTCAAATTATATTGCCGAAGGCGTTGAAATACGGTCTTCAGATGCTCTAAATGCTCTTCATATGACATGCTTTTTACCACGAGGTCATCGATGTAGCACTCGACGATTTCATGTATGAGATCATCAAAGATCTTTATCATGGCCCTCTGATAGGTGGCACCGGCATTTTTTAATCCGAAGGGCATGACTTTGTAGCAGAATATGCCCAAAGGAGTCCGGAAAGCAGTGTGTTTCTGATCTTCGGGATGCATCTTTATCTGATTGTACCCTGATGAACCGTCCATGAAAGAGAAAACCTCATGAGTAGACATGTTATCTATCATCAGCTCGGTTACTGGTACTGGGAAATTGTCCTTCGGGCAGGCTTTATTGAGATCCCTAAAGTCCACGCATATGCGCAACGTCCCATTTTTCTTCATTACCGGGACGATGTTGGCGATCCAGTTAGGATATTGGACTTCTTGGATAAATCCAGAATCGATCAGCTTCTTGACTTCGGCGTTGACGCTCATCTCAAGCTCGAGCCGCATCCTTCTCGGCGCCTGCTTGACTGGCTTGATATCCGGAGATATGCTAATTTATGCACAGCAATCTCTGGGTCTAAATCCGGCATCTCGGAATAGTTCCACGCGAAGCAATCTCTATGCTGTAGAAGCACGTCTTTTAACGCAGCCATCCTTTCTTCAGATAGCAGCTCGCTGACGAATGTCGGTCGCGGATCGTCTGCCGATCCCAACTCAATCCTCTTGAGGTTATCTGCAGTAGTATGTATGCCATCTTCCAGTTCACTCGGAGCCGGTGGAAATTCTGAGATTACTTCGTCATCATCGTTTTCGAAGCACCAAGGGAACTCATCTATGTCCTCGGGCTCTTCTCTTAATATTGGAATCATGTGACAGGTGCGAATCTGCTTCCATGATCGATGTGGATCTGGTTCTGCTCTTGCGGCTTTGGGTTCATGCTTTTGTAGCGGCGTTACCCTCCAGCTGCTGGATAAAGCAAACCTGCTTTGCTGGTACTGGTCTTCGACCCAGTTCTTAAAGGTAAAGCAGTCTTCGATAGGGTGTCCTATGGCTAGGTGATAAGAGCAATAGCCCGGATGAGAAACTTTATTATCTTGCTCAGGCTGTTTAGATTCCGGAAGCGCGATCATTTGATGTTTTATGGCGAGCTCGAGTAACTTCTTCGTCTTGTCACGGGGGAAGGAATACGCTCGACTCATCTTCTTTATGAGGGACAAATCTGAACCGCGGAATGCCTGATCACATGACTCTCTAATCCTGCGTCGTTGTTGTCGGCTCCTCTTTCCGCTTCTTGACCTACTTCTGCCTCTGCGTCGGGCCTTTTGTACAACGGGTTGACAGGGAGGAGCATCTTCGTCTTTTGCGTCCTGTTGAAACAGACGTTGCGTCCTGGCCTTCTCGTAGATGGCCATCTCGCGGTTGTGGTCTTCCCGAGCTTTTTGACCTGATTTCCTGATAAGCTTGTCCACTTGTTCTTCAAATGACGGACTCGGCACTTCGCTTGCGAGATCCAGTTTTGACGAGGGGTTAGCATCTCCCGACAGGGTGTCCTCCTCCTCATCGAAGTTATATATGGCGTAGCTGCCATGGACTCGCTCCCGTTTCTCGGATCTCACATATACAAGTCCAAGTGTTTCCATTCTCCCGTTGGGCAATTTGCGCTGAGTCCCAGGGACATTCCAAATCCTGTTGTAGAACCGAGCTTGTCGAACAGTCTGTTTTAAGGGTACTCCTTGGCGCTTCAATAGCCTCTTTAGTCCATTTGTGTAATATCTGGGAAAACGGATGGGTTGGAGCCTGGCGAGTGTAGCATCCACGCCATGCCATATCTCTTTCTCCACTCTCGTTTCTGTGGATTGGTAGAATAGGATCAACTTTTCACCCTTTCGTCTGGGAGGGACGTAAAACGTCTACAGGTCCTGCACATTGTAAGCTTGAAGTGCGTTGAGATCCTTGTAGTGTTTCCGCGGCACCATGGTGATTTGCAAACTCTGATCATCGCTAGGGGATGCTCGTATTGACGGCCGACTGGAGAACACGGCATTAATCTCATCTTCCGAGTCACTTCCGAAGATCAACATGGAGGCGGACGGTCTCGGGTTGTTGCGTCGAGACGGCCCAGCGTAAACTATCTCTTCTTCTTCTTCGGTATCGCTCCCGAAAACAGGGATGGTGGCGGCGGTTTTGTTCTCCGTCTTGCGACACTTTTCTGTATCCTCGAAGTCTGGTAAAAAGTACTTTGCATCTTCGTACTTGCGGACTTCATTCACGAAGAATGGGTTCAGCTCACCTGTTACGGTATACTCGAAACCATCCTTAAAGTACTTCATACACTGATGCTGTGTAGAAGGGATGATGTTGTACTCGTGTAACCAAGGACGACCGAGCAAGGCGTTGTAGCAGGTCTTGGCGTCAATGATGTGAAACTTGATGTCCGTGACGAGCAGTCCGAAGCGTAATGTTAGTATTACAAATCCGAGAGTCCGTGATGACTGGGAGTCGAAACCGGAGATGGTAATTTTGTCACGAGCGAGGTGCTGCACGCTCATGCAGATTTCCTTCAACACCCGAACATTAAGGAGATTAACGGAGGATCCATTATCCACCAGGATCTTGCTTATCTTGATATCATGGCAGTATCCAGAGATATATAGGGGACGGTTGTGGTCGCTCGTCCCGAGGAGAAGGTCTTCGTCACCGAAAGTGATGTCGGCCGTGTGCACTTCTTCCAGTTCATCCATCATCCTTTCTGCTGCGAGGAAGGCCTGGAACTGCTCGGGTTCCTGTAACGCCTTGATTAATGAATCTCGCGCTTCTTTGGATAATAAGAGGGCATCGAGAATGCTGAGCTGAGAAGGTAGCTTCCTTAGGTGCCCTAGGATGTTGTAGTCCACCTTACCCTTCCTGGGAGGGTCCTTGGCAGTCAGCTCTTTCATGACTTGGTCATCTAAGGCGATATCCCCAGTGAACTTTTCCTTCCCCTTATCTTTTCTATTTGCGGGCCCAAAATTCTTTTCCGGGATTGTGTGATTGCGCAGCTGAATGTTCTCACAGAGCTCCGGTTCTTCCTCTTTCCCTAAGACGGACTCTTTAAAGAGAGGGCCCAAAGCCATTTCCTCATCAGAGTCGCTCCCAAAGGTGAGAACTTGTGACCCTCCGGCGTCGACCATGTAACAGTTGCCGGTGGTTCTTTTGTGCCTGTCGGTTGTACTTTTCTGCTCCCGATGAGTTCTGCATTTCATGCGCTTAAAATGTTGCCGGTGAGCAACATGCCCCTGCCACCATATCCTAAAAGCGTCGCACTCCTCCGTATGGTGTGAAATTTTCCGATGATATGAGCAATAATTAGGGTGCCTCTCCACCCCATCGAACGCGTTCTCTTCCGAGGGTGGTAGCTTCATCCCCATTGACATGGCTTTGGCAAAACTTTTCCTCGTCTTGAATACGTTTTTATTTGCATCGGATATCTTTTGATCTGGCGAGCGTGCTTCGACTCTTTCGTTTAGTCGCCTGCGCTTGGCTCCTTCCGATGCAGCCATCTCACACTCCTGATCGGCTTTACTCTTCAAACGAATCTCGTCTAGAAAGGCGTCGATCATTCCCTCTATTGGCCATACAAGTTCTGGCTCAGGCTGTGCCCCTAGTTTCTCAGTACCAGGAGTTTTCTCATCTTCCGAGTGGGAAATTAGATGACAACTCGCCACATACCCCTCAGATTCATCCGATGAGCTCTCTCCATCATCTTCCTCCTGAAAGACGTGGTTAAGGAACTCTTGAGCGTGACGGGAGTCCGCGCTTTTTGATTGTACTCTTCCAGCGCGTCGATCTGTTTCTGTAAATCCATGCGCTTGTCTCCGGGCTCCACGGGCTTCTTAGATTTCTTCTTCTTTTTCTTCGAAGATTTTGATGGTTGGGTGTGGGTATTCGGGCCATCACCACGAATCTTTGTAGTTGGGCACGACTTCAACATCCCTTCGATGATTTGAGGTTCAAGCGGGTCTTTCCATTCGACCGCCGGGCACGCATGAAGATCACTCAGCATTTTTTTGGTTTTAGCCGATAGCACGACTTCCCATGTAGCTTCCTCAATGAAAGAACAGGTTGCCCCCGGTGTGTCTGCTTTCTTAGGAGTATGCGGCTGTGGTGGGTTCACCTTCCACTTTTCGGACAGCGCAAACTTTCCCTGGAGGTATTGATCTTCAATCCATCCTTTGAAGACGAAGCAATCCTCAATCGGGTGGCTTACCGTTTGATGGTAAGAGCAATAATTGGGGTTATTCACCTCAGAAGGTTGTGGTGGTCGCCTTGGATTTGGCAAGTTTATGAGTCTGTTGCATACTGCCAGCTCGAATAACCGTTTTGTTTTATCCCGCGGGAACGAGTAGGGGCGCTTTATCTTCTCATTATAATACCGGCGTCTTTCTTCCAGTTGATCCGCTAGCTTTGGGGCACTGGGTTGCTGCTGAGCATTCGCAACGAAGGTTGCCTTCCCTTTACCCTTGTCACTCCGAAGCTCCGGCTTCGGGGGAGATGGTCTGTGACCCATCTGGTCCATCTGGGCCAACTTGTCGATTAAAGCCTGAAACGTGGTTGGCTTAAAAAACATTATAAACTCGGAGATAGTTGCATGAGGTTCTAGGGTTCCCACGAACATGCCCACCGCGGGCGCTTCTTCAATGCGTTGCTCGCATTTCGACCACAAATTTCGCCAGCGTATAGCATACCGACCCACGTTTCGCCTGGTTTCACCCTGGCATTAATCAATGCTGTTATTGGAGTGGGTTCGCTGGCGCTTGCGAATCGCTGAGTGAATAGCAATTCCATTTCAGCGAACGTCTTGATGGAGTCGTTCGGGAGTTTCGAATACCATTCGAACGCTGTTTCTGATAAGCTGCCCACGAACTGGCGAAGCAACAGTTTATCGTCACCGCTGGTGTTACCGCAAAAGGCCCTGAACTGGGCAACATGTTGGTGGGGATTGCCGGTCCCCTTATACACGTGGAATTTTGGTATTGTATAACCCGGCGGATATTTAATTTGGTCGTACCAGCTCGGATATGGTCGCCCCGTTTTTACGACCTGACCAGCTGCCTCAGTCGCCTGATGAACCCGGATTTGCTGGGCTATATAGTCGTCCAAGTCAGCCTTAAAGATTGTCTCCTCCTTGGCCGTTGAGAGAGCCGGTGGAGGATTTGACGTTTCTCCCTTGTCGTCTTCAAGGACGATCGGAGGATCCTCAGCAGGTGGGTCTTGTTGGATCATCATTCCCACCATGTCCTGGAATAAGTGGGCTATTTTCTTTATATTGGCCGCTTGTTCTGCAGCCTCTCTATCTTTCTTTTCCAGTATCCTCCGGAGGAACTCGGCGTCGGTTTCCTGTTCTTGTTGCTGATCCAAGGACGCCTCGGGGCTTTCTTTCGGCCCAGTAAGTGCGGCCATTGCGATCATCATTTCCTGGAGCTTTTGCTGTTGCTCCTGAGCTTTGGTCACCTACCGTGTAAGCGGTCTATGACCTGTGGACGCGCGACTATCTTCTTTCCCTGATGCCATGTCTACAGTGTGGACCATCCTGCCCCCAGCCTTAGGGAGTCTGGGGTCAGCGCTTTTAGCTTTCGTTGCAGGCCCGGGGGTCTTCTCAGTGGAAGTTGAGGGGGCCGTTGAAGTGGGCACCCAGACAGCTTTTCGTGGCTTAACCTGGTGACTGACTTCCTGTTGGATTTTCAGCTTCTTGTGCTGGCGGGAGAAATTTGGATCGATCACCGAGTCTCGGGACTGCCGCCAGACTTTATAGATTTTGGAAGACAGCCGTTGAGGAGATTGGGGCTGTTCTGGCTTTATTTCCGCGGCCTTTTTCAGCGGAGGGGGAGACCTTTTTAGCACCGCGGAAGGAGAATTCCTACGCACCTTATTTAGCATCTCAAAGTTGTTCCCAGTTGGAACAGCAGCATTAACCTCTGTCGTCGGGGCTGGAGGAGTTAGCTCAGAAGGGGAGTTGCCTCCGGCCTTCCTCACTCGGTGCCAGTAACGACGTCGAGCGCGTCGTGCTGATGGAATCGGCTCGGTGAGGGCGATAGTCTCGTCTTGCCCCCTGTGTTGGTGGGGGGTCGCTGCTGGTGTCAGCCTGTTAAAGTCCTATGTCCTTTGGGTAGCAAGAGCAGGAGCTGGAACAGCCAATCTTGTAAAGACCGACTCTTTGGTAGGAGAAGCCGTCTTGACGACTTCAGGAGCAGGGATGGTTATACTCTTCGGAATAATCTTCTCTGGGATTGCAAGCTTCATTGTGGGCCCAGAGGAATTTTGGCCTAGTCTGGCGAAGACCGAGGAGCTGGACGACCCGCTGAGAGGGGCGGTAGGAGTAACAAGTCGATCAAAGACCGACTTCTTTGATGCTTCCGGTACGGGCATTGGGATGTTAATGTTCACCGGCGGGAGCATGGTCCCAAAGAATAGACCGGTGGTAGCTTGAGTCACTTGCTCCACAGGTATAGTGAATAGGGAAGAAGCCTGCGGTCCATATGCTACACCTCCAGGTGAGGCGGAGCGTCGGTTGCATTTGCAGTTGGAGCAGTTCGAGCAGTTGCCAGCCATTGATCCTTTTGCTTTCTGTAGCAAACGAAACGCCAAATCTTAGTACTTCGAAACCCAAGGGCAACCATTAGCGAACCGCGATTGGTTCGCGAATCACGACACACGAAGTGTGGAGTGGAAAGTGGAAAAGGTCCCACCGGGCGTGCCAGAATCTGTTCCCCTCCGAAAGATAGCGCGGCACAGGGACGTCTTGCCTGAGATTCGGGGCAGATGCTAATTGGTGCTATCCGTCTACCTCTCCGAAGATGCCAAGTTGATTTATGGCACCATGTATCGAAGGTTTAAATAGATGTGTCCGATGTAGCAGACTTCGTCAGATTCCCCCTCGCTTGAGGGGGTTTTGATTGTGGGGATGCTCTTCCCTACAGGCGCAAGCCCCTGCAGTTAATTACGCTACCGCATCGCTGTAACAACTTTCTCCTTCTCCAGAAATTTCACTTCGTGTAGTGTGTGTTTATTTTGTGTTTGGTTGCCCGTGGATTGTATACGGAGACTGAGTTATGTCTTCGCCCGTAGGGCGTGGACTAGTCCAAATCCGTATTATCTTAGATTTGGGTTTGGGGGTTGGGTTTAAGGATACGTTAGCCTCATTTGAGACTAAGATCAACTTAAACGTTTGTTAAGGACACGTTAATCTAAATTTAGACTAAGATCAACTTAACGGGATCGTTTTAGATCCAACAAGAGAGCAGTTTAAGGGGAGGCCCTGTTGTTTAGTTTAGTGATATTGCGGTCAATAGGTAGTTTAAGAACATTATGGTCCATAGATAGTGTAAGGACATTACGGTCCAATGTTAGTTTTAAGACGTTGCGGTCAAGGTTAAGAACGTCGTAGTCCATGGATTTAAGGACTCCACAGTCCAATGTTAGTTTTAAGACATCACTGTCAAGGTTAAGGACGTCGTAGTCCGTGGATTTAAGGACTCCACAGTCCAATGTTAGTTTTAAGACATCACGGTCAAGGTTAAGGACCTCATAGTGCATGAGTTTAAGGACCCCACAGTCCGTATCAATGTGTGGTCATCGGGACCCGTCACCACTTTGAAGACGTTGAGGAATTACAACGCCAAGTATCAAAGGAGTGAAGAGATGTACCCTTAAACCGAGGTAGATTAAATAGTCTTTGGCCCAATTTAGAACCAAGACCAATTAATCATATTATGAGCCCATTGGCTCAGTTAAATCTGAATTGAGGACTTATGGCCAGCTTGGGCTAAATCCAATCATGCTTAGGATATGGGCCCTCTGTTGGTCCATTGAAGGAGAGGCTTTGACTCCGGAAACTTAGCCAATTGGGCTAAAGCTAGTGTTAAACACTAGAGACCAACAGTGTTGAACACTGGGAATGAGATTGGCAAACTGATGTTAAACGCCAAAAGATAATCGGTGTCACATACTAGCAACAGGGCTTTCAAATTAGTGTTAAACACTAAAGCAGGTCAGTGTTAAACGCTGGCCAGAGAGGTTTCAAGTTAGTGTTTAAACACTAAAGCAAATCAGTGTTAAACACTGGAAAGAAAGATTCCAAATTAATGATAACTGAAATTTAATTTAATGTTAAACACTAAGAAATTTAGTGTTAAATACTGCAAAGAGAGTTTTTTGATTAGTGTTAAACACTAAAGCAAATCAGTGTTAAACACTGGATACAGAGGTTTCGATTTAGTGTTAAATACTAAGGCAAGAGGGGTCACGTGGTAGCATGTGAGAGCGCCCTCTCTTTATTTGTTCTGCTGAGAGTATTGAGTATTTTGGAGCGTCACGTGCTGTCACGTGATGGGCATTTAAGTGTTCGTCTGTTAGAGCTTCTGCCGGGGGTTACGTGGGGCACGTGAGGTGTTGCCTCAAAACCCTTCTCTGTGGACCTTTTCAGGGGTCACGTGGTAGCACGAGACCCTGTTTCTGTGCCTGTTTGAAGATGTATTTATCTTTTTTAAGAATTAAATTCTTCATGGGGTTAAACCCTAGCAATAAACTTTAGAGGAATTAAATTCCTGTTTTCTTCTGAAGGATTATATTCTTAGATAGAGTTGAACTCTAACTTGTCTTCTGTAAGAATTGAATTCCCATACATGTGAGGAATTAGGTTCTTCTAAGAGAATTAAATTCCTGTTATTTTGACAGATTTGAGTTCTTAACTAGGGTTAAACCCTGGTTCTGTTCATTTGAAGGAATTAAATTCCTATAACATCCTAATTTTATTTTAAAGGAATTAAATTCCTACGAGGATTAAATTCTCAAACTTCCATTCCCTCCCTATGCTTTGGATCTGCATGGCTGGATCTCAACCCAATGAGAATTAAATTCTCAATTCAAGGGGAGATGTGTACTTTGCAGATCCTCCACTAAAGTGAGAACTAAGTCTTCTTTTTAATATAAGAGTTAAACTCTTTTGATAATTAAATTCTCTTTTTTAAAAGCCTTCCCTTTCTTACCTAGGGTTTTCTTTTGCAGAAGATCAAATTCTTCCAAAGTCTCAAGGCCCTCTTTCTTTTTCTCTCTATGTCACTGTATATAGATCTCCCCCTTTCTCTGTCCCTTGGCTCCTATTTATAGGAGAAGGAGCAGAATCGTTTAGTTTCGATGAATCATTCATTGAGAGATCTGATTTGTATTCATTAGAGATTTGATTTGCATTCATCATTTATTTAGACCTTTAGATTATTAGGTGAATTTTATTCACCATTAGATCTTAAATCCAAAGATATTCTTTTGTTTTTTCGGTTAGATTTTAAAGTGAAATCTTTCCAAGTTCAAGATTTTTCCATAGATAGGTGATATTTAATCACCTTTAAATCTTTAAGCCAATCGGTTTCAAATAATCATTCCCCATTGGAAAGATTAGAATGCTGTTCAGAATTTAATTCTGTTAAATAGATAGGCTTTGAAAGCCGGTCACGTGTGGCCACGTGACCCTTGGTCACGTGTAAGCACGTGACCCCTGGAGCGAACTTTCTTCTCCCTTCTGCGCTCTATCTTCTAGCCGTTGTTCGACCGTCACGTGTCAACACGTGACCTCTGGTCACGTGTGAGCACGTGACCCTTTTCTGGAGCCTTTTCTTTGATTTAATCAAGGAGCTGAATCTACCTTTGCCGCTGCTTTTAATTGTCACGTGCCAACACGTGACTGCTGGTCACGTGGTAGCACGTGATGCCTCTTCCGTAACTTTCCTGATTTTAAATCAGGAAACAACTGGCAGTCTGACATTTGTTTTTCATCGAAAGACGTCTGAAGTACATTTAAACAAACTTCTGAAGTCTAAAAATTGTAGAAATATCTTTACTGAAGAAAATGGGGTTGATCACTACAGCAAATGTCTGAAGCACAACTGCACTAACGTCTAAAGATCAAAAACCCTGTTTTTCAGATATTTCTAATATTTTGAAAACAGAACAGATGTGTGAAGGCAAAACGGACTAACGTCGGGACAAGCACAAAAACTGAAATTTGGGTTTTTATAAAATAGAAAAATGCAAAATCGAAAAACCGGATATTTGTAAAACGTTTGTGCATGCGTGTGTGAGTGTTCAAGAGCTCTTATTGACAGTAACCATATTCATTAGATCACTTACAAAGAATCCTATGTCAATATCGCATTTCTTCAAAATTTTGAATCTTCGACAAAAGCTCTTGAAATTTTGGCGCTTTGCTTAAACTTTGCATTGGTCGATTGATTTTCAATTAGCTTTGACACTTGATGCTTTAAACTCAAACTCACCATTCCACTCACTTGCGTCTTGAAGTCGATATTTGATCTTTAAATGAAGTTCGCTTCGACTTCGATATTTAACGCTTCAACCTCAGACTTGGCTTCTAACTTCTTGGCTATTTGTAGCTTGAGCTCTTGAATCATTTGAACCTTGTCTACTTAGCATCATGAAGTTTGAATATACAAATTGTGAAGCACTCGTCCGTATTCTCTAACCTCTATTAGATATTCCAATTTAAGCTCAATTTCCTCCATCCTCATTTGTACGCTTGTGCCGTGAGATATCCTGAAATCCAATCTCAAAACGACCAAGCATATTATATACGGTATTATGAAAAAATGCAAGATATTTAAACAAAATATATGAAACATTCATTGTTCGGATATCAAAAACATAAAATGAGTAGTATATTCAATATCAAGAAATCAATCTAATGCAAAGTATGATATATATATATATATATATAGAGAGAGAGAGAGAGAGAGAGATAATAATGGAGGAAAGATGCCATAGGAGGGAATTTCCTCCTATGGCGTCGAAAAAACACACCCTCCATCGTGTTTTCCGACGATCGTAATGCATCATCTTCATCGTTATCATATAAGATATGGGTACACCAAATTTCATGTGATTCTACAACTTTTTCACTATTGAATTAGTTGGTTCAAAATTAATGGTTTACTGACAAAAGAACTTTTTACATTGCTAAATCAATGGTGAAAAAGTTGTAGAATCACATGAAATTTGGTGTACCCACATTTTAGATGATAATGATGAAGATGATGCATTCCGATCGTCGGGAAACACGATGGAAGGTGTGTGTTTTCAACGCCATAGGAGCAAATTCCCTCCTATGGCCTCTTTCCTCCATTATTCTCATATATATATATATATATATATATATATATATATATATATATATATATATATATATATCAGGCAAGCTATATAACACATGTATGTATGTGTGTGTATTCATATTGTGAATTACTAAAACAATGAATGTGAGTAATATGTGAATTACCAAAATAATGAATGAGAGTAATATATCGATATCAAGAATATAACACAAGTATAGCATGAGATATTGATATATTACCCGATATATAAAAGATATAGGATATGCAAGCTAAATATCAAGTGTATACAAGTTTAATATCAATAAGGTAAAGCAAGATAATCAAGTGACACTAAACGACTATTCATGTTTAATCCATCATCAAAACAAGGGTATTTAATGAAAATCCATAAGCTATCGCCATGAGGGTCTCATAAGGTGTATTTTCTCCTTACGAGTCGTGAGGATCTCGCAAGTGTATTTTCTCCCTAGGAATCATATGGATTCCTAAGTGTGTTTCTCTTTTGTGAGTTGTAAAGATCTCGCGCATGTATTTTTTCCTTACAAGTTGAGAGGACTTTGCAAGTGTACCTTTTTTATGAGTTTGCGTCCTTTCGGGTTTTCACAAGCTTGCTGGTAGTCCTGCTATTTTTACTCATGGAGCCTTTCGGGTTTTCATTTATGCTCATTTTGCTTGTAGACGTACCATTTTTTTGAACTCTCGGACGTAGTTTCACTGCGGGTGTGCCAACATCGCTTGACGGTGGGACTTGGGAGAGATATGGATCATTTATGCCAGTGGATTGTGTACGGTAATCAATATGGAGATTTATCGTATGTCATAACTTCTTTTGGAAGACTGCATCATTGGTGGAGCTTCATAGCCGGTGGGACTTTAGATGCAGCCTCACAGGTGGGACTTGAGTTGCAAGGGGGATCTTAAAGATCCCATATGGCAACATATATTTGGAGAATCATGGTGGCGATACTTATCGCTCGTGCCTATGGATTGTATACGGTAATCAATATGGAAACAAACCATAGGGCAAGATGCCAATTTAACGACATAACAATCTATGAGAAACATGGGGTACATATTGTTTATGCCCATGGATTGTATACAGTGATCAATATAGAGATCCACCATAGGGCAAGGTGCCAATTTAGGGACACGGCGGTCCATCTTTCAGCTTCGGTCGGGGAGTTACATAACTCGTCCCTTCCACTACTTGCTTGCTTAGGCGTTACTGCCTGGCCTTTTCATAAATGGCCACTTCACACCTTAGGCTATCTTCATCCTCTTGACTGGTTATTTTATCATCGCGTCAATTGGGTTGTCTTGCAGGAAATACGGAGCACTCTGCACGGTACCTGCCCCCTACTCATCAATGTCGCTTTCTGACGCTGGCGGAGGATCTTCTTCATATACAAAGGAACGGGATATCATGTGGCAACTATCCATCCGCTCATCCACTCCTTCTGCTGAGTCTTCTTCTTCCTCAAAATACTTATTTTTGAAGGGATGCTAAAAAAATTCCTCGAGAATGATTGAAGAGCGCTCCTTTTGGTTATATTCCTTCAACGCGTCGATATTCTTCCACAAATCCGTATGGCTGTCTACATATTCCGGTGGCTGCATGAGTTTCTTGGTCATTGTCTTCTTTTCCTTAGAAGAATGGACTTGGGGGCTTTTTTCCTTATCATCCGTTTTCGGAGTGGAACATGGCTTTTACATCTCTTCCATAATTTCTGATTCAAGCGGGCTTTTTCACTTGATTGTACGACATGCTTGTAAGTCCTTTAACATCCTTTCTATTTTTGATGAAAGGACCATCTCACATGGAGATTCCTCCGCTAGCGAGCAAGATGCCCCATGCGTGTATTCTGGGGGAATGAGTGTTCGCGTCCCAATCTTTTCAAGGGTGGGACCTGCGGTCGTTATTTTGGAGACCAGGTGCTTTAGGGCCGCTCGTTTGTTATTGAGCGTTGGTAATAAATGCTACCTTGCCTTTACTTTTGTTATTTCATAAATCTTCATTAGAAAAGGAAGGGCCTTGACCCATCTAATCTAATTGAGTCAATTTATCTATAAGCTCTTAGAAGGTAGTAGGCTTGAAAAAAGCTATGAATGAGTATATCTACGAATGTCGGGCAATGGTAGCTACAAACATTGTGACGGCTGTGTTGGGGTCAAAAATTACACCCCGGTTGACCAACTCAAAGTCAAAGTCAATCCTAAGCCAAGTGGGCCCGGGTCCAAGCAAGCGGGCCCAAGCCCAAGTCAAGACCGAGTATGAAAGAGACCGGTCCCATGACAAAAAGAATGAAACTATAAATTAGTTTAATATAATTTTTCAGAAATAAATGTATAGAATATGGGAAAAAAGCCAAAATTTTGTAATCCCCATGGCTTATGTGCAAAAAAAAAAGCACATGAGGCATGGAGAGATACAAGTGCCATTTGGAAAATCCCAAGAGGCTATATGTAAAGTGTATAGCCTATAAAAGGCAAATATGATGAGAAAATCAAGAAAAACTTTCATTCTCTTAAAAATTCTAGGGTTCTGTGCCTCCTTCTCCTTCCTCAAGGTTTTAAACCTTCTTCTCTCTTTCTGAATTAAATCAAGAGTTTAACTCTTCTTTTCCTAAAAAATAATAGTTTTTTTCTATAAAACTCTCGAAGGGGAGCTCAGATCTCACATCAAATCTTTAAAAGGGAGACTTTTAACCTCAACGTCCTTTTTCTCCAAGATCCAACAAAAAAAGAGGAGGAAGAAGGAACCTATCTTAGAAGAACCCATTTCATAGAAGTCCAAAGCTTGAAAAGGACGAAAAGAGACCACCTTTCACCATTCAAGATCTAAATCCTTTGGGGGTTTAACTCCAAATCGATCGTTGTGGAGTTCAACTCCAAGATCCAAATCCTCAATGGAGTTTAACTCTAAATCCAAGCCTCTTAGGAGTTTAACTTCAAATCCAAGCCTTTTGGAAGTCTAATTCCAAATCCACATCCAATTTCTTCTCTAGGAGTTTAACTCCAAAGCCCCTCAGGAGTTTAACTCCCAGCCCAGGGGCTAAGCCCCTTCTTCCCCTAATGTTTCCAGCGGTCGCATGCCGTGCGCGTGGCCCGCCGGCGTCCAGCGGTCATGTCTCACGCGTCCTTATGACGCTCCTCGTTGTTTTTTTTCCCACACACTCCACACTCAAAACACCCCCCCGTAAACTCTATGAGGCCCCTGATATGTCCAAGGCCTCTTCAAAACACAACATACGCACACTGTACATTGAGTTCGCATGACCTGTTTTACCCGTCAATCGGATATTCCCTCGTTCTAAAAGCGTGGGGTAATTAACGACAGCTTAGTTCGCGGCTGCCGAAGATTTGGATCCCCAAAAGCAATAAACCCCGGCCTACTCTAAGCAGGAGGAATCTGTAATACGCCTGACAATCGACGCATATTCCTATCTCAATAGGGTGACGAAAAACACTCTACAGGCTGGAGCTTCGTCGATGCGCTGCTCGCATTTAGACCAAAGGTTTCACCATCAGGCAGCATATTGAACCAGGTCTCATTCAGTCTGACTCTTTCATTGATCAATGATGTCATGAAAGTGCGTTCACTTGCACTAGCAAATGTTAGGCAGAAGAGAAGTTCCATCTCGGCAAAAGTCTTCACGGAGTCGTTAGGAAGTTCTGAGTACCATTCAAAAGTAGTTTCTGACAGACTACTAACGAACTGACAGAGAAGCACTATATCATCCCCTCCAGTGTTGGCACACATGGATTTAAACTGGGCTATGTGCTGGCGAGAATTCCCGGTCCCTTTGTATATATGGAACGTCGGAAATATGTAACCAGGTGGGTATTGCCTCTGGTCGTAGCATGCTAGATATGGTCGACCGGTCTTGACCAGCTTATTCGCATCTTCACTAGCATAGCGAGATTTAATTTTTTAGGCTATATATTCGTCCAGTTTTGCTTTGGAGATCATTTCCTCTTTAGCCGTTGATGGGGCCTGCGGAGGATTTGAAGAATCTCCCTTATCGTCAATAATTACTACCGGCGTTCATCTGCCGGGGTTTTTGATTGAGCCATCATTCCTTCCATATTCTGGATCAAGAGAGACATTTTGTTCATATTAGCGACCATCTCTGCCACTTTCTTATCTTTTTCCTTAAGAACACGCTTCAGGTAATCAATATCAGACTCCTGCCATGTCTTTTCTTCGGATGCATCATTTGGGTTTACATTAGGCAGTGGATTAATGAGTTCTGCCGCTTGAGTAAGTATCTCTTGCTGCTTTTCTTATCGTCGTTGGTCTTTCGTCAAAGACTGGGTAATTGGTCTATGACTAACCGAAGCACGGCTTTCATCTTTGGAGTTCACCATATAGACTGTGTGAATTACCCCATGCTTGGGGCATTTGGGATTTCGGCCCTTTAAGTTTGCCTCGGGCGCTCAGAATTTATCTGGCCTTTCTCTTTTGTGAGAAGCTGTTTTCGGAGGAACCATCATAGCAGGAACCACCTTCGGATGAGTCTTCTTGTATTTAGAAAGGGAGTTGTCAGTGTTTGGCCGACGCTTCATCGTCTTGAACTTAGGAGAAGAGCCACGAACAACGATAGAGTTCTTCACTTCCTTCCACACCTTATATATAAATGAGAAAAGTTTTTTTGGATCGCGAACTGGCTTCTGCTCTTCTTGGATCTCCACGGGCCGCGGAGACTTCTTTAGTACTGTGGAGGGAGAATTTTTTCTGGCCCTTTGCAGTAGTTCAAAACTGTTCCCGGTTGGAACGGTAATATTCATCATTGAAGTTGAAGCAGGAAGAGTCAACTTTGATGAGGAAATGCCCCCAGCTCGTCTCACTCGACGCTAGTGGTGACGTCGGGCATTTCTTGAGGCAAGAACCTCCTTTTCTTGCGGGGTATCTTCATCATTCCCCCTACATAGCTTAGGACCTTTGGTAGGAGTCAGTTGATGGAAGACCGGCACCTTCGACAGAGTTGAAGCTTGAGGAGCCAGCCTGTGGAAGACAGACTTCTTCTGGACGCCCTCCTTCGACGTTGAGGCATCGAGGGTAGGAAGTAGGAGCATAGACCCAAAAAAAAGCCCATTCATTTCCCGAGGAGCCGGAATACAGAGAGTTAAGGCTGTGAGTGGCCCATACTTGACTCCATCAGATGTGGTAGAGTTTGAGTGGTAGTGAGTGTAGTTTGAAGCTATAGATCTCTGCATAGAGACGAAACACAAACTTCAGTATCCAACCATCCAAGGGGAACTATAAATATATATACCACGATCTTGTTTGCTAAAAACACGACACACGAAGTGTGGAGTAGAAAGAGAAAAAGGTCCCACCGGGCGCGCCAGAACCTGTTTACAACCGGAAACCGGACTAAGGTGCCGGGAGCGCTTCTAGCCTGAATACGGGGGCATATACTATATGGAACATATCCATCCATCTTTCCAAAAATACCAAGTTGATTTATGGCATCATGTATTGGAGGTTTGGATGGATGCGACCGTTGTAGCTGACTTTTCAGATTCCCCCTCGCATATAAGGGTTTTTTTTATTGTGGGGACGTTTTTTCTTGCATGTGCAAGCTCCTGCAGTCAATTACGTTATCGCCAAGCGATAACAACTTTCTTTACTCCAGATATATCACTTCGTGTCGTATTATGTTTTGTTTATTTTGGGATTGCCCATAGATTGTATACGGAGATTAATGTTGTCGTCGCCCGTAGGGTGCGGATTAGTCCAAATCCATGCATTCTAGATTTGGGCTTGAACTTATGTCACATATTTCATATGAATGAGGTCCATTAGTTCAAAGGGTATTTGCTTTGATCTAAGAATCATTAGTCATATATAGAAATAAGATCAACTTAGAAAATATATTTAAGGGTCGTTAGTCATATATGAGACTAAGATCAACTTAGAAAATATATTTAAGGATCGTTAATCTTGTTTTAGATTAAGATCAACTTAAATACAGCTGTCAGTTTGATTATAGGATCATATATGAGAAGCACAGATTTATATACTTAGTTTATTTTAACTAAGTAGTCAAACAATGGCTTGCTGGTCCAAGTGCGCATATACGCATGTGCTTTGTATATGATGCGCATTTGCTTGCAGTGTATATGAAGCACATTTACTTGCAGTGTATATGATGCGCACTTGCTTGTTATCATGAGGAGTTGCACACGTGCATATCATGTGGTTGCGCACATCCTTGTTGAGTCAAATTTCAATATGCACATGTATATATGTGCGCATGTATTGAAGGGTTAGATGTTCCACTTGCGTACGCTTGAGTATCGCTTGATGTACACCTTTCCAGAGACAATATATTCATTAAGTGCTTATATGCACACTTCTATATGAGCAAAATTCTTTTTAAGTGCGACCTAAGGTCAAGTGCGCACTGTTCATCAGAAAGCTATGGTTTTCAAAAAGACAATGGTTTATATATATATATATATATATATATATATATATATATATATATATATATATATATATATATATATATACACACTGAGTATCTATGGTGCAAATATTTTTTTCATGAAAAGTTGTGATTTTTCATAAGTGATCAATATTAAAGAGAAGCAAAAGTTTCTATTTTTATCATCTGTATGTCGAAACTTCCATTGTTGAGAGCCTTGGATCTTAAGATCGATCTCTCATAAAAATATAAAATTTTATATGAGAGAGATTCCGGCGACGAAACGACGCTCCGACGCTTTTCTAATCTTCCCCTACCTCTCCTCCTTCTTAATAGCCTGTAAGTTCCCCTCCCATCCTCTTTTACTATTCTAAAACATCGTCTTTTCAAAACTCGTCGGAAGCGGAGTTATTCCGACTTCCGACTCTCTTTTCATTAAAAACTCCATTTTTCTTAAACAATAAATTACCATATTCTTTCATAATGTTTAACAAAAATAAATAAATATATTAGAACAAGTTTCATCTCAAAATAATTCATGATGCAATTTCTATTTCACCTTTACAGTAAAATACCATCATGTTTACAAACGAGATTGTTATCCACTTTTAACCGTATTACCTTTAGATAACTCATGAGGTAATGACCTACCTCTTCACAACACTTATTTTTGACATAACACGACGAGTTTTGGGATTCTAGATTATGGGATAATACGCTTTTATGAATAAATACCCTAAACTTAAAAACCGTTTTCTTTAAAAAGTGTATTACTTAATTCCTTGCAATTGTGCCTCTACAACCCATTTTGGGGAACCCCAATCGGGATAGTGATGGTTATCGCACATCCTCGGGCCAAGTAGAGCGAGATGCAGACCTCCGCAAGAAGCATTCGATCTCGATGAAATTTTTAATGCAATTTTTAAGAAAATGATATTTCTACAAAATAAATAAAATTTATTTTTATTAAATATATATATATATATATGAATATTATCAAAAGATATATTTTAAATATATTATACAAATATTCCATATTTTCTAAATCAAAGTAATCACCCTTACATGAAACTACCATTTTGATACAGTATAAACTCCAATTTTTCATTAAAGTACCATATACAATGAAAACTAGGTTCTACTCACTAGAAATTTCACTTTTATAAAATATACATCAATGGAAACCCTAAAGACGATAATTAAATATTTGAGGTGTATTTTGAAATTATATCAAAACTATTTTTACATAAAACCCCCTCAAGTCATACTAAATTACAATAAGGACCCTAGTAAATATAGGTTTAAGCGGGACCAGTTCTCTTGAGTCTCGGGGAGCCGGATAAAGTGGGTGCATGCCTATCTAAGATAGACAATCTAACAATGGTGTTATCAACACGGTAATTGTCTTGAAAAAAGACACAAATCCTGCCGTCCATGTGCAGCAGTTACCGATAACATCAAAACTAATTCAGGACTTCAATTTATTTTCAAAGTGTCTGACTCAGACCGAGTCTCAATCTAATCAATCTGACTTAAATATTATTCAAGTATAAACTACAATTCAACATGAATCCGTCTATTCAATCTATAACAATATGTCCATGGATATACTTTGTCTATAAGATTATCCATTTATATCCATTCTGGTTACTGATATTATAGTTTCGGCAAGTCATCCATCTATATAACAAACAATACAATCAATACAAAAGACATTACGGGGTTTTAAAGGGGTAGATTGGTACGGAATGTGTTAGACGTTGCATGAGACTGTAACCATAATACACCTAACTTGAACATCCATTGTCGTTGTACCGTGGCTGAATGGTTCCTTGTGCTCCGTATACCTTAGTCTCGGGATAGTGGGACTCCTCTCGTATACACTGGCATATTCTGTACCAAGCTACAAACAACTGCGTTAATATTAAAATCAAACATTACTAGTTATACTCTCTTTCTATCTATTCTATCTCTACCCATCTTTGGGACTTACCGAGCGATTGTTCGCTGACGACATTCATTTTCTTCTTTTTTTAGAACGTTGTCAGGTGGATCGGACTCACTGGAGATCGAGCCCAGTACCAAAACTTGGAGCAGTTAGCATTTGACTCCGAGCTTTAGATAGTTTATATACTTTTCATTTCAGTTCATGCCATTGTTTAGGCATTGCTTTCCCTTCATGTATTTACATTCCAGTTGTACTTGTAAAGAAATGTTAATAAATAAAAGTTGCTGTTCAATTACATTTATTGTCATTTTTCTTGTGTACATTTACTTTATATTGCTTAGATACTCTTAGCGTGTTTACTTCAGAGTAAATACGTCGTGTGACCCGTCCCATCTCCTTACCGTACACCGGGAAGCGGGGCGTGACATGTTTTGTTGGTGGCCTATGCAGGCCAGTTCTGCATGGACATGCGGGTCAATTCTGCATGAAGTCCTAAGTAATATAACACAAGAATCAGCAACTAAAAACATTCTTTACATTTCATATTTCTTGAATCTTACAATTTCATATGTTTTGAATCTGTCCTAACCCTATTTTTCTTTCAAGGTTATGAATTCTCCAAACAACACCAGCACCAATTTCAACAACATACCACCACCTCTACCACTTATGCCTACCGTCGCTGCTCCTATCAATGAGTAGACGGTACTGCTTGAGGTGATCCGGAGCCTCCTGGAAGGACAACAGTAGCAGACTGCTATTCTGATGAACCGTTCAGAAGTGGAAGCGCTCGGAGTGAAGCAATTCCATGTATTGCACCCAAAACAATTTTCAGGAAAAGAGAGCCCCCTGGAAGCTGAAGAATGGGCTCAAAGTGTTGAGGATGATCTGGCAGCAGCACAAGTGCCAGAGATCGCTTGGGTTCGAGTTGCGAAGCTGGAACTCACCAACAACGCCTGAGTCTGGTGGAAGGCGGAAGAAAACCGTCTTGCTCAACCTATTGAATGGAGGACTTTTTGCGATATGTTCAATGCGAAATACTTCCCAGAGACTGCCCGATTTGACATGGAGCAGCAATTTATTCACCTACAACAGGGTTCGATGTGGACCAAAATCAGTAGATGAATATGATGCTGAGTTTACCATGCTCGGTAGGTAAGATATGTCTCAATATTCGATTTTAAAATATCACATATTATACAGATAACACAAGACCTTAACAGGTTCGCGGCACATTTAATACCAACAGTTGAGATCAGTCCAGAAAATTTCAGCAAGGGTTATATCCGGAAATCCAAGTTGCCTTAGCTACAGGGGATTTCCCAACCCACGAACTGGTCCTGAAAGCTGCCCGCCAATATGAGGCAGTGCTGAAGATGAAGGGCAGATCCCACTCTACCGGGATGAAGCGTCCTGCCACTCATATGGCAGGAGGAGCTTCTTCAAGGCCACAATTTTTGCTCAGGAGACCGGGAGTACCAAACAACCGGCCCAACCTAGCCTTTTGTATCTACTGCAGAAGAGATGGACACCTGACGAAAGACTGCCAGTGTGCAAATCGCCTTTGCTTAGTCTGTGGTTCAGCCACTCATGACATTGGGTCTTGTCCTCGTAGACACAACCCAAATGCTGCACCCAGACCAGCAATTACTTATCAGCAGCGCCCAACCATCCAGACACCTGCTCTAAGACTAGCTCTCCCTGCTCCACCTCCTTATGGACCAACTGCACCTTCTCCTCGTCAGTTCCATCAATCTCAAAGGAACGTACCTCAAGTACAAAGGAACGGGCAGAGGAATGCTCCTCCAGCAACGAGGAATGTACTGAGGCGACAGGCTTTCACAATGACTGTGGAAGAAGCTGAAGCCACTGGCCAAGTCATTACCGGTAACATTTTCCTTTCAAACTTTCTTTCAGTTATATACATACCTATATATCTTTTCCTTATACCTAAAATCTATCAAACATAACTTAGGTACAATCTTAATAGCCACACTTCCTGCACTAGCACTCTTCGATATTGGAGCATCTCATTGCTTTATGTAGCAACGGTTTGTCCGAACTCATGCGATTCCAGTCAAACCACTTGTATCCAGCTGGAATGTCAGTTCAGGATGAAAGGTTAAGCTAGTGCCCCGGCCAACTACCGTGACCAAATGCGAAACAAATTTTTTTCTAACGATTAGAACATGGCACTAGAATAACTTTTAACCCGGATTTTTTCATAAACCTATCTAGCAAAACTAAAGTAGTGCTATCTACTATGGAAATAATTCTCACCAAGCGACTCAAGTCCTCCGGTCTTCTTTCCTCGTCATCTGCTCCATGTGGCCACCTTGAACTTGTTTGATCTCCATTTCCGGCTCCATCGGTCCTCCTGGATCGAGCTTGTTCTCCGGCCCTCCTTTGTCGTAGATGATCCATCCGAGGGATGTGATCCATGGCTCTAGCACCTGACTAAGTAACAAAAGGAGCAACTAGAGAACTTAGGGTGCTAATCCAAGTTTTCTAGGATGTAGTATGAAGATCTATGTGTTCTACTATCTCTACCTTGCCTCTTCACTTGTTTCTCAACTCATGAGAGGGTAGTGAAAGAGGAAGATGATGAAGGTGGAGGAAGTCAAGAGGAGGGAGGAGATGAATAAAAATGGGAGCTCAAGAAATTATGAAGCTTCCATGAGAGAGAAAATCTACACAAAGGTTTTGTGTATGAATTTCTTGAATTAACAATCAACAACCATGCTTCAATAGTAACTCCAAATGAATTAAAACTTCATTTGTTAAATATTGAAGCATGGTTATCTCCATTCCTCCCATACCTTACACTTTACACCTCATTTTCCATTTATCAAATAAATGGAAAAAGCATAATGAGGTGGCCACCTTCTAGAAGGTAATCTGTAATAAATACGGATTACAGTCTGCTGTATATACATACCTGCATTCGGATAAAAACACGAATGCACAAAGAGATAGAATAACATGAAGAACGCAATACTAGAATATACATATCGAAATACATATATGTAAACTATTAAATCAATACCTGATTTAATAATCCGCTCAATCCCGAGCCGGCTAGTATTACCAACTGTCCGATCGAAAGTCCGAGTACAAAGTACATCAATCGATCGATACCCTGCACGTATCCAATACGGCTACTACATCATTTGTCCTGAACCAGGGAAACCCTCTGTGTGGAACTCTAAAGACTCGACAGTACGCCGACAGTGAGTTACTGGATAAATACATAACCACAAGCACGTCAGCGGCACTGGTTGTACGTAACGGCTACCTGGGCACCTGTCTAAAAGGAAGGCCGACGAGCAAACTCATCCGGATCCCTACCGAGCCTATCTGTGACAATCTCCGTACAGTCCGGTCTTTTTGTCTGAGAGTATCACATACCGGGTCTTGGGGGTGGTAAACGTTAGACCTTGGTAACCCGATAAGTCGTGCTGATGCGGCTCAGGACCAATCCAGAAAACTACTGATCAGCCTATCAGTAAATCCCAATTGCCTTAGCTAAGGTCTTATGGTCCTGACCAATCGAACATAGTGCAATATCGACTCCCTATACCGGGAGAGACGAATCCCCGACAATCGCTCACTGCCTCCATATGGTTCGGGACTGTACCCAACCAAAACCTGTTTACACGACTCAGTAGATCCGTGGTAGGGTATTGATAAAAGCACAGTGGGAACTCACACGAGAAAAATGTCGATCACAGGTCTAAAGACTAACCTGTATTCAAGTCACCTGAGAACTTCCACCTGACGATAGGTATAGTACCATCTGGAAGTTCTCAGCGAGTCCGTCCGGTGTACTCACCCCCACTGAGCATCTGTATACGATCTTAGATCTAAAGACCAATGGTTGCAGGACCAAACCATCGCCCCTCGTCGGGGTCTAGAAACGTATACACTAGTCTACTCCGGAATATCGATGTCTAGTCTCGATACTCCCACGACTAGGGACCATTTAAGGATGTGCGTACCGACTACCTAGCCCCCACAAGTATGATCGCCATTACAACGTAGGTAGTCTAGCATTGATCCTACGGGATTTATCAACATGTATAAAAGATATGTAATAGCAAGTAAAACATACACATATTAAGATAAAGTCAAACCAGATAGCATACTATCATATCGAGAAAGACTGTCCTGTACATATATATATGTCTAAGCATCTATATGTATACATATACAATAATGGCCTCTAGGGCATACATATCCAACAATCTCCCACTTGCACTAAGGCCATATACATTGGCGTACCGAGTATCCAACGTCTGCTCTAGGGCCAGCTGTTGGCGTACCGCATACCCAACATCTCAAAAAGCCTCTCGAACTGTGCTTGAGGAAGGGCCTTGGTGAATGGATCAGTAGTGTTGTCTTTTGTATCCACTCTCCGGACCTCGATCTCCTGGCTATCTATGATCTTCCTGATCAGGTGATACCGTCTTAAGATGTGCCTGGATTTCTGATGGGACCGTGGTTCCTTCGCTAAAGCTATAGCCCTTATTGTTATCGTAATACAAAGGTAATGGGTCAACAATGGACGGAACTACCTGAAGTTCACTAATGAACTCCTTCATCCAGAACGCCTCTTTTGCGACATCATTCACAGCAATGTATTCAGCCTCCATCGTCGAGTCTGCAACGGTATCTTGTTTGGAGCTCTTCCAACACACCGCCCCTTCGTTGAGGGTAAACACAAAACCCGAGACAGACTTGCTGTCATCCTTGTCACTCTGGAAGCATGAATCGGTAAAGGACTCAACCTTTAGGTCTCCATTACCGTAAACCAAGAATATCTCCTGTCACGCCCCGCTTCCCAGTATACGGGCAGAGAGCCCGACTGGGACGCTACGTATTTACTCAGAAGCAAATACGCTAAGCGTAACTAAGCAATATAAAAGTAAAGCACAAGAGACGAGATATAATAAAACAATAACTTTATTTATTCACATTCTTTCTGTACAATGCATGGAAAGTAAATACAACCGAAATAAAGCAATGCCTAAATAATGGTATAACAGAAATGAAAAGTACAAAATGGAAAGTGTACAATGACTAGAGCTCGGGGTCTTCACTGAACTGGTCCAAGTCTTCAGCAGTGGTCTCGATCTCTGACGGGTCCAAATCACCTGATGACATTCAAAGAAAAAAGAAATAGAATGTCGTCAGCGAACAGGTCGCTCAGTAAGTCCCAAAGATAAGAGGAAAGTAGAATAGACAGAATAAGAAGGTATCTTTTAAATTTGTATTATATTGTTGTAATATTGTGTTAACGTTGTTGTTTGTAACTTGGTACAGAAGGATGCCAGTGTATACGAGAAGGGTCTCTATATGCTAGAGACCAGGGCAAACGGAATGTACAAGGAACCGTTAAGCCACGGTACAACAGCAACGGAATATAGGTCAGGTGTCTTAATCTTACCGTCTCGTGCCAATTTTAACACCTTCCGTACCAATCTACCCCTTAAACCCCATAGTGTTTTGATTGTATTGTTTGTCTTGTATTGTAAATGTATAGATTGTATAATTGGATGACTGACCGAAACCATGATATCAGTAAATGGATGTAACTGGAGAATTATGTAAATGGATGTATATGCATGGTTCGGTTCAATCAAGTCGATAGATTGAATATATGGAATAATGGATTCATGGATTCATGTTGAATTGTAATACTGTAATTTGTAGATTGTAGATTGTAGATTGTTCTTGAATCATATTCAAGTCAGATTATAATGAGACTCAAACTGAGTCAGACAATTAGAGAAGTAAATTGAAGTCCTGATTGTTTTGATGTTATCGGTAACCGCTGCACATGGGCGGCAGGATGTGTGTCTTTTTTCCAAGACGATTACCGTATTGATAACACCGTTGTTAAGTTGTCTACCTTAGATAGGCAAGCACCCACTTCTCCGGCTCTCTGAGGCTCAAGAGATTGGTCCCGCTTAAACCTATGTTTACTAGGGTCCTTAGTGTAATTTATAGAACTTGAGGCGATTTTATGTAAAAATACTTTTATATACTTTTCAAAATACACCCCAAATATTTATTAATCGTCTTTAGAGTTGTAATGAATGTAGATTTTATATTGTGATATTTCTAGTGGAAATATCCTAATTTCATAATAAATGGTATTTATTTGTAATATTGGTTTTGTATGGAATTCATGGTATTTTAGTGTAAGATTGATTCTTGTGATTCTTGAAAAGAGTTGGAATATTTATATTATAACAAAATAGGTATTTTAATGATAAATATACATATATTTATACAAAAATAATTTTAATATATATTTTATATTCTAAAAATCTCATTTTCTTAAGATTTCGTATTTTAAATTTTTCGAGACCGAATGCTCCTTGCGGAGGTCTAAATCTCGCACTACTAAGCCCGAGGATGTGCGATAATCCGCACCATCCCGAACGGGTTCCCCAAAATGGGTTGTAGCGGCACTTTGCAAAGATTTGTATAAATACTAAATCCTTTAGAAAACGGTTTTATTAAGTAAATGGTATTTATTTGTAAAGGTGTCGATTTCCCGTATTCTATGTTCTAGGGTCTCCTAAGTCAATGAGACTGCTCCTAACTGGTCCAAAGCGACAAGTTGTGAGATATCCCTCAAATCGCATCTTTACCGCCAATTGCGGCCAGGTAAGTACAAGTGAAGAAAGGAGGGATCCTCTCACGAATCACTGTGAGACGGGCCTTGTAAAGTTACATTTCTTACTTGTCTAGCCTAGGCACCACAAAGTCAGGTTTAGATAAACGACTGAATGCCAACAACCTTCCTCTGTCCTAATGAGTGCGACAGTCCTTAATTGGCCGAGTCTAGGTATTTTTATTATTAGCTCAAAGGTTATTTATTTGTAAAGTTGTATTAATACTAAATATTTTAGAAATGGTTTTATTAAGTAAAGGGTATTTAAATGAAAATGTTTGTTTTCCCGTATTTTAAGTTCTCGAGGGTATCATGTTATGTTGCATATGAGTGTGTGAGGAGGTAGGTCGTTACCTCATGATCTACTTAAAGGTATAGCAAGTTTAATGGAGTTAAATGTAGAATTGAAACAATGTGGTATTTAAGTGAAAAATACGATAAATTGAAATAGCCATCATTTTATGAAATGAAACTTGATAAATTTGGTTTATTAGTGTTTAATAGTCAACATGAGAGAGTTTAAGCATAATTGTATTAACAAGAAGTGAAGTTTTATAAGAAACCGAATAGGAAATCGGATTTGTTCCGAGTCCATCGGGTTTTGTAAATCCGTATTTTTAGAATAGAAAAGAGAGGTAGAAAATTGGACTTACGGTTTTGGACAACCAAGCAAGTAAGATGGAAGGAGAGGAATCGCCGGTGCGTAGTTCCATCGCCGGGAGCTTCTAGGATCGTCGTCTGAACTTCTGCCGGAGAATTCACCGGAGCTTCGCCTTTCGCTCACTTCGATTGCACACAAGGATTTCTTGAGAATTCTAAAGAGTTGGCTCTGAGTTTGTGGGTGAGAAAGTATAGGATAAGGGTGTATTTATAGGGTTAGGCAAGGGTTAGGGTAGATGTAGGATTTTAATTTAAGAAAATGTAAAAATGTAGGAAAATTGTATTAAAAATGAAGTAAGTGAGAGTTAATGGACTCTCTGGAATTAATCTCAGAAATTGAAGTATGCAGGCGAGTGGGGGAGCTCAAAAGACACCTTTGCTCTGTGGATGACTCGGCCGACCGGCGAAGTCCGGCCGGCGGCGCCGGCCGACTTGGCCGAGTCAGGCCGAGTCGGGGTCTCGGGAGGTGGGCCGAGTCAGGCCGAGTCGGGGTCTCGGGAGGTGGGGGGTCGCCGGGGGTATCCACTGGTACTTTCAGTTTTGTGGGTGTAGTAGGAAAATCTGGAGTTATCACGTGTTGACTGTTGGGCTTCTATAAAATTTAAAACAAAATATATATTAAAAATAATGTGGGGCATGAGATTTGAACTCTGGTGGCTTGGTTCAGCAATGCAAGGTATTACCAATGAGCTACAAGCTCCTTCTTGTAATTAAATTGTTAATTAATTACTTAAGTCTTGTGCTCAGGCAATAAATACCCCTTTATGGATTTTTGAAATTTTTTTGTAAAAACTTATATAGGAAATTTAGGGTTGTTACATTCTACCCTCCTTAAAAAAATTTCGTCCTCGAAATTTGTAAAAGGAAAGTCTAACAGATTCAAGGAAAGTTTGGTGACTGGAGTATAGATAGTGTATAATAAGGTGGTGCAAGGGTTTAAAAATGTGAAAAATGTGTGAAAGAATGAAAGAATGCGAAGGTTTTGGTAAGATTGTAAAAGAGGTGAGGGAATTTTGAGTTAGGACAGATTCAAAGTATATGATTCAAGGAATATGAAAGATAAGATTCAAGGAACATGATTGTAAAGAATGTTTTAGTTGCTGGTTCTTGTGTTATATTGCTTAGGTTGTTCACGCAGAATAGAACTGCATGATAGGATTTCATACAGCTCTGACCTGCATAGGCCACCAACAAAACCTGTCACGCCCCGCTTCCCAGTATACGGGCAGAGGGCATGACTGGGCCGCTACGTATTTACTCAGAAACAAATACGTTAAGCGTAACTAAGCAATATAAAAGTAAAGCACAAGAGACAAGATATAATAAAACAACAACTTTATTTATTTACATTCTTTCTGTACAATGCATGGAAAGTAAATACAACTGAAATAAAGCAATGCCTAAACAATGACATAACAGAAATGAAAAGTACTGAATGGAAAGTGTACAATGACTAGAGCTTGGGGTCTTCACTGATCTGGTCCAAGTCTTCGGCAGTTGGCTCGATCTCTGACGGGTCCAAATCACCTGACGACATTCAAAGAAAAAAGAAATAGAACGTCGTCAGCGAACAGGTCGCTCGGTAAGTCCCAAAGATTAGAGGAAAGTAGAATAGACAGAATAAGAAGGTATCTTTTAAAGTTGTATTATATTGTTGTAATGTTGTGTTAACGTTGTTGTTTGTAGCTCGGTACAGAAGGATGCCAGTGTATACGGGAGGGGTCTCTATATGCTAGAGACCAGGGCAAACGGAATGTACAAGAAACTGTTAAGTCACGGTACAACAGCAATGGAATATAGGTTATGTGTCTTAATTTTACTGTCTCGTGCCACTTTTAACACCTTCCGTACCAATCTACCCCTTAAACCCCGTAGTATTTTGATTGTATTGTTTGTCTTGTATTGTAACTGTATAGATTGTATAATTGGATGACTGACCGAAACCATGATATCAGTAAATGGATGTAACTGGAGAATTATGTAAATGGATGTATATCCATGTAACAACCCTAATTTTCTTATACACTTTTTCCTATACAAAATTTTCAAATATTTTTTCAAAAATCCATAAAGGGGTATTTATTGCCTGAGCACAAGACTTAAGTAATTAATTAGTAATTTAATTACAAGAAGAAGCTTGTGGCTCATTGGTAATACCTTGCACTGCTGAACCAAGCCACCAGAGTTCAAATCCCATGCCCCACATTATTTTTTTTTTTTATTTTGTTTTAAATTCTTTGGAAGCCCAACAGTCCACACACAATAACTCCCAAATTTTGAACTAAACCTGAAAAACTAAATATACCAGAGACTACACCAGACGACCCCCTACCTCCCTGACCTCCGACTCGGCCCGACACGGACGGCGGACCGGCCGACTCGGCAGGGCGCCGCCGGCCGGACTCGGCCGGACGACCGAGTCGTCAACACAAAAAAGTTGACTCTTGGCCTCCCCTACCCCCTGTATACTCTATTTATTTAGATCAGTTCCAGAAACCTTTGAAATCCCCATTTACTCCATATTTTAATGAATTTTAATATATTTTTACATTTTTTTTATTTAAAACCCTTCACCTACCCTAACCCTAGCCTAACCCTATAAATACACCCCCTACTCTCTACCCTCTCACTCATATTTCTGAGCCAAATCTCTAAAATTCTCAAGAGATCTTGTGTACCTTGAAAACGAGCTCGAGGCGAAGCTCCGACGAATTTCCCGGCGGAACTTCCGGCGATCGTTTTAGGAACTACCGGCAACGACGCAACACATCGGTGATTCCACTACTTCCCTCTCACCCTCCTGTGTGTCCTAAAACCCATAAGTCCCTTTTCTATTCTAAAAATACGAATTTACAAAACCCAACGGAATCGGAACAAATCCGATTTCCGATTCGGTTTTCTATAAAATTCCACTTCTCACTAATACAATCATACTTAAACTTCCTCATGTTGATTATTAAACACTAATCAAACAATTTGATCAAGTTTCATCATATGAAATGATAGCTATTTCAATTTATCGTATTTTTCACTTAAATACCACATTGTTTCAATCCTTCATTTAACTCCATCAAACTTGCTATACATTTAAAGTAGATCACGAGGTAACGACCTACCTCCTCACACACTTACATACAACCTAACACGATACCATCAAAAACTTAGAATACGATAAAACAAACATTTTCATTTAAATACCCTTTACTTAAGAAAACTATTTCTAAAAGATTTAGTATTGATACACTTTTAAATAAATACCACTTATTAGGAAAATAGGACAAGGTTGTGGCCATCAGTCTTTTATCTAAACCTGACTTTGTGGTTTCTAGGCTAGGCAAGTGAGAAAGGTAACTTTAAAAGGCCCGTCTCACGGTGATTCGTGAGCGGATCTCTCCTTTCTTCACTTATACTTACCTGGCCACAATTGGCGGTGAAGAGGCGATTTGAGGTATCTCACAACTTGTCACTTTGGACCATTTAGGAATAGTCTAGTTGACTTAGGAGACCCTAGAACATAAAATACGGAAAAATTGATATCTTTACAAATAAATACCACTTACTTATAAAACCGTTTTCTAAATGATTTAGTATTTTACAATCCTTGCAAAGTGCCGCTACAACCCATTTTGGGGAACCCGTTAGGAATGGTGCGGATTATCGCACATTCTCGGGCTTAGTAGTGCAAGATTCAGACCTCCGCAAGGAGCATTCGGTCTCGAAAGATTTAAAGTACGACATCTTAAGAAAATGAGATTTTTAGAATATAATAAATATATATTAAAATTATTTTTGCATAAATATATGTATATTTATCATTAAAATACCTATTTTGTTATGATATAAATATTCCACCTTTTTCTAAAAATCACAAGAATCAATTTTACACTAAAATACCATAAATTCCACACAAATCAATATTACAAATAAATACCTTTATTTATGAAATGAGGATATGTTCACTAGAAATATCACAATATAAATTCTACATTCATTACAACTCTAAAGACGATTAATAAATACTTGAGGTGTATTTTGAAATGTATATAAAAGTATTTTTATATAAACCCCCTCAAGTTCTATAATTTAACCTAAGGACCCTAGTAAATATAGGTTTAAGCGGGACCAATCTCTTGAGTCTCATTAGAATCTGACTTGAATATGATTTAAGTACAGTCTACAATCTACAATTTACAATATTATAATTTAACATGAATTCATGAATCCAATTATCAACCTATACAACTTGACTGAACCGAACCATGGATATACATTCCATTTGCCTGGTTCTCCAGTTATTCCATTTGCATGATTATACGGTTACATCTGTTTACTGATATCATGGTTTCGGTCAGTCAATCAATTATACAATCTATACAGTTTACAATACAATACGACAATACAATCAAAACACTACGGGATTTAAGGGGTAGATTGGTACGGAAGGTGTTAAAGGTGGCACGAGGTGGTCACTTAAGACATAATTACATCCATGTCGTTATTCCGTGGTATTACGACGGAGCCTTGTATTCCTGATATCTTAGTCTACGGGGCAAGTAAGACTCCTCTCGTATACACTGGCATTCTTCTGTACCAACCTACAAACAACATCGTTAACACTAATATAACAATATAATACAACTGTAAAAGCTACTCCCTCTCTCTTACTCTCTGTCTATTCTATTTCTCCTCTTATCTTTGGGACTTACCGAGCGACCTGTTCACTGACGACATTCTATTCTTTCTTCTTTGAATGTCGTCAGGTGGTTTGGACCCGTCAGAGTACAAGCCCACTGCTGAAGACTTGGACCAGTTCTGTGAAGACCCCGAGCTCTAGTTCATTGTACACTTTCCATTTCTGTACTTTTTCATTTCTGTTATGTCATTGTTTAGGCATCGCTTTATTCCATGTATTTACTTTTCATGCATTGTACAGAAAGAATGTTAATAAATAAAGTTGTTGTTTTATATCTCTTGTCTCTTGTGCTTTACTTTTATATTGCTTAGATACGCTTAGCGTATTTACTTCAAAGTAAATACGTAGCGGACCAGTCGCGTCCCCTTTGCCGTATACTGGGAAGCGGGGCGTGGCAATCCATGGTTCGGTTCAGTCAAGTTGATAGATTGAATATATGGAATAATGGATTCCTGTTGAATTGTAATATTATAATTTGTAGATTGTAGATTGTAAATTGTTCTTGAATCATATTCAAGTCAGATTATAATGAGACTCAATCCGAGTCAGACAATTAGAGAAGTAAATTGAAGTCTTGATTGTTTTGATGTTATCGGTAACCGCTGCACATGGACGGCAGGATGAGTGTTTTTTTCCAAGACGATTACCGTATTGATAACACCGTTGTTAAGTTGTCTACCTTAGATAGGCAAGCACCCACTTCTCCAGCTCCCTGAGGCTCAAGAGGTTGGTCCCGCTTAAACCTATGTTTACTAGGGTCCTTAGTGTAATTTATAGAACTTGAGAGGGTTTTATGTAAAAATACTTTTATATACTTTTCAAAACACACCCCAAGTATTTATTAATCGTCTTTAGAGTTGTAATGAATGTAGATTTTATATTGTGATATTTCTAGTGGAAATATCCTAATTTCATAATAAATGGCATTTATTTGTAATATTGGTTTTGTATGGAATTCATGGTATTTTAGTGTAAGATTGATTCTTGTGATTTTTGAAAAGAGTTGGAATATTTATATTATAACAAAATAGGTATTTTAATGATAAATATACATATATTTATACAAAAATAATTTTAATATATATTTTATATTCTAAAAATCTCATTTTCTTAAGATGTCGTATTTTAAATTTTTCGAGACCGAATGCTCCTTGCGGAGGTCTGAATCTCACATTACTAAGCCCGAGGATGTGCGATAATCTGCACCATCCTGAACGGGTTCCCCAAAATGGGATGTAGCGGCGCTTTGCAAAGATTTGTATAAATACTAAATCCTTTAGAAAACGGTTTTATTAAGTAAATGGTATTTATTTGTAAAGATATCGATTTCCCGTATTCTATGTTCTAGGGTCTCCTAAGTCAACTAGACTGCTCCTAACTGGTCCAAAGCGATAAATTGTGAAATATCCCTCAAATCGCCTCTTCACCGCCAATTGTGGTCAGGTAAGTACAAGTGAAGAAAGGAGGGATCCGCTCACGAATCACCGTGAGACGGGCCTTTTAAAGTTACCTTTCTCACTTGTCTAGCCTAGGCACCACAAAATCAGGTTTAGATAAATGACTGAATGCCCACAACCTTCCTCTGTCCTAATGAGTGCGACAGTCCTTAATTGGCCGAGTTTAGGTATTTTTATTATTAGCTCAAAAGTTATTTATTTGTAAAGTTGTATTAATACTAAATATTTTAGAAATGGTTTTATTAAGTAAAGGGTATTTAAATGAAAATGTTTGTTTTCCCGTATTTTAAGTTCTCGAGGGTATCGTGTTATGTTGCATATGAGTGTGTGAGGAGGTAGGTCGTTACCTCGTGATCTATTTAAAGGTATAGCAAATTTAATGGAGTTAAATGTAGAATTGAAACAATGTGGTATTTAAGTGAAAAATACGATAAATTTAAATAGCCATCATTTTATGAAATGAAACTTGATCAATTTGGTTGATTAGTGTTTAATAGTCAACATGAGAGAGTTTAAGCATAATTGTATTAACGACAAGTGAAGTTTTATAAGAAATCGAATCGGAAATCGGATTTGTTCCGATTCCGTCGGGTTTTGTAAATCCGTATTTTTAGAATAGAAAAGAGAGGTAGAAAATGGGACTTACGGTTTTGGACAACCAAGCGAGTAAGATGGAAGGAGAGGAATCGCCGGTGCGTAGTTTCGTCGCCGGGAGCTCCTAGGATTGTCGTCGGAAATTCCGCCGGAGAATTCACCGGAACTTCGCCTTTCGCTCACTTAGATTGCAAACAAGGATTTCTTGAGAATTCTAGAGAGTTGACTCAGAGTTTGGGGGTGAGAGGGTAGAGGGTAGGGGTGTATTTATACGGTTAGGTTAGGGTTAGGGTAGATGTAGGGTTTTAATTTAAAAAAATGTAAAAATGTAGGAAAACTGTATTAAAAATGAAGTAAATGAGAATTAATGGGCTCTCTGGAATTAATCTCAGAAATTGAAGTATGCAGGGGAGTGGGGGAGCTCAAAAGAAACATTTGCTCTGTTGATGACTCGGCCGACCGGCCAAGTCCAGCCGGCGGCGACGGCCCGAGTCGGCCGAGTCGGGGTCTTGGGAGTTGGGGGGTCTCCGGGGGTAGCCACTGGTACTTTCAGTTTTGTGGGTGTAATGGGAAAATCTGGAGTTTTCACGTGTTGATTGTTGGGCTTCTATAAAATTTAAAACAAAATAAATATTAAAAATAATGTGGGGCATGGGATTTGAACTCTAGTGGCTTGGTTCAGCAATGCAAGGTATTACCAATGAGCTACAAGCTCCTTCTTGTAATTAAATTGCTAATTAATTACTTAAGTCTTGTGCTCAGGCAATAAATACCCCTTTATGGATTTTTGAATTTTTTTTGTAAAAACTTGTATAGGAAATTTAGGGTTGTTACATTCTACCCTGCTTAAAAAAAATTCGTCCTTGAAATTTGTAAAAGGAAAGTCTAACAGATTCAAGGAAGGTTTGGTGACTGGAGTATAGATAGTGTATAATAAGGTGACGCAAGGGTTTAAGAATTTGAAAAATGTGTGAAGGAATGAAAGAATGCGAAGGTTTTGGTAAGATTGTAAAAGAGGTGAGGGAATTTTCGGTTAGGACAGATTCAAATTATATGATTCAAGGAATATGAAAGATAAGATTCAAGGAACATAATTGTAAAGAATGTTTTAGTTGCTGGTTCTTGTGTTATATTGCTTAGGTTGTTCACGCAGAATAGAACTGCATGATAGGATTTCATACAGCTCTGACCTGCATGGACCACCAACAAAACCTGTCACGCCCCGCTTCCTAGTATACGGGCAGAGGGAGCGACTGAGCCGCTATGTATTTACTCAGAAGCAAATACGCTAAGCGTTACTAAGCAATATAAAAGTAAAGCACAAGAGACAAGATATAATAAAACAACAACTTTATTTATTCACATTTTTTCTGTACAATGCATGGAAAGTAAATACAAGTGAAATAAAGCAATGCCTAAACAATGGCATAACAGAAATGAAAAGTACTGAATGGAAAGTGTACAATGATTAGAGCTCGGGGTCTTCACTGAACCAGTCCAAGTCTTCAGCAGTGGGCTCGATTTCTGACGGGTCCAAATCACCTGACGACATTCAAAGAAAAAAGAAATAGAATTTCGTCAGTGAACAGGTCGCTCGGTAAGTCCCAAAGATAAAAGGAAAGTAAAATAGACAGAATAAGAAAGTATCTTTTAAAGTTGTATTATATTGTTGTAATGTTGTGTTAACGCTGTTGTTTGTGGCTTGGTACAGAAAGATACCAATGTATACGAGAGGGGTTCTATATGCTAGAGACCAGGGCAAATGGAATGTACAAAAAACCGTTAAGCCACGGTACAACAGCAACGGAATATAGGTTATGTGTCTTAATCTTACTGTCTCGTGCCACTTTTAACACCTTCCGTACCAATCTACCCCTTAAACCCCGTAGTGTTTTGATTGTATTGTTTGTCTTGTATTGTAACTGTATAGATTGTATAATTGGATGACTGACCGAAACCATGATATCAGTAAATGGATGTAACTGGAGAATTATGTAAATGGATGTATATCCATGGTTCGGTTCGGTCAAGTCGATAGATTGAATATATGGAATAATGGATTCATGTTGAATTGTAATATTGTAATTTGTAGATTGTAGATTGTTCTTGAATCATATTCAAGTCAGATTATAATGAGACTCAAACTGAGTCAGACAATTAGAGAAGTAAATTGAAGTCCTGATTGTTTTGATGTTATCGATAACCGCTGCACATGGGCGGCAGGATATGTGTCTTTTTTCCAAGACGATTACCGTATTGATAACACCGTTATTAAGTTGTCTACCTTAAATAAGCAAGCACCCACTTCTCCGGCTCCCTGAGGCTCAAGAGATTGGTCCCGCTTAAACCTATGTTTACTAAGGTCCTTAGTGTAATTTATAGAACTTGAGGGAGTTTTATGTAAAAATATTTTTATATACTTTTCAAAATACACCCCAAGTATTTATTAATCGTCTTTAGAGTTTTAATGAATGTAGATTTTATATTGTGATATTTCTAGTGGAAATATCCTAATTTCATAATAAATGGTATTTATTTGTAATATTGGTTTTGTATGGAATTCATGGTATTTTAGTGTAAGATTGATTCTTGTGATTTTTGAAAAGAGTTGGAATATTTATATCATAACAAAATAGGTATTTTAATGATAAATATACATATATTTATACAAAAATAATTTTAATATATATATTTTATATTCTAAAAATCTCATTTTCTTAAGATGTCGTATTTTAAATTTTTCGAGACTGAATGCTCCTTGCAGAGGTCTGAATCTCGCACTACTAAGCCCGAGGATGTGCGATAATCCGTACCATCCCGAACGGGTTCCCCAAAATGGGTTGTAGCGGCGCTTTGCAAAGATTTGTATAAATACTAAATCCTTTAGAAAACGGTTTTATTAAGTAAATTGTATTTATTTGTAAAGATGTCAATTTCCCGTATTCTATGTTCTAGGGTCTCCTAAGTCAACTAGACTGCTCCTAACTGGTCCAAAGTGATAAATTGCGAGATATCCCTCAAATCGCCTCTTTACCGCCAATTGTGGCCAGGTAAGTACAAGTGAAGAAAGAAGAGATCCGCTCACGAATCACCGTGAGACATACCTTTTAAAGTTACCTTTCTCACTTGTCTAACCTAGGCACCATAAAATCAGGTTTAGATAAACGACTGAATGCTCACAACCTTCCTCTGTCCTAATGAGTGCGACAGTCCTTAATTGGCCGAGTCTAGGTATTTTTATAATTAGCTCAAAGGTTATTTATTTGTAAAGATGTATTAATACTAAATCTTTTAGAAATGGTTTTATTAAGTAAAGGATATTTAAATGAAAATGTTTGTTTTCTCGTATTCTAAGTTCTCGAGGGTATCGTGTTATCTTGCATATGAGTGTGTGAGGGGGTAGGTCGTTACCTCGTGATCTACTTAAAGGTATAGCAAGTTTAATGGAGTTAAATGTAGAATTGAAACAATGTGGTATTTAAGTGAAAAATACGATAAATTGAAATAGCCATCATTTTATGAAATGAAACTTGATTAGTTTGGTTGATTAGTGTTTAATAGTCAACATGAGAGAGTTTAAGCATAATTGTATTAACGAGAAGTGAAGTTTTATAAGAAACCGAATCGGAAATCGGATTTGTTCCGAGTCCGTTGGGTTTTGTAAATCCGTATTTTTAGAGTAGAAAAGAGAGGTAGAAAATGGGACTTACAGTTTTGGACAACCAAACGAGTAAGATGGAAGGAGAGGAATCGCCGGTGCATAGTTTCGTCGCCGGGAGCTCCTAGGATCGTCGTCGGAAATTCCGCCGGAGAATTCACCGGAGCTTCGCCTTTCGCTCACTTCGATTGCACACAAGGATTTCTTGAGAATTCTAGAGAGTTGGCTCAGAGTTTGGGGGTGAGAGGGTAGAGGGTAGGGGTGTATTTATAGGGTTAGGCTAGGATTAAGGTAGATGTAGGGTTTTAATTTAAAAAAATGTAAAAATGTAGGAAAATTGTATTAAAACTGAAGTAAATGAGAGTTAATGGGCTCTCTGGAATTAATCTCAGAAATTGAAGTATGCAGGGGAGTGGGGGAGCTCAAAAGACACCTTTGCTCTGTTGATGACTCGGCCGACCGGCCAAGTCCGGCCGGCGGCGCTGGCCTGAGTTGGCCGGTCCGCCGGCCGACTCGGCCGAGTTAGGGTCTCGGGAGGTGGGGGGTCGCCGGGGGTAGCCACTGGTACTTTCAGTTTTGTGGGTGTAGTGGGAAATCTGGAGTTATCAAGTATTGACTGTTGGGCTTCTATAAAATTTAAAACAAAATAAATATTGAAAATAATGTTGGGCATGCGATTTGAACTCTGGTGGCTTGGTTCAGCAATGCAAGGTATTACCAATGAGCTACAAGCTCCTTCTTGTAATTAAATTGCTAATTAATTACTTAAGTCTTGTACTCAGGCAATAAATACCCTTTTATAGATTTTTGAATTTTTTTTGTAAAAACTTGTATAGAAAATTTAGGGTTGTTACATCTCCTTTGTCATTCTTAGGTATTTAAGAATATTCTTTATTGCTGTCCAGTGGTCCTCACCTGGGTTCGGCTGATACCGGCTCACCACGCTTAGCGCATAAGCTACATCTGGCCTTGTCCATAGTATCGCATACATTATAGATCCTACCGCCGAAGCGTAGGGTATAGTGCTCATGCGAACCCTCTCCTCGTCAGTCTTGGGAGACATCTCCTTGGAGAGGGTGATTCCGTGCAATGCGGATATGTTACCGCGCTTGGAATCTTCCATACTAAATCTCTTTAGTATGGTCTCTATGTACCTGGACTGTGAAAGTCCCGGTAATCTCTTGGATCTATCTCTGTAGATCTTAATCTTCAGAATGTACGAGGCATCACCCAGGTCCTTCATGGAGAACCTTTATGATAAGAATAGATTGACCGATTGTAGCATATGAATGTCATATCCTATCAAAAGAATGTCGTCCAAGTTCAAGATTAGGAACACGACAGTTCGTTCTACAATCTTCTTATAAATACATGGCTCATCCTCGTTCTTGATGAAGTCAAATTCCTTTACTGTTTCATCAAAACAGATGTTCCAGCTCCGCGATGCATGCTTTAATCCATAAATGGATTTAAGCAACTTGCACACCTTCCCGCTGCTCCCACTGTCTACAAAACCTTCTGGCTGATCCATATAAATGTACTCTTCTAAACTTCCATTTAGAAAAGTCGTTTTTACGTCCATCTGTCAAATCTCATAGTCATGGAAGGCAGCAATGGTAAGTAGGATCCGAATGGATTTGAGTATAGCCACTAGAGAAAAGGTTTCGTCATAGTCCACACGTGGTCTTTGACGAAAACCTTTTGTAACGAGTCTAGCCTTATAGGTTTCCACCTGCCCATATATACCAAATTTCCTTTTGTAGATCCATTTGCATCCAACGGGTTTTACCCCAGGTGGAGCAATATCCAAGGTCCATACTTTATTGGTGTACATGGACTCCATTTCGGATCGCATAGCATCCAGCCACTTATCAGAGTTCCTGCTGATAATGGCCTGTCTGAAACTAGTAGGATCATCTTCTTCCAAGATGCAGTTCTCTCTATCCCCGTCTATGAGAAAACCGTAGTATCTCTCGGACGGATGAGAAATCTTACCAGATCTACGGAGTGGCTGAGGTTCATCGGGTATTACTGAATCTAAGGGTTCTACCAAATCTTCTGTTATAGTTTGTGGTTCCTGAATTTCTTCTAGTTCCACCGTACCCCCACTAATTTCTTTTGCAAGAAATTCCCTTTCTAAAAAGGTAGTGTGGCGAGATACTATCACCTTCTGTTCCTCAGTGTGGTAGAATAGATACCCCTTAGAATGCTTAGGGTATCCCACAAACTTGCACAATACAGACCTTGCCTCGAGTTTATCTGGACTCTGCTTTTTAACAAAAACAGGACACCCCCATATCTTAATGTAATTAAGACATGGTCTCTTCCTACTCCATATTTCATATGGGGTGGTAGGCACTGATTTGGACGGTGCTCTATTTAATATGAATGCAGCTGATTCAAGAGCAAACCCCCAGAAAGAAAAAGGTAACTTGGCATTACTCATCATGGAACGAACCATATCCAATAGGGTACGGTTCCTTCGCTCCGATACGCTATTGTGCTGTGGTGTATACGGAGGAGTAAGCTGAGAGAGAATACCATTCTCTTTTAGAAAGTCCCGGAATTCCATACTTAAGTACTCTCCCCCTCTATCAGATCGGAGGATCTTGATACTTTTGCCAGTCTAGTTCTCTACTTCGTTTCTGAATTCTTTGAATTTCTCAAAAGCTTCAGATTTGTGTTTCATCAGATACACATATCCGAACTTAGAGAGATCGTCAGTGAATGTCATTAAGTATGAGAACCACCCCGTGCATGTATAGACATTGGACCACATACATCACTGTGTATGAGTCCCAAGAGCTCTCCTGCTTATTCTCCGTGTCCGGTGAACGGAGATTTAGTCATCTTTCCTTTGAGACAGGACCGACAAGTTTCATAAGATGAAAACTGGAACGTGTTCAAATATCCATCTTTATGTAACTTGCTCAGTCTTTTCTCTCCGATATGACCAAGTCTATAATGCCACAAGTAGGATTCATTCGTTTCTGAACTCTTCCTCTTGCGTGTGTTTTGTATACTTAGAACTGTGTTTTGATTAAGAACATAGATACCATTACACAGTGTACCTTCTGCAACCAATACCTGATTAAGGTAAATGTTTATGATATTTCTATCAAGAACAAACTTATATCCATCTTTATCAAGTAAAAAAACTGATATGATGTTGCAAACCATAGAAGGTATATAGTAGCAATTGTTCAAAATCATAGTATTGCCGTTTAGCAATGCTAGGTGGTATTCACCGACGGCAGAAGCATCAACCTGTGCTCCATTCCCTACTCTGAGGGACATATCACCAGGTCCAACCATCCTACTTTTTCTCAGTCCCCGTAATAAATTACAGATATGAGATCCCGATCTGGTATCGAGTACCCAGAAGGTAGGACTGACCGAAAAACAGTTCTCAATAACAAGAACACCTGAAGAAGAGACAATAGTATATTTCTTTTTCAATGAGGTCACCAAGGAATTCAAACAATCCTTTTTCCCTTGCTCATACTCATGACTGTTGTCATAAGTTAGAGCCGAACCGACGTTACCCAGCCCCGAATAAGAATTCGGATCGGTCAAGCGATACATTTTATTATCTTAATTAGGGCGTGAAATGGTTGCTACCCGAAGAGAGAGAAAGAATCACTCAGCATGCGCTCTTGCAAGATTAGATTGGTTATTAATTTATCTAACCAGGATGTCTCCCACTGTTTCCTCGAATTTTTCTTCAAATCATAAAAGAAGAATTAGTTGTGATTAATCGCACGTCACAATACTTGCTTAACCTTTTGGCCAGGCTGGTGTCGGTACTTCGAGGGAGGTTTTCCAACGCTTTCGCAAAGTTCCTTAATTACATAACTTAATTTCCCAGTAGGCGTAGCCCCGCTAATACCGTTCTAGACACCTACTTGGTTTATAGCATTGATTTTTAAGTGAGAAAAATCTCCCAAGAGTAATCCTACTCATCAGTGGGATCGGGATCCAACTATCATTGTATGATACACTAGATGGAATCCACTCTAGTCACCACACTCCAGAAGGTATGCTAAATCTGCAAGTTTCCTGTATATTTGAAACTCCCGATGTGGTTTTTGCCCCAAGCGCTTATGACCTTGATTTTGGCCAACAAATCATAACGCGCAAGTCAAGTTCTACCCGTCATTGTCCCGATTGATTTATACCTACCCTCACACACCCTTGACTTTGGCCAACAAGATGGTATGACTGTCCTAAACCAATGCATTTATATATGGTACGGATAAGAAACATACATCTACCATACACGATGCCTTGACTTTGGCCAACAAACACCGCATGAATACTATGTGTTTTTATCCGAAATAACGGAGGGCTACGGCTGGGTTTTTGGCAAAAAACCCGTTAACGTAATGAACTTGATATCGTCGAAGGAACCTGAGTAGTTTTGAAAAGGAGTGGTTTAGGCTCCGCTTTTGAAAACTTGTGGTTTTGAAAAAACCGAGTAATCTACAGTATAGACTTTTGCTCAAGAGGTCACTCCCCGCGAAAGGATCTCGGCTCTTGCCTCCTGGAATGAGGTGCTGGATATTCATGACCGAATAACACTATGCAAAGCAAAAAAATATAGCTATAGTTTTTCGAAATTTTTCCAACAATATCTTTTAGGTTTTTTTTCTTGCATTAATCCAAATTAATGTGGTCCCATCAATTTAATCCTATCACACCAGAAAAGAACGAAAATACAATATACGTATATGCCATCCGCATTAGCCACTGGGCCTCGTCATCACCCGTTAGGTTACTTAACTAACGACAGAGCGGGAGCTGGACTAGCGTGGGTGTAAAACATATACAACATCTACTAGTATATATATAAATATATATAACATTCGTCCCAGGCATGATAATAAGCAACATCATAGAATCTCAGCCAACAATACATAATGGTGGATTAACTTGGAGCCCCGGGTTTCATTTGAGCAAATAAAACCCGACGTTTCCGGTCGTGTGGATAGCCTGTGTAGTGAGAACCTGAACCCTTACGAGCACGGCAAGTTACCCGCCAATCCCAGAAGCGAGGCAACCCCCTTCAACAAAATGAATGGGCCATCCTGCACTTCACAGAATCCGGTAACTTGGGCGTCCCTCCGTGGGTCATACTATACCCCCTATGAGTGCGGCGAATAGCCCGCCAATTCTAGAATGAAGCCCCCTCCTTCTAACGCCATGAGATGCGGGTTTGTTGCCTTCTAGAACTCGGTTATTCGTGCACTCCACCGCGGGGTAATCCTAGTACAGAAAAAGAAAATAATATGTACAAATGGTGACATTGACCTCAACCCGGTCGTGCACCAATCAAATAATATACAACCCGGCAAAGATGACAGTCTATATGTCGGATGCTCGTCCCGTAATAACAAATGTACAAATGAATATAAACTGTACTGCTAACATTGCACCAACTGCTATCCACCACGACTATCCAACCACAATCACAACACAAGCACAGAACATCAACGTGAATGTCATGTTCGCAAACTCGTCTAAAAGAACATATAGCAGATAGACGGGATATACCGATCAAATGACATTCACGGTCGCAGATGCTAAACAACTACTGACAAAAAAATACGTATTTTAAAATTTTGATCGACTAAACTTTCTCAAATTGGCCCCAAAGGCAAATAGAGCACTCAAACAAATCAGGGCCAAAACCATATATCAAAAAAATCATATTTCCATGAACTAAAGCCCCAGAAAATATTTTGGGCACTGTAGCCCAAAAAGGGCGGCGGAACCGCCGCAAAATGTGCCATTTTGCTTCGGTTCCACCGCCGAATTTTGGAGTTACGTGCCCAAATTTTTTCCACAGCTATAGTTTTTCCTGCACATATTTTTAAGATGCCTAAAAAATTTTTATGAACAACTTTAAAATTCGACAGCCAAAATGGAAATACGATTCGGAAATTTTGGTCGATCGAGATTTTAACCTTGTGAAAACTAGCTAGCAGGGTTTATAGATTGGCTCTGATACCATGAAAGGTTACGCTAGTGCCTCGGCCAACTACCGTGACTAAATGCGAAACAATTTTTTTTCTAACGATTAGAACATGACACTAGAATAACTTTTAACCCGGATTTTTCCATAAACCTATCTAGCAAAACTAAAGTAGTGCTATCTACTATGGAAAGAATTCTCACCAAGCGACTCAAGTCATTCGGTCTTCTTTCCTCGTCATGTGCTCCAAGTGGCCACCTTGAACTTGTTTGATCTCCATTTCCGGCTCCATCGGTCCTCCGGGATCGAGCTTGTTCTTCGGCCCTCCTTTGTCGTAGATGATCCACCCGAGAGATGTGATCCATGGATCTAGCTCCTAACTAAGTAACAAAAGGAGCAACTTGAGAACTTGGGATGCTAATCAAAGTTTTCTAGGATGTAGTATGAAGATCTATGTGTTCTACTATCTCTACCTTACCTCTTCACTTGTTTCTCAACTCATGAGAGGGTAGTAAAAGAGGAAGATGATGAAGGTGGAGGAAGTTAAGAGGAGGGAGAAGATGAAGAAAAATGGGAGCTCAAGAAATTATGAAGCATCCATGAGAGAGAAAATCCACACAAAGATTTTGTGTATGAATTTCTTGAATAAACAATCAACAACCATGCTTCAATAGTAACTCTAAATGAATTAAAAATTTATTTGTTAAATATTGAAGCATGGTTATCTCCATTCCTCCCATACCTCACACTTTACACCTCATTTTCCATCTATCAAATAAATGGAAAAAGCATAATGAGGTGGCCACCTTCTAGAAGGTAATCTGTAATAAATACGGATTACAGTCTGTTGTATATACATACCTGCATTCGGATAAAAACATGAATGCACAAAGAGATAGAATAATACGAAGAACGTAATACTAGAATATACATATCGAAATACATATATGTAAACTATTAAATCAATACCTGATTTAATAATCCGGCTCAATCCCGAGCCGGCTAGTATTACCAACTGTCCGATCGAAAGTCCGAGTACAAAGTACATCAATCGATCGAGACCCTGCACGTATCCAATACTGCTACTATATCATTTCTCCTGAACCAGGGAAACCCTCTGTGTGGGACTCTAAAGACTCGACAGTACGCCGGTAGTGAGTTACTGGATAAATCCATAACCACAAGCATGTCGGCAGCACTAGCTGTACGTAACGGCTACCCGGGTACCTGTCGAAAAGGAATGCCGACGAGCAAACTCATCCGGATCCCTACTGAGCCTATCTGTGACAATCTCCGTTCAGTCCGGTCTCTTCGTCTGAGAGTATCGCATACCGGGTCTTGGGGTGGTAAACGTCAGATCCTGATAACCCGATAAGTTGTGCTGATGCGGCTCAGGACCAATCCGGGAAACTACTGATCAGCCTATCAGTAAATCCCAATTGCCTTGGCCAAGGTCTTATGGTCCTGACCAATCGAACATCGTGTAATATCGACTCCCTATACCGGGAGAGACGAATCCCCGACAATCGCTCACTGCCTCCATATGGCTCGGGACTGTACCCAACCAAAAACTGTTTGCATGACTCAGTAGAACCGTGGTAGGGTAGTGATCAAAGCACAATAGGAACTCACACGAGACAAATGCCGATCTCAGGTCTAAAGACTAACATTTACTCATGTCACCTGAGAACTTCCACCTGACGATAGGTATAGTACCATCTGGAAGTTCTCAGCGAGTCCGTTCGGTGTACTCACCCCCACTGAGCACCTGTATACGATCTTAGATCTAAAGACCAATGGTTGCGGGACCAAACCATCACCCCTCATCGGGGTCTAGAAACGTATACACTAGTGTACTCTGGAATATCGATGCCCAGTCTCGATACTCACACGACTAGGGACCATTTAAGGATGTTCGTACCGACTACCCAGCTCCCACAAGTATGATCGCCATAACAACGCAGGTAGTCTAGCATTGATCTTATGGGCTTTATCAACATATATAAAAGATATGTAATAGCAAGTAAAATATACACATGTTAAGATAAAGTCAAACCAGATAGCATACTATCATATCGAGCAAGACTGTCATGTACATATATATATGTCCAAGCATCCATATGTATACATATACAATAATGGCCTCTAGGGCATACATATCCAACACAGGGAAAGACGTTCTAAAGGAAATAATGGGATATGATCTGTGTCCCGTAGTCATCTGCAACAGAGAATTCTATGCTGACTTCAAGGTGCTGGACATACCGAATTTTGATGTCGTTTTGGGTATGGATTGGCTCGAAACTTTTTATGTTACCATCGACTGTCGTCAAGGGTAGTGTTCAAGATTCCAGACCATCCGGTCTTTTATTTCAAAAGTGGAGACCGTACCCTAGAGCCAAGCACATACAAGGCAAAACCGAAGAAGGCAGTGATTGCAGCACTTCAAGCGGAGGAAGGATCAAAGGCAGAGATAGTTCGAGAGATCGACGATGTATTTCCTGAAGACATATCAGGTTTGCCTTCCAATCGAGCTCTTGAATTCAGTATTGATTTAGTACCTGGAGCACAACCGATGATCAAAGCACCATATCGAATAAGCCCTGAAGGTTTGAAGGAGGTCCATACTCAGTTGGACGAATTATTGACGAAAGGCTGGATTCATCCCAGCACTTCAAGTTGGGGATCATCAGTTCTACTTGTGAAGAAGAAGGAAGGTTCATATCGAATGTTCATTGATTATAGAGCTCTAAACGATGTAACTATAAAGAACAAGTATCCACTCCCGCGCATCGACGATCTGTTCGATCAGCTAAGTGGGTCTTGCATTTTCTCTAAGTTAGATCTTCGTTCGGGTTATCATCAGGTGAAGGTCAAAGAATCTGATATCCATAAAACGACATTCATAACTCGCTATGGACATTACGAATTTCTTGTGATGCCATTTGGAGTGACCAACGCACATGCTATATTCATGAACCTAATGAATCAAGTTTTTCGAGAGTACCTAGACAGGTTTGTTGTCATCTTCATCGACGACATCCTGATGTATTCTAAGAGTCGGAAAGAACACGCTGAACATCTACGAATTGTCCTGGAAACTTTATGACAACATCAACTCTATGCCAAGTACAGCAAGTGCGTGTTTTGGCTAGATCAAGTCGGTTTTCTCGGACATATTGTATCAGGTGATGAAATCTCTGTAGATCCAGCTAAAGTATCAGTAGTAAGCGAATGGCCGACACCGAAGTCAATGAAGGACATTCGTAGTTTCTTGGGATTATAAGGATATTACAGAAGGTTTATTAAAGGATTTTCGAAGATTACAACACCCCTAACCAAGCTCACACATAAAGATGAAGAATTCGTGTGGTCAGAAGCATGTGAACAAGTTTTCGTAGAACTTAAGTCAAGATTGACATCAGTGCCTATTCTCGTAATACCGGACCAATCTCGAGGTTTTGAAGTGCATTGCGATGCATCCGGTAAGGGATTAGGATGTGTTCTACATCGGCACGGTAAAGTTGCAGCTTATGCATCAAGACAACTAAAGATTCATGAGCGCAATTATCCGACGCATGATTTGGAGTTGGCAGCCGTAATCTTTGCTCTCAAAATTTGGCGCCATTATCTTCTTGGTGAACGAGTGGATATATACACAGATCACAAGAGTCTGAAATATGTGTATACTCAGAAAGAGTTGAATATGCGGCAGAGAAGATGGTTAGAACTCATGGCGGATTTCGACATCAATCTACAATATCATCCCGGGAAGGTGAATGTAGTATCTGAAGCACTTAGTCGCCAACCATTAGCATTGAATCTCACCACACAGTGGAAGCTTTAACAAGACTTGCATCAAATGGAGATTGAAGTGGTCATGCCAGGTAACGCTTCAAGTTTGATGAACATACAAGTTCAATCTACCATTGTCAATCAGATCAAAGCAGCTCAAGTAAGTGATGCTAAGTTGCAAAAGATCAGAGAATAAGTAAAAAGTGGACTTCAAACAGACTTCATCATCCATGAAGATAGATCTTTGAGATACGGCAGTAGATCGTGTGTACCAAAAGGTTCTGTGCGAGAAGAGTTGATGAAAGAAGCTCACAGCTCTACTTATTCAGTACACCCTGGAGGTACAAAGATGTACAAAGATTTGCGGCAAAATTACTGGTGGCATGGAATGAAGTGTGAAGTAGCCAGAAGCGTTGCTAAATTCTTGGTGTGTCAGCAAGTAAAACCTGAACATCATAGGACTGCTGGTTTACTTCACCGTTACCTATCCCAGAATGGAAGTGGCAACACATCACAATGGATTTCGTGACTGCACTCCCTCGCAGCACGAAGGGTAACAATACGGTATGGGTTATTGTGGATCGACTCACAAAGTCAACTCACTTTATTCCTTTTCGAGTTGGCCAATCTACTGAGACACTAGCAAAGAAATATATGGAAGTAAGTATGAATCTAAGTAAGATTTAACTCTTCAAATATATACTATCTCTGATACCCATGAACTCATGCAGAAAATCGTGAGATTACATGGAGTACTGGTTTGTATTGTCTCCGATTGTGATACCAGATTCTGATCGCAATTTTGGCAAAGTCTGCAAGCTAGCTAGGGAACAAGTCTGAACTTCAGCACACCTTATTATCCACAAACAGATGGTCAGTCTGAGCGAATTATTCAGATCTTAGAAGATATGATAAGAGCGTGTATGCTAGACTTCGGAGGATCATGGAAGATCACATATATCTTGTGGAGTTTTCATACAACAACAGCTACCAAGCAAGTATAGGAATGACACCCTTTGCAGCTTTATATGGAAGAAAGTGTCGATCACCATTAAGTTGGGACGACATCGGAGATAGAGAACTCCTTGGACCTGAGATGATAGTAGCAACTGTCGATGTAGTTCGCACTATCATAGAAAGAATGCGCATAGTCCAAGATCGACAGAAGCACTGGGTTGATGCAAAGCGCCGTCACTTGAAGTTTCAACTGGGAGAATATGTATTTTTGAAGATATCTCAGAACCGTGGAGTGATTCGCTTTGGAAGACGGGGTAATCTCAGTCCGAGATATATTGGACCATTCGACATACTCGAACGAGTCGGAGAAATGGCTTATCGCTTGACACTTCCACCTTCATTGGAAGGAGTGCTTAATGTGTTCCACATATCCCAACTCAGAAGGTTTGTGAGTGACCCCAGCCATATTCTTGATCACTTCGAGCGTACTGTACAGCCAGAAGTATCCTGTGAGCAACAACCTGTTGAAATCCTGGATAGAAAGGTGAAGTCACTTCGGAACAAGGAAGTAAACTTGGTTCGAGTGATGTAGAGAAAAGATTCACCAAGAGAATCAACATGGGAGCGTGAGGACGACATGCGTGCAAAATACCTTCAGTTGTTTGTAAACTAGTCCTTAAAATAATTGTAAATTTCGAGGACGAAATTTTTTGTAAGGATGGTAGAATACAACTCCAATTTTAATGTACAGAAAATTTATTTAAAAGTTAATGTACAAATGGAGTATTTGCAATCTTGTGTACACTATAAGTATTTAAATTGCTTTTGAACAGCAAGAAATAACTTGTAGCTCATTGGTAAAATCTTGCACTGTGTGACGTAGCCCCTGTATTCGAATCCCTCCAGCCACATTATCTTTTTCTTAATTTTTCTTTTAAACTTTTAGAAGCCTAAGGGTTTACATGTGCACTACACGTAAAATGAAGAATCATACAGAAATCAAATATGTGCACTGGGGTATACTATACGATAGAGACACGTGGCCAAAGATCTAGCACCCATCACCGGGGATCGACCGGCGACTTTTTCCCTACGGCCGGCAACGTCGGGCCCTCCGTAGGTGATGGTCCCCAAACTTCAACTCCACACCCTTTGGCCTCCTCCCTTAACCCCTGTACTGTTTGTTTTTATTAAAAATAAACAGAGAATTTAAAAGTGGCATTTAACCAAATTTTTAATGCATTTTTAATTCATTATTCATTACCCCAAAACCTGAATTTTCCCTATAAATACTACACCCCATTTCACCCCTCCTCGCTCAGAATTTCATTACAAAAACTCTATAAAATTTCCAAGTCCCAAATTGTGCAAGTGGAGTTAGCAAAGGGTAAGATTCCGACGACGTTTCGAGAAGATTTCGGCGATGAAACGACGCTCCGACGCTTTTCTAATCTTACCCTACCTCTCATCCTTCTGAATAGCCTGTAATTTCCCCCTCCCATCCTTTTCTACTATTCTAAAACATGGTCTTTTCAAAACTCATCGGAAGCGGAGTTATTCTGACTTCCGACTCTCTTTTCTTTAAAAACTCCATTTTTCTTAAACAATAAGTCACCATATTCTTTCATAATATTTAACAAATATAAATAAATATATTAGAACAAGTTTCATCTCAAAATAATTCATGATGCAATTTCTATTTCACTTTAACAGTAAAAAACCATCATGTTTACAAACGAGATTGTTATTTGCTTTTAATCGTATTACCTTTAGATAACTCATGAGATAATGACCTACCTCTTCACAACACTTATTTTTGACATAGCACGACGAGCTTTGGGATTATAGATTATGAGATAATACGCTTTTACGAATAAATACCCTAAACTTAAAAACCGTTTTTTTAAAAAAGTGTATTACTCAATTCCTTACAATTGTGCTTCTACAACCCATTTTGGGGAACCCCGATCGGGATGGTGTAGGTTATTGCACATCCTCGGGCCAAGTAGAGCGAGTTGCAGACCTCTGCAAGAAGCATTCGATCTCGATGGAATTTTTAATGCAATTTTTAAGAAAATGAGATTTCTACAAAATAAATAAAATTTATTTTTATTAAATATATATGAATATTATCAAAACATCTATTTTAAATATATTATACAAATATTCCATGTTTTCTAAATCAAACGAATCATCGTTACATGAAACTACCATTTTAATACAGTACAAACTCCAATTTTTCATTAAAGTACCATATACAATGAAAACTAGGTTCTACTCACTAGAAATTTCACTTTTATAAAATATACATCTATGAAAACCCTAAAAATGATAATTAAATACTTGAGGTGTATTTTGAAATTATATCAAAACTATTTTTACATAAAACCCCCTCAAGTCATACTAAATTACAATAAGGACCCTAGTAAATATAGGTTTAAGCGGGACCAGTTCTCTTGAGTCTCGGGGAGCCGGATAAAGTGGGTGCATGCCTATCTAAGATAGACAATCTAACAATGGTGTTATCAACACGGTAATTGTCTTGAAAAAAGACACAAATCCTGCCGTCCATGTGCAGCAGTTACCGATAACATCAAAACTAATTCAGGTCTTCAATTTCTTTTCAAAGTGTCTGACTCAGACCGAGTCTCAATCTAATCAATCTGACTTGAAGATTATTCAAATATAAACTACAATTCAACATGAATCCGTTTATTCAATCTATAACAATCTGTCTTGACCGAACCGAACCATGGATATACTTTGTCTACATGATTATCCATTTATATCCATTCTGATTACTGATATTATAGTTTCGGAAAGTCATCCTGTCACGCCCCGCTTCCCAATGTACGGCGAAGGGGACGCGGCGAGGTCCGCTACGTATATATTTAGAAGTACATACGCTAAGCGTATCTAAGCAATATAAAATAAATACACAAGAGTCAAGAAATGAAAGAACAGCAACTTTTATTTATTAACATTCTTTGTACAATGCATGAAAGGAAATACAACTGAAGTAAAACGATGCCTAAACAGTGGCATAACAGGAAATGAAAAGTACTGAAAAGAAAAGTGTACAATGAAACTACAGTGTATGGTCTTCAGTAAAATGCTCCAAGTCTTCTTGTGATGGCTCGATCTCTGCCGGGTCCAGACCACCTAACGACATTCAAAGAAGAAAGAAATAGAATGTCGTCAGCGAACAGGTCGCTCGGTAAGTCCCAAAGATGGGGGAGAAATAGACAAGAGTAGGAGAGATAGAGAGCTTTTAATATTGTATTGTATTGTTGTAATGTCGTAATGTTATATTAACGTTGTTGTTTATAACTTGGTACAGAAGAATGCCAGTGTATACGAGAGGGGTCTCTATATGCTAGAGACCAGGGCAAACGGAAATAGAGTACAAGGCTCCGTTATACAACCCGGAACAACGGCAATTGGATTCATGTTAAGTGTCTTAAATCTGACCGGCTCGTGTCACTTTTAACACCTTCCGTACCAATCTACCCCTTAAACCCCGTAGTGTTTTATTTGTATTGTTTTGTACTGTAAATTGTATTGAATGTATAATTGAAAGACTGACCGAAACCATGATATCAGTAAACGGATGTAACCGTAGAATCATGTAAATGGAATAACTGGAGAACCTTGTAAGTGGAATGTATATCCATGGTCCGGTTCAGTCAAGTTGTATAGATTGATAATTGGATTCATGGATTCATGTGTTCATATTGAGTTGGAATATTAAAGAATATAGATTGACTTGAATCATATTCAAGTCAGAAATAGTCAGACTCAAACCCGAGTCAGACTAAAAGAAAAGGTATTTGAAGTTCTATAATTGTTAGGGTTCTTAATGTAATTTATAAAACTTGAGGGGTTTTATGTAAAAAGTACTTTTGTATAGTTTTCAAGATACACCTCAAGTATTTGTTATTCGTCTTTATAGTTATAATGAGTGTAAATTTTATTTGTGTTATTCTAGTGAATATATCCTAATAAAAGTATTAATTTATAATATTGATTTATTTGAAATTCATGGTATTTTAATGTAACTTTTAATCTTGTAATTTGTAGGAAAATGTGGAAACTTTATCTTATAACAAAATAGGTGTTTAAATGATAATTATATATATGTTAATACAAGAATAATTTTAAATAATTATTTTATTTTCCCAAAATCTCGTTTTTCTTAAATGTCGTATTTTAAACCATTCGAGACCGAATGCTCCTTGCGGGGGTCTGAATCTCGCACTACTAAGCCCGAGGGTACACGATAAACCGTACAATCCCTAACGAGTTCCCCAAAGGTGGGTTGTAGTGGCGCTTTGCAAAGGTTTAATAAATACTAATTATTTAGAAAACGGTTTTATAAAGATAAGGTATTTATTTGTAAAAGGTTATAAATTTCCGTATTTTAGTTTCTAGGGTTTCCTAAGCCAACTAGCCTATTTCTAAAGGTCTAAACGATATGTCATTAAAAGCCTTAAATCGCCTCTTCACCGCCAATTGTGGCCAGGTAAGTACAAGTGAGGAGGGAGGGATCCGCTCACGAATCGTGAGGCGGGCCTTTTAAAGTTACCCAAGCTCACTTGCCTAGCATAGACACCACAAAGTCAGTTTAGATAAACAATCGATATCCACAACTTATCGTATTTTCCTAATATGAGGTATTTGTTTAAAAGTGTAACAATCTAAAACTTTTAAAAATGGTTTTATGAAGATTATGGTATTTTAATGAAAATTTCGTGTTATCGTATTCTAAGTTTTGATGATATCATTTTAGGGTTGTATTTGCGTGTGTGTGGAGGTAGGTCATTACCTCGTGACTTATTTTAAGGTATAGTGAAGTTTAGAGGTTAAATATGATAAATTAAATATGAGGGTATTTAGATGAAAGAATACAATATTTGTAAAAGTTATCATTTCATGTGTGAAAACTCATTCAAATTGATTTTTACAGGTTTAGTGATCAAGATGAACATGTTTAGGAATGATGGAATTGATTAGAAGAAGAAAAATAAACATTATGGTATTATTGTGAAAAGAATACGATATTACAAGAAAGCTATCATTTCATGTGAGAAACTTTGTCCAAATTAATTGTTATGTGATTAATGGTCATCATGAATATGTTTAGGTATTATGGTATGGGTGACAAGTGATATTTTGTAGAAAACCGAATCGGAAATCGTTTTGTTCCGATTTCCGTCGGGTTTCATAAAGTCGTATTCTAAGAAGTAGGGAGAAGAAAAGAATGGGACTTACTGGCTTCGATCTATACTAAAGTGTATTGAGGAACAAGGGAAATGGCCGAGGTGTTGTTTCGTCGTCGGTTGCTTCAAAGAACGTCGCCGGAAATCCGTTAGCGCTTCGCCGTGAACTCGGTTTCAAAGCACACCTTTCTTATGGAAATTTCAAGAGAGTAAACCTAATGTTTTGAGATGAGAGGGTAGGGGGTAGGGTAGGTGAAAGGTTTTCTTTATTAAAAAAATTGTAAAAATTTAAAGAAAATCATTAAAATTTGTAGTAATTAGGGTGTATTTAAAATTCTGGAACCGAACTATTAAAAAGGAGTTAACAGGGGTTTATGGAAGATGAAAAGCCAAATTTTTGGTTTTGGGACCTCGGCCGTCCGACCGAGTCCGGCCGGCGGCGCCGGCCGAGTCCGGCGACGGTCGGGTGCGGGGTTCTCTGATGAAGACTTCGGCATACTCCGTTTTTAGGGTTCAGTTCAACTTTTGGGAGTTATGGCCTGTGGACTGTTGGGCTTCCAAGAATTTTAGAAGAAAAATAATCTAAAAATAATGTGGGGCATGGGATTCGAAATCTGGTGGCTTGGTTCAGCAGTGCAAGATATTACCAATGAGCTACAAGCTCCTTCTTGTAATTATTGTGTTATTTAATTACTTAAAATGATAGCAGCAAGAGTAAATACTCCAAGTATACATTAAATTTTAAAGTAATTTCTTGTACACTAAAAATGGAGTTATTTCATTCTTGTAGCTTGTAATTAAAAACAAAATTAATTACCTAAATCTTGTGCTCAGGCTAAAATACCCCTTTGTGGATTTTAAAAAATATTTGAAAAAATTTGTATAGGAAAAAGTGTATAAGAAAATTAAGGTTGTTACATTCTACCCTCCTTATAAAAATTTCGTCCTCGAAATTTGTAAATGGAAAGTGTAACAGTGCAAAGAAGTTTGGTGGTTGTAGTATAGATAGTGTATAAAATAACAAAGAGATACAAGGGTGAAAAAGGCTTACCGGTGTTACCTTGATCTACAGTCTCGGCTTCTACGGCTTCTAATGTGAAGGTCTGTCGCCGTGGTATATTCCTTCCAGCTGGCGGCACATTCTGCCTTTGGGGCCTGTTTCTCTGCCCTCTAGGCATGTCCCTCATTGCCTGTTGGAATTGGCGAGCAGGCTGTGCAGGTGGTGGAGCAGGTAGTGCAGGACGAGTTGCAGGAGCCTGGATGGTTGGCCGCTGCGGTTGGTTGGTGTGTGTGTGAGCTGAGTTGTATTTATATGGACAGCTCTCAATTCTGTGATTGGACGCGCCACAAACTAGGCACAGGCCTTTTGCGCGCCTACAGTCCTTCCACAAGTGTCCCTTTCTATGGCAGTAATGGCAAATTTCTTCAGTCCTCCTGGGTTTAAACGATGGCCTGGAAGAGGCTCCACCTGCCATCTGGTTGGCAGGGCGCTTGACTCCTGCAGACTGAGGTCTGCCCCTCTCTTTTATCACTGCCTCATAGCTGCGGGCAGCTTCCAGAGCATCCTCATGAGTCAAAAATTTTCCTGTGGCTAGAGCAGCTGATCGCACGCTTTTGGCGTGTCGGATGTTCAAAGAATTTAAGTGTAACCGCGATCAGGACGGTGTCGCTTTGCAGCTAGCCGGTGAGCACGGGTCGGTCCACAGGGAGATGGTGTTATCTTACCTTCTTGTTTTAGACGAGTCAATAAAGAATCTGTATGTTTGTTTGATCTAACCTATGTGTTTATCTGCAAGTATAAAGTTGTTAAGAAAAGATACGAGATTGTAAGCTAAGAAATCCGTACTCAAAACCTTTGAGCCGAGTCTTGACCAATTGAAGCTAAGCAATCGGCAACAACGTGGATTAAGGGATTTAAGCGCGGTATTCGTGGAATCCGGCTTATTTACCCTTGTCCTTCCGTTCTTGTCTCTTGCTTTCGCCTCCGGCCAAACCGAACACAACCGGTCGCGGTTAGGAATCACCGTTACCTTGTCAGGGTACGGTGCCTAACGGAGCGCTTGTGTATGGTTTGGGCGAAGTTCAAATGGAAAATAACGGGAAAAGGAATTGGCAAAGAAACGTTAACTTACAATACCGTATTAATTCTTAACAACGACGATAATTACAACATTCACAAAATAAACAAAAGAGAACAAAAAGAAAAGAACAAAGAAAAGAAAAGATACAAGTATTAAAGTGCATGAATAAAATTGCAAGTAATAAAAGCAAGAATGAAAAATGCAAGTAATAAATAAGCAAATAAAAAGAACACGGAAGTAGAACCCAAGCCAAGCATGTGCTCAATAGCCAACCCTTAAACTTGCAAGCTCAATGAAGAGGTTGCAAGATCAAGGGAAGGGTAGAGAACGCATGTGAAGTGAAGAACTAGTCCCGTGAGAAAATACGACCCTTGAGATCAATAACTAACCCTTACCCATTCAAGCTCAATGAAGAGGTTGAATGAGCAATAGAAAGCAAGAATCTCAAGGGGGAGCAAACTAACAAGAAAGATAAAAAACCCTCATCTTCATTAATCTTCCACTCAAAAAGCTCTCACTACAATTTTAATGGAGAAAGAATGAAGAAGAGGAAGAAGAAGAACAAAATTACACAAAAAGAGACTAAAGAAAAGCTCCCTTGGTTTGGCTCTGAACTGCTGTATTTATAGGCTGGAGAATGGAATTCTAGGGCATCCACCAGACCAGAAATGAAGTCCCAGAAATACCCCCAAAAAACGTCAGTGAGTGGGCCCCATCTAGCCGCGCATGCGCGGCCAATACCCCCTCTTGGCCGCGCATGCGCGGCCGTACAGTGGATTCAGGTTGTTAACTTTTGTGGCCTGCCCTGGTTTTCTGTTTCCTCGTGTTTGCCAACTTTAAACTACGCAAAAGTCTTCAGAATATCTCCAGATTTCCAAGTCCAAGATTGCATTATCTTTGTTTACTTTTGACTTTATCTCCCTCGAGCTCCGCGCACCCATTGATTCTTGTGCAGCCCCCTCGTGCTCTGTGCTTGTCCCAGACACGAATGACTACTGTCACCTGTCTTGTTTCGGGAACCGGTACTCGGCACTGGACGGATATGGATGACCGGAACCCGGCTTTTATCTGCTGTCGACAGATGTTCTGCTTTTGGCGTAACTGTAGAGATTTATCCTGATTTGCAATATTTGTACTGGAAACCTGTATTCTGTAAATATGTAACAAACACGGATTAAAAGCACCTACCTATAAACAACCGAGCGTAAGAATGGGCGGTATAAAATGCAGTATTCTGTGATGAACAAATACCCCCAAACTTAACTTTTGCTCGTCCCGAGCAAAACCAATTATTCACAAAAAATAAAATCCTAACCGCACTTTCGCAGGGAACGCGATTGCACTGAGCATGTGCAACAAGCCGTTAAACCTCTAGGTGTCCCTAGTAGGAGGAGTGTTGTCTCCTGAGGGTTTTCAGCGGATACTACCCACAAAATCCAGTCAAGCTAGTTTTGTAAAATAACTAAGATTCAAACCCCTAAAGTTTTGTTTCAGAAAATAACAATTCTATTATCCTAAGTCTAGACTATCGAACCTTTATTTTTCACACCTCACTTCTTATTTAACTACAGATTTTATATGTCTTTACGTGCAGTGCAAATAGTGTCGTTAAGTTCCCGAAAGGTCGAATAAAGTCATTATGTCACACAATAAAGCCCAGATAACAATTTTAAAAGGATCACATAAGTTTTATAAAGAGTTAAGCATTTTTCAAGTTTCGTTTTCCAGTAAAGTTTCAACTTCAGAATTTCTATCTTCCCTAACAGGAAACTAGGTCTTATTCTTCACTCCACCTTTTTCTTGTTTTCATTTCATACACACCTCTGTGAACGTGCAATAGTCTTTATCATAGAATAAAACCTTCATATCTCCGTTAAATTTTTTTTATAAAAGCCTGTCTTTTATCAAGATTATTCTCACACAAAGAACCGTTAGGAATTTTAACTCGGAGAGAACACTTGCTTGACTTTGTTTTAAAACTGGACTTTCTAGGCTTCTTAGCGAGCTTTGGGCCAATGCACCCAAACCAGTTGGTTTTAGGGCATTAGGTGTAGAAACACCCCGGCGGACTTAATTACTCAAGTTACCCAGGTCCAAAAACAAAAGACAGTTTGGCGTGAAAATCAGATGATTTAATACGAACGGAGATATAACCGGTAGTTCAATTATTTTTTGGATAAAAGACGTGTTTAGTGGGTTTGGTGTGTAGTCATTCCAATCAAGTTTTAGATGGGTTATTTTTCAGACTTAGTTCCAATTAAGGCATCAATAACATTCCTTCATATTCACTTACTTCATAAACTATTCTTGATATATTACTTATTTCAGAACAAACCTATTTGATCCTCAGAAAATCATTTATCTATTTAAAAGTTTTTTTAAACATAAAAGACTTGTCATCTAATTTCCAAGACTCACAACACGTGTAGTGTAATGTAAAGACGTATATCAGCTATAGTTAACTTCAAAGGAGAGTGATCCTTCAGGTTTTCAAAATCCAAACATAGGATTTAGTTATTCCTATCTTTTCAAACAAAAACCGTCGAATGTTGAATCAGAGTTCTTCCACAAGCTAACTTGACAGAAAAGTTTTTATGTTTTTAGAAAATTTTCAGATTTTTATGGATTTTATGGATTTAATATGCAGATGCAAAATATACAAATGAATGCGAAGGAAGAAAGCTTACCGAGCACACCCCCAAACTTAAACTTGACAGTGCCCTCACTGTCAGGCTATACCAAGAGGGTCAAAATTGTCGGCGCTCCCCCTAAAAACAAATTATATACAACAAAGAAAACAAAAAATATATACAAAAAAAAAGTGTCCCCCCCAAACTTAAGTAAAACAGTGTTTCCACTGTTAAGCGTTGAAATTCAGGATTAGGGGGGAAAGAACAGTATCCAACTATACAAGGCCTTACACAGGCCAAAAGTTAGCACCAACCATTCAAAGATTTTATCTCTATAAAGCAGTGGCTGGTGGAAGAAGGTGAAGAGGTAAGAAATGGAGAATACGCGAGACCGCTTGTGGAGAGAAGTGGAATGCGGTCTCGGTAGATGAGAAGAAGAACGGCGGAAGGGAAAAAGAAGTGGAGTACGAACTTGAGGGTGTAAATGGAGTGAATAGATTAGCGCAACTTGTAATGAGTGATGTGTAAAAATCGATTGTGCTAATCTATTAACTCGTCGAGAGATTGGGTCAAATCCCTCAAGATTCGTAAGAAACCATGGGTATGCCGAACTTGGTAAACCAGACATACGAAATGAAAGTGAGACGGGTTCTTGCAAGGTCGGAACGATGGAAATAATGGAGGGAAGTGGTTGAGGAAGGGCATCGGTTAAGGTTTCGGGAGGGTGTACACAGTCAATGAAAGGAACAGGATGAATTGGAAAATCCGACTCATCAATTAAAACTGGTTCATCCTCAAAACTGTCCTCAATATTCTCCTCAAAGTTAAGCTCATCCATGCCTTTATCATGAATATCAAGACGCAAATGAGGTTCGGGAAAAACATTTAATGACTCGGGATGATGAGTTGGAGAGAAAAATTCAGCTAAGTCTATGGGTTCATCATCCAAAATATTCCCTGCGTCAATATCCTCGATCAAGTGAAAATCAAAATTCTCTGACACTTCAACCAAAGCATGGATATTAATCAATTCAGGTTCTAAGATGGAGGTGTAAAGGTCAAAAGGTTTAGGATCGGTTTCACTTGGAAGAGACCCTTCACAATCGGGCAAATCAAACACTACGAAGTCGCACAACTCATTCATCATTCTATCTTCAATTGATAAATCATGTGGGATGCTTGATAGACTTTCAAAACAGGAGTTGTGGGATTCAATTTGAGATGGGTAGGTTTGATTCGGAAGGGGGTACATCTCACTCTCTCCACTCAAATTCACAGCCTGTCCTGCCGCCTCATCATACATTGAAAAAGTTGGAGCTAGTTGGAAACTAGCTACCGGGTCACTAGGTTGCATGAGGGCGGCCATGGACGCATTCAAATCCATCATCTGCTGGCTTGACGCTACCCTAAAATCTTCCAAGGACTGTTCCAGACTAGACATAGATTGTAATGGGGCTTCAGTAAAAGATTCGAAGTCGTTTGGATACTGGAAACCCCCAAATGGCTGTGTAGAAGCAATGTCTAGGGAAGGTGCAAAAGTAGGGTAGGTTTGGTAGGAATTGAATGGCTGGACAGGAGTGGGATCAACATTGGGATAAGAAGGTGAATTGAATTGTTGATCCCAAGAATTTGTAGTGGTGAAAGGAGTGAAAGATCGGCTACGGGATTGTTCGATATGTTCAGCAATAGACATAGGTCTTGGAGTGGCAACATGACTCGAAGAAGGGATATCAACGTAAGAAGGGGTGACTGTTTGAAATGGTTGATACGAAGTGAATTGCGGAGTCAAATTGTTTGTCCTAGACGCGTCTATCCGATCTCTCAATGAAATTTTTGGCATGGAGGGGTCGTTCGATGTTCGGCCAAAACAAGAACCGTATGAAGTAATGTCTGGTTGTGGGTACCAAAGTTCGGCAAGAGTTTTGCGAGGTGGGGTACCCATGATATGAAGAGAGAAAAAGAAAGGTAGAGAAAAGGGAGGGGGAAAAGAATGTGATTTTTTTTTTAATTTTTTTTTTAGTTAGTTGTTAGCAAAAGAATGAAATATACACAAAAAAGAATATGGACAAAAATAATCACGACACAAAAATACCACACACCTAATCGTTCTAGGGTTCACCTAGGTCAACTAGACCTGCTCCAGAACTTGATTGTCGAAGTAAAACTGTGTCGAGAAACAGGCTCAAGATACACTGATCACGAGGCCAGGTAAGTGCAGAGATAAGGGGAGGTTTTCCAACGCTTTCGCGAAGTTCCTTAATTAAATAACCCTTTCTCTTTTGGCGGTTTCGCCGTTAACACTTTCCTAGACACCCCGTAAACAATATACCGTTAAGCAAGGTTCTAAACACGGTCAACTTCTCCTAGTGAGCACGAAGTCCTTAAGGCGTAAAGTCTAGTTTCTTTTAAATTTTTGTGCGGGTAAACGTTATGCTCAAGTTCGTGATTTGTGGGCCATGGGAAAAGTGATGAAATCCTTTACCGTATGTTGTGGGGTTCGCTTGCCCTTAAGTCCGTATTAATGTATGCAATGCGCAATTCAAAAAAATTCTATAAAGAATCAAACAATCGTTTTTTTTTTATTTTAAGCGCGGCGCTGCAACAAATACGGGTTAGTCAATTTTTAGCGTTTTCCAGCGAACTTGCAAAGAATCCTGCAAAAGAATAGTATATTGGACGCGTCGGATTTGAGAAGAAGGTGTTAGTAAAATACGTACCGTTAAGTTTTGGGTTAGGAAACCCCCGTTGAATCAAATCCGGTAAGCTTGAATGGTTCGCTTGCGCGGGTCAAACTACCCGGATCTTTGGCACTGTACTTTGCAATCACCTTAGTCTTGAATGCACACTTTGCTCCCCACAATCGCAGTTTGCAAATCTGCAAAAATCTGCACACTTGCCCACAAAAATGATAAAAAAACAAAAAGATTTTTTTTTTATATATGTACAAAAAGAATATTAACCCGAATAACAAGAAAGAAAATACGCTACCGTCTCCCCGGCAACGGCGCCATTTGATCGCACGCTTTTGGCGTGTCGGATGTTCAAAGAATTTAAGTGTAACCGCGATCAGGACGGTGTCGCTTTGCAGCTAGCCGGTGAGCACGGGTCGGTCCACAGGAAGATGGTGTTATCTTACCTTCTTGTTTTAGACGAGTCAATAAAGAATCTGTATGTTTGTTTGATCTAACCTATGTGTTTATCTGCAAGTATAAAGTTGTTAAGAAAAGATACGAGATTGTAAGCTAAGAAATCCGTACTCAAAACCTTTGAGCCGAGTCTTAACCAATTGAAGCTAAGCAATCGGCAACAACGTGGATTAGGGGATTTAAGCGCGGTATTCGTGGAATCCGACTTATTTACCCTTGTCCTTCCGTTCTTGTCTCTTGCTTTCGCCTCCGGCCAAACCGAACACAACCGGTCGCGGTTAGGAATCACCGTTACCTTGTCAGGGTACGGTGCCTAACGGAGCGCTTGTGTATGGTTTGGGCGAAGTTCAAATGGAAAATAACGGGAAAAGGAATTGGCAAAGAAACGTTAACTTACAATACCGTATTAATTCTTAACAACGATGATAATTACAACATTCACAAAATAAACAAAAGAGAACAAAAAGAAAAGAACAAAGAAAAGAAAAGATACAAGTATTAAAGTGCATGAATAAAATTGCAAGTAATAAAAGCAAGAATGAAAAATGCAAGTAATAAATAAGCAAATAAAAAGAACACGGAAGTAGAACCCAAGCCAAGCATGTGCTCAATAGCCAACCCTTAAACTTGCAAGCTCAATGAAGAGGTTGCAAGATCAAGGGAAGGGTAGAGAACGCATGTGAAGTGAAGAACTAGTCCCGTGAGAAAATACGACCCTTGAGATCAATAACTAACCCTTACCCATTCAAGCTCAATGAAGAGGTTGAATGAGCAAGAGAAAGCAAGAATCTCAAGGGGGAGCAAACTAACAAGAAAGATAAAAAACCCTCATCTTCATTAATCTTCCACTCAAAAAGCTCTCACTACAATTTTAATGGAGAAAGAATGAAGAAGAGGAAGAAGAAGAACAAAATTACACAAAAAAGAGACTAAAGAAAAGCTCCCTTGGTTTGGCTCTGAACTGCTGTATTTATAGGCTGGAGAATGGAATTCTAGGGCATCCACCAGACCAGAAATGAAGTCCCAGAAATACCCCCAAAAAACGTCAGTGAGTGGGCCCCATCTAGCCGCGCATGCGCGGCCAATACCCCCTCTTGGCCGCGCATGCGCGGCCGTACAGTGGATTCAGGTTGTTAACTTTTGTGGCCTGCCCTGGTTTTCTGTTTCCTCGTGTTTGCCAACTTTAAACTACGCAAAAGTCTTCAGAATATCTCCAGATTTCCAAGTCCAAGATTGCATTATCTTTGTTTACTTTTGACTTTATCTCCCTCGAGCTCCGCGCACCCATTGATTCTTGTGCAGCCCCCTCGTGCTCTGTGCTTGTCCCAGACACGAATGACTACTGTCACATGTCTTGTATCGGGAACCGGTACTCGGCACTGGACGGATATGGATGACCGGAACCCGGCTTTTATCTGCTGTCGACAGATGTTCTGCTTTTGGCGTAACTGTAGAGATTTATCCTGATTTGCAATATTTGTACTGGAAACCTGTATTCTGTAAACATGTAACAAACACGGATTAAAAGCACCTACCTATAAACAACCGAGCGTAAGAATGGGCGGTATAAAATGCAGTATTCTGTGATGAACAGCAGCCTTAATCTCTGAGTCCAAACCTTGTTGAATGCGACGGGGTCTGATATCGTCCGTCGGTATCAAGTGTGCCGCGAATCGGCTTACCATGGTGAATTCAGCATCGTATTCATCTACTGATTTATCCCACATTGAACCCTGTTGTAGATGAATAAATTGCTGCTCCATTGCAAACCTGGCAGTCACAGGGAAATATTTCGCGTCGAACTTCTCGCGAAAAGTCTTCCATTCAATCGGCTGTACTAGACGGCTTTCTTCCACCTTCCACCAGTTGCGAGCATTATCTGTGAGCTGTAGTTTTGTTACACGGACCCAAGCGTTGTCTGGCACTTGAGCTGCTGCCAGATCGTCTTTGATGCTTTGTGCCCATTCTTCCGCTTCAAGAGGGCTTCGTTTACCAGAGAACAGCTTGGGATGTAAAGCCCTGAATTGCTTTATTCCCGGTGCGTCAGTCTCGGAACGGTTCAGAAGTTGTTGTTGTCCCTCGAGAAGACTGCGAATCGCCTCAAATAGCATTGTTTGCTCAGTGGGTGGTGCAGGAACAGCTGGTGTAAGAGGTAGTACTGAAGGGGTGTTGTTTACGTTGATGCTGGTGTTGTTCGGGGAATCCATAACCTTGAAGAAAAATTCGGGTTAGGACAGATTCAAATACATGAAATGATAAGATTCAAGGAATAGAAATTTGCAAGATTCAAGGAACATGAATTGTAAAGAATGTTTTAGTTGCTGGTTCTTGTGTTATATTGCTTAGGTTGTTCACGCAGACCAGAACTGCATGATAGGGATTCATACAGCTCTGACCTGCATGGGCCACCAACAAAACCTGTCACGCCCCGCTTCCCAGTGTACGGCGAAGGGGACGCGGTGAGGTCCGCTACGTATATACTTAGAAGTACATACGCTAAGCGTATCTAAGCAATATAAAATAAATACACAAGAGACAAGAAATGAAAGAACATCAAATTTTATTTATTAACATTCTTTGTACAATGCATGAAAGGAAATACAACTGAAGTAAAACGATGCCTAAACAGTGGCATAACAGAAAATGAAAAGTACTGAAAAGAAAAGTGTACAATGAAACTACAGTGTATGGTCTTCAGTAAAATGCTCCAAGTCTTCTTGTGATGGCTCGATCTCTGCCGGGTCCAGACCACCTAACGACATTCAAAGAAGAAAGAAATAGAATATCGTCAGCGAACAGGTCGCTCGGTAAGTCCCAAAGATGGGGGAGAAATAGACAAGAATAGGAGAGAGAGAGAGAGCTTTTAATATTGTATTGTATTGTTGTAATGTTGTAATGTTATATTAACGTTGTTGTTTATAGCTTGGTACAGAAGAATATTAGTGTATACGAGAGGAGTCTCTATATGCTAGAGACCAGGGCAAACGGAAATAGAGTACAAGGCTCCGTTATACAACCCGGAACAACGGCAACTGAATTCATGTTAGGTGTCTTAAATCTGACCGTCTCGTGCCACTTTTAACACCTTCCGTACCAATCTACCCCTTAAACCCCGTAGTATTTTATTTGTATTGTTTTGTACTGTAAATTGTATTGAATGTATAATTGAAAGACTGACCGAAACCATGATATCAGTAAACGGATGTAACCGTAGAATCATGTAAATGGAATAACTGGAGAACCATGTAAGTGGAATGTATATCCATGGTCCGGTTCAGTCAAGTTGTATAGATTGATAATTGGATTCATGAATTCATGTGTTCATATTGAGTTGGAATATTAAAGAATATAGATTGACTTGAATCATATTCAAGTTAGAAATAGTCAGACTCAAACCCGAGTCAGACTAAAAGAAAAGGTATTTGAAGTTCTATAATTGCTAGGGTCCTTATTGTAATTTATAAAACTTGAAGGGTTTTATGTAAAAAGTACTTTTGTATAGTTTTCAAGATACACCTCAAGTATTTGTTATTCGTCTTTATAATTATAATGAGTGTAAATTTTATTTGCGTCATTCTAGTGAATATATCCTAATAAAAGTATTAATTTATAATATTGATTTATTTGAAATTCATGGTATTTTAATGTAACTTTTAATCTTGTAATTTGTAGGAAAATGTGGAAACTTTATCTTATAACAAAATAGATGTTTAAATGATAATTATATATATGTTAATACAAGAATAATTTTAAATAATTATTTTATTTTCCCAAAATCTCGTTTTTCTTAAATGTCGTATCTTAAATCTTTCGAGACCGAATGCTTCTTGCGGAGGTCTAAATCTCGCACTACTAAGCCCTAGGGTGCACGATAAACCGTACAATCCCTAACGAGTTCCCCAAAGGTGGGTTGTAGTGGCGCTTTGCAAAGGTTTAATAAATACTAATCATTTAGAAAACGGTTTTATAAAAATAAGGTATTTATTTGTAAAAGGTTATAAATTTCCGTATTTTAGTTTCTAGGGTTTCCTAAGCCAACTAGCCTATTTCTAAAGGTCTAAACGATAAGTCATTAAAAGCCTCAAATCGCCTCTTCACCGCCAATTGTGACCAGGTAAGTACAAGTGAGGAGGGAGGGATCCGCTCATGAATCGGGAGGCGGGCCTTTTAAAGTTACCCAAGCTCACTTGCCTAGCCTAGACACCACAAAGTCAGTTTAGATAAACGATCGATGTCCACAACTTATCGTATTTTCCTAATATGAGGTATTTGTTTAAAAGTGTAACAATCTAAAACTTTTAAAAATGGTTTTATGAAGATTATGGTATTTTAATGAAAATTTCGTGTTATCGTATTCTAAATTTTGATGATATCATTTTAGAGTTGTATTTGCGTGTGTGTGGAGGTAGGTCATTACCTCGTGACTTATTTTAAGGTATAGTGAAGTTTAGGGGTTAAATATGATAAATTAAACATGAGGGTATTTAGATGAAAGAATACGGTATTTGCAAAAGTTATCATTTCATGTGTGAAAACTCATTCAAATTGATTTTTACAGGTTTAGTGATCAAGATGAACATGTATAGGAATGATGGAATTGATTAGAAGAAGAAAAATAAACATTATGGTATTATTGTGAAAAGAATACGATATTACAAGAAAGCTATCATTTCATGTGAGAAACTTTGTCCAAATTAATTGTTATGTGATTAATGGTCATCATGAATATGTTTAGGTATTATGGTATGGGTGACAAGTGATATTTTGTAGAAAACCGAATCGGAAATCGTTTTGTTCCGATTTCCGTCGGGTTTCATAAAGTCGTATTTTAAGAAGTAGGGAGAAGAAAAGAACGGGACTTACTGGCTTCGATCTATACTAAAGAGTATAGAGGAACAAGGGAAATGGCCGAGGTGTTGTTTCGTCGCCGGTTGCTTCAAAGAACGTCGCCGGAAATCCGTCAGCGCTTCGCCGTGAACTCGGTTTCAAAACACACCCTTCTTGTGGAAATTTCAAGAGAGTAAACCTAATGTTTTGAGATGAGAGGGTAGGGGGTAGGGTAGGTGAAAGGTTTTCTTTATTAAAAAAATTGTAAAAATTTAAAGAAAAATCATTAAAATTTGTAGTAATTAGGGTGTATTTAAAATTCTGGAACCGAACTATTAAAAAGGAGTTAACAGGGGGTTATGGAAGATGAAAAGGCAAATTTTTGGTTTTGGGACCTCGGCCGTCCAACCGAGTCCGGCCGATCCCGGCCGAGTCCGGCGACGGTCGGGTGCGGGGTTCTCTAATGAAGACTTCGGCATACTCCGTTTTTAGGATTCAGTTCAAATTTTGGAAGTTATGGCCTGTGGACTGTTGGGCTTCCAAGAATTTTAAAAAAATAATAATCTAAAAATAATGTGGGGCATGGGATTCGAACTCTGGTGGCTTGGTTCAGCAGTGCAAGGTATTACCAATGAGCTACAAGCCCCTTCTTGTAATTATTGTGTTATTTAATTACTTAAAATGATAGCAGCAATAGTAAATACTCCAAGTATATATTAAATTTTAAAGTAATTTCTTGTACACTAAAAATTGAGTTATTTCATTCTTGTAACTTGTAATTAAAAACAAAAATAATTACCTAAATCTTGTGCTCAGGCTAAAATACCCCTTTGTGGATTTTAAAAAATATTTGAAAAAAATTTGTATAGGAAAAAGTGTATAAGAAAATTAGGGTTGTTACACATCCATCTATATAACAAACAATACAATCTATACAAAAGACATTATGGGGTTTTAAAGGGGTAGATTGGTACGGAAAGTGTTAGAAGTGGCACGAGATTGTAACCATAATACACATAACTTGAATATCCATTGCCGTTGTACCGTGGATGAATGGTTTCTTGTGCTCCGTATACCTTAGTCTCTGGATAGTGGGACTCCTCTCGTATACACCGGCATATTTTATACCAAGTTACAAACAACTGCGTTAATATTATAATCAAACATTACTAGTTATACTCTCTTCATGTCTATTCTATCTCTACCCATCTTTGGAACTTACCGAGTTCGCTGACGACATTCATTTTCTTTTTTCTTTGGAATGTTGTCAGGTGGATCGGAATCACTAGAGATCGAGCTCAGTACCGAAGACTTGGAGCAGTTAGCATTTGACTCCGAGCTTTAGATACATATACATACTTTTCATTTCAGTTTATATCATTATTTAGGTATTGCTTTCCATTCATGTATTTACATTCTAGTTGTACTTGTAAAGAAATGTTAATAAATAAAAGTTGCTGTTCAATTACATCTATTGTCATTTTTCTTGTGTACATTTACTTTATATTGCTTAAATACTCTTAGCGTGTTTACTTCGGAGTAAATACGTCGCGTGACCCGTCGCATCTCCTTACCGTACACCGAGAAGCGGGGCATGACAAGATTATGAAGAAACCTTCAGTCCCGTGATAAAGATGACTTTTGTTCGGATGGTCATTTCTTTGACGGCATCACCGGGGTGGAAGATATGGCAGCTTGATGTAATGAATACTTTCTTATATGGTGAGATAGGTAAAGACATCTACATAGAGCAGCCACCCAATTATTCCTCTAGTTCTCATCCGGGATATGCATGCAAGCTTAAGAAAGCTCTCTATGGGCTGAGGCAAGCTCTACGGGAATAGTATGGCAAAATTGCAAAATACCTACAATTTTGTTGATTTTGCTTATTCTTTAAATTCGATCTCCTTTATCATGAAACTAGGGAATATCCATGCCATTTCCTTGTTTTTTTTGGATGATTTGATCATTACTGGCAATGATGATAGTGAAGTTTCAAAACTTCGGGAGGAGCTCTCTATTCGGTTTGAATGAAGGACTTGGGTAAATTAAGTCACTTTCTTGGCTTAGAGGTGTAGAAGGTAAATGATGGATTTCTTGTCTCTTAAAAGGGCTATGCTTAAAAACTTGTTGAGAAGTTTGGCATGAAGCAAAGCAAACAGTGCTTCACTCCTCTCGATGCCAACATGAAAATTCGTTGTGAAGAAGGAAAGCTTCTTCCTGATCTTCTACTTTATCGTGCTCTAGTCGGGAGCCTTGTTTGCTTAACCATTACTAACATCGCTCTCTCCATGGGAGTTGTTAGTCGATACATACAAGCACCGCGGAAGCCTTATTTGGAAGCGGCAAAAAGAATCCTTAAATATGTAAATTCTACAATTGACCTTGGCCTGTTGTACAAGGAGGGTATTAAGTTCATGTTGTAAGGATATACGGGTGCCGACAATGGTGGTGACTTGGATGATCGGAGATCTACCTTCGGTTACATTTTCTTCTCGGGTTCAGCGGGCATTTCTTGCTGTAGCAGGAAGCAAGATTCAATTTCTCTTTCGACGACAGAAGCGGAGTCCAAAGCTTCTTCTCCTGCGGCTCAAGAATGCATTTGGTTAAGACGGTTGATCGAGAATATTTATTTTTCCATATATAAACCAATGACTATTCTAGGGGACAACCAAAGTGCTCTCAAGTTAGCAACAAATCCAGTTTGTTATGCTAAAACCAAGCATATAGAGATCAGGCATCATTTCATTTGTTAGAAGGTGCTTGATAGATCTATTGATGTGATGGAGGTGCACAGCAAAGACAATGTCGCCGACATCTTCACCAAGTCTCTTTTCAAGAGACTGTTCGAGCTTCTTCGCAACAAGCTTGGACCGGTTTCCAAAAGCTCACTTTAAGGGGGAGTGTTGAATTATTAAATGTTAAATTGACTTTTTATATATTTAAAAAGAAAGATGTATTATGGGCTTTAGATTAGATGCATGCATGAAAAATTATTATCTTTTACCAACCATACACTTTTGGATACATGAACCTTGGTTTCTTCACCAACATCTTTGTTTCCCCCTTCCACCATAAATTCCCATTAGACACATTTAATGTTATCCTTGACTTGAGTCCCTCACCATGACATACCTCCGCTCTTATATATACCTCTCCATTTCATTTGCGGATTATTTAAGCTAAAAATCAAGCTATTAACCAAAAGATTCAATTGCCTATTTCCTCTCTCCACTTCCTCTACAAATATCATTCCCGATTGTTTATGCATGTGTTAGTTGTTGAAGCCTTTTTTATAAATCTGTATCTTGTAATTGTTGTGAGTTATTAATAAAAATTGATCTCTTTCTCTCATCTCCTTCAGTGTTCTTATTCTATTTTTTGTGGCGGTGTTGGGCTAGTATTTCTGATAATTGGAATACTATATTTCCTTACATGGGGAACATAAATATAATTGTTTAATTTTTGGTTAAAAATTAACAACACTCAATTCATAAATAACAATAAGAAAACCCTCGGACACAGCTTGATTATTACCTGTCCTCACCAAGAGAGGCCAATCCATTTAAAATTCTATCTAACCATTTAATTTCAATACCCGGCCTCAAATCAGTAACCCGTTTCTGTTTAGATGGCCGCCTTTTAAAATAAAGAATAATATTATGAAAATGCATAGCATGCAGGGAGGCAAAAACCAGCGAAGGATTCATGTACCTAGAACCGTATTATTGAAGGACAAAATTATACATACTACTAAAAGAATGGCATCATATACCATCGTTATCTAAGTATCAGATGGCTAGAAGATGTGATCCTTGGGAACAATCCAAGAGAAGGTTCAATGGATGAATATGGGACCCACCATTGGGGAGAGAGACCATCATGTCCATTCAGAAAACAGAAACTTATGGTTGAAGATAGCAGTCACCTTCTCTTTGTACTCCTCCATTTAGCTTATTCTGAGGGCGACTGCTGCATGGGTATGTTTGGATGCAAAATAATTTGGTCAACAATCACTTATTTTTTCATCAACATGGGGTCCGTATCAATAGTGTTGTTTGGATGCATTCTCGAGATAAGTGATCACTGTCTTGATTTATGTGTTTTCACTTAAAAATGACAGCTTTTCCCGCTTAAAAATAAGCTAGGATTCCTAGTTTATTTCGTAAGTGATTACGGAATTAGTAAAATTGACCAAGCAATATACCATAATACAACTTATCTTTTCATCCAAATTTTAAAATGGCATTAATGATGTCATTTTGGTCATTTTACATCCAATAATCACTTATCTATCAATTTTCATACAAAATCATCCAAACACCAAACGACTTATTTGTCATAATCACTTATAAGTGGTTATTTCACTTTTTTTCAAAAAATAATCACTTATAAGTGATGGTTATGGCAAATAATCACTTAAAAATAAACTCATCCAACCATGACCATAAGCAACCGAACTTGAATAGAAATGAAAAGGATGGGGTATAAATTCTAATATAATATCCCACAAATATTGAAATACATGTAAATTATAGCAGCTGCAGCTTCTCACTTCTTCCTTTTGGTAGGTCCCACTAAACCTGAAATACATAAAAGTGAAAAGGAATTTATTTTCCACAGATTGCCCATAAAATGGCAAAAACAAAAAAATTGGGATTTCTGTAGTTTAGTCTTTGTTATCAATACACATAAAAACAGCCAACTTAGAGGCAATATACAATTTTTTGCTTACATAATATTGGGATTTGAGGTGTAAAGCTACAAAAGGAAATTTCTTTCACAAATTAACACACCGAAAAAGAAAGTTTACATTTTGACAACATATATTTGTTTCTTCTTTGCTCACTCGAATTCTCTTTTTTGGATGGTGATTGATACTTCGCTTTCTTAGATTTCTCTCAATAATTCTTTCAAGCTGCCCCGCTATATTTTGAAACCCCCCACAAAATCAAAGACGTTTTCCATGAAGATAATAACAAAATCTTATTGGTTGTTGATCTGAGGACACTATTGGAATAAAGAGGCTAATTATAATTTTATACAAGAGCTTGGTGTCATTCGAGTTCTCCGACAACTGGAAGTGTCTAGACAAAGAGAAAAGACGAAAAATTTGCTGCATGAGATTACGTTCAGCTCTAAGGCATAGATAAAACCTGAAGTAAAACCTATCACTGTAACACATTTGCTTTTCTATTTAAGCATCTATAACATTATCTTCGACCGACAGTTAAACACATTTATCAAACACATTCTCTCTTTCAAAAGTATCCAAAAGTTAGAGATCTTAAGACTTAGCGAAAACAACTAGATATCGAAAGAGAACATGTTAGAAAGAAAGTATTAATAAGATCATACAACAATTCGTTATCGTTGACTACGAATATCTTGGTGAGTAGAATTTTTGATTCTTTGAACTGCTATAAACTATATTCTAGGTAGAAGAAAGATAAATAAAACAATCAACAAATTAACAATAATGTATATGAGTTGAGAGATGGTTTTGGATCGGAAATAATTCTAAAGTTCTGCCACCAATGAAATAATACCTTGAATATACTGAGCAGTGTCCCTTGCATATTCATCAGCAACATATAAGGAAAACTTGATGCTGTTTTCTACAAAAGAGATTGTTGATGTCCCATTTTCTTCAACATCAGTAAACAAAAACCATTATCAGTGACATTAAACATTTCATGTTTTGTATCAGGTAGTACTCTTGCATCAACATGCTATTTGCATAGGATCATATAGCGATCCTTATCGGTTACTGTTTAAGACTTCAAAAATTATTCAAGGGAAACATGCATCTGTTATTTACAATAAGGAGAGAAATCATAGTATTATATCCTGTATCAATCCAAAGTTCTAAAAGAAAAGGCAAATAATACCAAATAGTTGTCCACTGAAGATCTAATGTTACATTGAAAGTGCTAACATACCAAATAAGTATTGGATATTTGAATATCTCAATATTTAGCACATGTGACATGTCGGAGACTTATCTAAGTGCCTAAGACTTCTAAATTTTTAGCAAGTCTCCATCATATACGGGACATGCTAGACTCTATAAGCTTAAAGATATTATTATCATGCAAAGATCGTATTATCAAACATTTTATTGTCAGAATCGAATCAACTCTATTCCAAATTAGATATATTGATATGTTAAAGTCAGGACTCCACATGAGAACTAAGAATTCAACGTTTCATGAAGTCGCCAGATTATGGAATGAAAATCTCAATCTTTTCTTCAATATAGTTCCACAACAATTTAGTTTCGAAATTTTATTTTTGAGAGAACTTTATTTGTAGAAGTTGACGGGAGGTGTTAACCGAAGAGAGAATACGTCTATGATGCACAACATTCGTTCTCATTAATTTACCCATCAATTCTACCTGGCTGAATTCTATCAGCGCATGTACATGAATTCTTACCATAAAATAAAAAGAAAACAATTTTGTGCATGCATAAATGAAAAGGATATGGTTCATGTACAGAATCAACGAATCCCCTCTAATTTAAATTTTAAATACATTGACAGGAAAGATACGGTGCCTGATTCCCCTTTTGTTTTGAAGTTTACATTTGTATGGGGACTTCTTTTGATCATGAATACAATTAGGTTCATGAATGGATATCTACAAGGTTTGGAAATAAATGGAGTTTATTACCTATTTTCACAACAAAATTTAAGAAAGAATTATCAGGAAAGATTTGGTGATGGATTCTTCATTAGGTACTGATGATGCTCATAAGTGGTGTCTCCTCAGATTACGATACGTGGCTGATGACGTGTTCCGGACTCTACGGAATGAAATAAATAAGCCGTATCAGGGATATTCCCTGGGACCTCTTCTCGGTGGACGCACCCGACCTTTCGGGAGACCCCCTGAAGACATTCCACTTTCATCAAGGAGACTGCCAACAACTTGTCTCTTCCTCAGTCTCCTCGCTCGCCTCCGAGCCATCTCTCGTGCCGAGCTTCCTCGACCTGCCGCTCGTCTCCGAGCTCCTGATGTGCCGAGCTTTCTCGGCCTCTCCCGATCAACCGAGATTGCAAAGCCCTAACGCCTCCGCAACAGTTCCGCGTAACTCGCCAAAGAGAGATAACCGCCGTCCCACGTCCCACGCTGTTGCGTCCCCCATTAATGAGTGTATCCCATCATTAATGAAGGGATCCTGTCGTTCATGCACGCGTAACATCAGGGGCGTAACCGAAGGTGAAAATCTCGCGCCTGCTCGCTCCTTGCGACCACTATAAAACCCCTCTTTCAGTCTACTCAGGTAAGACAACTTGAACCCAATAAACCGCTACTCTGCTCAAATTCCTTGGAAAACTTGATCGTCGGAGGGTCCTATGGTGGTCATCCACCCAGGGACTTCTTTGCAGGTGGCTCGGCTTTCACCTCAAACTCAACCCATTGAGATCCACACACTCAAGGAGGCAACCTCTGAATCCAATCTCAACCGTCCAGCAATGCTTGTGACAGATCAACAGAGGACAGCATCTAAAGGAATCAAGGTCTCCATCAGTTGGCACCGTCTATGGGAACAAAAGCCTTATCTTGTTCCACCAACAAAAGTTGATCCTCCGCCCTCGATCTAATGGCGAGTGATGACCACAACGATCCAAATACAAGCCGCCACAACAGAGGCGGAAGCGGCTCTCCTCCTCCTCCTCCTAACGCCATCAGCGCCTTATCCGCTCGGATAGATAGGCTTACATCACTGATGGATACCCTCGTTTGCGTCCAAGCAGTGGGCCATACCCACCAGGCCGCAGTCCCCCCTCACCAGGATAATGACGTCCACCAAAGGACGGACGGGCACGTTCAAGCCATCGATTTACCTCATCCTTGTCACAGCGTCACTGAGCACTGGCGGGACGACTTCGGCCACCTTAACCCACACGCGAAGATTGATTCCATGACCCGCTGGATGCCGGACAGCTCCACGCCACGGTCCTAGGGAAGACTGGGCCGTCATTTCAATGCCCACTGCGCGTTCTCACCCCTTGAGCAAGTATCGGTCAGCTCGCCTGCTTCCAGGCATGACCGACACCTTCCATCCCGCCGAGGTCGCGTGAACGACGAACGCCAAGGCCACTCGAGAAGGACGTTGCTCGAGGATTTGCGAAATCTGATAGAGTGGAATCAAAACCCCACACTGGCACAGACCCGGAGCGGGGACAGTCACCACTCCGACTGTGCAGAATCCTCGGGGTACCACCATCGACTCAAAGCCATCGAGAAGAAAATCGAGGGCATACACCGGGATGGCCAAGCATCCGGCGAAGGGGCCCGATACTCCACTGATTCGCTGACGAAACCCTTTACGGAAGAACTGCTAGCCGAGCACGTCTCGTCCAGGAACAAACCGTCCAAGGTGGCCCTCTTCGACGGGAAACCCGACCCGAAGGACCATCTAGACGCCTTTACGGCGGGCATAAGCTTCCAGGATAACTCCGACACGGCCCAATACCGAGCTTTTCCCGCCACCCTCATCCGGGCTGGCCGGGACTGGTTTCGATGACTCACGCCATGCTCCATCTCGACCTTCGGTGAACCGGCTACCCAATTCTTCAGCCACTTCGTCAGGAATCGACGACAAAAGTAATCGACTACCTATTCACCATAAAGAGCGAGGACAAGGAATCCTTTAAATGATACGTCACTCGTTTCTACAATGCTCCCTTCGAGGTCCCCGAGCACCGGGATGAAATTGTCATCACCGCACTAAGGTCGGGTTTTAGGCACAAAGAGTGGCTCCGCTCTTTTGCATTAGCGCAACCTAAGACCATGACCGAGGTAAAAGCTTGGACCGAGCGGGAGATCCAACTTGAGTCGGAGGTAAACGCTAATCTGCCTCGGGACGACCAAGTCGACCAAAAGAAGAGGGGCAGAGAAGAGAAGAAGAGGGTCGACCGGCCAAAACCATACTCCCCGAAATTCTAGGAGTACACTCCTCTTAATATCTCTTAGACCGAGCTGTTGGACGAAGCGAAATGCGAGAGATTTTTTAAGCTCCCGCCAGTCACCCAAAGAGCGACTAAGCATATCCAAAGACCGTATTGCGCCTTTCATAGGTCGCAGGGTCACCCGACCGAAAACTGTAAATAACTCCGTGACTACATCAAGGAGTTGATCCGCTCTGGCCACCTGGCGAGGTACCTGTGGGACAAGCGGCAGGCAGACCGGGAGCAAGAGAACCAGCCCCCTCCCGAAAAGTTAACGATCGGGCAAATCATGGTCGTCACTTCGGAATCTGCTCGCACAGCCGGCGAAAACCAACAACTCCTACCAATCGAGGGTACAAGTGATCCACCCCAGAAGAAGTGCAGGACGACCAAGCCCATCATCTTCACCGATGAAGACCTCCACGGCATATCTTTGCTTCAAAACGACCCCCTCATTATAACAACCCGGGTCCACCGTTATGAGATACAGAGGATATTGGTCGATTTTGGAAGCTCGGTAGACATCCTTTTCTATGGCTGTTTCAAGCGTATGGGGCTGGGACTGTCCGACCTACGGCCCACCGCCCATGTCCTTGTGGGGTTTACCAACCACTCCATCCCGGCCTAGGGAGTGGTCATCCTCCTCCTCAACATTAGTGAAGCAGGACATACAAGGACCATAACGGTGGATTTCATCGTTACTAAGACCCCTTCATCGTACAACATCCTCTTGGGACGCTCGACATTAAATACCCTCCGGGCTTAAATCTCGACCTACCACCTTGCGGTCAAATTTCCATTAGACAAAGGGGATAGTCCGGGTCTACGGGAAGCAGCAGATCGCCAAGATTTGCTTCACCTCAACGTCTCCCACCGAAGAGCAGAGTGACGACTTTGAGGACACAAATGATTTCCAGGGATCTTCAGATAAGCGCGACGACCAGAAAGAAATTTGAGGAGCCCCGGTGGAGGAGCCGACAGAAGTCCCCTCATCGAGGGGTAAAGGGACGAACCGGTCAGATCGAATCTCTTTTGACGGGATACCGTCGCAAAGACATGATCCGCTTCCTTCGAGGAAATTTAAACGTATTCATCTGGACTCCGGCGGACATGCCCGGGATCGACTCTAAAGTTATCTCACTCAATCTCGGGGTCGGCCTTAAGGTTAGACCCGTCCGACAAAAGAAGAGAAGGTTTGCGCCGATTAAACAAAAGGCGATCGAGGACGAGGTCGATAGATTGCTCGCAGCCAACTTATTAGAAATATTGACTACTCGGATTGGCTAACGAACGCGGTAATGATCAAAAAGGCGAACGGGAAGTGGCGCATGTGCGTCGACTTCACGGATCTGAACAAAGCCTTCCCTAAAGACAACTATCCTCTCCCTCGAATACACAGGCTAGTGGACAGCTCGGCTGGCCATGAATTGCTAAGCTTTCTGGATGGTTTCTCCGGCTACAATCAAATCCGGATGAATCCGGAAGATGAAGAACTCACCGCGTTCACCACGGATCGGGGGGTATACTGCTTCAAAGTGATGCCCTTCGGTCTTAAGAATGCTGGGGGTACATATCAGCGCCTAGTTAACAAACTGTTCAAACCGCAGATCGGGAGGAACATGAAGGTCTACGTCGACGACATGCACGTAAAATCAACCTCATCGGATGAGCACACCAAAGATCTTGGCGAGACAGTCGACGTCATGTGTAAGTACAAGATGAAGCTGAACCCAACTAAGTGCGCGTTCGGAGTCACTAGCAGGAAATTCCTCGGGTTCATGGTTACCCACTTAGGTATCGAAGCTAACCCAGAAAAGATCAGCGCCATTCTCAACATGGACACACCAAGAAATAACGTTGAGATCGTGTGGCTCATAAGGAGAGTGGCCGCTCTGAGTCGCTTTATGTCACGATCTAGAGAGAAGTGTCTCCCCTTCTTCAAAGCCTTAAGGAAGATTCTTAAGTTCGAATGGTTAGAGGAATGTCAAAACGCTTTTGAGCAACTCAAGGAGCACTTAACAACTCCCCCACTTCTCTCCCGAAAAGTAGAAGGAGATGAGTTATTATTGTACCTTGCGGTATCCGACCAGGCTGCAGGCTTGGTGCTCGTCAGAGAAGTTGAAGGTGTGCAAAAGTCGGTTTACTACGTAAGCCATGTCTTCAAAGACGCGGAAACAAGGTACCCGGCCATAGAATAGATAGTCTTGGCGCTTGTCGTTACCTCAAGGAAACTACGACATTACTCCTAGGCGCACACCATCCACGTCCTCACCGAGCGACCTATAGGGGTTATTCTCGTCTCCCTTGAATCATCAGGTCGTTTAGAGAAATGGAGATGGGAATTATCCTAATTCGACATCAAATACCGCCCCAGAAAAGCCATCAAAGCGCAAGTCCTAACAGACTTCGTGGTCGAATGTACCATTCCCATAAAAGAAGGAGCGGGAGCATGGGACCCCGGACCCCGACCCTCGGTCGAAGAAGTACGTGACTCCGTCCCCGATTGGGTTCTCTACGTAGATGGATCCTCTACCGAGAAAGGGAGCGGGGCTGGTCTGATCATCCGAGGCCTGGACGAAGCAGAGATGGTATACTCTTTGAAGCTCGGGTTCAGAGCGTCAAACAACGCTGTGGAATACGAGGCTTTGTTAGCAGGATTGCGAATCGCCTCCGGGGTAGGCTTGAAGACGATCCGAATTCGCAGTGACTCCGCCCTGGTCGTCGGCCAAGTGACCGGGCAATTTAAGGCCCGGGAACCGCTCATGGCAAAGTACTTGGCCGAGGTAAAAAGACTTCACAAAAATTTCGACGAAGTTCAGGCGGAGCAGATTCTCCGAAACCTGAACACCCAGGCTGGCGCTTTGAGAAAGCTCGCCTCTTCCTATATGGCCAACCATAAGAGGAATATCCTCTTCGAAGTCTTGCCACGTATCACGAACCAAAGTTTGGCCCGTGACCGGCACTTAACCACGTAACGTCTACAGGCGTAACACGACTAAGTGAACCGAAAACCCAGAAAATCAAACCAGTAAAAGTATAGAGTGTTTTAAGCATTAAATAGAAGCATTTATTAAAATGTTAAGAGATCTAAGTAAACAATCACCAATATAGCAATATATGACGCCGTAGCGAAGAAATGAGCAACAAGTGGGAACATCACTGATAGAATAAACTGCATAAGTAAAGTCGGCTTACAACGAGCTCGACACCAGAATACAAAATAATATACATCGTCCTCACAACTGGTCTCTAAGTCAATACATAAGTGGTAGATGGAGAGTACTAGATACAAAAATGTACATAACTGAAAGATAAACAGATACCGCACAAAACCCACCTATCAGCAAAAGAGCTAGTACACCAACTGTAGAGGTATCTGTGTCAAAAGATGCAAGAACGCAGCTTGCCGCGACTACTCCGAGGGCAACCTGCAAATACTGTGGCACAACGGGGGTGAGTTGCCAACTCGTGAATAGAAATAACATATAAAGGTAATCGCGAGCATGCACGTACTGCGCTACTCTATCATATGCCAGCAGATAGTATCAATGCGTGATAAGCAGTATGTGCAATAATCATGCAAGTGCTCTATCAGGTAATATAACTACAGGATGAGATGCAATAATGAATGCTCAGCATGGGAAATATAACATCTACACGGAATGTCAACGTGGAATATATAATCGGTGTCCATCAATCCACCCCAAATCCCAACAACCCAGACGCTGACACTCCTATCGGCCCTCAAATCCTGTACATCACTGAGTATCACGAGTGCCCAACATCGGCACCCAAATATCATAAATACTCATGTCTAGCATCGACACGCAAATCTTCCTATGTCGGCCATCCGTCAGTCCGGGTCAGCCCCCTCTCTCTCATATATCGGGCATCCGTCAGTCCGGGTCAGCCCTCTCTCTCTCTCTCTCATATATCGGGCATCCGTCAGTCCGGGTCAGCCCACTCTCTCTCATATATTGGGCATCCGTCAGTCCGGGTCAGCCCTCTCTCTCTCATATATCGGGCTCTAGCACTGAGAAAACACATGGTGGACGCACTGAAATATCATATCAAGGAAAGCTGGGTTTTTAAATAATTACCTATTCTCTTTTGAAATATCCACGGTTCCCAAATCCAGAAATCACATGTAATCTAAACCAATATGCAAGTCAATGCAATGTGATATATGCATCAAGTATGAATATAACATCTGCTAATATGCGACAAATCATGGCAACATCAATAATGCGGAATCAATCTGACATATGATTTATAGCAATCCTATAATGTGAGTGGCATGGCAATCACTAACAGTGTGAGTGTAGCATATAAATCGTGCTCGTACAGCTTGAACCGTTAGTAATAGTGCGGTGTTCTATCAATTCTAATTTATATACACATAGCAGGAAATGCGGTATGCAATAAACAGTAGTCATGTAGGTGAATGCAATACATATCGCTATAAGGTCCTATCAGCCCTGACGCATAACGCCATGCAGGCGATATCCCCGTAGATGTTAAATCTACTCACCGTAGTCTCTCTCTCTAGGTATAGCCGATGACTTTTTTCCCCTTCTTCGCGGCGCCCGCCGCACTCGCCTGCGAACCTAGAATTTCACAGAATATCACACATAAGCTCAAAACCATACAAACACGACATTTAAAGTCAACCAGAAACCTGTTTCGCAAACCAAGCGCGCGTGTGCGCGATACGCTAAAACGTGTGATTACGCGCCTGAAGTCACTCCGACGCGTCGCGATACGCAGAAACCCCAAACCCACACACACGTATCACGCGTGTCGTGAAAGTTTAAAAATATGGGAAATAGGGTGTTTGATCCCAGATTTTGATACAGAACAGATATTATAAAAATATATATACCAAAATACTCCACATAGCAGCAGACTCCAGTGGCCCAAAACCCAAACCCCAACTCACTCATTTGGCCGCAAATTGCGGCCAGAACACATTTTCCGGCGGCCTGGGTAGGGAGGTGGGCTCCCGGGTTTGGTGTGTGCACTCTATACCCCCTGTGTATGCTACAGTAATTCCAATTTCATTCTGAAACATCCCGGGTAGGAGCAGATTCCCCAAAGCCCTAATTCTAGTTAAAAACCACACCTTTACACTAAAATGATACTTTAGGGTATTTCTGTGCAAACTGAAACAAAAACCTTGGTTAACTAGCTCTAATAGCACTTAAAAGAGTTCACTAAACCAAGAGATTACCAATCTAACATATACTTTACCAATATCCCTCAGTATCACTAATAAAGCACATAAAACATGATTTTTAGCTAAGATACTACAAGATATGGAAAAAGTGTTAAATATGAGCTATATACCTTTAAAAGACCCTAAGAAACACCACAAATCTCAGCCCTAGCCTCAAATGTGCAGATTTGCCTCCAAACACCTCAAAAGGTCCCTTTTCCCATGGCTTTAGTGAAGAAAATGTGTGGTTTTGTGTAGGATTTTGTATGGATTTAAAAAAGAAATAAAAAGATGATGAATATATTGTGTTGCTGCTGCTGGAGTTGCTGCTTTTCTGCAGAATTTTTCAGCAATAGAGGAAGAGAGAAAAGAGAGAGAGAATGGGTCAAAAGTCAATCTTCTCACCTAACACCATGGTCTAATTTCCCATTCAAAAATTGAATTATTAAAAGGGTTTGACTTGATTAGAAAAGGATGGGGGATTAAAATGAACCATGCATGAAAAGAAATGGTCAACATGCTAACACTTTTAACCTAGGTCAAGGAAAATTGTGCTAAGTGTGCATATGTGCACTAACACAAGAAATTTCCCAATTAGAGTAAACCCGACTATAAATAATTAATAATCCTATAATTATATATAAATATGTATATACAACACTCCACAACACAATTATCACTAGCCAAGAAGGAAAATACGACACTCGGGCTTTTATGAAAAACACGCAAAATTGCTAATTATCGCGAAAATATCCTAAACGAATTCAAAGTGTTACAATCTACCCCCCTTAAAGAAATTCGGTCCCCGAATTTAAAAGAAAATCTAACTACACGTACCTTCGAAAAGACGGGGATACCTCTTCCTCATCTCGCTCTCGGTCTCCCAAGTGACCTCCTCGCCGCTCTGGCCACGCCAAAGTATCTTGACTGATGGTATGTCTTTCGATCTCAATTTCTTCACTTATCGATCCAAAATGATCACCGGCTGCTCTGCATAGGAAAGGTCACGCTCAAGCTGGATCGTCAGGTGCTGAATCGCATGCGAAGGATCATGAAGATATTTGCGGAGCATAGAAACGTGAAATACGGGGTGCACGTCTGGAAAACTGGGCGGAAGGGCTATCCGATATGCAACTGCACCAATACGCTCAAGAATCTCGAAGGGGCCCACATATCTAGGACTAAGCTTCCCCTTCTTCCCAAATCTCATCACACCTTTCATTGGGGAGACCCTCAAGAAAATATGATCACCTACAGAAAAATCAAGTCTGCGCCGACGACGGTTCGCATAAGATCTCTGCCTACTCTGGGCTGCTCTCATCCTATCGCGAATCAACTGGATCTTCACGGTCATCTCCTCCATAATCTGTGGCCCTAAGATGCTGCTCTCACTAAGCTTTGTCCAACAGGTGGGCGACCTGCATCTCCTCCCATAAAGAGCCTCAAACGGTGCCATCTGAATGGTCTCCTGGTAGCTGTTGTTGTAGGAGAACTCTACTAAGGATAAATGATGATCCCAGCTACCTCCAAAGTCTAAGACGCATGCTTTGAGCATGTCCTCGAGAGTCTGAATAGTCCGCTCTGACTGTCCGTCGGTCTACGGATGAAATGCTGTGCTGAAGCTCAAGGGGGTGCCTAAAGCCTCCTGAAGTCTCTGCCATAGCCGGCTGGTAAACTGGGTGCCCCTGTCGGACACGATACATGTCGGAACTCCGTGCAGTCGTACAATCTCATCGATGTAATTCTGGGCATACTGAGCAAATCCGAAAGTCGTCTTCACCGGTAGGAAGTGAGCCGCTTTCGTCAAACAATCCACGATCACCCAGATGGAGTCATACCCTCGACTAGTCCTGGGTAGACCCATAATGAAGTCCATAGTGTAGGGTTCCTAGGCACACTCTCTGATTCCACAAGGGATCAAACATGCCAATTTCAAAAATTTCCATGTGCCGAGAAACCCTAAACTAGATCGTTACTAGAGGTAAGGCGAAATACAACAAGTTAACAACTTAACTACAAGTGAAAGGGACTACAACCTTTATAGATCCGGTCCTCCACTTCTTTAGCTCTGTGATGACGTCCCTCCACTGCGATCATTGGATCCCGAGCTCTAGCATTGGTTTCATCGGAGAAATGATCGGGTTAGGTCATTGACTTCGATGCCGAAGATGATCTACGTCGAGGCAACTCAAACTCAAGCTCCATCTTCATTAGGTCATGAAACTTGTGAAGATAACACACTCTACTACATGGCAAGTGGTAGAGGATGAAGAAATAGGAAGTGGGTTCACTTTGGATTTAGATTTCTCACTTGATTTCATCACTTGAAATTTTTCAAGAAAGGTTTCTTCACTTGAAGAAGAAGATGAAGAAGAAGAAAGAAAATGAATTATCTTGAAAATTATAAATCAAGTGAATCTTATCATTTAGCAACCATGGGTGAGTGTAACTAATGTAGAGAATAAACTAGGGTTTAGGTAAATTGTTAGGTTAAGGATAAAACAAAATGGTAGACTTTTTCAAAGATGCATGAAGCATCATGAAGTTTCTTGCATTAAACAAAGATAACCACCATTTTATTTTTGCCAAAAGTAAATAAATAAAACAAATAAAACCTAACCATTAACCTAAACATGGTTTAAAGCAAACACACACCCAAGTTTGCATGTATCATCAATCATGATACAATCTAGTGCACAAAAATATATCACATATACAACTTGTGCACATCAAGTGAGAAAATCAATCTTAAGTGAACAAATACTAGTTAATGTAAAGTAATATATCAAATATATAATTATACATTAAATCATTAAATCAACACTTGATTTAATGATCCGGTCATACTGCATATAACCGACTAATATCAAGTGTATCAATATATCGAATCAACATTTGATTCGGTAACCCGGCTATATCTTATATAACCGTCCGATGATACAAATCGTGAGAATATAATTTAGTATCACTTACTGGTATTATTCTCGGTCCCACACATATCTCATATGCGCTCCTATTTCGTTTCGCTTGACCCAGGAAATCTCTGTGGAGGACTCTAAAGACTCGTCAATACGCCGGCAGTAGGCGATGATCATATAAAACACCTACAAGCCGCAAGCGGTCTGCTAAACGTAACGGCCACCCGGGTATTGAGAGATCAGAAGATCAACGAGCAAGCCCACTCACACTCTTGTGAATCCAACCAGTAACACTTACCGTACAATTCAGTCTGTTCGTCTGATATGTCGCATATCTCGCCTAGGGATAGTAAACGTCAGACCCCAGTAGCTTGATAAGTCATGCCGATATAAGGTCCATAACAAGCGTGAAACTACTGATAACTCTTATCAGTAAATCACTGCAACCCTGGCCAGGGATTTCCAGTTATGGCCAGTCGAGCATAGCGCAACATCAACCCCCAATACCGGGAGAGACGAATCCCCTCCTATCGCTCATTGCCTCCTTGTGAATCGGAACTGTACCCAAAAACCACCTATTTGCATGACTCAGTAGAGCCGTGGTAGGGTGGAAATCAAAGCACAGTGGGAGACACACAAGACTCTATGACGATCTCGGGTCAACAGACTAAGCTGTACCAGTGTCACCAGAGAACTGCCATCTGACGTGAGGTATAATACCATCTGGGAGTTCTCGGCGAGTCCGTTCAGTGTACCCAGTCTCCACCGAACACCCGCATACTATCTCTGATGTCAAACACCAATGGATATGGGATCATCCATTGCCCATCATATGGGTCGAGAAGATATACGCTAGTCTACTCTGGAATATCGATGCCCCGTCTCGATATTCCCACGACTAGGAATATTGAAGGATGTACTCATGGACTACCTAGGCCCCACTAGTATGATCTACATCATAGTCCTGGAAGTCGAGTACACATCCTAAGGGCTTTACCAACATGTAACAGAGAGACAGAAAGTATACATGTTAAGATAAAGAGCAACCAGATAGCGTACTATCATGTCGAGCAAGAAAGTCCTACCTATATATGTCCTAGCATCCACTACAATATACATCCAATGTACAGTAATGGCCTCTAGGGTATACATATAACTAACAATCTCCCACTTGCACTAGGGCCATCTGTAGCTGTGGTTGCAGTATCTAATACTCAACCATCCCATAAAAGTCTCTCTTTGGGAAAAAGGCCTTTGTGAGTGGATCTGCCGTGTTGTCCTCTGAGTCTACTCTCCTAACCTCGATCACTCTGGAGATCAACTATCTTCATGATCTGGTGATACTGCCTCAGAATATGTCTGGGTCACTGATGGGACTAGGGTTCCTGGGCTAAAGCCACACTTCTATTGTCACAGGTAGGAACCTAGTTCATCTCATGAACCAATATACACCCAAACTTCCTCTTTGGTAGTATCTTTAATAGCGATATTACCAGCCTTTATCGTCTAGTTTGCCACGGTATCTAGCTTGGAACTCTTCCAACATACCGTCCCTCTACCGAGGGTAAAGACAATGCCTGCGACTGAAATTCAGTCGTCTTTATCACCTTGGAACTTTTCCAGTGATTCTCCCCAGGATCGATTGATACCATCTTACTACACCTAGTGAGAATCCTAATATCCATTTAGATCTATCTCATAGATCCAAATCCCAGGATTTAGGAGGTATCATTTTGATCCTATATGGAGAATTCATGTGATAAGTGGAGATTGACCGTGCGTAGCATAGGAAACTCTTTTCCTATTAAGAGTATGTTGTCCACATACAATACGAGGATGACCACCTTACTCTCTACTACCTTTTTGTATATACAAGGTTCATCTACCATTTTGATGAAGTCAAACACTTTGACTACTACATCAAAACAGACGTTCCAACTCCGCGATGCCTACTTTATCTTATAAAGCAACTTGCACATGTTTCCGCTGCTCCTACTGTTTACGAAGCCCTCTGGCTGTGTACTTATAGACGTTCTCTTCTAAATCATTTTTAGAAAAGCAGTCATGGCACCCAACCACCGGATATCGTAGTCATGGTATGTAGCAATGGCAAGTAGGATTCGGATGGACTTAAGCATAGCCACTGGAAAAGGTTTCATCATTATCCACGCCTGGTCGATGACGAAAACCTTTAACAAGTCTAGCTTTGAAAGTCTCAACTTTTCCATCTACACCAAGTAATCTTCTCAAGATATACTTGCTCCTGATGGGGATTTAACCCTTTAGATATAGCAACCAAAGTCCATACTTTGTTGGTGTACATGGATTCCATCTCAGATCGCTAAGCATCCAGCCATTCTTACAGAGTCCTTACTCTCGATGGCCTGCTCGAAACTAGTTGGGTCATCATCTTATGATGCATTCCTCGCTCCCACTGTCATTGAGAAACCGAAGTGTCTCTCAGGCGGATGAGGAACCCTGCTAGTTCGGCGGAGAGGCTGAGGTTCGTCGGGGACTATTGAATCCTTTGGTTCTATCAAATCATCAGCTGTAGTTTGTATAGCTGGAACCTTTCCAGTTCTACAAAACTGACCTTGTCTCGATCTTGTCCGGATTTTGCTTTTGACATAGGCCGGACATTCCCAAATCTTAACTTACTTAAGAGATATGCTCTTCCCATACCATATCTTATATGGAGTGGTAGGCACTGATTTGATTCGAAACTAATTCAATAGGTATGCAGCTTTTCAAGTGCATAACCCCTTAAAAGAAACAGGTAACTCAGTAATACTCATCATAGAGAACACCATATCTAATATGGTGCAATTGCTCTGCCCCGATACACCGTTGTGCTGTGGTATATTCAGAGGAGTAATATGGAGAGAGAATCTCATTCTCTTTTAGAATAGTCCAGGAATTCTATGCACAAGTATTCTCCTCCCTGATCTTATCATAGGACATAATACTTATACCCGGTTTTTGGTTCTTTACTTCTAACTTATATTTTATGAATATCTCAAAAGCTTCGGACTTATGTTTCAACAGGAACATATGACTGAATCTTGAGAGATCATCAGAGAATGTAATGAAGTACAAAGAACCGGTCCTGGCATGTGTAGACAGGGGACCTTGCATACATCACCATGTATCAGTCCCAAGAGTTCACTAACTCTTTCTCTGTTTCCATTAAACAGAGCTATGGTCATCTTATCTTTGTGACATGACTGGCAAGTTTCAAAAGATGTAAATTCAAACTAATTTAAATATGCATCTAAATGTAACTTTAGCCAGTCGGGTCGCATTGATATGACCTAGTCTACAATGCTACAAGAAGGATTCGTTCATTTCTAAACCCTTCCTCTTGTGTGTGTTCTTTATACTAGGAACTGTAGTTTGATTTAGAACGTCAATGCTTTTAGATAACGTGCCTGAACCGATCAACTATTGATATAGGAAATGTTCAAAACATTATCCAACAATACAAAATTATATCCTTCTTTAATAAATAAAGAGATTGATATGATGTTGTATATCAGGTTCGGTATCTAATAACATTTGTTCAGAATCAATGTATTGGTAATACAGGGCGACAGTGATCAACAGACTTGGCTGCAACATTTGCACCGTTTTCTGTCTCATGAAACTTATCACCCGTCCTCAGTTTTCTACCTTTCTGTAGCCTATGTAACGGATTATATTTGCGGGATCCTGATCCGGTATCTAATACCCAGGATGTAGAGGATACTGAGAAACAATTCTTTGTAATGAACACATCCGAAGGAGATGCATCTTATGCACTTTCTTCGTTTGGGCGGCATGGGAATCCTGATATTCCCCTTTATCCTGCTCTGTCTTATAACAATTATAAGTGGGAGCTGGACCAACGTTCCCCAGCTCAGTATAACAAGAGGGTTCGGTCAATACATCCATATTATTATCTTGATTTAAGGCGTGATATGGTCGCTACCTAGAGAGAGAGAGAGAAGAAAACACTCTGTGTGCGCTCTTGCTAGATTAGATTGGTTATTTATTTTATCTAATCAGGATGGCTCCCACTGTTTTTATCAAATCTTCCTTCAAACCCAAAAGGAAAGGCTAGCCGGGATTAATTACACTCTACAAGTTCGCCAATCTTTCAGCCAGGCCGGTGTCGGTACTTTGAGGGAGGTTCCCCGTGCTTTCGCACGGACCTAATTAAAGTAAACCTCGTTTTTCCAGGGGCGTAACCCCGTTGACACCTTTCTAGACACCTACTTGATCGGCTAGTTGTAAAGTGCAAACTCTCCCAGGAGTAACAATTACTCGTAGTGGGTATCGGGATCCAACTATCATATAGAAGGTATGCAATCTCATTGCAAATTTCAACACTTGAAACTCCCGATAAAGGTTTTTACCCTAGCACCTATGACCTTAACTATGGTCAACAAATCATAAGCACTAGTCAAGTTCTACCCGTCATTTCGTGATTAATTAGACCCACCCACATGACCCTTAACTAAGGTCAACAAAGTCACACGACTGTCCTAACTAATCGCATCATAAGCGGTGTAGGAAGACATCACTTAGCTACCGTACACTGTGCCTTGACTATGGTCAACAAATACAGCACGAATACTAAGTACTCTACTTCCTAAAATGATGGAGAGTTGCGGATGGTTTTTAATAAAACCTTTAACGCTTTGAACTTGATCTCGTTGCGGAATCAAATGGTTTTTAAATGGAGTGTTTTTTTAGGCTTTTCTAGTTTTGCTAAAGGGGTCACTCCCGGTGAAGGGATCGTCGGCCCTTTCCTCATTGAATAAGGTGCAGGATATATCATATATACCGCTGTGCAAAGCAAAAACTATAGAAGCAATCAAAAGACAAACCGAGGGTTGTAGTATCTTCCAGTTATTGCTAAAGGGGTCACTCCTGGTGAAGGGATCTCGGCTCTTTCCTCATCGAATAAGGTGCAGGATGTTCTACAAGGAACACCACGATGCAAAGCAAGAACTGTAGCTACCTGTTTTTGAAATCCGA